>OY856412.1:1342073193-1343273193 GCA_963693085.1 Alisma plantago-aquatica | reverse complement strand
GATGATAGAAATGGAAATATTTACTAATTTATTGAACAAAAATAAATCTTCTACCTGTATATTATTTATTCCTCACGTTACTGGCTACCCACCAAGTCACAATTGACAAACTGAGTCCACTGATCCTACTGGCCGTAGAGTTTTTATGTTTAACAATCACACGAAAATTGCAACACTATGTGCACTACGAAGAAAATGACATGCTATCCAGCCAGTGTAGAGCGCAGATGGTCCCACTTGTTATGCCCTCCCTGGGAGACCTGTTCAAAACCTCCTGCTGTGCATTGTATTTACAATCCCTCAAAATTGGGAGATTTATTCTTACGTAAAACCCTTAAAGTTAAATAAAGAATGTCATATGAGTAACTATGAAAGATATACACGTTGTCTCTCACTCACACATGTCCTACACATAACAACACATTACAGTTACAGTTTATCACCATTCCTTTGAAGGCCTAAAAATTCGGTAAAGTTTGTTGACCTGATTTTAGGTAAAGATCTCACATTCCATATTCCTTCATGTGACCATAGGGACACTAAAAGGTTTACCCATTTTACTTCTCCAAATCTGGGTGAAGATGGCCCGATGGATTAGATTATCAATGTCCTCTAGTGAAACAGCCATGTTCGATGCATGGTGTAACCTTTGGTGATTTACATCTTCGCCACTCAATCTCAGAGTTTGGGTGGTCTATGGGATTGCAAGGGGGTTACCTCCTTCCGCCTTCCTCATCTTTTCATTTCATTTCTACACCACTAGATCTGATATGTAAGATTAACAATGCTTAGAAGAGCCATGTTTCACGTAACTAAATGTCTGATTGCTCATATTTATGAATATAACGTGAAAAATAATAGTTCTAGTTGACTATGCGGAATATTTTGGCATACTAGTTAGAAAAGCTATTATTACAAATGTATCAGGCAACGTTAGAGTTAAACTAGAAACTACTATTTTTATGTGGAGAAAACGGTTACTCTCAATATTCTTTATAATACTAATTTGTCATCTTTTATTAAAACAATTGTCATAGAAATGCAATAATCAAACTTTTATTTGCATACAAATATTACAACTCATATTCAACTCATTATTCAACAATTAGGGTAACATTGTGATAATTTGGTTAAGCTACAAATAGGAAAAAAAGTATATATTATGTATTTATATTGCTTATGAATGAATGTTCATCACACTTTTATTGCAATTCGTTACACTATTTTTGCATCTAGATACGTAGTTCGAATTAGAAATAGCTTCATTTAGTTCTATTCAAATTTTATGATAATTTGTTAGATATTTGATACTTCTTTGGACTCCCTTTGTAGATATGGAGTTTTATCTCTTCATACCAATCCTACTAGCATGATCTAGGGGGTCCCACTGTCCTTCAACGGGTGGGAGTCGAGAGCGGGATTCCTCTTGTGAGATGTGGGACAACACCCTGATCCAAAATGAATTTTGGACATTTCTAGAAGGCACGTCTATCAACGTTTTAGTTCAAGTTCACAATTGACCTCCTTGATCGACCTATTGATCGACCTCCCAACACTACATGGTCAAAGATTGATCTACAACAATAATATCAACTCCTATCGAGCTACTTCACTGAGGTGTGTAATCTACTACTCAAGGGTCAATTGAAGAAAATGAAATCAACTCCAAGGATATAGGACAATAAAGAACCATCGACCTCTAGGTCAATCAAACTATACAAGTTCAAGGAAGACAATGACCCATTCAATCGAGGGATATTGACTGACTTGGATGGTCAGTAGCTCTAGCAAAACATCACTCAACATTGATTGAGCTCCATCTTATCAGGACTAATTGACCTCCTTTTGGTCGACCACTTCACTTGACCATCTACCTACCGAACTCCAGGCTGACTACTGGAGCTCGACATCCACCAACAACTCCAATGCTTGACCTCCACCCGATCGAACATCCATTGTGTTGGCACCAATTGATCAACCTACAACTAAAGGTTGACGAACCTCTGAGCTCGAGCATCAACAACCACTTGACGAACATCTATCGACATGAAACTAAAGGAGTATGAGATGGTTAATCTAGTTAGAAAAACATCTGATATCATTTCAATAAAATGCCAAGGAATTCAAAATGATCTAGGCTCATTTAGGTCGCTTGCTATATTGGTTGCTCTACATGTAAGAAAGGATTACCCAACCTCAATGCTAGTATTTTATTATGCCCCATATCTTACATAAGAGGCTAGGATTTATGGAGTTATTACCAATTGAGATGTCAATATAGCTCGCCGACTCTTGAATGACATTCTGATGGGAATCATTGAGGATGTCCCATTCAAGGTGGGGAAGGACTCTTATGTCCCATGTGACTTCGTTGTCATGGACATAAAGAATGATCTCATATATCCCCTTATTTTTTCTGCCGACGCTCCCTAGAAACAACAAGAGCATTATTTGATATCAAGGCAGGAACCCTACTTCTATGGTTAGGGAAAGAATACCTTGAATTTAGAGTTTTCGACAATGTGAAGGGGTCAAGCATGCATGACGATATTTTCCTATTAGATTTAATACCAAATGTCACTTCTTACATAAGAAAATCTAGAATCTGATGACCCCTTAGAAATGTCCCTTGTCGATCCTAAAGCTAATGACTCTATCAATGAGAAGGTGAAGCAATGCATACTCCACCTGGATTAAACTAAAGAAGCCTCACAAGAGAAGTTCAAAGATCTAAAGACTATTTCTATTATTAGGAAACTAGCTGAATCACCAAAAGATGATGAGATGAATCCTTTACTAGAAGGATTGAAGTACGTCTACCTAGTTGACTTGAAAGTCTATCCTATGATAATCAATGATGATCTCACAACTGAGTAGGAAGACAAGATATTATCTAAACTAAAAAAGACAAAAGGAAATAGGATATAAGATGTGTGATCTTATTGGGTGAGTCAAGCATGTTCATGCACAAAATCCCTATGGTGGAAGGTTTTAAACCATCTATAGAGCATCAAAACAAGCTGAACTGAAACATGGAATAAGTGGTTTGACTTGATGTCATAAAGTTACTCACATTTGACATCAGTTATCCTATATCTGACTCACCCTAGGTGAGTCTAGTGTAGGTTGTTTCAAAGAAAGGAGGAACCACAATGGTGCATAATGAAAAGAATGAACTTATCCCGACCTACACCCATACTGGGTGGAGGATGTGCATTGACTATATGAAGTAAAATAAAGCTACACATAGATCATTCCCCTTTACCATTCCTGGACTAAGTTCTAGATAGCCTGACTCATCAAGTACATTTTTTCTATCTTAATGGTTAATCTAGATATGATCATATCACAATTCACCAAGATGACCAGGAGAAGACAACCTTATTTGTCCCTTTGGGACCTATGATTTTGAATGATTTCCCTTTGGTCTTTGCAATACACCAATCACATTTCAATGATGCATGATAGCCATCATTTTTGGATTAGCTAAATAGTTATGTATGTTTTCATGTATGATTTCTCTTTATGTGGAGATTCATTTGACTCATGCCTAGTATAAGGCATCATGGTACTTCTATGCTTTGAGGAATCACATCTAGTGCTTAATTGGTAGAAATATCACTTCATGGTACAAGAAGGCATCATGCTAGGCCACAAAGTCAATAATAAAGGAAATGAAGTAGACAAGGAGAAAATAGAAGTGATTTCCAAGCTCACTCCTTCAACCACTATGAGTGAAGTTAATGCCCTCTTGGTCCATTCATGATTCTATATAAGATTCATCATGGACTTCTCCAAGATAGCTACACTCATGAAAAATATATTTCTCAAGGATGTTGAATTCCTCTTTGATGGAGAATACACAAAGAGCTTCCACAATCTAAAGACAACTGTTACAACCCGTTCCTAGCTTTACTGGTAATCCTAGAGATTTAAGATAATCTTAATGCTTGTCATGTTTTTGTTAGTAATATTTTATCTTGAGCTTTATCTTAACTTTGGTAAACTTAAATACTTATTTGGGTAACTCATAATCATGACTTAAGCATACTATAAAGATCTGAGATTAGTTGGTGAAAAGACTAAGATCAGTGATCTTCGACAAAGTCTATTAGTAGATAATCATCTTTTAACCTTGATTTAAAGCATACCAATTCAAATAATAGTTTCTAATGTTCGATTCTTGCTCAATGATATTTGTGATGCTTTAAATAAACGTATGTGGTGAAAATCAGTAGTTGAAATGCTTTATTAATCATATTAATTGTGATGTATTACCATGTTAAAAGTTGTCTTGTCAATTGTCATGATTCGACAGGTGATGAATGTGTAAATTGAGGCACTGGAATGATAAGTTGCCCTAGTTCATGTTTTAAGAGTTGGAGTATGGTTGCAAAATATATGAAAATTGTTTCTTGATTTATTATTTAAATGCAAGACACCTAATTGTTAGAAATAGGGTAATTATTAGCTACGATGATGATACATGTTATATTAACTAATCATCACTAGACATTAGATGCCATGAATACTGTAGAATCCTCACAGGATGAGGTCTGCATTGTGGGGAGGAAATAGCTTTCCAACTGGAGGTAGTCCAGATCGAGGTAAGCCGGAGTGTACCAGTAGGGTGCGGGGGTTTGACCAGTAGGGCAAACTCCTTACAGTTGTGTGGTACCCAACACCAACTGGGAATGTTGGTGGTAGTTGTGCTACATGTTGTAGTAATCAGTGGTTGGTAGGTCCATTAATGCACTTTAAGCCTGAGGGCTTTGACTCATTGACTGAGTATCCAAGTTGAGAGGTGGAGTCTGAGATATTTGGCTAATCCCATTAGCTGCCAAGAGGCAGACATGTCGATGCCATATGCAGACATGGTATTGAGATTAAAGACTTAGGAACTCGAGCATGCTTCTAAGTCTTGTACAATGAGATCGTAGCTTGTTGTGATACTTCCACATGTTGTGGTACACCTCATGTGGGTCGAAATGCATAATAAATGGATATGAAATAATGTAAATAGTTAGGTTATCCTTTATTTACATTCAATATATGTACTACTGCCTTGTTGAGTGAATTACAGTTTCAAACTGCCATGCTTACATGATTGCATTTAAGTTCTATTACTTGTAAACATCATAAATATCTTAGTTACCTGTTGATTCTCTACTCACTGAGCTAGTAGCTCACCAACATATTGAACAATTTTTCAGGTAAAGGATTAGCTCTTCCTGAGGAGTCAGAAGTCAACTTTAATCAAGATTAGCTCAGCAGTCTTGAAAGAAGAGTAGTTTGAATATTTAGAGGGTCTCTTATCCTTCCCCTGGATCTTAGGATAGAAAGAGTGAGAAAAGAGAGAAGTTTGAAATGTAATGTACATGATGTATATTAAGTGTAAAACTCTTACTTCTATGTAATAAGACAAGTTTTGTTGTATCTTGTTGTTATGTTTAATCAAGACTTATCATTCAGTAAATGTTATTATAATATATTTAGAGAAAAAATATGGCAGATATTTCATCAAAATCATGCCCTAATCTCATGATTAGTGGTAATTGTGGGATACGGGTGTGATAGCTTTGGTATCAGAGCATAGGTTGAACCTAAAATGAATTTAGGTTTGGGACAAGGGTGATAAGAGACCAATAGGATTAGGATGTTTTCCTCTTTGAACTGTAATTTTCTAACATATGTGTTCTGTTATGGATATGCAGATGGAAGGAAGAGGATGTGGACATGGTGAGGAACAAGCTGGGAGGCATTACGGCCCTGACCCTTGAGCAATGGCTCAAGGTGAAGAGGATAATGAGGCAACAAGGATGTATCATATTTTTCTGGAGACAAAAGAAAAATACAAGATGGACAAGAAGTCTTCATCTTCTAGTAAGGATATGATGAGATCCTATGAGTTGGTGAAGAAGCTTAGTGGAATTGAGATTTCTAGAACAACAGATCCAATTGTGGAGGAGGTGTGGCTTCGAAAACTAGAAAAGGTCTTTCGCCTAATGGAACTATAAGAATATTAGAAAATCAATCATGCAGTCTATTTACTCAAGGGAGATGCTAAGTTGTGGTGGTAGGGAGTGGAAGATAAAAAGAGAAATGTAGAGATGACCTGGAAGGACTTTGTGGATGAGTTTTAACTTAAGTATTTCCCTCCTAACTTCCTAAGTGATAAGATTAAACAGTTGGAGAATATCAGACAAGGAAGTATGACAATTGGTGAATACGAGGCATATTTTACAAGGTTGGCAAATTTCTGTCTGCATCTTGTGCCCGATGATGTAGAAAAGTGCAGAAGATTTCAACAAGGATTAAGATCAGAGATTGGACACACTATGTCATCCATTGGTTGAAGAGATAGAGAAAACTTTGGGGAAATTGTGGAAGTAGCGAGACGTGTAGAAGAGTCAGTTAATGCTGATAAGCAGTCTAAGAGTAAGAAAAGATCTGGAGACTTTGTTAGAGGGGGACAAAGTAGTGGTGGATACAAATGAGGTGGTGGTTTCTTTTCTAAGATAGGATGAAGACTTGGTTGTTTTGGGAGACAAGGATCTAGGTTTTCGCCAAGTGGAGGAAGGCCCAATTCCGGTAGATGGAATACACAATCTACATGGAGACCTCCAACTAGGTCTTCACGATCTTCAATGTCAGTGACAAGATCATAGAGACATGATGCATCCATATGTGATAATTGCGGCAGGGCATATTCTGGTCAGTGTTGGGGAACTAACACTGCAATATGTTTTCATTGTTGATAGAAGGGACATATAAAAAGGGACTTCCCAAAGCTTCCATATGTTTTAGAACAAGGTTCACAATTATAGTTTCAAACTCCACAGAGGCATGTTCCAGTTAGAGGGGCAAGTTCTTCAGTGGCTTCAGGTTCTATAGGGGGAGCACCTAGTACTAGTAGTGGATAATGAGGACAACGTGGCAGAGGGAGAGCTACTGGACGTTTCTTCTCAATGACACCATCTGAAGGTGTAGTTTCACCCAGAGTTGTAACAGGTGAGATGCTTCTCTTTAACAACATTTTTGTTATAGTATTAATAGATCCTGGTGCAACACATTCTTTCATTCAAAGATCGATAGTTAGTGGACTAAATCTTCTAACCCAAGATTTATCTTATGAGTTGTTGTTAAAAGTTCCACTAGGTGAATCCTCAGTCTTGACAGAAGTATGTCCTAGATGCCTATTAAGTTTTGGTGGGTATACAATAATAGTTAATCTCATACCCTTAGATATTAATTCTTTTCAAATCATTTTGGGTATGGACGTTCTTGAGACATAACATGTCCAGTTAGATTGTTGGAAGATAGAAGCAATCTTTCAACAAGGTGATTTTTCATGTGTCTTTACCGGAGATAGAAAAGTCTTGCCCACATCTATAGTATTAGCTGATGTGGCAGATAGGATGATGAGAAAGGGGTGTGAGGCCTTTTTAGCACATGTGGTGGATGCTAGGGTAGAGAAAAGAGTAGTCAGTCTAGCAGATATTCTAGTAGTATGTGAGTTTTCAGATGTCTTCCCTGATGAGTTACCGAGTTTACCACCTGAAAGAGATATTGACTTTGAGTTACAGACTTTACCTGGTAGCCATCCAGTAGCATTACCTACCTATAGAATCGCACCTGGGGAATTTAAGGAATTGAAAACCCAGTTACAAGAGTTGTTGAATAAATGATTTATTCAACCCAGTGGATCACCTTGGGGAGCTCCAATACTGTTTGTGAAAAAGAAATATGGAACCATGCAGTTGTGTATAGACTATAGACAATTGAATAGGATAAAAATTAATAATAAATATCCTTTGCCTAGGATTGAAAACCTATTTGATCAACTCTATGCGGAAGTGATCGTTTTAAAGATAGATCTCAGGTCAGGTTATCATCAGCTAAGGATAAAGGCATCTGATGTACCTAAGTCAGCATTCAGAATGAGGTATAGACACTATGAGTTTGTAGTTATGTCTTTTGGATTAACAAATGCCCCTGCAGCCTTTATGGACATGATGAACATGGTTTTCAGACCATATTTAGATCAATTCATAGTAGTGTTTATAGACGACATCATTATATATTCTAAATATGCAAAACAACATGAGAAACATCTGAGAATATCCCTACAGTTGTTAAGGCAACATCAACTTTATGCTAAGTTTAGCAAATGTGAGTTTTGGTTGGCTGAAGTATCTTTCCTTGGACATGTCATATTAGGAGAAGGGGTTAGTGTTGACCCTAAGAAGGTAGAATATGTTCTTTAGTGGGAGCAACCTACGACCCCTACTGAGATAAGAAGTTTCCTAGGGTTAGCAGGATATTACAGGAGATTTATAAAGAATTTCAGTGCAATAGCTGTGTCTCATACATGCTTAACAAGGAAGGATGTACCTTTTGTTTGGTCTGAGTCATGTCAAAAAAGTTTCCAAATTTAAAGAAGAAGTTAACTACAACACCAGTATTGATATTACCGGAGGCAGATAAGGGCTATGTGGTTTTCTGTGATGCGTCCAGGAGAGGTTTGGGATGTGTTCTTATGCAAGAAGGGAAAGTGGTGGCCTATGCTTCTAGACAACTTAAAAAGAATGAAGAGAACTATCCCACACATGATCTTGAGTTGTGAGTAGTAGTGCATGCTCTGAAGACATGGCGTCATTATCTCTATGGTGAATCATGTCAGGTCTTTACTGATCATAAGAGTCTGAAGTATATTTTCATGCAGAGGGATCTCAATCTGAGACAACGCAGATGGTTGGAGCTTATAAAGGATTATGATGTCACTATTAATTATCATCTTGGAAAGGCCAATGTAGTAGCATGTGCTCTGAGTAGAAAGTCAACATCGTCTGCAGAAATGTTTTCAATGCCATGTGTAAAAAGAGACATGTTAGTTAAGATGAGAGAGATGAATTTGGATCTGAATGTGTTTGATCAAGGTGGAGTGATTGAACAAATGCAGGTTAGACCTACATTTTATGATCAGATTCAGGAGCTTTAGCATAGTGACAGAGAATTGAAATAGATCATTCATGATATGACAAAAGGAAAGAGACCAGAGTTCAGGTTTTCAAATGATGGGTTGTTGTATCTACATGATAGATTGTGTGTGCTAGATGACACTGAATTAAAGAGGCAAATTCTTGAGGAAGCTCATTCTTCTATGTATGCAATGCATCTAGGTAACATAAAGATGTATAGAAACCTGAAGGAGTTGTATTGGTGGTAAGGTATGAAGAAGGATGTGGCTGAGTATGTGGCTAAGTGTGATGTATGTCAACAAGTCAAGGCTGAACATCAGAAGCCGGCAGGTACTCTGCAATCACTTCCTATCCCTGAATGGAAGTGGGAGCAAATCACCATAGATTTTATGGTTGGATTACCTAGGAAACCACATGGTTTCGACTCAGTTTGGGTAATAGTAGATAGGCTAAAAAAGTCTTCTCACTTTCTACCAATTAAGACAACACGGGATACACCAAAGTTAGCCATAGTCAATATATATGAGGTATTTAGATTGCATGGAATACATGTTTCTATAATATCTGATAGAGATCCTAAATTTACATATAGGCTTTGGAATCAATTGCAATGTTCTTTGGGAACAAAGTTGAAATTTAACACAACCTTTCATCCTCAGATAGATGGACAGTCAAAGAGGACAATTTAGACCTTGGAGGATATGCTGAGAGCATGTGTTTTGCAGTTCAGTGGTAGTTGGGATGATCATCTCAGTCTAATGGAGTTTGCCTATAACAACAGTCACCATTCTAGCTTAGGCATGGCCCCTTATGAAGCCTTGTATGAAAGAAAATGTAGATCTCTGATTTGTTGGTATGAACTTGGAGAAAGGCAAATTTTAGGCCCAGAGTTGGTGGAAGAAACCACAAAAAAGATATATGTGATTAGACACCATTTGAAGGTAGCTCAGGACAAATAGAAAAGCTATGTACACAAAAGGCGTAGACCACTTTAATTTGAGGTTCGGGATGAGGTTTATAAGAAAGTTTCACCATGGAAATGTGTGCTAAGGTTTAGAAAGTGAGGCAAACTAACTCCTAGATACATGGGTCCCTATCCAATTATACAAAGAATTGGATTAGTTGCATATAAATTGGAGTTGCCATTGGAGTTAGCCAATTTACACAATGTTTTTCATGTATTGATGTTGAAAAAGTTTCATCCTGGTATAGAAAAGATTGTAGACCCAGATCCTATACAGCTGAGAGAGGATATCTTTTATATTGAAGGACCAATTCAAATTCTAGACTGTAGAATTCGAAAGCTTAAAGAGAGAGAGATACCCCTAGTAAAGGTTCTTTGGAATAATCATGGTGTAGAAGAAGCTTCCTGGGAAGTGGAGACAGAGATGTTTAACAAGTATCCTTTCCTCTTTTAGAAATTTTGAGATGAAATTTTTATTAGAGGGGGAGAATCGTTACCTGTTCCTAGCTTTACTGGTAATCCTAGAGATTTAAGATAATTTTAATGCTTATCATATTTTTGTTAGTAATATTTTTTCTTGTGCTTTATCTTAACTTTGTTAACCTTAAATATGTGTTTGGGAAACTCATAATCATGACTTAAGAATACTATAAAGATCCGAGTTGGGGTTAATTTAGCATTAACCCATACATGTGTACAAGAAGAGAGTTAATGACATTGGATGAAATAATTAATAAATGATTTTTTATTTGAAAATTTTATCAAAATAATATTGTAGGATTGTAGATAATTAAATTATGAATCCAAAAAAAAATAATGAACCAAATCGGAGTTAAAATGAGAGAGTTATGCCCTTTTTAGTAAACATATACAGAGCACCGCGACCGCAGTCGACACTGCGACCGCGACGCTACATCGACACCGCGACCCGCGATGCTAGGACCACGACTGGTGCTGTGTCGACACCGTGACTGCAACATTGACCGTGACCAACAATGCTAGGACTGCTGCATCGACACCGCGACTGCGATGCTAGGACCACGACCGACGCTGCGTCGATACTACGCGCAGGACAACAAATCATAGAACGATCTTATCTCGAGCTATGCTTATCCATTTTCAATGAAACAAAGTGTGTTGGAACCGCGATTAAATCCTCTATCGTCTTAGACATATTTCTAAATGAGAAGGTGACATGGAAGGTGATTTCTGGGGAGATTTTTGGGAAAGAGCGTGAAGAATGGCGGAAATCAAAAGGGGTTGTTATAGATTTGACTTGGTAAGTAGGTTTAACCCTTGATTCTTCCTTTTCTTCATTCTCCCTTTCTCAAGATCCCTAATCCAGTGATTTTATGGTTTGACTTGACCCCCAATCTTATCTTCTACCTACAACATATCCTCTTTAGGACCGAGAAACACATTAAAGGGTTGTTTTGAACGAGATCTTGAGGTTTAAAGCTTGATCCTGACTTGTGTGAGCTAAGATCCGAGATTAGTTGGTAAAAAGACTAAGATCGGTGATCTTGGACAAAGTCTGTGAGTAGATAATCATTTTTTAGCCTTGATTTAAAGCATACCAATTCAAATAATAGTTTTTAGTGTTTGATTCTTGCTCTATGATATTTGTGATACTTTAAATAAACGTATGTGGTGAAAATTAGTAGTTGAAATGCTGTATTAATGATTTTAATAGTGATTTATTACCATGTTGAAAGTTTTCTTATGAATTGTTGTGATTCGACATGTGATGAATGGGTAAATTGAGGCATCGAAAAGATAGGTTGTCCTAGTTCATGTTTTGAGAGTTGGAGTATGGTTGCGAAATATATGAAAATTGTTTAGTGATTTATTATTTAAATGCAAGACACATAATTGTTAGAAATAGGGTAATCATTACCTACAATGATGATACCTGCTATATTAACTAATCATCACTAGACATTAGATGCCATGGACATTGTAGAATCCTCACAGGATGAGGCCTACACTGTGGGGAGGAAACAGATTCCTAACTGGAGGTAGTCTAGATCGCGGTAAGTGAGAGCGTACTAGTAGGGTATGGGGGTTTGAATAGTAGGGCAAACTCCTTACAGTTGTGTGGTACCCAACACAAACCGGGGATGCCAGTGGTACCTTTGCTACATGTTGTAGTAATCAATGGTGAGTAGGTCCACTGATGCACTTTAAGCCTGAGGGTTTTGACTCACCGCCTGAGTACTACGGTTGAGAGATGGAGGCTGAGATATCCAACCACTCCCATTAGCCGCTGAGAGGCAGACGTGATGATGCCAGCTGT
Organism: Alisma plantago-aquatica; assembly: GCA_963693085.1. NCBI lineage: Eukaryota > Viridiplantae > Streptophyta > Magnoliopsida > Alismatales > Alismataceae > Alisma > Alisma plantago-aquatica. The sequence continues at coordinate 1,343,260,952 of OY856412.1, read as the reverse complement.
AGACATAATATTGAGATTAAAGACTGAGGAACCCGAACATGCTTCTAAGTCTTGTACAGTGAGATCGTAGCTTTCTACGATACTTCCACATGTTGTGGTACACCTCATGTGGGTCGAAAGGCATAATAAATGGATTTAAAATAATGTAAACAGTTAGGTTATCCTTTATTTACATTCAATATATGTACTACTACCATGATGAGTGAATTACAGTTTTAAACTGCCATGCTTACATGATTGCATTTAAGTTCTATTACTTGTCAACATCATAAATATCTTAGTTACCTGTTGATTCTCTACTCACTGAGCCAGTAGCTCACCAACCTATTGAACAATTTTTTAGGGAAAGGATTAGCTCTTCTTGAGGACTCGAAAGCCAACTTTAATCAAGATTAGTTTAGAGGTTTTGTAAGAAGAGTAGTTATAATAGTTAGAGGGTCTCTTATCCTTCCCCTGGATCCTAGGATAGAAAGAGTGAGAAAAGAGAGAAGTTTGAAATGCAATGTACATGATGTATATTAAGTGTGAAACTCTTACTTCTATGTAATAAGACAAGTTTTGTTGTATCTTGTTGTTATGTTTAATCAAGACTTATCGTTCAGTAATTGTTATTATAATATATTTAGAGAAAAAAAACATGGCATATATTTCATCAAAATTATGCCCTAATCTCATGATTAGTGGTTATCATGGGAGGCGGGTGTGACAACAACTCTCACCTTAATCCCTATTATTAAGGCATCATATTGGTTACAACTGTTTGGGATTACGTGTGATGAAAATGACTTGTTGCATGATCCGTATTGGGTCAACACATAGAAAAGAAACATAATGTCATCTATTTTAAATCCAATACTTTTGATGAAGATCATAGAAATTATGCATCTATTGAGAAGGAATTCTAGTAGTTGTCCATGCATTCAATACATTTAGATCATACCTCATGTGTTCAAAGGTTATAGTTTATAATGATCATGTTGCATCTTAATATACACATACAAAAAAGGATGAAAAACCAAGATTCATCTGATGGATCCTTGTTCTAAAAGATATTGATATCAAGATATGAGATAAGAAGAACATTTAGAATGTAGTTGTTGATAGTTGTCTTCACATCCATGATACAGACACTGTCCCCATCAATGAATTTCCACCAAATGATCAACTCAAGAAGTTTCAACTATCTTCCCTTCGTATGTCGATTTTGTTAACTATCTCAATGTATGCATTCTTCACCCATAATGCACTAGTAACACAAGAAAGAAATTCATGCACAACTTCAAGAATTATATTTAGAATGAATAATTTCTTTTCCAATTATGCACAAATGGTCTCTTCTGACATTGGATTCCCAAAGGGAAGCCCCCTTAATCCTAGAGAAATGTCACTCAGGCCCTGTTGAACAACATATGAGTTTTAGAAAGACAATATTAAAGGTCCTACTATGCAAATTCTTTTGTGTAACAATGTTGACATGAAGTCAAAACATTTGATGTAATGGGAGTATACTACATGGGACCATTCTCCTCTTCATATGGCCTCTCTTATATCTTAGTAGAAGTATATTATGTCTCTAAATGGGTCTAGGATATCCCTATAGTTTCAAGAAATTTAAAGCCTATTATCAAGCCATTTAGGGATGCTATTTTCCCTCACGTTAGAGTTCCTCTCACTATCACATCTGGTGGAGGTTATAATTTTAAAAACAAAGTTTTGAAGATCTATTGAGAAAGTATGGTGTGTATCAAAAGGTGGTATCTTCCTATCATCCGTAAATAAGAAGACAAGTGGAGTATCGAACTGGAAACTCAAGGCCATTCTACAGAAAACTATCAGTTATAATGTAAATGTGATTGCTCCACACCAAGATGGTTAGACACTCAGTTTGTTAGTGAGAGATCCCAGGATCGAGCCCATGCCACGAGATCAATAGAATGGCCAATTTTAAAAAAAAATCAATGACACTCTCTGGGCCTACATGACAAAATTTTAAGATTCGTCTTGGTACCACAACTTTCAGATTGATATATGGAAAGTCATGTCACCTTCCTGTCAAATTGGAACATAAATCCTGGTGGGATATCAAGTAGTTAAATTTTTATTTGAAGCAAGATGGCAGGAACATGTAGATACAACTACATGAGATCGAGGGACATAGACTAATGCATACAAAGATGCACATATCTAATAAAGAGAGAACAAAATTATGGCATGATGGACATCTAAAAAGGAAGGGCATATAAGTTGGACATCACAATTTAGAATTTTTTTCAGATAAAATTTGAAAGTTCTTGTCTGGGTCATACATTGTAAGGAATATTGTAACGCCCCCAAAGTACATACATGAAAGAAGATTCAAACCATATGTTGTCCATGACATAGGCCACTCAGATTGGAGGAACATTACAAAACATGATATACATAGAAACAAGATAAATGAAACATCATGCATTTATTGGAAATATTGATTCATACATTGTTCTTGGAATATGAAAATACATTTGACGTCTTTATCAAGTCTAAGATCTAATCATCTAAAAACATAGTAATTTAACATAAAAGGAAACATTCGAAATAATAGGGTAGCCTAATATAGATGGCACCCCAACAGTTTGCACTTGAAGGTCTTCTAATCATTGGCTTGCTTTTCTTTAGTCCTTATTTGCTCCAATATCTACAGGAAACCCTCACCCAACCATGTAAGGCAAAATAGAAAACACGTTAGAGTAAGAGACATTGAGTATTATTACAATAAAATAATAACTTGGCAGTAAAGACACACATTAAAGTAATTAAATAATAAATCTTGGATTCACATAATATGAACTTAGTTATTGATTATAATGTTATCTACTCTTATGTACCAACTGTTCTCATAAGACCCATAGGCTCAACTGATATTCCACTTGAACTCATGATTTGCACTTGAGTGCCATTAGCTATGATCCAATTGATCTCTTAATTTGCACCTAAGTTCCATTAGCTATGCTCCAATTGAGATCATGATTTGCACCTAAGTTCCATTAATAATGCTTCACTAGAGCTCTTGATTGAACACATCTACCACTATGTTCCATTTGAACTCATAAGGCCTGAGGGTTTAACATTAACATGATGAGGACAAGATAATACAACCCATTAAATGATTCATCTTTAGCTTGATATAATTAACTTGAACTCATTACATGACATAAATTCTTGAAATAGAACTAGAAAGCATAATCATCATATAATAACTTTTGAGGAACATTAATTCAAAAATGTCTAAAAATTGAAAACATAGCTATGCATATAATTTAACTTGATCATCATGGTACAATGATCTTAAAGCAATTGAAAACCATTATTTAATACTCAACATGCATGGACCCGCTTACCATTATAGGAGAAGAGTCTATTTTAGTCTTCCTAATCCTGAGTCACACCTATGTTCTTAAAATCATATGATTTATATTAATTATCACCTTAAGAACCATCCTAAACCCTAATTTGGGTACTTTAAATCATCTGAGTCAGGAACGATGAAATTAGGGCTTGAAAACCATACAATCAGATTCCTTATTGAAAAACATTTCCAATGACTATTCATTCATATTTTTTTGACAATCTAGTGAATCATTGTGAATTTACCAAGAACTGACCAATCAAAATTTGTAACAAAAGCCACATGTGAGTTATTTAAATCAACACCTTAGCATTCATACCCACACCCTCATGGCCCAATCATTGTCAGCCACATGGCCCATGATAGCTTGCAAGGACTCGCATGGTCAAACAGAAAGGAGGTGACCAAAATACCTACTTTGCCCTTACTGGCGTGCGAGAAAAGGAAATTGATATTAGGGAAAAACTATAAACTCGACGTCCAGGGTCTTGTTTCCCCGATCCAACTTGCGATCAACAAAACTGAGGTGATGAAACCACCGATATGCCCATGGTGTCACGAGAGATCATCAAATCAGATTAGGGTTAGAATCATATAACCAATAGCTAGGATTTTCATTCTCAACGTGATGGTGGGTCAACTATGTCTCCAAGCAATCCTAGAAATCAAAACTCGATTGCACTCCTTGTCATCAGATACAAAGGTGCTAGACATGTTACACACGGTCAGGCGGACCTAACGAGCTAAGGCTTACAACCTTTGGTGGTCAAGAGGCTAAGAAAAGATATGCCGCCATGGTCAAAATAGGGGCAGGGACCTTGGTGCTCGACGCGATAAAATCGGGCACAAAGACTCAAAAAAGAACCAGGAAAAACCTCGCAGGAACAACTTGGTATCAAACCAAGCAAGAACAAGGGTTAGGAAGCAATTGGCATGGTCAAGTGGTGAACATTGGAGAGGCCCAGGTGGCGAACTACCAGTCATGGTGGATGGGGCATTGCATGGAAAACTGGTGGTTCCAAAACAAAGAAGGGGGAACAACGGAACCTTATTGTGTCGTCAATTGCTCAGGAAGAGCTCATGAGGTGGAGGTGGGGTCAAGTTTTCTGGAGAATACAAGTCCAGTAGTAGGTTGAGGTGGCTTGGAGGACAAGTGGTCAAATTGACTATGGGGGAGTAACACTCTCAATCTTGGTGCTTTTGGCACCCTTAAGTACACTTGAGATAGAGGGAAGGGGGTCTTGATAACTAGGGTTGGTGAGGAGAGTCCCAACCCCATTGGGTATTTCTTCATTATGGTTTGAAATACCTAGAAAGTAGGGATGGGTAGATTCATTTGGACTTCGTGATTCTATCAGCAAAATAATCAAGTGAAATAGTGGACTGCGGAGGCCGATCGGGGTCGGAGAAGGAATCCTGGATGTGGCTGCTATTCTCGGTCTCCTACTCAAGGTAGGAGACAAGTCCACGGCCATGCAATCACTATCCAATGGCTGAGAGGGACCTCATGTCAAAATAAGCATGTGACACCTAAACTATAGCCAACATTAGTGAAATAACATGTGTGACATTTAGATGATTTGGGATCTTAGGTTAAATGAGTGTAGTAATCAAATATTCTAATAATATTTCTTCACAACTATATGTTAACTTCCTTAATGGCTTTGGAGGGTCAAACAAAGTCTTATTGACTTCAAATTTGAACCACAAGTTTATAAAAGGGTATTGATTCTTTTTATATGGTTAGATTCAGGTTTTGCACCAATTTTATTTATAGTTTCCATATAGGTCACTAAACTCAATTTTAAGCATTGAATTGATTAAATAAATGGAAATCACCTTCCTTTGTGAGACTTTGTGTTCTAATCTGAGATTAACAATAATTTTCTCCTTGAAATTCATATCACATATGTTTATACATTTTTGAGAAACTTTCATGGAGGAGAGATAAAAAGGAAATTTACATATATTCTCCTATTATATTAAAGTCATAAAAGTAAAAAATAAAACTCTTGGCCAAGGCATCTATTCCATATGTATATTTTGAATTCAAATCCTTTTCTCTTTTCCTTTTTTCTTATTTCTTATAAGGATTTTTTAAGGATAGGAGAGAGAGTAAGCGAGAGGATAAATGCTAGATTTCCTTTTATGTATATTGGACTATTTTAATCACAATGAAAGGAAAAGTGGTCAAGAACGGTGTGCCTCACAAAGGGACCCGGGTTCAAATCCCAATTGCCGCCTTGGTTTACCACCCTTCCGGACATTCAGCCTACGTCACATGCGTGGGAGAGGGGGAGAGAATGCCTCTCTTTGTCCCATGAACAAAGAGATAGATAGATATGTCACGTGATTCCAAGAAGTATTACAATTTGTCCATATAAGGAAAACAATATTATGTGCGAATGAGGAAATCACATGGGTTGAAAGTAATAATTTGGTGAGCAGTTTGAGTTTTGTTTTACTTGAGGACAAGTAACATTTAAGTTTGGGATGGTTTGATGAATAAATATTCATCAAACCTTTATTACAATTCTTTGCAATATTTAAGAGTGTAAAAGTGCATTAAACGTTCAAGATTTTCCATGATAAATAATTATATGGTCAAACATGGTCGAAGTTTGTATTAAAAAAGAAGAAGACTAGAAGAGGTTTTAGGGTATGAAACTATTCCGAAGGTGTATATCTTATTGAGATGTTAAAAATGGTATATAATTTGGTATAGTTTGGCCTTAAGGATGAGAAAGTTGTGATTTTTGAACATCTTTAAGAAAGAGCTATATGGGTTGATATGGACATTACCTAGATTATCATGTGATGTCTCATGGAGACTGAATGGGGGCCATTGTGGTATGCCCCAATATATGTCCCGCAACGCATGTGACCTTCTAGGGGGGACTAGCACAAGGAGATCCTTGGGTTGTTCAGTCTGTGGTTGATCTAATGGGGATTGACCCTAAACCATTGGTCTAGGGTCGCATTCCTCATAGTGCTCCTATACACGGGAGTCGTCGAACTACTGAAGGGTTGGCTATCAACACTATGTTGAATCTGGGGTGGAGGATTGGGACTGAGAAGCACCCTTCCAAGTCCTCTAGCTGCAACAATCCTCAGTCCATTCTCAGTTGGGCTCTAGGGAAGCTTAGAGGAAAACCCCCAAAGTAAGATAATAGTTGTGATTGTCATTGTTACAAGAGAAATAACAAATGGGGGATGGAACCATAGGACAAGAAAACCCCAAAGACAAAGTGGTATGATGTTTAATAAAGAGAGGAAGCAAAAGGAGGTTAATAGGAAGAAAGAAGTGAGCAATGGTGGTTCATTTGGTTGGTTCTCATTAGGTACATTGTAACAAAGCTATGAGGTATGGACTGAGGTGAAAGATAACTTCTAGTCATTGGATCAAGCGATTTGGAAATCCATATGCCAAGTTTCAAGGGTTGAAATCAAGAGAGACAAGACAAGAGTGAAGGAAAGAATAATTTAGGTGTGATGCACACCCTGGATTGGGACGAATAAGGATCAAAATTGAATTAAAACAATTGTAAATAAAGTTAAATCGACTCATCCTCGTACTCTCACAAATTGTGCTCTGAAGATATGAATAAGGTGATTTTTGTGTTGTAGTATTCATAATTGAATCCTTTACAACATGAAGCATAACATAGAGCAAGAAAAACATATTGAAGGGCTTTGAGTAATCTTGCGATATGGTGACATGTTAATGAATCACACATAGATCAAACTTACAAACTAATGTCATGTGTAGTACCATTATGCCTTGATGTGACCAAATTGGAGTATCACAACACTCTAACTATGAAATTTACATTAAATTGAGTAAGAGACCATTTGATGAGAGAGAAATATTACAATAGACTAGGGAGAAAAGTAGGTTGTCACAAATAGATTCTCTATAAAGGACTTGGGCAAAGCTTCCTATATTATAGGAATAAAGATCTATAGAGATATATCAAGAAGGATTCTTGTCCTAAGAAAGAGTACATACATTGCCAAGGTGTTGGAAAGGTTCAACCTACATGATTCTAAGAGAGGAAACCAACCCATTTGTCATGGAGTAAGTGTCTATAAATCACAATGTCCTAGATTTTTTGAAGGGAAGGAACAAATGAGTAAGATTCCATGTGCATCTACAATTGGATCAATCATGTATGCAATATGATGTACATGCCCATATGTCTAATGTGATTTTAGCATGATGCGTAGGTACGAATCAGATCTATGTGATATTCACATGATTTATGTGAAGAATATCCTAATTTTCTTCAATAGAACCAATGATCCATAATTTACATATGAAGTTGATGAAGGGATAGTTGTAAAGGGTAACAATGATGTAAACTTCCAAACTGACAAGGATGATTACTGATCACAATATGAATTTGTGTTTAGACTAAATGTGGAGATATAAGTTGGAAGAGTTCTCTATAAAGAGGTAGTGGCAAATTCTACAATGAAATCTAAGTATATTAGCAAATCCAATTGAACAAAGGAAGCATTATGGTGTAAGAAGTTCATTAGTGAACTTGGAGAGGTTCCAACCATTTAGAGCAATAGGAATTACTATGACAATAATGGATCCATTGCACAAGCAAAGGAACCCAGATCACATAGTGTTCCAAAAACATACTATGACGATAACGTCTCATACATGAGATTATACATAGAGGAGATGTAATGATTTGTAGAGTACTAACTGAAGCCAATGTTGTTGATCCCTTCAAAAAAGAAATTTCACACCTAAATCATGATGGTCATGTTAGATCATTTGGAATTTGATTCAGAGTGATTTTCTCTAGTGAAAGTGGAAGACTATTGGTTGTGACCTAAGAGATATCATGTGACGATTGTAATAGGTATGCATTGTGTATGATTTCATTATTAATAAAGGGAGTTATACTTGTTATGTTTTCTTTAGTATTGATATAATGCATAGATGTAAATGTGTTGACTCAAAGACATACTATTTGGTTTGAGGACCTAAAAATGAGTTCATATGTGTAGTTAAGAGTATTAATTGTTTTTTTGTCCTTAGTTAGTTATTATTGTTGATATTATAGGAAAACAATGATACATAAGACTAGTGTATATACTGAGTGATGACTCTGTCTCTTTAGTCATGATGTTGGATATCAACTTAGATGCATGGGTACTCGTTAGAGAACAAGTTTTACTTTACACACACACACACTTTGAGAATAACACGTGGAAGACAAGTCATGGCAAGTCATAATCATATATCAATGTGATTGTGGTGACTATGATCCGTAATCCTAAAGTTTCTAAAGTAATCACATGTTGTTCCCTATACTTTAACACTAACCCAATGTGACTCTGAATAAGGGTTGTTATACAGGTGGTGATTGGGTGCACTATGACACTTGTGGATTATAGTAAGCGATGTATATGGAAATTTTCCATCCAGAAGTAATATATTGAACACTCATTAAGTTAGACTATGAAATGTATGGAAACACTTATTTAAGTCAATATGTGATATTAATATTACACACTCTCAATAGTTTTATATATAGAACATAAACTGAATCATAAGAGGATGACAAATCCATGCCTTAGTTTGAGTTTAGATACATATGAAAAAGGGAATATATGGTAATGGTTACATTAGTTACTTTATAGGTTGAAGTTATTCTCAACTTGTTTGAATAACTTGGGTAGCAATGATGTGTTTCTAAATACATCCTTTACTGATGAGGTTATGAACATCATTAACAATGTAATATTGAACCTATAGGGTCAAAACATTAGATGCATTGGGTGATTGAAGTTTACAGTAAAAAGTATAATTAGAATGGTCATACATCATGTACAAGATGGTTTGCTACCCAGTTAGTCAACTAGCTAGTTTGGTTTACTGAAACTATTGATTGACTATTCATCACTTTGGGAAAGTGACCAGTTGTTTGATGGGAAATCCCAATCTATTGATCGGGCCAAGCTAGGCAAATAAAATGAGCTTTGCCTTGTTTGATTTGGAATCAAATTGGTCAACTTGATCAGAAAATGATTGGGGAATCGGTGGACTGGACATGCAAACTATTTGAGTTGATGACCAAACCACTACCATCTAATCAACTTGAAAATCTAGTCAGACAACTAAAAAGTCCGTCCAATGTTTCTTTGTTTGAGAGAATTTTGAGTTGTGAGGTTGAATTTTAGAAATCCAAGTACTGTGTGTACGTACATGGGGATGAGACACATCTAAGAAACATTATGAGATAAGTTGTTTATTTTTTTCCCTCTTGTAGAAGTAAATATTCACCCATGGAAAACATATCACAATAAGAGGAGAGAAAATGACAACAGTAACTCCAAAACTCCAATTTCCCCTTCCTCTTGGTGACCAAGGTAGTGCACCAAGAGTTCCAACATCTACAGGGATGATGTATAGGAAGTGGCTCTTTGTTAGAGGCTTGAGAATACATAACTTTTTCAAGAAGAATTCAAGGTTTTGCTATGATGACAAGTAAGCAACAACAAAAACTCTTCAAATCCCAATTTTGAATTGAAAGTTCTACACTTACATATTATTTGTCTACTTTTTAGATAAATAGTGTGGGAAAAAGTATATCCAATATCCTTTCTACGTCTTTTGTATACCAAAGCTTTATGTCTATACTATATCCAATGACTTGGATTTTATCGGGAGAACGCTTGTATTTTTGTTGCTCCCCTCCCACCAAAACCCTAAACTAAAACCCTGAGTTGAAGTTGAAGACATCTTTTAATATATTTTTATCTTAATTTAGTCACTTAATTCCCAAATTTATCTTTGATTCTTCTTTCTTTCATCTAGTTAATGGAATATCCTAGAACTAATTTTACACTAAAATCTATTATGGTGGTAGAACTATTATAAAACCTAATTATAACATTATCTTAATTAGACTTACACTTTAGCCTCTAATATGATGTTTATTAGTTAATACGATAAACATCAAGATTTCTTATTAACCCTGATATATTCTAATTCAAGGGAAAGGTCATTGATTCCAACATTATTAGAAAGGCATAAGGTAAGGGGGGGTTAGACCAACTACCTAGAGTTGGGTATACTATAGACACATGAAGAAGAAACTTATAGTATCGTATGAGTGGATCTAAAAATCTTAAAAATATACTGATGGCCATCACATGCCCTTATCTTTAGTATCACAACTTGGATGATGTTGAAATCTAGCAATGGCCAGATGTCAAACAAATCAAGCATAGTCATAAGATGAACAAAATGAAAGTTCATTTTCATTCTTTTCCTTGAGGACCTCTATGGCCAAAATAATAATTGATGTGTTTTTTGCTTGAGAATTCATTTAATGATAACATGGATGGTTCTTCATGAAACCCACTTGAAGTAGTCATTAGAAAATAACAAGTGGTAGGTCTAGGATTAAACTTGATAAATGCTCAATAGTAAAGGGAAAACTATGGGTGAATTTGAAAGGTTATGTATGGATCATGGTGGTACATTTAGAAGCATTAACCTTAACCAATATTCAAATTTGTGATTGTTGTTATCAAGGATAAATACACATCTTGCAATAAAAAAATGGGCACAATAAATCTAGGAACTCATTGACTATTATTGTATAGTGAAACAAAATATGTTATACTTGAAGTTTGCAAAATTTCAAATTAGCCTCCTATTTACGATTTCACAAAGATCCAAGACTATATATTCTTGATGGTTAATTATTATACAAAATTAAGACCAAATAGGTATCATGTATATGTGTTCCAAAGGATAACCACGATATTGGACTATTTCTAGTTGTTATTCAATTTGTTATGAACTACATTGATATTTCCTCCCTCTGAATTCTGATTTATTTTGTTTTGTCTTCTTTCTTCATAGACTGCAGATCTAGCATTATCTATATTTCATTATGGTGGGAGTGTGGGATGGAAAATACTAGCTCAAAAAGTGTTCAAAAATATTATTATCTGTAAAAGTTACTAGGACCTTAGGTCTCAAATGAAAGAAGTATTGGGGTCAAATTCAATCTCTCAAACATTGTTACAAATGATTACATGGAGTTGAGTCTTTTCTTTTTGAGTTAGAAGAGACACTAGTTTCCCCCTTCCCTCAAATAGGCGCCAGAGCCCGTATGACACAAAAGATTACAAATATAATGAAAAATAGGAGGTTTTGAACATGGGTCCACTGGAAAGGATAAGTCAGGCCAAACCATCTGTGCTACATTGGTCATGTCATGGAGGTGTTTGTCTTTGTTTTGCAGATCCACTACAAATAAAAGATCCAATGGGGATATTAACCAGAGGTTCAATGATAGCATGCCAATCAAGACACACAATGCTGGGTTTTTTACTGTCTTAAAGATTGTGTTGGATAATTAGATAGAAGTTAACTAGATTTTATGCACACAATTAACTAAAACAATGCAGCAACAACAATAATAATAATGGATTGAAGAAAACCAACAATAATTTAGAGGATGCAAACTCCAGAGCCTGAGTTGAAGGTGTGTGAAACACTATCTTCAAGACATAATCTCCCTCTCTTAGAACAAGATTTTTTTGTGGTCTATCTCCAAGATTCAACCATCCCAATTATGGTACAACCGGTCAGTGCAAACGAGAAGATTGTGTCGAACTCGTTCCTTTAGCCCATTGTTGTTGAAAATTAGAGGTCGTATGAAGAGTTTCCGATGCAAAAATAGCAGCAAGAAACAAGAAAATTGGTACAGAGAATGAAAGAAGATGAAAGGGGGTGAATGAAATGTTGGAAAAATTCCAATCATGAAAACCAGAACATGGATTTTTATCTGTATGTCTGGTGGTGTTTTTTTTATGTATTTCTAAAGGATAGAGGACATCTCCTTATCAGGGAAACTTCCTTGATAGTGCCTCACAATAATAGCCCGCATGTTTCATAGGTCACAACTGTTGGTCTTCCCAAGGTATATTCTTAACATCATGCCTAATAGGAAGTTTTTAGAATAGTGAATAGAGGATATTTACTGATGTCTTTAATGTTGTTAATAGATTTTAAAGGATAGTCAAGATATGATATTTACTTCTAATTTCAATGTTGTTAGTGACTCAAAATGATGCAAAAGGAAAAGTAAAGGCCTTTTTGAAGAATCAAAACAAATCAAATAAGTTGTTCCATAAAAAGATAAATCACATGCACGCAACTAATGACATTTAAATGATGAAAAAATATTTTTTTAGAACAAGAAATATATCATTCCCCCACATGTTCTAAAAAAATCTCAAAAATCAATAAATAATAAAATTTGCAACATTACTATGTTGTTCAAAGTTGGTAGCTTGTGGCTTTGAACCATTTCCTAGAATTACTCACTTCCAACCAGAGAGACATAGTGAATTATGTCTTGAAGCAACATCTCGTATTTAGATTGTATTGAATCACGCAATCATAATGTGGGCACGAGAATGAGTTCCTATAGGTGTGCACATAAACGACCTTTGCAAGAATCTTGTTTCATGAATGCTCTAGTGAGTATGCCCAACTCACATAAACCCTAGATCTTGGGTACATTCATATAGTAGGGATATACACGGGTGCCCTGTTTGGTATACACCCTACCATTAAATGGTCTTAAACCCATTCATAGCAAAGCTCTTACTATACTCAGATGGGATGAAGCACCAGTGACACAGGAAGGGTCGTGAGTGAGAATGCAAGTGTGTGCTTCCACATAATGCTATAGTTTAGTTGTCCCCTTAAACCAATCCTAATAGGATCTTTAATTTTGGAATGGTAGGGTTTCCACTATAATATTTATTCTATGAGAAGAAGACCCATCCCCCTCGATAAATTGAGTACTAACTTTCTAGCTAGACCCTTCACAAGTGGATTTGCAATATTCATAGTATATTTCACGTACTCAATAGATATGATCCCATGGATGATGCGATCTCTCTCATCTTCATATCTTAATCTCATAAAGAACTTTTTTGGGTTATTCTTAGATTTTTTAGCTTTGACTATGGCTGCTTGATTATCACATAATATAGAAATAGGAGGACATGGATTTGAAATGATTGATGGATAAAAAAGAAATCTTCTAAGCCATTCAACTTGACATCAATCTAAATCTAAAACAATAAACTCAACCTTGATGGTGTATCTAGCTATCACAGTTTGCGTTGATGATTTCTAAGAAATGACTCCTCCTCAAAGGCATAACACATACCCACTGGTAGACTTGGTTTCATCTGAATCAACTATCTAGTTTGTATCTGTATAGCCTTCTAGTTTTGGTGGAAAACCAGTGTAATGGAGAATATACATAGTTGAACCTTAAAGGTACTTAAACAATCTAAGAAAAGCCTTCTAGTGGTCTATGTTAGGAAAACTAGTGTACCTTCTCAACCTACTTATAGAATAGGAAATATCTAGTCTAGTGCAATTATCTACGTACATTAAGATTCCTATCACTTGAGCATATTTATGTGGATCCACTAGATTACCCTTATGTACCTTAAGAGGTAAATTGCGATCATAAGGTGTGTTAACATGTGCATACTTAAACATATCAAATATATTTTAAGATTTTATCAACATAATGAGTTTATTCAAGTACAAAACTAGAAGAAGATCTACTTAATTTAATACTAAGTATCACATCAACAAGTCCTAAATCTTTCATATCAAAGTTTCCAAAAAGAAAAGATTTAGTTTCATGGAACAATTTTAGAATTTGATTCAAATAACAAAATATCATCAACATACAAGCACATAATGATGCAACCATCATCAGCTATTTTGGAATAGATACAACAAACAAATTTATTCACAATGAATCTAGAAGATAAAACAATTTTATCAAAACTTATCATTCCATTGTTTGGGTGCTTGGTTAAGTCCATAAGGACTTGATTAGTCTACAAACTTTATGTTCTTGTCCATGTGCACCTAAACCTTCTTGATGATCCATATAAATCTCTTCTTTGAGATCTCCATTCAGGAAAGCTATCTTGACATCCATTAGATGGATTTCAAGCTTATGGATCATGACCTATGCAACTTGGATGCAAATGGAGGATATTTTGGTAACATGAGCATATGTATCGAAGTAATAAAATACTTCCTTTAGACTAAAACCTTTGACTACTAGTCTGGTCTTAAACATATATATGGAACCATATGCCCTCAAATTTTTCTTGAAAACCCATACATCCAATAGTCTTACATCCTAGAGAAAGATCGGTAAGAATCTAAGTATGACTGCTCATAATTGATTCTATTTCATTATCAACAACTTCCTTCCAAAAACTAGAGTCTATGGATTTCATGGTATCCTCATAAGAACGTAAGTTTCCTTCTACTAAGAAGGTGTAGAACTCAGGACCATAGTTCTTGTCAAGTTTAGTCCTTTTACCCCTACCTAGGTCACTGGGAGGATCATCAACAAGGAGTTCATGTTCAACTTCATCTGAAGTTGCAACAAAGATGGATTATTGATGAGAAGAGGAAGAATAGTTTTCACTAACCTATCTAGGAACCTTTTCCTTAAGAGGAAATATGGTTTCATAATAGACAACATCTATTGGTCTAATCTTAACAACATAGTTGACTCTAATGTTTGAGATACCATATTTTGTCACTATGAATCTAGTAGCATTACTATTTCAAACATATCCAACAAAGACAATATCAACAATTTTAGGTCCTCATTTTCTTTTTTTATTATCACGACTTTTAACCTTGGCCAAGCAACCCCACAGTTTGAGGTATTTCAAACAAGGCTTCTTGTTAAGACAAAGTTCAAAGGGTATTTTGTCTATGTGTTTAAAAGGTATATGGTTTAGAATGTAGTTTGCAATTCGAAGAGCTTCCCCCCACATCATGTGACTAAGTGGAGACTCTAATAGAATTGAATTAACCATGTCAATTAATGTTCTATTTGATACACCATTAGATTGAGGATTATATTTGGCGATAGTTTCATGTATAAGGCCTTGGTCATCACATAACTTGTTAAGTTCATTAGAAGTGTATTCACCACCTCTATCAAACCTCACTCTCTTAATGTTCTTTTCTAATTGTTTATCTACTTGGGTTTTATAGATTCTAAATTTTTCTAATTACTCATCTTTAGTTTTCAGCAAGTATATAGAACAATATTAATAAAAGTTATCTATGAACGTTACAAAGTATCTCATACCATTAAGAGTAAGGACATTATTTAAATCACAAACATCAGTATGAATTAGTTCAAGCAGTGATATATTGTGATCTAATGATTGAAATGGATTCTTACAAAGCTTAGCTTGAATTTTTTTTTTGACTCTATCAAAAATATCAATTTGATTCTTGGAATTCAAATCTATGTTTATCATACATTTCATCATATTTTTATTTACATGACCAAGACATGCATGCCAAGTGTTACTAGTTTGAAAAACTAAAATCGTATAAGATATTTCATTAAAAGAATACTTATTACATGAAATAGAAGATAATTTAATAAGAACACCATAGGTTTGACCTAGACCAATATAAGAACCATTCTTAGAAATAACAATACAATTACCTTGGAACAACAAGATATAACTAGAATGTTATAATACAACTTGACTAATAGTGATCTAGATGTAAGCTTTATATCAACATGTACATAGCCTACAATTAGGATAGTGGATGAATGATATCCCCACTTGATCAATCTACCAGAATCAGCCTGATAGGAAGAAAAGATGGATTGGTCAAAACAAATATGGCATGTGGTATTGGAGTCCAAGTAGTAGTCAAAAGATAAGTTTTCAAAGTGAATTGTTGAATTTTTTAACCTGTCTATAGAAGAGGAAGAGACCGCCCCAACAATGATCATATTTACTTTAGGATTTTTAGGAGTGTGGACGTTCTACTTTCTTTGACCTTTTTTAAATCTGCACACATTCGCTAAGTGGCCAAATTTATTCCACACAAGGTAGACAACTTTTTCTCCTTGATCACTATTATTATTATGACTCTAGTTTTGGTGGTACCTGAGGCCCTTAAAAGAAGGTTTAGATTTCTTATTCAGATGACATGAGTTAGACTTCTTATTGGTTTTATTATCTAAAACCATATTGTCAGCAAGGTAAGACTTCTTGTTGTGTTCCCTATGTCTATCCTTGGTTTGTAGGGATTTTTCTAAGGATGTCATGGACATATCCCCTTGTCTATGTATAAGGGTCCCCAAAAACTCCTTAAATGAAGGTGGGAGTTTCTCTATTAGGGCTTGTACTTAAATGTTTTTGTCAAGGTTATATCCTTTGTCCATAGATTTAGAAACTAATTTTTGGTATTATGGAACTTGAGCCGAAGCATGTTTATCATCAACCATATTATATGGAAGCCATTCAACAAAGACATAACGCTCAAGATCAGTACCTTTTACACCAAACTTAGAATCTAGTGATGCCCATAGTTCAAGAACAATTGGGATCTTATGGTTCAATCATGAAGTTTATCAGATAGGACTGAAAGAATCCTTCCATGACATAAATCGTCAGTTTTTTTGGGACATGAATGGAGGAAACATGAGTTGATTCATATACATGTTGTTCCGCTCCAACAATGAGGCTTGATGCTTGTGGTTTAGAAACAATAGGAGAAGATTATTTTGATGTTAAGATAGCATAAATAAGGCCCAAGGAGGTAAGCCAAAAATGCATTTTCAGTTTCCAGTGATGAAAGTACAAATAAGAAAATCATTCCAGACAAAGAGAAGCAATCTCATCAAGAGATAACATAGTTTCCAATCCATATCAAATGAACATATAGTTAACAAATAGATCTACTTAACAACTGTTAGAATTCTATCTTTAAATTGTTGGATAATATGACAAAAGTTAACTTGATTTTAGGCACACAATTAGCCATCAAAAAATACATTATTAATAATAATAATGGATTCAAAAAACACCACGATCAATTAGAGGATGCAAACTCTAGAGCCCGAGTTAAAGGCACGAAAAATACTATCTTCAAGACAGAATCTGGATGTCCTGGCACGACATTTTTCGATGGTCTATCTCCAAGATTCATCTGCTCCAACTCTTATGCAATTGTTTGATGCAATCGGGTGGACTGTATCGAACTCGTTGTTTTAACTCTTTGTTGCAAAAAATTAACATACATCGCAAAGCGTTGCCGATGCAAGAACATGAGCAAGAAACATGAAAATTGGTGCAGAGAATGAAAGAAAATAGAAGGGAGTGAATGGGATGCTGGAGCATACCACTCACGAAAAGTGGAACTCAGTCTGTATGTCTACTGGTGTTTTTTTGGTGTGTTTTCAAAGAATAGTGGATGTCTCCTTATAAGGAGAACCACCTTGAGAGCGTCCCGCGGTAACAACCCGCACACATTACACACATCACAATTGTTGGTCTTTCCGAACATACTTCTTTAACATCACGTTGAATTGATGGTTTTAAGGATAGTCAAGAGAGGATATTTAATGTTGTCTTTAATGCTATCAACGACCTTTTAAAGATAGTCAAGAAAAGATACTTATGGTTGTTTTTAATGATGTCAACGGATCCAAAGAATGCAAAAGAAAAACTAAAAGTGAAACCAAAATAAATAAAATAAATTGTTCCGCAAAAAGACAAATCACACACATACACTGAACTAAACTAAAGATAGAAAAATTCTTTTTTTTTTTGAAAAAATACAACAGATTGATCATAAAGAACTTAGATGTCATTCACAAAGTTACTTTGTAGCGGATGTAGTTTTCATGCTTTGTAAGATGTCATATACTTTGATTTAGAAGAGTATCCATGTTACGTGATATTATAAGGAGCCCAATGTCTTAGCAACATCAGTAACAATATGGGCGAGAGCCATGGGCCGAACTTTCGTGGGTAATAGGCCTTCTAGAGATGCACCATCGGGGGATAGTAACGCTTGGTGCATCTTTGTTATACTTTTACTCTGCATGGGTACGGTCATTTCCAATACGGAAAAGTCATAACTGATTTTTTTTAATGAAACTTGAAGATAAGGTTAGCTTACTAAAAATATATTCTATGTAATACTATCCGAACGGATATAGCGTAAACATAATCTACTAATTATATGGTGGGTGCAACAAAAGCAATCGTGTTCTCTTTGAATCCTGCGTCACGCGTCTGTATCAATCTGAAGATCATGTTCTCATTCTTTTATCCACATGTCTCCGTCAAGCACCGCCATGGTCGCGTTCTCCTCTTTCTATATTGAAGTTTGGTCCATTTGGCTACGAGCACCTGACTTTTGGCCTTTTTGTCATGTATTACTTTTTAAAGGAATCATTTAGGAATGAAATCTTTTTGCTTTGATTCTTCCACAGCGTTGCAATGCACCACGATGTCCCGCCTCGTAATGTTCAATCTCCTCAAATTAGGACATCGTTTAGTAACACGATTACTACGGACAGCGTTTAGCCACACATGATGAGCTCAAGATACCATTCGTGAAACATGAGATTGTCAACCAACAAATTTGACGTCCTGCACTCATCTGCGATAACTCAACTGTGTTTTCCCACCGGACCAGTTGACGAGGTGGCCCATCATAAATGCATGGCATGTGACTTGATAAAAGGTTTGCCAACCGGAATCTAGATTGTGTTTAGCCATATTCCATGTACACAAAAGAGGCGCCTACGCTGTGCTGCATAAGGTTGAAACCGTCCAAAGAAGGAGTTCTTGCTTCGACGTTCAAATATCTAGATATATGTAGTTTTTGGTAACACGATTAATTCAGATAGGGTGGCGATAGAAGACCAAAAATCGACCGCGGGTAGAAAAAATAATAGTCTGAAACACCAGATTGACAATCGGTAATATTTTACACACTTTTCACACTCATATGCAATTATCCAATTGAGATTATCCACTGGATCAATTTTACGCGGTGGCTCATCTTAGATGTATGATTATAGTGAAAATAATCGTGTCGCCAAACGGGACCATACTCGTGATGAATATAAAAAAAGTATTTTTTGCCACATCCAAATTGGATATACCCTGCACTATTATAATTTATTAAAACAAGATCTGACGATTCAAAAGAGACAACCCGATTCCCATACGGTCATTATCAGTTGGGGATGCCAATAATTGTAGAAAATCGACCATCTTCGTCTCCGTTCACCATAAATTGTCGCCATCTATTCAGCAGTCCCCACTCCATACATCGGAATTTAATTCCACTCCATACATGTCCACATACATGGTTGTGGATAAGACTGCTCTACGTATGTTGGAGACTTCCACACTGGAAGCACCTAGTCCCCATTTCGATACATCGCCCATCCGATCTTATCGCCAAAGCTCCATGGTGAGTAGATGTATGATAAAATAATAATAAAATGAAAAGATTTGCGGAAGCTTCAAGCCCAAGAAAAACTACAGGAGATACAACTCAAGCATCCACAACAAAAGCTGTGACTGCCCACGTCGACAAAGTAAATAACCACCAAATAAATAATCAAGTTGAGAACATGATTGGCGAAGAAGACTGCATAATTCTATTAAACAACCTCAAAAAAATTACAAAGATTGTCACTCTCTCACAATCCCGTGTCTACAACGGAATCTCATAACCCACTCTCGTTTTCTCTTCCCTTTGGCTATCCTTTGTGGCTTTCCGTCTTTTGCACACAATGTTGTCCTACGTTGGCACACCCGAAGTTATCACACATTAGAACCTCACACATCGGTGCTCTGTATCAAATGGTGTCTACCCTTATTTATAGATAGGGACTCCCAGTTAGACAATACGAGAGGATATAAAAACTCTATAAGGATTAGGAAATGACAATACAAAAAGATAAGGAAATAATATCTTGGACTCCATGTCTAACATTAATTGCATTTTCCTAATATTGTTAGATATTATTTCTTATCCATTTAGGATAAGAGACAAAATCCTAACAATCTCTATCGTGAATCTTATCCGCTGAAGTTGTTCCTCTAAAAAGTCTATTCTCGTTCTTCTTCTATGCTTCCATCTTCGGAAGCTGCTCATGTTTCCTAAAGTACTTTATCATACATGTCTACATGGAGTGCGTGTCCAGGCATGATTGCCCGAACTCTTCATGTGAGATCTCATCAAGTTGTACAATTTGGGAAACTACACTACCTCTACCTGTAGTTGAAAAAACCACATCCTTCACACATTTGGCCCCCATGCCATAAGGTTGTGTCTTCTTTTAGTCACACCCACTTGAAGACACTGCGTAGTTGGTCTAACCACAACTTCTTTCCTACAGTTGACAGCTTCGCTTCTGCATCTGTTGAAATTTGCAGTCGAGTTTGCAATGTCGCACCTGACTGCCCGTGAGAGTTGAATATATGTAGCAATCTTCAGGTTTATGACACCCACCACCCATGCTACTGCTTCATCTACACTTCCGAGTCGGTAGACATCTCATTAGCCTCTCCTCTTTTGGTAAGAAAAAATCCAACCAATCCATAGAACCGGGTAGCCTCGTGGTCACTTATCCCTTGCAAGTAGATAACATGACTCCATCTCACGTTGATATTTCACACTTAGTAGATGCACGCCCACCTGATTCCATGATGTTGTCATCAAGATTTTCTACTAGATGACCTCCAACGATAGTTGTCGACGTCGTCATACTTTTTGGTGCCTCCCACGCTTTCTGGTCGTCTCGCATGAACCCTGCTTTGATACCACTTGAAAAGATTTGCGGAAGCTTCAAGCCCAAGAAAAACACCACACGAGATACAACCAAGCATGCACAACAAAAGCTACGACTGCCCATGTCAAAAAAGTCAATTACCACCAAATAAATAACTAAGTAGAGAACATGATTGGCAAAGAAGACTGCATAATTCTATTAAGTAACCTCAAAAAGATTATAAAGATAATCGCTCTCTCACAATCCCGTGCCCACAATAGAATCCCGTAACCCACTCTCATTTTCTATTCCCTTTGGCTATCCTTTGTGGCTTTTCATATTTGGCACACAATGTTGTCCTACGTTGGCACACCCGTAGTTACTACACGTTCAAACCCCACACATCGGTACTCCATATCAAACAGTGTCCACCCCTATTTATAGATCCAGACTCCCGGTTAAACAATACAAGAAGATACGACAATTCTATAAGGATTGAAAAACCACAATACAAAAGGATAAGGAAATAATATCTTGGACTCCAAGTCTAACATTAATTGTACTTTCCTAATATTGTTAGATGTTATTTCTTATCCAATTAGTATAAGACACAAAATCCTAACATAAAAATCCTAAAGGGAATCATTTACGGTGAGATAAGCTTCACGAAAACTCAAAAGTTCTTATCTAAAAAAAATAGAAAGAAAAATTCTACACATAGTCACCTTACTACCCTCTCACCCACCCAATTCTTAGGAATAGCTGTCAGCAACAATAAAAGCATTAAAGGATGAGGGAAGTAGATGAGAGAGAAAATGTTTTGTCCATAACTTTCAATCTGGAGCGTATTTTTCGATGAAATAAATTACATTAGAATCCTTGTAGAAAATACTTTCCAATGAGACTAGTGTTGACATATTTTGAAATAATGATAAAACTCAAGAAACATAGTACCATATATTAGGATACCATACACATGTTCTGGGTACAGACGTATAATACTCGTGAGTACTGTACTTTTGAATTACAAAACTAAGTATAATTGTATAACTAATGTAGAAGTATAAGTACAGTACCTACAGAATCGCATAGCAACATTAATCATCTCGACAATTTCTTTTACAAAATGCAGACATAAGTTGAGCACCCACTTGTTAATGACCTCAAAAGTACAATGCACATCAGATCAAGAATCACCTATAAAATGCAACCATAAGTATTGTACCCACTTGTTAATTTCAACTCAGTTACTGACACATAAGTACAATACCTAACAAATTATAAATCAAGCATAATTGTATAACTGATCTAGAAGCATAAGTACAATACCTACAAATTGCCATAGCAACATTTGTCATCTGGACAATTTTTTTTTACAAAATGCAGACATAAGTTGAGTACCCACTTGTTAATGATCTCAAAAGTACAATGCACATCAGATCCATAATCAACTATAAAATGCAACTACAAGTACTGTACCCACTTATTAATTTCAACTCATTTACTCAAGCATAAGTACAATACCTTACAAATTACAAAATCAAGCATAATTGTATAACTAGTCTAGAAGTATAAACACAGTACCTACAAAATCTCATAGAAACATTTGCCATCTAGACAAATATTTATTTCAAAATGCATACATAAGTTGAACACCTACTTGTTAATGATCTCAAAAGTACAATGCACATCAGCTCAAGAGATCATCTATAAGATGCATCCATAAGTATGGCACCCACTTGTTTATTTAAACTCAATTACTCAAGAATAAGTACAATACCTAGCCAATCATAACATCATGCATAATTGTATAAATGGACTAGAAATATAAGCACATTACCTACATAATTCCATAACAACAATATGAATGTTTATATATGACATACTGTACCTCAAAACACAATTACCATACCCCAAAACATAGGTACTATACCTTGAAATACGAATATTATATTTCTCTCATATTGTTATTACTCCAAAATACATCAACATAGATCTATTTAGAAAGTATTTTTATAAGAAATCTAATGCTTTTTATTTTATAAAAAAATTCATTTAGAATTGAAAGTTATGAAGAAAATAGTTTTCTCTCTCCTCTTTTAATGCCCCTTTTTGCTTTAAATTAAGTAGTTCAGCCACATCAGCAGTGCCCCCCTCCTAACCACTGGGTGGGCACCCGGGTGGGGGAGCGGGAGTGGGTAGCGTAGCTCAAACGGAAACTTGAAAGTTATACTAGAATTCCACGCACACAAAATTGCGAACGACATGCTCCTACTGTAAAAAAAACCAAAATTGAAATGGAGATAGATTGCTTGCAAAGTGGGCATCATTTCGGTCCATGAGAGATCTCAAGCAAGATGACCAATTGTGGTCTTTCTACTTTGGGAGTCCATCACTTATTTGGTTGTGTCCTAAGAAAAAATCAGATTTTGATGACTTGATGATGCCTATAAGAGGACTGTATGAGGTGGATGTCAACTGCATACACAACATCCACATAATTCATTTTGATAATTCATATACAAGTAGAGGTAGGAAGACAACTTAGTCTTGCACATTGGATATCTTGTTGGATGAGCATGTTGGTATATTTTAATTTTAAGTTACTGTTTTAGCAATTCTTTTACTAAAATAGGCAACATAGAAGCATATAAAAATTAAACAACAAAGACTATTGAGTTTATAAGAGTTTATGGGAGAAGGAGCATCACAATTATCACTATTGTGAAGGCAATATCCGTCTTTTCTATGCACGATCCTGATCAGCGGTTTTCCCTTCAGATTCAATCACCTCCAACTCTTAGTACTGCCTCCGACACTAGCAAGATAGTAGTGTCGAACAATTTGTTGATCCTCGTGCGTCACAGAAAATAAATCATAAAAATCTCATTTAGATGAACAACAATAGGCAACAACATATATTATTAATAATCTATGTGGCGCTACATGTAGAAACAAATAGTTGTATATTAATTAACAATTCAGGCTAGATATACATAAGAACTAGGAGAATAAAAAGAGCATGAGAACATAATATTAAACAAGGTTAGGAACTCAGAGCAGACTGTTTGTTCAAAAATGAATGTGTTACTTAAAGAATTTAGCGTCTCACAATCATTCTGGTTAAGCATTGTTCTTGTAGTAAACTCGATCACTAACATGTAGAAGACATCTTGCTCTCGTGCTAACGAATAATGGTTGCACTACAAGTGCATCCTGATGACCTAAGGCACCACCACCTAGACAAATCACAACTGTAGAGAAGAGAAAGGACAATCTCACTTCAAACAGGAGAAAATTCTTCACGGAGTAGTTCTAGAGCTATGGCAGAAAGCAACTGGATTAGGACTCACAAAACACTTGCACGAACACTGACGATTGTTGTCCATAAGTTTTGTTTAACTCTAATGACCAGAGTCTTATTTATAATAGTCTCATGCCCCCACGTCCTATTCCTAATAAGACACAATGACATGAACACTATTGTTTATGAAACATAAAATAAATCAATTTAGAAAAGTAATAATCAATTACATAGTTTTATTAGTGTGTAAAAGAAGACAAAACATGAAAGACAATTCCCAAAACCCAAAACCCAAAACCCACAACCCACAAACCACAATCCACAAGTCTGAGCCTGTACCTGGCTGAGCCAAGTGATGCGAGGCAAAGTGTGACGTGGCTCAGGCACACGCATGCATGTGGGTTGTGGTCACCATATCCACCAAAGAGGTCAGTATACTCTCCTCTAGAGCCCTTTGGACACTAGTGTCACATGTAATCCTACATACAAGTACCACAAAATGTGATAGGAGAGAGCAATGTGGGACTAAAGATTTTCCTATTTCCACAAGACACAAAAGTACATTTCCTCTGTGTACTAGTTGTACTACATTAGGCTTAACCTATGCCTAAATGAATGGATGTACCAGCTATATATTTGACAATCTCCCACAAAGTCCAATGGATAGTGTGTCCTATCACTCCGTCCATCATATAGTTCTTTCAATATATACCTTTCCTGAGTTTGAATCTAACTGAGTTATCCAACTTTGAACCCCCATAGGAACTAGGCAAATGAAAATCTTAAACCCGAACCATGGGTGGAAGAGTATAGGTTGGTAACAACACAATAAATACATGATACAAAATAAATATGATGCACTAAGGCAATGCATCCAAAAACCATGTCATGATTGATTTTAGGGAACAACTCAATTCCCATGTTATGGCCTATACAACATTAATCATTTAGTTGGACTCTCCAAGAATGCACTTCTAACATCATATCCTAGTCTTGACACCATTTAGAGACTAATATATTACTAACTTACAATCATGACACTAACAAATTTTCCCAAGGTATAGTCACACAGAAGCAAGAAGCATCAGATAAATTACATAGTGTCATCTAATTCACCCTACAACGTGTTGTTACCACATTGAACCCAATTGGTGGAATCTCCACTCTATTGGGTTGGCTTGGTACTACATGTGAATAATAAGGGATTTCAGTCCCATCCCCAATGTGTATTTATCCCCTAAATCCAAGTTAAGACCTTTACTGAAAGGATCAACTGTATTATCTTTGGTATCAATGTAGTCCACAACCACGACCCCATTAGACACAAATTTCCTTACAAATTTAAGTTAGATTGGATGTGTCTACTCTGTCTTTTATAATACTTGGAACTCTTGATCTTACTTATGGTAATAGTGATACCATAGTCAACTTGAATTGTCATAAGTGACTTATTCACAATAGGTAAACTAGATATAAGTCCATGTAACCATTCAACTTCCAATCCAGTTTCATATGAAGCACAAAACTCAACCTTAAAAGTAGATTGAGATAATATGGTCTATTTCTTAGACCTCCAGGAAACAACACCTCCTTCCAGTAGGATTACATATCATGAGATGCCATTACTCGATGAGTTCATGGAAATCCAATTTGCATTACTATAGCTTTTGACTATAGATAGGTATTTTCCATAATTCAGCCCAAGGGAACAAGTTCCCTTGATATACCTCAATACTCTATCAAGATCTTTCCAATGGGTCTTGTTGGGACAATTGGTGTATCTACTTAACTTGCTCATGGCAAACACAATGTATGGAAGTGTGAAGTTCATAAGATACATCAAACTTCCTAATAATGTGAGAGTATCATAATTGAGACATTAGAATTCCAATACCATTCTTGAACAAGGCTGTAGATGAATCATATTGAGTCTTATCATATTTATGTGATGTGTACTCAAACATCTCCAGTATCTTCTCAACATGGTGAGACTGTGGGAAAGTTATACCATTAGTAGACCTTATGTTTTAAGGTTAAAATCACATCAGCAACATCCATACCCTTCATATCAAACTTGCTATACAAGAATGACTTTGTCTCATTTACTACTTTCACACTGGAACAAAAAATAGTATATCATCTACACATAAGCATAACAAAATGAATACATCATTATGATTTTATTGTAAACACACTTACTAAAATCATTAAAAGAAAATCCAAATCATGATATCACATAATAAAACTTCTCATGCCTTTCTTTTGGGGCTTGTTTCAAGCCATATAATGACTCAACAAGTTTACACGTTGGACTCATTCCCACGACTCACAAATACCTCATGTTGTTCTATGTATATATCTCCTCTTCAAGATCACTATGTAAGAAAATGATCTTTACATCCATCTGATGGATTGAGACATTATAAATGGAAAGCCAATGCTATAAACACTCATATTGTTGTCATAGAGAAACATGAGAATAAGTAGCAAACTAATATGTTCCTTCCCACTGTGTGTAACCCGTAGAAAATAGTCTAGATTTAGACTTATTTATTATCCCATCTATATTAATTTTTTCTTAAAGATTCATTTGCATTCAAAAAAAGAACAACCAGGAGGCAAATCCACTAATTCCCAATTTCCATTCGAGAGAATTGATTGGATTTCATCGTTAATGGTTTATTTCCAAAACTTAGTTTCTGGATAATCCATATCTTGTTTTAAAGATAAAGGATCATCCTTAATATTGTAAGTGAGAAACTCAATTCCAAAATATTTCGATGTCCTAGACCGTTTACTTCTCCTTGTCTCAACCATTTCTTCAAAATTATCAATTTCAAAAATAGCTTGTTCTTTAGTCACCCCCACATTTTTCATACTTTCCACGTGCTTGAGAATGGGACCTGTGGTGAATGAATCCTATTTAGATACTTCTTTGAGCACACCTATTTCATGGGAAACACATATTCTAAGAATGTAGCATCATGCAATTTCATAATTATATTGACATCAATGCCTAGACTATCTAATTTTACAATCAAGAATCTATAGGCATAACTTGTCTCTGCATAACCCAAGAAGATAGCATCAACTATTTTCAGTCCCAATTTCCTCCTTTGTGTTCAAGAACAAGTACCTTAGAAAGGCACCCCCACACTACAAGATATTTGAGACTCAAGTTTTTTTCTCTCCATAACTCAGCTAACCTCTCTCTTTATCTTAATGGGGAACTTTATTTATAATATGGCAAGACGTATTCAAAGCTCCTCTCAACATAAAGTTGGGTAGATCTAAGGTTGGGAGTAAGGTATTAATCATATCTATCATGGTTTGGTTTAGAATTTTTTACAATCCTATTAGCTTGTGGTGAATAAGGAGTGGTAACCTCATGAGCGATACCATGGAATTGACAAAATTCAAAGAACAAGTTCTAGGTGTATTCTCCTCCCCTATCAGACCGTAATTGTTTAAGTACTTTACTAGTTCAAGTTTTAGATTCTTTTTTATATTTATTGAATTTATCCAATGCCTCATCTTTGCTTTTAAGTAATATACATAACAATATCTACATGCATCGTCAATAAAAGTTATGAAATAACATTTTTGATCCGTATTAGAAATCCCATTTAGTACACAAATATCAGTGTGTACAAGATAAAGAATTTCATGATTCCAATTGACAAAATGAAAATGACTTCTTGGCGTATTCCACACAAATATCACAACAACAATTAGTAATGTCATATTTAGGAATTAAATCTATATTGATCATTCATTTGATTGAGCCAACACTAACATGTACAAAATGAGAATGACATGCATCCGATGTGTAAGATTCATGCAAATACAACTATTGTCATTCAAATTTAAAAATGAATTTGAAATAGGTTCAATAAGAATCTTAAATAAGTTCTTCCTATCACGTATGACATGTTGCCAAAAAATAGAGAGTCGCAAAGGTGAGTAATAATAGCCTTATTAAATTTAAGTCTAGTATAAAACCAACCCTAACTAAAATTGCACCACTAAGGATATTGCACCGAATGGATGGAACATGTCTGACTCTATCAAGTGTCAGAACCTTCCCTGAAGGAAACTTCAAGTCTACCCATCCTTCACCTTTGAATTATATAGAAATTGAATTACCCAAAGTTACAAAACAACTTCTTCAGGTCTGGTAGGACACAAATATGGACTTATCAGAACAAACATGTATATTAGCCCCAATGTCAATTATCAAATAAAGGGTTTCAAAAATTGAAAGGATTTTAGGTTTTATAGACATGTACCATGTGGCACACAACCATAGTACTCAAGATTACTCAAAACCCAAAGCGGGATATATCTAATTAACCACATTACCAAAATGGAGGGTAAATTAAAACCAATTCATAATCACTAAAAGTTCAGAAACATTTACATATAAGTCCAACATCCTGAAGATAACCACCTACCATATTATCTATCTACATATATGTCTAGTGGCTTTAGCCACAACCTATAGACAAAAGAGATGTGTTCCATACATACATGCCATATAAAAACATCAAATACAACCAAAAACCCGAGCTAGTATACATATCATCTACAAAACATCCCATGTCCGAACTTGAGAGTATAGGGACAACTCTAGGACACTACTAACAACTAGACAATATTCTACTCCTACTTCTCACCGAGTTGCTCTTATTCAACTTTAAAAACTTGTCCATGTCACTGAGGACCACGTAAAACAATGTGGAGACCCACGAGGTTAGACCCTTGTCCCAACGAGAGACATAACTCTCAACAACACTTATTGATTACAACAAGTCATATTATTAAACAAGCTAAAACGATTTAAGTAGATTAAATAGGTAAAGCAAGTTAAATAGATAATCATAGAAACAAGCATGATTAACATGATATTTAAGTAATAGATAAACTATCATTTACAACTATTTGACTATCTTGTTGCATTACATAACACCAAATAGTATAAGAAACAAGACAAGGGTTAACATCCAATGTGAAGCACATTTAACCCTAACAAATATAATACATGACTGGATTACATATTTTATTAAGCCCCCAGGAGTTTAAGTCATCTACTCAAAGTTCAACTGACCACCACTTGGTAGCAATCCGTTTTGTACAAGATCTAGGAGAGACAGAATCCTATGATCTCACCCCTTTGGTCAGTATGAGTCAACTATAGTGACATATCAGTCAAACTACCTATAGAGACATATAGTTAAGCTACGAAAAACCTTATCCATCCAGGGTACAAGCCAAAACACTAGAAGCTAGGGTACACAAAACCCAATAATATGAGGTACAACCACAACTGCCCTCAATCACATCACATATGTACAAGTACCAACTATTCTTAAACTGAGGCATGACTGCAACCATCCTCCATAACCTTGGGATTAGGATGTCAAGGATGTACACTCCCTACAACCACCCATACTCAACGGTTATGTATGTGACTCTAAGTATCCCTCAGGAATGCTCGTTTACCCATCCAACAAGTCCTAACACTGAATGGTTCTATGGAATATGGCTCTATATGATTAGGGTTTCTCTTGATCAGTTAATGTCAATTGGGTGAATTAAGGCTGCATCAAACAAGTTGACATACAAACCCTAATTCATTTCTAACAAACATATGTATATAACAACTCCAGAATATCTAAAACATATGAGATATAATTCTTGATCACATAACCACATGATATTATTTCATTTCCATTCATGAAATTATACGTCACCACACCATCACATGATACCTGTCCTTGTCACATCATGAAGAGGATCACACATCCATTTAGGGCTCAAACATGCCCAAAATTCATTAAGACCATCACATCATTGCATGCAAGAATGTCATTATCTTTCCATACCTTGTAACAAGGTTCAACAAACCATCACCATACTTGTGATACATAAGTTTAGGGTTACAAAAACATTAACAAAGTATTCCATCATCATGCTAATCACACAAGGAATGTAAGTTCAACTAACCATCATCACCTATATGTAATAAGGTTAGGTGTCACAAGATAAGAAAGATTAGTGTTACACATCATCTCATTATGGTGACTATTAGTTTACATTCATATCAGGGAAAAGATAAGACTTCAAGGTTATGGGTATAGAACCATCGATTCTACATCATCAAAACCAAAAAAACCATCAAATCATCGAATTCACCCAAATGCATCGAATGTTGGATAAGCAAAACCATCGAATGAAATGCAAGTAAAACCTTGAACCATGTGTCTAGTAATACCATAGAGTTATGACCTATAAGAACTACCACATATGACCTAGTCAAGCCATCAGTTGTGAACATGGGATTGATCATCAGTTGTGTCATACAATGCCACCATCAATTGTGGCATCCACTACCACTATTAGTTGTGGAATCCAATGTCACAAGTAGTTGTAGCTCCCAGTGCCCCCATCAGTTGTGTCACTATGAAAACCATTGACTTTGAGAGAAGGGAAATCATTGGTTGTTGAACCATCAGCCCAGTGAGGCCAATGGTTGATGAACCATCAAATCATGAACCAGAGAGGTCATTCATTGTGGACTCAAAAGGGCCATCGAGTTTGGGACCTAGTGAAACCATCATGTTTGGTGAATAGGTAAAGAAACAAGCTTCAAAAACCATCAGGTGAGGGAGGGGAGAAAACCATCAAGTTCACTACTTGAAGGAGCACAAAAACTATCATTTCTTGAGCACATGGACATCCAAAACAAAACAAAGTCAAACCCACCGGTTGGTACAAGAAAGTCAACCAAAATAGCACAAAAACCATCGAGTTGCCTCTTTAGGAGGAAAAATCAAGCCAAAACCCTAGAAGAGAACCATCATTTATGAGAGAGAAAGCCATAGTTTGGGACATAAAAGCAAGGTATAGAGATTCCTATACCCAACAAGATTCATTCATAATGTTTAGTGTACATCCAAGAATATAAAATACTCAAGAACCATCACGTAAACTCAAACCCTAGATAAAGGTAGCAAGTTTATACTTAGAACTTCATTTTAGAGCAAGATCATGTGCATGCAAGGTATAAGTAAGCAATAAACATGGAGAAAGTTATATAACTCACCTCTAGGGTGAAGATGAAGCTCCAAACAACAAGGTAGCTCTAGAAAAAGAGGAAGAAACCCTAGCATGAGCACTCCACTCAGACAAGCTAGCTCCTTCTCCAACAAGGAAGCAAAACCTAGGTCAAGGAAGCAAGAAAGTGGTGTTCTTCAAGATCTAGCACAAGCTCTACTATGGAACACCTTGGGTACGATGAAGAAGAAGAGAGAGAAGGTAGGACAAGATGGAAAATGAATGAAAGGAGGGAGAGCTTACTTGCTTAGGTCAAGAACAAGCTAAGGAAGCTCCACTAGTTCAAAGAGAAGGTAGATCCAAACCCTAGGTGCACATGCAGGGTCAATAAACCACCTTCTTCTACCTTGAGGTCCTTCTTCTCCACCAAGCAAAGGGGGATGATCTCCAAGCAGCAAGGAAGACAAAGAGGGGTCCAAAGGGTTCGTTTGCATGGAAGGGGGAAGGTTTACAAAGCTATGGGTGAGAAAGAAGAGAAGGTTAAGGTGTCCTACTAGGATTTCCATGTGTCCATGGCCTAAAGCATCATGTCCATGCAAAGCAGCATGTCCATCACTAGCTAAACTAGGCAGCTACGTCTCAACAAGAGCATCCATTACCACCTTTCATCCTTATGTGCTAGGTAGCAGTGAAGACATAGACCTCCATGTATTCCACTTATCATCTCTTCTCAGACTTTAGGTCTATCTTCATCAAGAAAACTCTGAGCTCATCTTCTTGGTTATCAAACTAAAACTTATATAACTCATAAATTCCATACAACTCATGATAAGAACGTCCTTATGAGGTGACTACCTTAGTTCTCTTGGTGTTTGTAAACTATCCACACATCGTACACTCTACAAGGATACATTATTATCTCTATCCTCATACATCATAGCAATGTTTCCACTCACATCATCTTTATCCTTGGTGTATGGCATGCATACTATCCTATCTCTCACTCCCATAATAAGAGGAAATAAACATTTCGTTGTAGTCCAAATACAGAGTTCTTTCCATTCCAAGAGTAGAGATGATACATCCCACATCGCCAATACACCTTTAAATCTATCTGGAAACGTGCATCACATGTCTCTACATCATGAACATCTCGATATGAAGTTTACTTCCATGAAAAACTAGTTTTGAATCCACTTGGGTCATCATATCATCCTTGGTCATCTCCTATAGGTCTATAGGGTGCCGACACTTTTGGGTTCATCCCTCTTCCCTTATGCATCCAAAGAGTGCCCTCCTCATCTGCCCTTTGGGTCCCATGAGTTCATGAAGGTGATCAATATCCTAACCCATGGCCCTCAAACAATGATAGCTGTTACCTTCCGACCCTATGGTCATGTGCAACTAGGGAATTAGGCAACTCCTACTCCCATCGGTTTTATCCCTACCTGACCCTAGGACAGACTTAAGATTCTAACATAGTACATATCCAACTTGAAACCTTACCAACTCTCCATCATCTTTCTCGGCATACATGGTTTGACTTACATCCTTCCATAAGGATCAGGGTGACCTACCTACCTCGGTCAAGCCCCATACTGGTTACCTCCATGGTAACACATCCACTTGCACTTAGTGATGGTTATCTATGGGTCTACATGTTCCTTCTCATACTATGTACTCTCCACTTAGCTTCTCAAGACTCTATGAGACCTCTTATGGTTACCTCACACGCAACAAAAGTTGATCCACACCCTACAAAAAGGTCCCTCTCCCAAGATGGCAGGAAACTATCTCTTGATAGCGACAATGGTCACAAACGTCCTTATGTCTAGGGTTTGCATCCACATGAGCATGCTTATCCTTAGAAAGCTACTGAGGCACATTGCTAACACACAGACCACTACTAAACCATGCTAGGTCTCCATGGTAGGTCATACTTGTCCTCATTCCTCAATATTGGACCATCATCATACATGCCCATGTCACCAACCTATATGTATGAGGTTCTTCAAACATAGACCTTAGTCTCAGGAATCTCATTTTCCTCTAAACATAAGGAGTGCCATGCTCGAATCTATAGAAACTCAAAAATCGGTGTGAGCATCAGGTGCACCAGGAACTACTACTTCCTCTCTTATAGGTCTAGGAACCCTAGGTTCACCTATTATGCAACAGCTATGCAATTGCATGCTCAACATTCTAACAAAGAACCAAGAATGTACAAGGTCATCATGCACGTCCTATTATCCTTCCACTTGAACAACACCTCAGAGTTGAGTCCTCCTTAAGGACAACAAAATAGGTATAAGACCTTACAACTTGTTACTAAACCTCCTCAAGGTCTAAGGAACTCTTCTTCCTATCCCTAGAAGGTAATCACCTATATCATCTGCACATAGGTACCAGCAGCCTCATCTTTCTTCTAGGGTTTGGTTCCTCTA
This sequence comes from Alisma plantago-aquatica, assembly GCA_963693085.1. Classification (NCBI taxonomy): domain Eukaryota; kingdom Viridiplantae; phylum Streptophyta; class Magnoliopsida; order Alismatales; family Alismataceae; genus Alisma; species Alisma plantago-aquatica. Next base: position 1,343,227,109 of record OY856412.1, on the reverse strand, counting down.
AAGGCAACCAAGACACCAAAAGCCTCCAGGGGTCATGCACAAGGCAACCACAACCATCCACTTAGGTCGCAACATACCCAACTTCTCAGGGTTCCTCATATCCCAGAGTCTAAGCTTCCAACCTTCTCATTCGGGTCTTTCTCTCTCTCTCTCTCTAGAGATAACCCTACAAACAACCTTTCCATTGGAGGTTCTCTCTCTAAAAGGGTGGATCAAGCTCTCATGCATACACTTTGATGGAGCTCCCACTTGCGTGGAATTGCGTGCACCACTAAAAATCCTAAAGATAGTAAGTCTTTATAGGTTTAGCCTTGCTTATACTAGATTAAAAACTCCACCCACGTATGCTAGGATACGTGGAAGTCTTATCATAGAATTGTTAAGGGTCGAATCAACATGATAACGGTCTTGTTAAGATCAACAAGATGGAAAACGTTAGAATTTCATTTAACTCCTAAAAAGTCAGTATTTAGATCAAAGAGTTGGTTTGGTTGTTTAAACTAGGTGTGAGAAAAGTAAAAGAAAGAAAGTAAATTTAAAGTTGTAAACAATGTGGAGAAACCACTAGGATGTGATCGGTTTTTGCCACCACTACACATGGATCAGAACATACATCACAATAACTTGGCTTGCAAAGAAAAGAGTCTAAACAGTTAGTATCTTTGTAGGCTTAGCCTCCTTTCAGATAACTAACTATGATAAACGTGGAAGTGTTGTAATGCTAGCCATCCCCAGACGAATGGTCACTTACTTTGCATCACTCCCCTCGCAAAGTGTGTTGCTCGACCCATCAATGTTGTACATTCATACGTCAACTGATTCCATTTCATAGTATGAAAGTACAACGATGGAGGTGAGTTTACTCCACTTCTTGAGAAATGCTTCTAGATACCGAACCGAATGTATGGTGATTACATACAATCTAGAACCAACAAGCAGTTGATATTCGAATCTAGAAGTACAAACATAGACAACTTGCACTAACATATCATAGATAACACAAGTTGGTGATCAAGCAACTAGCATTCATTAAACGATTAATGTTGAACTGGAAAGATAGTGTTTTTCTATTGCAAACTCAAGAATTACAATGCATGAAATGAAAACATGGGTAGCGGGGCTACTCCCCGCACCCTAGTGTATAAGACTACTCACTCATGGAAAGAACAAAGAAGGGGGCGAGAAGAGAGAGAGAGCATCATCTCCACGAAGGAGGGAGGAAGGTCAACCCCTTAGAGAGAGAGAGGGAAACGATCTTCGCACTTCATAGCTTGCTTGATGATGAATCCTCCTCTTCCCACCTTCTTTGTCGCTGAGAGAAAAAGTAGCTTGGAGATGGAGTATGAATCTCAGACCGGCAGCCTCGGGGCAGTGGGGGAAGGATGGAATGGCTCTGGAACAATAGAGGCAACCTTTGGACGTCTGAAAACTTCCTCCCCGTGAGGACCCCTTTGGGTTCTATTTATAGGATTTTGAGTGATCCTTAAACGGTTTGGGGTAAGTGGGTCCAAACGGTCTTGGAGACCTTTTGGATTTTTACATGGTTTGGAGACCGTGTGGACTCTCTCAGTCTAGAGACCGTTTGATTCCTCTCGCTCTGAAATTGTTTCCTTTCATTCGATCTTGGGGTCGAGTAGCTTCATACAATCTCGGGTCCAGTTGATCTCCATTCGGTCTTGGGACCGTATGGCTTCATACAGACTCAGGACCATGTGGCTTCATACAGTCTCGAGACGAGTTGATCTCCATTCGGTATTGGGACCGTTTGATCTCCATTCAGTCTTGGGACCGTTTGACCCTTATTTGGTCTTGGGACCATTTGGTCTCCATTCGGTCTTGGGACTGTTTAGTCTTTATTCGGTCTTGGGACCGTTTGGTCTCCATTCGGTCTTGGGACCATTTTACTTCCATTCGGTCTTGGGACCATTTGGCTTCCATTCGGTCTTGGGACCGTTTGGCTTCCATTCAGTTTTGGGACCGTTTGGGAGTTTTGTAATTTTTTTGGTGCTTTTCTATAAGAAGTGAAAAGAAAAAGTTAATCTAATGGTATATTTAAAAAAAGGTGGAAAGTTAAAGATTCTATCTAATTTAACTAAGAAAGAGTATGGAAAACTGAGGAGAACTAGTAAGATAACATCATAAAATGGGAGGTTATCACCCCCCTAACTTAGAGTCTAGCTTGTCCTCAAGCTAGATAGAGCTAAGGCATGTAGTGGCGAGGCAATTTTATTTAGTGAAAATTTCCATACTTTTGCTTTAGTTCTAAACCAGAGATCTCTTAGAGTTTTATCGGGCTTCTTTTTGTACTAACTCTTTCAGGTATTGGGAGTTGCGTGGATCTCGGGTAGCTCACATTGGGACCACTTTTTCCTCAATCACATTATGTGCATGTTTTCAACTCCAATCAATTTTATACTTCTTTGACAAACCTACTAGAAACTAAGATAGGCATGAGGGTTGGCTAAAGGCTGATGTGTAACTCCCCCTTTTAGTGGGGGAGGGTTTATCTAAACTTTTAGGATCTCACTACCGGGCACGAATCATCTGCCTTTATGAGGGCAGCTAAATGTACCGGCCGGGCGAGTCCTTTATCAACTTTTTCATATATTCAGAGACCTTAGGATCTTATTACCGTGCGTGACACATCTGCCTTTGTGAGGGAAGCTGAATGTACTAGATGGGTGAGACCTTTATTGGTCCTTCATACAGGTCCTTAGGCATGACACAACTCTCATGTTTTTATTCAACACTCTGGCTTTTAATCTTATACTCACAGGATTAGGAGTTGGATATGTAGGAATTTTGTTTGGGCTGCCAGGCCTCTTTTGAAAAGAAGAAAACTATTCTTGGAGTCACCTGACATGCAAATATTTCAGTTTCGTACTTGGTGGTCCACTTGCGAGGTTCCTTGTATGGATTTTACCTGGTTCCCTCCTATCCTTGGAAGGGTTTTGGCTGGCTTCGGCCATGATGTTAACTTGTGGAGAATCTAGAGCAGAGTTGAAGCAAAAGCATGGAAATCAGGTATGAAAGTAATTTATTATTTTTCCATTAAATGCCTAAATGTTTTTTCTATTATTGCTTTTTGAGGACTACTTTAGCTGGGGGTGACCTTTTCCAAGAATGATGTTATACTTATGTACAAGAATTATTCTATAGAAGAAATTACTGAAAAAAAGTCTAAATGTGAAAGGAAAGATAAGAAAATGAATAGAAAAATAGGAGTGAATAAAAAGGAGCAGAGGGAGAAGGGTTAAAAAATGATACCTCACCCTTTTCCAGTGTACCCCCCCAACATATCACTCACTCTGTCCCCAGAGTGTCAAAGTGATAGGTTGAGAAGTACATGGACAAGGGCATTAGGCTTATGTTAGTCCTTTGTTAGCTCCATGTGTTCAGAGAAGATTAGCTGCAAACTTTCCCCGTAGAGCGTGGTAATCCATGTCCGCCATGTCCTCTACTGGTCTTCCAAGGACAGCGAGGGTGTACATCCAATAGAGGATGTGGAAACCACATTCGTTTGATTCTCAGAGCTGTTGGGGGCATCTGTGGATGAAGGTTGGGCAATGAAAGTGTTATTTATCGTATGCCCTTCTGTGCTTGCTTAAAAGATCGTGTAGTTTGTCAGCACATTCCTTTGACACCTTCTCCGTGGGTGTGGTAGTTGTTATAGTATACTAGTTTTGGTTAGGATCATATTGGCTGTCGAAACTATTACAGATGATTATTGTTCCTTCAGGAAGGTTTGTCTCCAGTAACATCCAATGCTCTGAGTGAAGGAAAGGAAACATAATGAACTTCAGAGTTGTATTCTGGAGGTAATAGATAAGCGTCTCTATGGTTCTGAAGTTCTTTGTCTTTAGTAGGTCGTCCTTCATGTACGCATATGCCATGTAAACCGTAGGATGGTTTCGTCCGAGGAGATATTGATAAGCAGACATTAGGCTCACAGATAGGGATCCTTGTAATTTTACGGTTTCACGGAGGGTATCTGCCATGACTAGAATATCTCCGACTAAAAAAATGAGCTCATCTTTCTCAGCGTAAAGCCTAGACATGATGAGTCAAAGTTCATTCTCAGAAAGATTCTTGCAGGCTATAGGTTTGAAGTTAGGAAACGTCGGCTCTATGGTAGGTAGGGGCACCATTTGTGTGGAAGGTCTATTAATGGTGGCCCGGGATACCAATTCGATGTCTCCTGCATCTTCCGCCAAATCAAAAGTGTAAGGGTCCCATTGTCTTTTTTCAGGAACCATGGCGGGTTGTTGTTCTGTCTCCAACTCTGTTAACGTTTGTCAGAAAGGTCGCCTTTGTGGGCGTTGGGTGGCCGAGAAAAGATAGCGAGGGACGTCGTCTGCCGCCATAATCGGGTCCTTGAAGAACCTTCTGTCACATATGAGTTCCATCACGTAACGCCCTCATAGCGAGTGAAAATCTTCTGTGGTCAGCCTGGTGAAGGGGGTTTGTTGATTAAGTGCTTGAATGTGGCGTATAATGCAGAAGGCGCCATCCCCAGATCCGGCAGTGGTTTGGACTGGTGGAGCGATGATTTGGAACCAAGGTTGGTTCCAACCATTCTTGAGAGAAGGGCAGGCAACCCAAATTAGTTTGAGAAGCCGGAAGGGAATGCATCTTGCTTCTCCGACTTCTTCTCCAGCAAAATTGATTGTTCCGGACTTTAGTTCACTGGCACAAAAGTTGTACACCTTGGCATCACGGGCTACAATGTCAACGATCATGAGTAGCCAATGGATGAAAACTTGAAAGGGGACAGAGAGATATCACACCTTTTGAGCGATCCCAATGCGCAACCACTCTATAGATTTATTGTGTAAGTCCTTGTATAATAGGATCATAGCCAGAGCTGGTGAAGTGTTGAAAACTGGTTGCGGTTGCTTCGAGCTTCTTTATATTTTGATAGAGTTGGCAAGAAGGACATGAAAGATTGCCATCTTCATTATTGATTGCGGTCGAAGGATGGTGCGGAAATCTTCGCGTGTCAAATTGCGCTTAGTTTTTATGTTTGTGTAGCTGATGTCCCCCCTTCTTTGGCATCGTCTACGATAGTGTTCAGGATGAAGATATCCTGGACATCTAAGGTAGAGATGGCCACCATGTCTAGGTCGTGCATCATCTTAGGTAGAGGTGGCGACGGGGGAAGCTCATGCGGGGGTGGAGGGGAAGTCTGCACTAAGTCGTCCATGTAATGTTGCAGATCATCATCTTATTCTGATTCAGAAGCAGAGTCGAGTTCAATGTCCATGTCTAGACTCACTATGTCTTCTTCATCGTGGTTTGGGGGAAAGGTGAATATTGCTCCAGGGCGGAGTGTTGTAGAAGGTGTGCTGTTGGTTGATTGATGCTAGTTCCCAATATACATTGCTGGAACTCAGTAAAGGATGCTTCCTTGATAGTTTGCCCCAGAGATCCCATGGCTGAGTAGTCGAGGAATTGATCCCCACATGACATGTTAATGTTGTCATTGTGATCGTGGGATTTGGGATCCTTTCCACCTTCGTGGTGGTCTTTTTCATCTACTTTCTTTTGAGGTTATGATCCTCGGCTGGTTCCCTTCCCAGCATGTCCTGGGTCATCAGGTTTGTCATCTGAAGAGGAAGTATCATTATTGGAGTTAGCCAAGGAATCAAAATCCTCATCGTTTTTGTCTTCATCGTCATCTGCTGCCGTATCTGTTGTTTTCTTAATCGTTGTTTTCTTGCACTGCTGGTGGATAGCTTGTAGCTTGTCAAATGCCACTTGCTAATGCTCATGTGTTTCGAGCAATGCATCATGGGTTTCTTTAAGATCTGAATAACATGCCTCGGCAGAGAGGATTCGTGTAGAAAGGTATGTGACTTGGCCTCGTAGGTGATTGATTTCATTATTTGACGATTCCTCTTGGCAGCTATTGAGCTGTGTAAGGATGTTAGTGATGTCGTCCAAACGCGTGCTGAAAGTAGTTTGTTGCTACTTAATCTCACAAAGGCTCTCTGGCAGAGGTTGAGTCTGTGTAGAGATCTTATCGACTTGTTGAGTCAACATTGCTTGCTGGCTTTTCACTCAAGCACCAACTGTGGCAATTGTTGTAGGTGGTCGTCGATGCATTCAACTTGTGTGGCCGCTGCTTCCTGCCATTGGTTGATGCTTGAGAGGATGCCAGGTAAGGCGCGGTTTTGCTCGTCGATCTTGGTGACCTATTTAGTAAGACCATGCACACAAGAAAAAATAGATTGCATTATGTTAGAAGGGTCGGTGAGGAGGTTTCATATGGCATCAAATTGACGTCTGAATTCCTCACCGACATTTGTAAAAGGGACCCTAGAAAAGGATGGGTGGGATGGCTGGGGTCGGGGTGGAAGGGTGGTAGTGTCTTGCAAAAGAGACACTAATGATGGTCCCGCGAACTGTGTGGTGACTGTAGATGGAGTCACCAGCGGTGTCGGGGTGGTGGCGGATGCGAAGGGTGGCGACATTCTGGGAGAAAAAGGTGGATCCGTAAATGTCGATGGGAAAGCGATGGAGGTGGAGGCGAACGAGGTGAAAGCAAGGTCGGGCATTGATGTGAATGGAATGCTCGATGATAAGAGGATTGAGGCATAGGATGTAGGTGGAGGTGTGTATGTGGGGAAGGGATTTGTTGGTGGAATTATTGTGGAGAATGATGGGAGGGTGGTGGATTGTGGAATGGTGGAGGATGGTAGTGTGGTGGGGGTGGTGGTGGAGGTAAGCTCAACATTTAGACTCATGATGAGGTTTTCTTCAGGGTGAGGAGGTTCTTCTTCTGTATTTGGTCTTGATGTCGGCATCCCTGACAACTGTTGTCTTTGCAAACACCCTTTGGATGGTCATTTCACTGGGATTTTTGTTATTCTAGCTTTCGGGTCGGTGATGCTATGCTCCATGTGACCTGCCTTTGCTTTCTTTTCTGCTACTTGGACCAACACGAGGAGGTTAGTAAGCTCCTCTTCAGTGAAGAGAAGCTTATCCTTGTCATAACCTGTGAGCTCTGGTAGAGGAAGCAACGTCCTAGAAGATTTTACTATGGGACAGAAGATGTAGTGTAGCTTAGCATCTTTTTCCTTAATGATGTATGAATTCTTTAAAGTCTGCTCATTGGTAAGGATGTCTCCCTTGATCTTCGTGCATCTGGACAGTAGTCTGTCCATCTTGAGATAATTCAGAATTGAGGTTATGTGTCCTCCGACACATACTTCTTTCCTGAGGGCGTAAGCTGTGTGCTTGTGTATCAAATGCCATCCTATGTTGATCGACAACCCATTAAGGACGGTCCAGAGGACAAAAAGATAAGAAATGCTAACATTTCCGCCCTATGTCCTGGGGAAGAGTGCGCCTTGCAGGTCTTTGCCTCATAGATTGGGATCCCTGTCAGGGATTTCCAGAAGATATGCTTGTTGAACTGGGAGCTTTCAACGCCTATGATGCGATGATTCTGAGTCGCATTTATAGACCAGTTTGATATGTGTTTTGTGCTTTTATTAGTCATTTTTATGGTTAATATTGCATAATTCATCCATTTTGGTCTTTTCCATCATTTTATGTCAAATCCCCTTAGTTTTATCATTTTGACCATTAATTATCACATTATTATTATTTGTGTGAATTTATTTGATCTTGTCTTTGAATTTCAGGTAAAACAAGTATTTGCTTCCGTTTATACCATCGACGGAAGTCGATACCATCGACAAGGCCGCAGGTTGCTAGTCGAAAGAAGCAGGAAAAAGTCGATACTATCGACCTTGATGTCGATGGTATCGAGTCACCTTCAGGTTGTTGGCGAAGAAGCAGTCGATAGTATCGACACCAATTCGATACCATAGACACATGGAGGCTACAACGTCGTAAAATGACAAAACCGACGCCAAAATGTTACGACCCGCGTCGAGCTTATCCCGTAAGTAAGTTGTTCAACATGTGTTTAGCTGATGTGCTAAGATATAAGCCTGTTTTTGTTAATAATGTTTAAATGGATATGATATGTTCTTAGTGTGTTTTCTAGCTTCTAAAGCGTGTAGGACCTTACGCTTGAAGCGTTGCCAGAGAAATCGTTCGAATCCGACCTTCGAGTCAAAAGTTGCATGTTTTTGGGCTTATAGGGACCCGTTTGTAGTTTTTTGAACTTTGCGTTTAGGCCCCTAAGTTTTCCTCCTTATCCTTTCTCTCTTCCTTATCCATTTCATTTCTCAGAAATGAAGAACGCAGGAAGCGTTCTCCTTCCTTGCGTGAGAGAGAGAGAGAAAGAAAGAGAGAGTGAGAGAGGGAGCTGAGAAAGGAAGACGTCGGAGCTTCGTTGTGCTCCGATCAGCTGCTGCAGCTCGTCCTCTTCCCTCCGTTGGTCTTCTTCTCCGTCGATTCGATTTGGATTCACAGCTGAAGCTACGGTTGTAGGGAAACGGCTTGAGGATTGGGGCGCAAGGAGCAGCCCTAGCTCGTTTCTCTTCCCCCTTCAGGTCCGTTTTGGTGGTATGCATCGATTGCGAACGTTTGACAGTGTTTGTTTGAGTTTTCCCGTCGATTCGAGAGAAATCGACTCTTGCAGGTCGTTTTGGTTTTCTGCCTGTGCGCGGTTCGGCCGAGTTCTTATTCGGTCGGCCGAGTTTCTTATTTGGGTAACCGAACAGCATTTTTGTCGGCCGAGTTTGGTCCTGATCGGCCGAGTTTCCTTGTAGGTGTATAAGCGGTGTCCTGATCGGCCGAGTTCCCCAGAGGATCGGTCGAGTTGCCAGTTGGTCGGCCGAGGTTGGTCGGCCGAGTTACAGATTCTGGGAAGTGTTCGGACGAGTTCCATAGTGATCAGCCGAGTTTCAAGTGGTGAGTGGCAGTTCAATTAGAAATCATTATATAACTCATTTTAAATGTTTATTCGCTTCAGTATCAGTTGATAAGACTCTTAAATAGTGTAGCAAATACATTGTAGTATGATAAGTTCATTGGAACTCGAAATGCGTGATCTGAAAGATGAAAAAGAGGAAATTCTACATCTTACAGTTGCTATGTATTATTTCTGTTTAATTGTTTATTTGTTAATCAGTTAATAGACTTAGGTGCCCTAACACCGTAGAACCCCTCGAGAGGTCTGCACCTTGGGGTGAAACGACCTACTAGCGTGTGTCTAGATGGTCGGTGACTCATGTTCAACAATAATCCGTGTGTGTGTCACGGTGGCACGAGGGCAGAAAAGCAGTGTTCAACAATAATCTGTGCGTGTGTCATGGTGGCACTGGGAAAAAGAAAGAAAACTTGGTTATCTAACACCATTCGTGCTTGTGTCATGAAGGTAACCCTGTGAGACTCTCTGCCTGTGTGCTCAGGTTAAAGGAGGAGTCTAGAGTACACTCTTTTAAGAGTGCAGTGAGGCCGTGTGAGCCTGGGAGTCCTGTAGCAGACCAGGACAGCAGTCAGACTTAGCATTTCCCGGGTGTGTCGCTAAGTCTTGTACGGTGGGACCGTAGCATGGACTTGTTGCGGATCTTTATATGCAGAGTACACTGCATATATTTAGGGAATAATAATAAAATGAATAAATAATCAAGTAGGTTCACAGTAAATTTGTATAACTGTTCATCTATCTGAATTACCGATTGATGCTTAGAAATGTGATTATTATCTGTATATCTGCTATGTCAGTAGAACTGCCCTGCTTGAACTGTATATCTGTTTATTTTCAGTTAATAAACCTGACGAGTTGTTTAGTGATAGCTAAGTGAAATGTTATTCACTGAGCGAGTAGGCTCATCCCTCTACTCAAACATTTTCAGGTCAGCATCAGCATCAGGAATCAGAAGGATCGTTTCATCCTAACGTTTAGTTGATAAAAGGTTTGTAGTTAGTCTAGTTAGAGGTCTCTTAGTCCATTCCCCTCGATCTTCGGGACAAGGTGTGAGTGAGAGAGAGAATGTGTACAAAGATGTAAATTAACTGTTATGCTTTATTTAATGTCGAACAATGCAGTGTGCTGTAGACTTGTTTATATTTCTTGTCAGTTTAATAGAAAAGTTTCTGCAGTTTGTTTAGCTTCTGGTTACAGCTTAAACTTGGTTATCATTTAAATGTTGTTAATTGTTTTAAAAAGTGATGAATGGTTGGATGTGTGTAAATCCCATCCTGTCACGCCCTAATCTTGTGGTTTGTGGTTAATGCGAGATCGGGGCGTGACAATTTTTGGTATCAGAGCTTAGGTTTGAGTACTTAGTTACTCAAGATCAGGGGACGATAAGAGACCAATAGGATTAAGGTTTAAGTGTCTTTCTTCTATTTGTAGTTTTCTAATAGGAAATTTTCTATTATATTATTGCAGATGGCAGGAAGAGGCTTTGATCGTGATGATCAGGCCGAGAGCCATGTTGGCCCTGATCCTCGGTACTTGGGTCCAGGTGGTGGTGACCACGTGGATGAAACATCCCGGATGTACAAGATGTTCCTGGAGACCAGAGAGAGGTACAAGGCTGATAGGCGAGATTCTTCTTCTACCAGCAGTAAAGATCTGATGCGATCTTATGAGCTTGTGAAGAAGCTTGGTGGCACAGAGTTCAGTGGCACCACAGATCCCGCCGAAGCTGATGAATGGTTTAGACAGATAGAAAAGGTCTTTCGTCTGATGGAGCTTCCAGAAGATAAGAAGATTAATCATGCGGTCTACCTTTTGACAGGCGATGCAGAGTTGTGGTGGCGTGGTGTGGAAGAAACGAGGAGAGGTGCAGAGCTTTCCTGGCAGGATTTCTCTGAGGAGTTTCATCTCAAATTCTATCCACCCACTTTTCTTAATGAGAAAATCAGGCAGTTACAGAATATCAAGCAGGGGAACATGACAGTTACAGAGTATGAAGCACTTTTCACACGGTTAGCTAATTTCTGTCCGCAGCTTGTTCCCGACAACATAGAAAGATGCATAAGGTTTCAGGAAGGGCTAAGGCCAGAAATTCGGCATACAGTTTCTGCTACTAGTAGGAGGAACAGAGAGAACTTTGGTGAGTTTGTCGAGGCTGCTAGATAGGTTGAAGAATCTGTGAATGTTGACAAGGTGCCCGAGTCTAAGAAAAGATCTGCAGATTTCAGTAGAGGACAGTCCAGTAGTGGATACAGAGGTGGAGGTAGAGGTTTCTTTTCTAAACTTGGGTGTGGCTTTGGTTGTTTTGGCAGGAAGAGATCCGAGGATGTCACTACTTCTAGAGGCAGAGGAGAATACAACCCAGGAATATGGAGTAGTGCCGTTAGTGGACAGTCTTCTGGATCTACTTCTGTGACTGGTCCACAGAGGCAGGAAAAGCAAGTATGTAATACCTGTGGAAAATTTCATTCTGGGCAATGTTGGGGTTTAGATTATACAGGATGTTTCCACTGTGGACAGACAGGACATATCAAAAGGGAATGTCCTCAACTTCGGCAAGCGGCATCACAAGCTTTCCAGCCTCAATACCATGATGTTCTGAGTTCTTCTGTGGCTTCTGGATCTAGAGGTGGTGGAGTGTCTAGTGGCAGGAGTGGTCAGAGAGGACAGCGTGGCAGAGGGAGAGCTTCGGCACGTTTCTTTTCCTTGACACCTCAGGAAGGTATAATTTCTTCACAAGTTGTTGCAGGAGAGATGCTTTTGTTTAATAGTATACCAGTTTTAGTTTTGATAGATCCGGGAGCTACTCATTCTTTCATACGACGTTCTTTAGTTGATGAACTTAATATGTTAACTCAAGAGTTGGCAGATGAGTTAGTGTTGAGGGTTCCACTAGGTGGACCAACAATTTTGTCCGAGTCTTGTCCCGGATGCTTGTTATCTTTTGGAGGTTTCACCTTTGCTGCTAATCTCATACCCTTGGATGTAAATACTTTTCAAGTCATCTTGGGTATGGATTGTCTTGAAACATATCCAGTGCAACTCGATTGTTGGAAGAAGGAAGCTACCTTTCAACTAAGGGAATTTTCTTGTATCTTTACTGGAGACAGGAAAGTTCTGCCTACGTGCATAATATCAGCTGTTGTAGCTGATAAGATGTTACAGAAAGGATGTGAAGCGTTTCTTTCCCATGTGGTTGACACCAGAGCAGAAAAGAGCACCGCCAGTGTTTATGATGTGCATGTGGTTCGTGAGTTCTCTGACGTTTTTCCAGAAGAATTACCAGGCTTACCTCCTGTCAGAGACATTGATTTTGAAATTCAGATATATCCAGGTAGTCATCCAGTAGCACTACCAGCCTATAGAATGGCACCTGCAGAGTTGAAGGAACTCAAGGTGCAGTTGCAGGAGTTGCTAGATAAGGGTTTCATTAGACCCAGTTCTTCACCATGGGGTGCTCCAGTCCTGTTTGTTAAGAAAAAGGATGGTACCATGCGTCTCTGTATAGATTACAGGCAACTGAACAAGATCACTATAAAGAACAAGTATCCATTGTCGAGAATAGATGATCTGTTTGATCAGTTGCGTGGAGCGACGATCTTTTCTAAAATTGATTTGAGATCCGGATATCATCAGCTCAGAATAAAGGCTTCTGATATTCCCAAAACAGCTTTCAGAACCAGGTATGGGCATTATGAGTTTTTGGTCATGTCGTTTGGGCTGACCAATGCCCCAGCAGCCTTTATGGATATGATGAATCGGATTTTCAAACCATTTCTAGATCAGTTTATTGTAGTCTTTATAGATGATATTCTGATCTATTCCAGAGACGATGAACAGCATGAGAAACACTTGAGAGTAGTGTTGCAGTTGTTGAGACAACACCAGTTGTTTGCTAAATTCAGCAAGTGCGAGTTCTGGTTGGCCGAGGTAGCATTTCTTGGACATGTTATCTCGAGAGGTGGAGTTAGTGTTGACCCTAAGAAAGTTGATTCTGTACTTCAGTGGGAACAGCCTACGACTCCTACTGAGATCAGAAGTTTCTTGGGATTAGCAGGTTATTACAGAAGGTTCATAAAGAACTTCAGTGAGTTAGCATCACCTTTAACACGCTTGACGAGGAAGGATGTACCGTTTGTTTGGTCTGATAACTGTGAGAGAAGTTTTCAGATTTTGAAGAAAAGGTTGACTTCAGCACCAGTGTTGGTTTTGCCAGAAGCAGAAAAAGGTTATACAGTGTTCTGTGATGCTTCTAGGAGAGGTTTGGGCTGTATACTGATGCAAGAAGGCAAAGTTGTGGCTTACGCATCTAGACAGCTTAAGAAGAATGAAGAGAATTACCCGGTCCATGATCTGGAATTAGCTGCTATAGTTCATGCTCTTAAGACATGGCGTCACTACTTGTATGGTGAGACATGTCAGGTGTTTACAGACCATAAGAGCTTGAAATATATCTTCACCCAGAAAGATTTGAATTTGAGACAGCGCAGATGGCTTGAGCTGATCAAAGACTATGATGTGACAATCGATTACCATCCTGGTAAGGCGAATGTTGTAGCTGATGCCTTGAGTAGAAAGTCAAGTTCAAAAGCCAATGCATTTTCTATGGCATGTTTCAAGAGAGACTTGCTTGTAGATATGCGAAGGTTGAACTTGGACTTGGAGGTGACAGGACAGAGTGGGTTGATTGCTCAGATGCAAGTCAGACCTACTTTTTATAATCAGATTAAGGAATTACAGCAGAGTGACAATGAGTTGTGGCAAATCATGCAGGAAATGTCAGAAGGTAAGAGAACAGAGTTCAGGTTTTCTGATAAAGGCATGTTGTATCTTCATGATAGGTTATGTGTACCTGAAAACAGTGAGCTGAAAGAGCAGATTCTTGAGGAAGCGCATACTTCTATGTATGCTATGCATCCAGGTAACACAAAGATGTACAGGAACCTCAAAGAGCTGTACTGGTGGTCTGGCATGAAAAAGGATGTAGCTGAATACGTGGCTAGGTGCGGGGTGTGTCAGCAGGTCAAGGCTGAGCATCAGAAACCTGCTGGTACTTTGCAGTCGCTTCCTATACCAGAATGGAAATGGGAACACATCACGATGGACTTTGTGGTAGGATTACCTAGGACTCCTATGGGTTCGGACTCGATATGGGTGATTGTGGATAGACTAACTAAGTCTGCTCACTTTCTTCCTGTCAAGTCAACCTTTGACGTTTCAAAGTTGGCTAAAGTCTATGTGAAGGAAGTAATCAGGTTGCATGGGATTCCAGTTTCCATTATTTCTGACAGAGATCCAAAGTTTACATCTAGATTCTGGAATCAGTTACATCATGCGTTGGGCACAAGGCTGAAGTTCAGTACAACATTTCACCCACAGACAGCTGGTCAATCTGAGAGGACCATTCAGACCCTAGAAGACATGCTGAGAGCATGCGTGCTACAGTTTAGAGGCAACTGGGAAGAACACTTAAGCCTAATGGAGTTTGCATATAATAACAGTTACCATTCTAGTCTTGGAATGGCTCCATATGAAGCTCTTTATGGCAGGAAGTGTAGATCGCCATTTTGTTGGTACGAGGTGGGTGAGAAGGAAATTCTTGGACCTGAGTTAGTTGATGTAACTACAGAAAAGATATCTGTGATCAAGGATCAGTTAAAAGCTGCTCAGGACAGACAAAAAAGTTATGCAGAAAGACGACGTCGACCTCCTTAGTTCGAGGTTGGTGACGAGGTTTACTTGAAGGTTTCACCGTGAAGGGAGTGCTGAGGTTTGGCAAGAGGGGTAAGTTTACCCCTAGGTATATGGGTCCATATCCTATTGTTGAGAGGATTGGACCTGTAGCTTACAGGTTGGATTTGCCGTCTGAGTTGGCAAATCTTCATGATGTCTTCCATGTGTCTATGCTGAAAAAGTGTCATCCCGGTACAGAAAAGATTCTAGATCCAGAACCGGTGCAGCTTAGAACAGATATGTCCTATGTTGAAGGACCAGTGCAGATAGTTGATCACCGGATCAAAAAGCTTAAGAACCGGGAGATACCTTTAGTGAAAGTTTTGTGGAGAAACCATAATCTCAAAGAAGCTACGTGGGAGCTGGAGTCTGAGATGCGTGGCAAGTTTCCTTTTCTCTTCTAGGAATTTCGGGGACGAAATTCTTATAAGGGAAAGAGGAATTGTTACGACCCGCGTCGAGCTTATCCCGTAAGTAAGCTGTTCAAAATGTGTTTAGCTGATGTGCTAAGATATAAGCCTGTTTTTGTTAATAATGTTTAAATGGATATGATATGTGCTTAGTGTGTTTTCTAGCTTCTAAAGCGTGTAGGACCTTACGCTTGAAGCGTTGCCAGAGAAATCATTCGAATCCGACCTTCGAGTCAAAAGTTGCATGTTTTTGGGCTTATAGGGACCCGTTTGTAGTTTTTTGAACTTTGCGTTTAGGCCCCTAAGTTTTCCTCCTTATCCTTTCTCTCTTCCTTATCCGTTTCATTTCTCAGAAACAAAGAACGCAGGAAGCGTTCTCCTTCCTTGCGTGAGAGAGAGAGAAAGAAAGAGAGAGTGAGAGAGGGAGCTGAGAAAGGAAGACGTCGGAGCTTCGTTTTGCTCCGATCAGCTGCTGCAACTCGTCCTCTTCCCTCCGTTGGTCTTCTTCTCCATCGATTCGATTCGGATTCACAGCTGAAGCTACGGTTGTAGGGAAACGGCTTGAGGATTGGGGCGCAAGGAGCAGCCCTAGCTCGTTTCTCTTCCCCCTTCAGGTCCGTTTTGGTGGTATGCATCGATTGCGAACGTTTGACGGTGTTTGTTTGAGTTTTTCCCGTCGATTCGAGAGAAATCGACTCTTGCAGGTCGTTTTTGTTTTATGCCTGTGCGCGGTTCGGCCGAGTTCTTATTTGGTCGGCCGAGTTTCTTATTTGGGTAATCGAACAGCGTTTTTGTCGGCCGAGTTTGGTCCTGATCGGCCGAGTTTCCTTGTAGGTGTATAAGCGGTGTCCTGATCGGCCGAGTTCCCCAGAGGATTGGTCGAGTTGCCAGTTGGTCGGCCGAGGTTGGTCGGCCGAGTTACAGATTCTGGGAAGTGTTCGGCCGAGTTCCATAGTGATCGACCGAGTTTCAAGTGGTGAGTGGCAGTTCAATTAGAAATCATTATATAACTCATTTTAAATGTTTATTCGCTTCAGTATCAGTTGATAAGACTCTTAAATAGTGTAGCAAATACATTGTAGTATGATAAGTTCATTGGAACTTGAAATGCGTGATATGAAAGATGAAAAAGAGGAAATTCTATATCTTACAGTTGCTATGTATTATTTCTGTTTAATTGTTTATTTGTTAATCAGTTAATAGACTTAGGTGCCCTAACACCGTAGAACCCCTCGAGAGGTCTGCACCTTGGGGTGAAACGACCTACTAGCGTGTGTCTAGATGGTCGGTGACTCGTGCTCAACAATAATCCGTGCGTGTGTCACGGTGGCACGAGGGCAGAAAAGTAGTGTTCAACAATAATATGTGTGTGTGTCACGGTGGCACTGGGAAAAAGAAAGAAAACTTGGTTATCTAACACCATTTGTGCTTGTGTCACGAAGGTAACCCTGTGAGACTCTCCGCCTGTGTGCTCAGGTTAAAGGAGGAGTCTAGAGTACACTCTTTTGAGAGTGCAGTGAGGCCGTGTGAGCCTGGGAGTCCTGTAGCAGACCAGGACAGCAGTCAGACTTAGCATTTCCCGGGTGTGTCGCTAAGTCTTGTACGGTGGGACCGTAGCATGGACTTGTTGCGGATCTTTATATGCAGAGTACACTGCATATATTTAGGGCATAATAATACAATGAATAAATAATCAAGTAGGTTCACAGTAAATTTGTATAACTGTTCATCTATCTGAATTACCGATTGATGCTTAGAAATGTGATTATTATCTATATATCTGCTAAGTCAGTAGAACTGCCCTGCTTGAACTGTATATCTATTTATTTTCAGTTAATAAACCTGACGAGTTGTTTAGTGATAGCTAAGTGAAATGTTATTCACTGAGCGAGTAGGCTCATCCCTCTACTCAAACATTTTCAGGTCAGCATCAGCATCAGGAATCGGAAGGATCGTTTCATCCTAACGTTTAGTTGATAAAAGGTTTGTAGTTAGTTTAGTTAGAGGTCTCTTAGTCCATTCCCCTCGATCTTCGGGACAAGGTGTGAGTGAGAGAGAGAATGTGTACAAAGATGTAAATTAACTGTTATGCTTTATTTTATGTCGAACAATGCAGTGTGCTGTAGACTTGTTTATATTTCTTGTCAGTTTAATAGAAAAGTTTCTGCAGTTTGTTTAGCTTCTGGTTATAGCTTAAACTTGGTTATCATTTAAATGTTGTTAATTGTTTTAAAAAGTGATGAATGGTTGCATGTGTGTAAATCCCATCCTATCGCGCCCTAATCTTGTGGTTTGTGGTTAATGCGAGATCGGGGCGTGACACAAAAGGAAGTCGATACCATCGACCCGAGTCGATGGTATCGAGATGATGTCGGGCGCGAAAAAGGAAGGGTTTGCAGCCAGCCGTTACTGTAGCGGGTCGATACCATCGACTCGCGTCGATGGTATCGACGCCGTAGGATATGAGTTTGCTTTCTAATGATCTCAATCGGATGGCTGGAGTTAATTAGCGACCTAATTAGGGACTTATACCTAATGACGGCTGCCCAGACAACGAGAGGGGATCAGATTAGCCATTGCACAAGTGCCGAGGAGCGAGAGAAAGGAGAACGGAGGCCAGAAGTTCATACCAGTCGATTCGGACGCTGCCGAAGACGGATTTCACACCGAGAGGCGGGAAAGCACGTGTTCTATGCAAAGGATGAATCAGTTCTTCTCTGTTCAGGGGTTTTCCTTTTCTATTCACGTTTTTCATATGATTTCCCCTATTTCTACCATGTACTTGTGTGAGATGAACATGCTGGGCTAATCCCCTCCATCTTTAGGACCGGGAGTAGCCCGGGAATTCATTGTATGATAGTTTTATAATAGTAATTCATATTTTCTCTCTTAAATCCGTGGTATAGCTTCGTTTTCTCCATATATTGTTATGCTTGATCACCATAATAATAACCTAACACCCTCAATCACTTCGAAAGAAGGATTAACGGCTGAAAAGAGACAAAACCTACATTAATCGATAAATCCCTTGAACAAGGTGGTGTAAAATTAATGGTGGATACTGAGAGATCGTTCGTAATGCACTTAGTTTAGGGAATAGGTTACTACGACGGTGGAACCGACCTAAACCTAAGTAGTGAATTGCACCACGACAGTGGACAATTCTGTTTTCAGGCCACTACCCGGATAGAGAGAGAAGATTCAGGTATTATATAAAATCTAATACAATGAATACCCGCGGTGAAACCGCAATCCTAAAGATACCTTTTTGAATTGATTAAATTAACCTTTAATCGATTGTTTGCTTTGTTTTATTTTTATTTTCTTTTAATTTTGACAACAAACCCCAATTTGTTATTCGGCTTAGCTGATCGCAAATAGTTAGTAGGAGTCTCTAACAATTCTGAGTATCCCTGTGTTCGACTCGGGCCTCACAAAGGCCTGTACTACTCGACGCGTATACTTGCGTTTTTAGCGCACAGTAAAATACACGTCAAGTTTTTGGCACCGTTACCGGGGATACGGCGAATTGTTGGCACTTCGAGTACTACGAGCGGCCACTCTAGGCCACAAATTTTTTTTATAATTTCCGTTCAATTTCAAATATCTTTACATTTTTCTATAATTATTATACTCGTCAAAGCACTGTATGGCACTAAATTTTCCTATTTCAGGTACGATGTATGGTGCAGACGCGTAGTACAGACTACGCAGGTCGCACAACTGCGGTTCCACTGGCGGGACCGGAAGACAAAGAGGACCACAATCAAGACCATCAAGAGGAAATACTATCTGAATCCGAACACGAAGAGATGGCTGACGAACCAACGATTTGGGCGAAGATCAAAGCTTCTTCCGCATCTGCTTCTAAAGGGCCGATAAAGAAGCAAACAATCAATATACCAACGTATAAGATTGATCCGACTCTAATCAATTTGGTGAAATCTAACGCTTTCCATGGTTTGAAGAATGAGGATCCCGTTGCGCACCTGAGTCAATTCGTGGAGAACTGCGATATGGTGAAAATTGACCGATTTCCGCAGACTGCACTCTATTTGAAGCTCTTTCTGAGCTCGCTAGCGGGAATTGCACGAGAATGTCTACACAACCTAGATGACGAATTTGTGGAGTCTTGGGATCATATGGTGGAGGTATTCTTTGAGAGGTTCTTCCCTCCTTAGAAGACTAACGACATGATCAGAAAAATTCATAATTTCACTCAACAGGCTGGTGAGACATATTCGGAGACCTGGGAGAGATTTCAGGTCATGCTGAGGAGATTCCCACATCATGGGCTGGATAAGGAAACACAAGTGAAAATCTTCTATTTTGCTCTCTCCGAGCACGATAGGAGTAACCTTGATTCTGCAGGATCTGGATTCTTTTTGAATAATACAAACACCAGATGTTGGGAGATATTAAAGAACATGGCTAGGAAACAGTCATGGGGTGACAGAGGTGCTGTGGAGCAGGTCAGAGCTGCTGGCGAATCCAGAGTAGTTAAGGAGATGAACTATAAGTTAGATCTTCTAGCCAAGAAGCTGCTATCTAAGGAAGATGCATCTGAGGATGAGGAAGCCCAAGTGAAATTTATGCAACAACAGGGTTACAGAAACAATGACTACGCATGGAGGAAGGATAAAAAATTCTCATGGAAGGATCCAAATAACTTTCTGCAGGATCCGGATGCCAAGCCACAGCCTAGAGCCGAGGATAAGAACACTGAATTACTGAGTCAAATGGTACAGCAGAACCAGGAGATGATGGCCATGTTTGGTAAGCAATTGCAATCTCAAGGTGATATTCTAACCAAGTTTGGACAGACGCTGCAAAGCCATGGAGCACAAATGCGGGCATTAGAAACCACCGTGGCACAGATTTCTAGTGAAGTGGCAGCCATCAAGCACGCCAATCAACAGAAATCGGCCGAGAATGCAAACGTGGCCCAAGCACACCATCAGGTCAAGTATATTTCTGTGGTAAGCAATGAGGAGGAATCTCAGGTGCAAGAAGATAAAGAGGAAAGAAAAATGACATTTAATACGCATGCGTCACCGACGATACCGTATCCACGCACTTATTATGGACTGCCAGGCGGAAACCCTTTCTTCAGAAAATCACAACGAGTTATGAATATTGTATCTCCATCTAGAGAAAAAGAACAATTGAAGGTTGTTTGTGCACATGTGGAGACATCGAATGCGAGAGAGGAACCACAACAAGCTGTTACTATTGACGATGTCTCGCTAAAGCCCACGTCAGAGGGAGTGATTGAAGCAAGCTTAGGGGAGTTGACCCTGAAAAGCTCATATGTGCCACCTCACAGGCGTACTGATGCAGCAGATGTTTCAAAACTAGACAATCCGAAGTCAAAGAAAGAGCATCGTCATTTTAGGAAATTCTTAGAAATATTCCGAAAACTCCACATCAATATTCCATTAGTGGAGATGATCGAGAAGGTGCCCGCCTATGGGAAGTTCATCAAGGAAATCATCAATAAGAAGAGGCGGATAAAAGACAGTGATATTTGTAGGATGAATGAGACGGTGAGCTCTATGATTCACGGGAGTTTGCCAAAGAAGAGAAAAGACCCAGGGGGCTTCTACATTCCTTGCTCAATAGGTGGTTGACATTTTCCTAAAGCACAATGTGATTCAGGCGCCATCATAAATCTCATGCCTCTGGCGACGTTTCAAAAGCTAGGGTTAAAAGAGATAAAGAAGTCAGCCGCAACAATTGAATTAGCAGATGGGTCTATCGTGAGACCATATGGTGTGTGTGAGGATGTTCTCGTCAAAGTGGATAGATTCATATTCCTGGTGGATTTTGTTGTCATGGATATGCCACCGCTCCAAAGCTGTGAAATTCTTCTAGGAAGGCCGTTTCAAGCAACGACGGATGTCATGACTACCTTAGGGAGAGGTACTTTGTCCTTGGGAATTGGAGGAGATCGAGTTGAATTCAAATTACCACATGATCCTCTAAGCTCAGTTCCCAAAGTGAAAGGATGATGAGCTTCCTACCGTCTAGCCTAAGACGTTAACTAAGGGCGCTTGTTGGGAGGCAACCCAACCATCGGTACACTAGGATAGTTTATTATCAATCATAGGTTGCTTTATTTTCATTCAATTTTTAGTATAAAGAAGATACCTTGATCCGTTTGTTCATTTTGCAGGCTGAGGCAGAGTCGATACCATCGACACACACGTCGATGGTATCGACAAGGGTTCAGGTTGACGACTGCAGATTTCATTCTGAGTCGATACCATCGACGGTCAAGTCGATAGTATCGACATACCTACAGGCAGGTCGCCAAGCAAAGTCGATAGTATCGACATGGTTGT
Source organism: Alisma plantago-aquatica (assembly GCA_963693085.1). Lineage (NCBI taxonomy): Eukaryota > Viridiplantae > Streptophyta > Magnoliopsida > Alismatales > Alismataceae > Alisma > Alisma plantago-aquatica. The sequence goes on along the minus strand of OY856412.1, from coordinate 1,343,205,777 downwards.
CGATACCATCGAGATCTCTGGAGAAGTTCAGACCAATTTGTCTCAGTCAACTCGATACCATCGACGGCCTCGTCGATGGTATCGACATGGTTACAGGTTGAAGTGAAAAGTGGCGGTGTCTCAATGAAGCCAAGTCGATACTATCGACATCTGTCGATGGTATCGACCATCCATGTCACCGATCCGCACAAAGAAATCGACGGCAATCGCGGCGTCCACTTCATCGATCCGGGTGCAGCGTCGATACTATTGACCTATGTCGATGGTATTGACATGTCAGCAATCCAGGTTTCAAGATCAAGCAATCGTCAGCCGTCGATACTCACGAGGGGGTCGGATAGCATCGAGATGTGTCGATACCATCGACCCGCGTCGATGGTATCGACGGGTCAACAGTGGCGCCGACCAAGTCTATATAAGGAGAACCAATACGTCATTTGACGTCACACCTTCAGAGTGATCTCCTCCCTTGGTGCCGAGCACTCTCCCGAGCTATCCAAGAGCGAAGAGAAACAACACCGAGCGACGAGCTTCCCCGAGCGGAGATTCATATCTCCATTCTTCTTCGAGCTCTCCTTCTAATCCTTTTCTCTTCGCCAACATGGTGCGTACCGTTGGAGCTTCTTCCTCGTGTGTTCATCAGGACGACATTCCTGAGTTTGTGCCACCACCGCCATCATCGGTGGCACATCCTCGCCTTGTCCACCCTTCTGCGGAGGTGAAGAAGATCTTCGACGAAATCATGAAGCGCAAGATCGAGCCAACCCGGTATGTGGACCCGGAGATGCTCTGTGATCTTCGCTTCAAGGCAAACTTGGACTACGTGCTCAAAGGACAAGCACACCAAACGGGTCGTGGCCACGACGAGCTGGAGTGCCATGAGGATGGTCAACCTTTCTTCGGCGAGTGGCCGACATATAAGGAACTGGTAGCAGAATGCATGGCGTCCCTCGACATCAATGTCGTGCCCAACGAGATATGCGCCAGCGACCGTGAGTGGGAGAAGGGTCGGGTGTCTTTCTGGCTCTACAACCATGACTACACCATCACTCTGGAGCAGTTCAACGACATCTTCAACTGGAACAGCTCCAAGTACGACTACCGCCGGCCAGTTAACCGCACCGACTACGCCACCATCTTCTCCGAGTTGGTGACGGTTCCACATGGGAGGTCGGTGAGCTACTACAACGCCGTGGTAGCCGACTTCGAGCACTGGTTTGCACGGGTCTTGCACAGGATGCTGAGCTCAACCATCTTTGCTCGAAGCGATCTTGCTTTGAGCAAATTCCAGGAGCCTGATCTTTTCTTCCTATACAAGCTCCTGACGAGACAAGAATGCAACTGGGGTGCATTCTTTCTACACCGAGTGTTGGCGGTGAAGAGGAGCACGAGGACAGCCCCAATTCATTTTGACGGGCTAGTCACCAGGATAGCCCTCTACTTGGGCTTGAATCTCGATCAGCTGACTCCTCTTACTACGAGAAGCAAGGTCAACTTGCAACATCGTCACTGGGCCAACCTAATTCTTCTCCGGGATGGCGTGGCATTTACGCATTGCCACGTAAATCAAGCGTACCATGAGTGCACGCTGCCGGATCCCGTCTTCAACATCGAGGGCGCACAGCACTTCAGATGGCCGATCATAGCCATCGACTCCGATGATGAAGAAGGCGGCAATGACGGCGGCGACGACAGATAGGACGTCGAGGCAGAGGAAGCAGAAGAGGCATTCACACCTCTTCGAGCACGAGTAGCGCCCCGGAAGCGTCCTCGGATGCATCCAGGTGCATCATCATCATCACGGCCTTCACCTCCACCACCGCAGCCCTCGCAGTAGAGCGAGGATGTTTATTCTATGCAGGGCATGTACATCATGCTCCAAGATATTCAGCAGACGCAGCACAGCCACACCGCTGCTTACGCCGGTATTCAAGATAACACCAACCGACTTTTTGTCAACCAGCAGGCGATCTTCGAGAATGAACACCTTCTTTTCGCAAATCAAGAGAACATCCATGATCGGCTGCATAGGATGGAGCAGCAGCAGCAGCCGTTTTACGATCATTACTAGAGCCAGAATTATTTTGGGGGGTATCCACAGCCTCCTCCGATGCCCCAGTATGATCCGACCTTTCAGGGGCAATACCCGTCTTGGGACCCCACGGTGCCGCAATACCTGCCTCCACCACCACAAGAGTGATCTGGTATCCCTGTTCCAATCTTTAAGTTTGTTTTTGACTATGAGGCCATAGTCGAATTCAAGCTTAGGGGGGTAGTTGGAACAACTCTATCTTTTATTGTTTTCAGTTTTTAGCGTTATTGCTTTTGTTCTCTTGTTATTTGTTTCTTGCAATTTTAGTTTTGTAGGATCCACGTGCTATCTAGTGTAATTGTGGACGTCATAAAAGTGTGTCATCTTGCTGTTAGTTCATGGCAAATTCAAGGGAAATTTGAAAATTTTTGTGTGTTTGGATAGCTTGTTTTGTTTGATCTTGGGGAACACATCCTACGAAAATGATTGATTATGTCAACTTTAAAACAAAATTTCACACCTGTACTCCTAATGATTCATGAAAGTGGACGGAAATGGTTGTTTGAGCCTAACCTAACCAAATGGTAATGAGACTTTAATTGGATGTAAGAGAGAGAACCCTCTAAACTACTACACAGGTCAGTAAGGAGGGACACATAATATCTTTCTAAGGTTCAGTCATCTAGTCTTGTGATCGTTCCACTTCATTTTTTCCATAATCCACCTAAGAATTGGAAGTAAAGTGCAGTTTTAATTCCTTTTTGTGTGCATAGCATTTAGATTGGACTTGCATTGGTATTTTCCATATGTTTGCATAAAAAGAAAAAAAAATATAGTGATGCATGCACATTACCTTTAGGTGCATGTCATGTAGTTGCATTCATGATTTTCATGCATAAAGTATATCATGTATCTCAATTTTTCCCCAATGGTGAATTAATTGTTCATACCTTCTAAATAGTGCAAAAATTTCTGATCAATGAAGAAAATAGCCCAATAAACTTATCTTTAAGCAATTATGGATATGTGGGCTGGAAAAAAAAAGCTGAAAATCTGCAATAAAAAAAAGAGAAAAGAAAAAGAATTTAGAAGAAAGTGAAATAAGAAGGAGAAAGGAACATGATATTAGTTGCATTTCAGGATAATTGAGTACATGATGTAGCTTGACTAGATGTCCATCTCATTTTGAGATGGATGGTTAGCGCATGCATCATTCCACCCAAGTTTAGGCATTAGGGCATTTCTAATGTGCATGTGCATCATATAGGACATTTTTGTATATGCATGTTGAAACTGTACAATACTTCCACGTTCTTCCATGAGCCACCCATCTTCATCCACCCGTTGCTCGGATTGGTAGGCCACCGTGAATTTCTCCTCACTAATGAATATCAGGAGAACTGCTTCCATTTAGATGGTAGTTAGGGCGAGCAACATAGTATAGGAGATCACAAGATGCACCAATGTTGAATCGGTGAATTTTATTATGTTAACTGCCTTATGTGATATTGTTCATCGGTTAGGAGGTTAATTTCTTTTATTGATGATTACTGTCACCTTTAAGGTAATTACCGTTATGTGGTTAGAGAAGGCCGGTTTGTGAATGATCAGTGGGAGTCATATGGGATGTTGGGTTGGTTTGTTGTTTTTCAGTTGACATTTGCAATTCTATTCTAAGGATGAGTTGCTCGAGGGAGAGCAATATTCAAGCTTGGGGAGTTTGATGTGATGATTCTGAGTCGCATTTATAGACCTGTTTGATATGTGTTTTGTGCTTTTATTAGTCATTTTTATGGTTAATATTGCATAATTCATCCATTTTGGTCTTTGCCATCATTTTATGTCAAATCCCCTTAGTTTTATCATTTTGAGCATTAATTATCACATTATTATTATTTGTGTGGATTTATTTGATCTTGTCTTTGAATTTCAGGAAAAACAAGTATTTTCTTCCATCGATACCATCGACGGAAGTCGATACCATCGACAAGGCCGCAGGTTGCCAGTCGAAAGAAGCAAGAAAAAGTCGATACTATCGACCTTGATGTCGATGGTATCGAGTCACCTTCAGGTTGTTGGCGAAGAAGCAGTCGATAGTATCGACACCAAGTCGATACCATCGACACATGGAGGCTACATCGTCGCAAAATGACAAAACCGACACCAAAAGGAAGTCGATACCATCGACCCGAGTCGATGGTATCGAGATGATGTCGGGCGCGAAAAAGGAAGGGTTTGCAGCCAGCCGTTACTGTAGCGGGTCGATACCATCGACTCGCGTCGATGGTATCGACGCCGTAGGATATGAGTTTGCTTTCTAATGATCTCAATCGGACGGCTGGAGTTAATTAGCGACCTAATTAGGGACTTATACCTAATGATGGCCGCCCAGACAATGAGAGGGGATCAGATTAGCCATTGCACAAGTGCCGAGGAGCGAGAGAAAGGACAACGGAGGCCAGAAGTTCATACCAGTCGATCCGGACGCTGCCGAAGATGGATTTCACACCGAGAGGCGGGAAAGCACGTGTTCTACGCAAAGGATGAATCAGTTCTTCTCTGTTCAGGGGTTTTCCTTTTTTATTCACGTTTTTCATATGATTTCCCCTATTTCTACCATGTACTTGTGTGAGATGAACATGCGGGACTAATCCCCTCCATCTTTAGGACCAGGAGTAGCCCGGGAATTCATTGTATGACAGTTTTATAATAGTAATTCATATTTTCTCTCTTAAATCCGTGGTATAGCTTCGTTTTCTCCATATATTGTTATGCTTGATCACCATAATAATAACCTAACGCCCTCAATCACTTCGACAGAAGGATTAACGGCTGAAAAGGGACGAAACCTACATTAATCGATAAATCCCTTGAACAAGGTGGTGTAAAATTAATGGTGGATACTGAGAGATCGTTCGTAATGCACTTAGTTTAGGGAATAGGTTACTACGACGGTGGAACCGACCTAAACCTAAGTAGTGAATTGCACCACGACAGTGGACAATTCTATTTTCAGGCCACTACCCGGATAGAGAGAGAAGATTGAGGAATTATATAAAATCTAATACAATGAATACCCGCGTTGAAACCGCAATCCTAAAGATACCTTTTTGAATTGATTAAATTAACCTTTAATCGATTGTTTGCTTTGTTTTATTTTTATTTTCTTTTAATTTTGACAACAAACCCCAATTTGTTATTCGGCTTAGCTGATCGCAAATAGTTAGTAGGAGTCTCCGACAATTTTGAGTATCCCTGTGTTCGACTCGGGCCTCACAAAGGCCTGTACTACTCGACGCGTATACTTGCGTTTTTAGCGCACAGTAAAATACACGTCAGCCTACAACTTTTGCTTTTTCCAACTACTCCTTATTGTCTATAAAGATTTTGTTGAGTAGGTTTTCTGTTATGACAACTCTGTTGCCAAAGAGTTTGGTGACCAGCCTACGATCGCCTCCGTCTCTTGATCTGTCCATTATGTCCACTGCTTCTTTGTTGAGGAAGGTGAAAAATTCAGTTGTTGGCTCAACATAAGAATTCTCTACGATAAAACAAAGTCTTGCGAGGTTGGCATTATTGAGCAAGGTGAGGATTCTGTCATAAATCCCCATCTTCTTCAGTACGTTGGAACATACGTACTTTGTCAGCTTTAGCATTTCGTCGAAGGATGGGAGGGTGTGGATGAACAGGTTTGCTGGTGGTGGTGTTGTAGTGGTGATGGTGGAGAAAACATGAATAGTGGTGGTAGCGGGAGTGGTAATGGTGGTGGTGGTAGTGGTTGATGGAGTGTATCCCCCTAGGATTTGTTCCCTTGCAGTGGTGGGATGGACCTACTTCCTTGCCCAGTTCTTTGTAGGTTGTTCTTTGGCAGCTTCCTGGGCCTTCCGTTTCCCCTTTGTCCTTGTGGATGGGGATTCCTCTTTGGGAGTTGGCTCGTACTCCAAACTTTCATCACTGGAGGAAATCTCCTCCACTTCTTCAACAGGGTCTTTGGCTAGGCACCTGTTGAGTCGGTCGATTTTATTTAGGACATTAATCAGGTCAACATTTGGTGGGACATATCTGGTCTTTTCATAAGTGTCCATGACGTGTTGGCGATTTACGCGGTCTTCCATCAGTTGCTCCCTTGTCTAGAAGGGAGCGTCAGCAGTTCTGGTGACTTCTTTTGTAGGGGAGGTCATTCTATAATCGAAAGAGTATATATGTTAAAAGAGAAGAAAAATTGTGTAAAGAATTTTAGCATTGAAAAAAATGAAATCGTTTTCAGGGTGAAATCATATTTTCTAAAACCGATTGGGTCCGAACATTTTTACTCCAAATGATTTCAAGATCATTTGGCGCAGACGGATTCATGAATGTTTGGCTCCAAACGGTTTCAAGATTGTTTGGCTCCAAACGGTTTCAAGACCGTTCGGCTCCAAATAGTTTCAAGACCGTTCGGCTCCAAACGGTTTCAAGACTGTTTGGCTCAAACAGTTTCAAGACAGTTTGGCTCAAACGGTTTGAAGACCGTTTGGCTCAAACGGTTTGAAGACCGTTTGGCTCAAACGGTTTGAAGAGCGTTTGGCTCAAATGGTTTGAAGGCCGTTTGGCTCAAACGGTTTGAAGACTGTTTGGCTCTGAACGGTTTCAAGACCGTTTGGCTCTGAACGGTCGAAACCACGAGGAAGGTGAAACGTCAGGGTTGTCGGTTGTAAAATGGGTGAAAGTGGTGGATGACGGCGGTGGCGTGCGCGTCGACGTCAAAGATGGCACCGATGAAGGAAGAACTCATCGTTAATGCTAGAATGGACAACTTTGGCTGGTTCCACCTTATTGCTACGGACGAAGAAGGCGACAGTGCTGAGGGTGCAGGTGACGATGAAGAGACGAATGGAGAGAACGACGGAGATGAAGTCGCGAAAGGGGTGTGGACAAATGGTGGCGTTGGCAGCGACGTCAGCGATGGTCATAGAGCGAATAGGAGTCAGGAGCAGAGGAACGAGATGGAACAGGGTTCGTGTGAGGGTTTAGAGAAATCAAGAATCAAGGGAAAGAAAATGATGGGGGTTGTTATATTTATAGAAAATGTTGGGTGTTGATACAAATTCCCAAGGGCAAACGGTCTTGAGACCGTTTGGGGTCCAAACAGTTTCGAGACCGTTTGGGCTCCAAACGGTTTCGAGACCGTTTGAGTTCCAAACGGTTTTGAAATTGAAAGGACCAATCAGTTCCGAGACCGTTTGAGTCCAAACAGTTTCAAGATTGAAAGGACCAATCAATTTCGAGACCATTTCAGTCCAAACGGTTTCGAAACCGTTAGGTTAAGATTTAATTAGGTTTTTGGATTTTATATTTTTATGCTTGTTTTGGTTATTTATGTGAATTTTTGTATTTTGAGATTTAAAGGAGATAAGCCTAAATCAAATGAAGAGATTATAGAAAACTAAAATGGTGGTACTCAGATCTTGGGTTGCCTCCCAAGTAGCGCCTGGGTTTTATGTCGCTGGCCCAATAAAAAATCCGATTTTGTTATGTCGATGCTGAGGGATCGTGGATCGCGATAGTTTGTCTTGGTATTTTGTCTACTGGTGTGTAATATCTCTTCAATTTGTGGCCATTAAATGTTTGTTCTCCCCAATTATTATCAAGGATGATTACTGCTTTGGTGGGGTAGATGTGTTTAATTGTGAAAGGTCCAAACCATTTCATGCGGAGCTTTCCAGGGAACATTTTGAGTCTGGAATTGAAGAGGAGGACCTTGTATCTGATAGCAATGCCTTTTCTTTTGAGGTGGCCGTCGTGCCACATCTTGGTTTGTTCTTTATAGATCCTGGCACTTTGGTAAGTTTTCATTCTAAGCTCTTCAAGTTCTTGTAGTTGAAGTTGTCTATATTCACCAACACTTTTGAGATCAAAGTTCAGCTGTTTGATGGCCCACCAAGATTTATGTTCTAATTCAACCAGTAGGTGACACGACTTTCCATACACCAGATAGAACAGGGTTGTTCCTATCGGTGTTTTGTAAGCCGTGCAATATGCCCAAAGGGCATCGGGGAGCTTGGTAGACCAATCAGTACGATGTCTATTGACCATTTTTTTTAAGATAGCTTTCAATTTTCTATTCAAAACTTCAACTTGGCCACTTGTTTGTGGATGGTAAGGTGTGGCGACCTTATGGTTGACCCCATATTTTCTCAGGAGGGCTTCAAAGCTACTTTCTAGAAAATGGGTTCCTTCGTCTGATATGATAGTGCAGGGGACTCCGAATCTGGGGAAGATGATATCTTTGAACATCTTGATGACCAGCTTGGAATCATAGGACACGTTGGGTATAGATTCTTCCCATTTCGAAACATAATCCACAACGACTAATATGTAAGAGAATCCATAAGATGAGGGGAAGGGACCCATGTAGTCTATTCCCCAAACATCAAAAAGTTCAATATCTTACCACAAAGTGAGAGGCATTTCATTCTTTTTAGTTATACCGCTAGAAAGCTGGAATTTATAGAAAGATCTTACAAAATCATAGGAATCTCTTGCTATTTTTGGCCAAAAGAAACCTGATTGTATAACTTTCAGAGCAGTCTTCTTCAAACTCATGTTCTCCCCAGTGGGGCCAGAATGACAGTGCTCTAAGACAGGGGTAATTTCCTCTTCTGGTAGACATCGATGGAAAAGTCTGTCTGCACATAGACGAAAAAGATAGGGCTCGTCCTAGAAATATTGCTTAACATCATGGAGGAATTTCTTTTTATCGTGGTGAGAGGCAGAAGGGTGGATGATTCCCGTAGCTAGATAGTTCATTATGTCAGTGTACCAGGGAAATCTGGTGGTATTTTTCATAAGCTGGTCCTCAGGGAGGGAGTCTCAGATAAGTATATTGTCGTCTTAACATTGGATGCGACTTAGGTGGTCAGCGATGACATTTTCCACTCTGCTCTTGTCTTTTATTTCAAGATCAAATTCTTGCAGCATTAATACCCAACGGATGAGTCTGGGTTTTGCATCCTGTTTTTGAATAAGATATTTGATGGCTGAGTGGTCTATATATACTACGACCTTTGATCCAATTAGATAAGAATGAAAATTTTCAAAAGCGTAGATGACGACTAAGAATTCCTTTTCAGTAGTAGTATAATTCTTTTGCACCTCATCTAACCTCTTGGATGCATAGTATATTACATATGGCTTTTTGTCTATTCTCTGCCCCAGCATAGCCCCTATGGCATAGTCGCTAGCATCACACATTATTTCAAAAGGTTGTGACCAGTCAGGCGCTCTCAGAATGGGTGTAGAGATTAGAGTATTCTTCAAGGTTATAAAGCTATGCATTCATTCATGGTCAAAGTTGAAATCAGCATCTTTGGTCAATAGGTAGGTCATAGGTTTTGCTATTTTTGAGAAGTCTTTGATAAATCTTCGGTAGAACCCAACATGACCCAAGAAATCTCACACTCCCCTTATGTCTTTGGGTGGTGAAAACTTTGATATGACATCGATTTTTGCCTTGTCTTCTTCGATTCCTCTTTCTCTTACTCGATGTCCGAGGACAACACCTTCAGTCACCATAAAGTGACATTTTTCCCAATTTAGGATAAGGTTTGTTTCCTCACATCTCTATAGGACTTTACTTAGGTTGATCAAACATTTATCAAAAGAATCTTCATATACTGAAAAATCATCCATAAACACCTCCATAATGGTTTCGGTTAATCCCTTGAAGATAGAAGTCATGCACCTTTGGAACATAGCCCGAAGGGCATCCTTCTGAAGGCGTATGTTCCAAAAGGAAAAGTAAATGTTGTTTTTTCTTGGTCTTCAGGGTGAATTGGGATTTGGTAAAACCCAGAATATCCGTCGAGGTAGAAGAAATGTTTTTGGTGGGCTAGCCACTCGAGGACCTCATCAAGGAAGGCTAAGGGAAAATGGTCCTTCCTTGTTGATTTGTTCAATTTTCTATAATCAATGCACATTCTGCAACCAGTAATAGTCCTTGTAGGTACTAGTTGATTCTTATCATTTAGGACAACAGAGGTTCCCCCCTTTTTAGGGACCACTTAGACATGACTAACCCATTGAGAGTCAGAAATTGGATAGATAATACCCGCTTTCAAGAGTTTAAGAACTTCAAGGCAAACTACCTCTTTCAGATTTGGGTTCAGTTTTCTTTGGTGCTGCCCCGAGGGTTTGAACTCTTCTATGATAGGTAGTTTATGCATGCATAGAGCTGGGTTTATGCCTATTAGGTCAGTCATTTTGTACCCAATTCCTTTCTTGTGCTTCCTTAGTTCAGTGAGAAGCCTTTCTTCTTGGTCATCAATGAGAGAGGAGCTAATGATAACTGGACATAATTTTTCTTCATCTAGGAAGACATGTTTGAGCCTAGCTGGTAGAGTTTTCATTTTTGGGGCTTTGGATACTTCTGTTGTCTCTAATATGGAGACAAATTTTAGTTCTTCAAAAGTGGCTTCTGGGGCTTTTTTAACCCGCTCCAAGTATTGCAGGCATTGCTGAACTAACTCATTGGTTGAAAATTCAGCTTCTGGATTTATTAGAGCGTCCACTAGGGCATCTACTAGTTCTGAATTTGCTTGCTTGAGTTGAGACATTTTATCAATAACTTCAATCAGAAAAACCTCTGCATGGATACTAGGGCTCTTCAAGCTGTTGAAAACCCTGAATTGAACAGTTTCTTTACCCAGCCTCAAAGTAATTGTGCCAACCTCGACATCAATTAATGCTCTAGTTGTGGCAAGGAAGGGTCTACTGAATATTATCGGGTACCTTAGGTCCTCTTTTATATCCTTAATGACAAAATCACAAGGGACATAAGAGTCCCTCCCCACTCTTACTGGAATGTCCTCAATGATCCCCAAGGGAGCAGTGATGGTGGAATCAGCGAGTTGGATGGTCATTGTTGTAGGAAACAAGTCTGTAAACCCCAATCTTTTGTACATGGAAAATGGCATAATTGATATGTTGGCTCCTAAGTCGGCCAATCCCTTTTTACAAGAAGTGTTCCCAATAGAGCATTGTATGCCAAAGGAGTCGGGGTCCTTCTGTTTTTTCGGCATTTTATTCAGAATGATATCAAAAGTGGTTTGGGCTAGCTTGACAGTTTCATGCTCCTCTGTCATATATTTCTTTGATAGTAGGGTCTTTAGATATTTGGACCGGGCTGGGATTTCAGATAAGGCATCGAGAAAAGGAATATCAACATAAAGTTTCTTCATTGCCTCTTTGACTTTCTGGAATCTAGAGTCTAGTCTATTTTCCTTTAGCCTTCCAGGATAGGGTATCCTTGGCTTGTATTGTGGAACCTCTGGTTCTTTGGGACCTTGTTCCTTTTCTTTCCTTTCTTCAGCTTCTTGACCTGATTCTTATGTTGGGATGATTTCAATTACATCCCTATCTTCTTGATTAACCGAGATGGCTTCAGTAAGAGCACGAACAAACCTTGTTGTAACAACATTTAATTGTTCTAGTCTATGTTAATTGCATCTTGGATTTGCTTCTAGTTAGCTAGTGAAAGTGCCTATTGGAGGTTTTAGCTGAGCTACTGTCTGTGCTAACTGAGTTTCCACAACATTTTCCTAGGCTTGCTGGTTAGCCAACATGGTTTTCTGTGATTGCAACATTTTCCTTATTAAGGACAATTCATCAGTCTGTTGTGGTGGGGCATTCTTCTGTTGAAATTGAGTGAGTTGCTGCTACCCTTGAGGTGGTTGTTGTTGAGGTGTTGGCAACTGTGGTGGCTGAGGCTGTTGCAGCTGAGTTTGTTGTAATTGCGGGTGCAGAGCAGGGTGAGTATATTGGTAGTATGTAGAGGAATTTCTTTGGTAGTTGGATCTTTGGAAACTGTTTCTAAGATTCCCTTGATTTTGGTTGTAGTTGCTTTGAAATCCAGGTGGTAGTCTGTTGGAGGATCCATCTTGTGTCTGATGTTGTGGGTTAGCAGTCCCTGCATGATTTCCATATTGAAAACCAGGATGATTTCTCAGTTGATTTGGGTTTTAGTAAGCTTGTCCTCGTATGGAATGAATGGAATTTACTTGTTCTGGCATCTGATCCTCAGGGTGTTCAATGATCGGATCATACTGTGGTTGAGTTGGTTGCAAATCCATCATTACATTGTATAGGAGACCACATGACAATGTGGGATGATCTGATGCATGACAGGCCTCGCAAGTTCCTATGGCTGCTTTAGCTTGTTGGGGGTTCTTTTTTCTGTCATACTCCCTAAATGATGCTTCAAAGGCTTGTTGTTTGTTGGCTATGGTCTTCAAAGCTTTGACTATGGCTTTAATTTCCATAGATTCTTCAGCTTTACAAACCTTTAGAACTCCTCCTATGGTCTCCCTCCCCCAATTGGATTGATTTTCCACTCCGAGAGTGACGATTCTCTAGGCGTCTTCGTAGTTCTGTCTCATAAAGTTTCCTCCATATGAGGAATCTAAGAACTTTTTAATTTCATCACTTACTCCCCTATAAAAAGTTTCTATGAGTTGATTTTGCGAGATTCCATGGTGAGGGCATTTCCTCAAGAGTTCTTTGAACCTTTCCCATGAGTCACTACTACAGAACCTACCTTTAGTGTCGGTTATTTATGGCCTTTAGTGTCGGTTTCCGAGCGACGCCTATGTGGGCAACACTAAAAGGTCACCCATTACGCGTCGGTTCCAGAACCGACACCCAAACTCTTCGCGCGCGACCAAAAACGCACCATCAGGGGACTATAGGCGTCGGTTATTAGATAAGAAACTGATGCCCAAACCCTTCGCGCCACAGAATGGGCGCCATCTTGGGCGCTATCAGTGTCGGTTATAAGCCAACAACCGACGAAATATGTCTTCGCGCCAAAAGAATATGTGTCGGTTACATTTAAATAACAGACACTGTAAAGTTATGTGTCAGTTGTTTACAATTACTGACGCCTGTTATTGGTGCCAGCTTGGGCACTATTAGTGTCGGTTTGTATTAACAAACCGACACCATATATGTTCGCGCCACAGGAAATAGGCGCCGGTTATATCTAAATAACCGATGCCTATTGTTTTTTTTTTACAGACCTGCAGACCTGCTGTGGCTGGTCGCAGGATGAGAAACCTGCAGTTCAGTTAACTGAACTGCAGGTTTTACGACATCCATTGATATCAGCCAACAACAGGCCACAAACCTGCAAATTTAACAACAAAAATATTCACACATGCATTTAGCAATACAACCTGCAGTTGCATTTTATTTTCACACATTTTGAAACATTCATGTAGCTAGCAATCTGTAGTTCCATTCATTCACATTCACACATGTAGAAACATTCATATAGTAACCAACACTTTCATTCATTTTCACTCAGACACATGTAGAAACATCTAGACATGTAGAAACATTCACACATATTATAATTCAGAAATTCATTTACAAAATCCCCACTATTTGTATGGTTGTTGCCCATTCTTCTCTTACTTCATTTAATTCTCCCATCGTATAGGGAGCATGTACATCTGGTAAGTCCGTTCCTGTAGTGGGGTCAGCTTTAAACCCTTGTAAAGAGAATGATGTATATATATAATTAATGAGCTATAAATAAGATTGATATATTTCATATTATCTAATGAGACTATATAATACCTGAGAAATATGATCGATGTCCATACAACATGACAGACTAACACATATATAGTACATAACAAGAGCAGCGTCGAATTTACATACAACACTAGCTTAGTACATATATAGTGGGACTTATAAGGTGACGATCCCACCTGGTAAAACAGGTTACTGACAACTACACGTTACGAATGGGAGGTCGTGATTCAGCAACCGTATGCATTAGCAGGAGGACAAACAGATCACCATATGTTTGTCCTCATATGGTGATCTGTTTGTCCTCCTGCTAATGCATACATTGCTGAATCACGACCTCCCAGTCGTAACATGTAGTCGGTAACCTGTTTTAGCAGGTGGTATCGTCACCTTAGTCCACTATATATGTACTAAGTTAGTGTTGTATGTAAATTCGGAGCTGCTGTTGTTATGCACTATATATGTGTTAGTCTGTCATGTTGTTATATGAATCTGAACCACTTGTGTGTGCTGCACTTTATGTATTGTATATGTATCCTGCTTCTCTTCATTGGGGCTTCTTCCTGCATATCCTGCATAGCTATGTCATGTCCGTCCTGCATAGCCTTCTTCCTATATTTATTTTTCAAAGAGAATACAAACAAAAATTATTAGTGTAGAGTTAGTGAAATACTGATCAATGTCTAGAATTGGAATAGATCAAGAACCTACTCTCAGCATCGCGTATGTAATCTCGGGTGAGATTGGTCCTATAGTTCTTTAGCACCCTCCCACAATGTTTAGCATTTGTATTAACTAGAAGATAATGAAACATCAAATCAGAAAATGATATTGATATTAAAAAAGTAAACATTTAGCTTCAATAAAAAAATATAAACATGCATGCCTCTAAAATTGTGATCTTTTATCAATTAACAATCCTTCATTGTGATCTCCGCGCACATATAAGTCATCATTAGCTTCAATATTTTCTGGAGTTGGCAACCCAACTGAGAATGGACTGGAGTCATCATATTTATCATACTACTCTTCTTCATCTATAGGATCTTCAATGAACTGTCTTTTACCATGAAGAACAACCGACCATTTATCATTTGCAGGATCATCGATATAAAATACTTGTTTCGCCTGTGATGCCAATATGAATGGTTCATCCTTCTCGCCAATCTTTTCAAAGTTCACTAAAGTGAAACCCAATTCATCCACTATAACTCCTTTGGTGTTATCAACCCAATTACATTTGAAGAGCGAAATTCTGAAATCTATGTACTCAAATTCGCATATCTCTTCAATGACACCGTAATATGACATTTTAGCTTCACATGGACTCTTATCCTTTGCACGTACAAAAAACATAGTCGATGCTTGAAGGGTGACCCCACTGTTTTGGACGACACTCTTATCATCTTGGCACTTTGTGTAATATGTGAATCCATTAATGTCATACCCTTCATAAGACATAACAGTCAACTTTGGTTTAAAGGCGAGGCATTTGATAGTTTCAGTAATATCATCTGGTGTTTGAGATAGTTGATGTAAGACTTTATCTTCAAACCACTTAATAAAAGTCTTGTTATGCTCTCTAGCAAGCCACATTGTATTGGCTCGGGGATATTGTCTTTTGATGAAATTGGTATGTTCCTCGATATAAACGTTCACTTCGTCCATGTTGTGTAAAATATACAAATGACCTTGTTCCAACTGCTCACGGCTGATTACTTTCACACATGATCCCAAAATTCCTTTGCCAAATAGCTCATCAATATTCTTGTCATTATTAGGAGTGTCATTAACACTGAGAAAGTCATTGCAGAAATCCATAACCTCTCTCGCCACATAACCTTCAATAATACTCCCTTCTGGCCGATAACGGTTTCGAACATCACCTTTAAAAACACTCATGTATTGTTCAAAGGGATACATTCAATGCAAGAAAACCGGGCCCAAGATTTTCACTTCCCTAGTCAAGTGGACAACAAGATGTACCATGATATCAAAGAACGAAGGAGGGAAATACATCTCAAGATGACATAGGGTAACAACCACTTCTCTTTGCAAATTATCGAGAGTCTCAGGGTCAATAACTTTGCTGCAGAGACTGTTGAAAAAGAAACAATGTCTGGTGATTGTAAACCTTACATGCTTCGGCAATATAGATCGAATTGCCACGGGCAATATTTGTTGCATTAGAGTGTGACAATCATGAGATTTAAGTCCTATCAACTTCAGATCTTTCATTGATACCAATCTACGGATGTTGGATGAGTAACCATTTGGCACCTTAACTTTTATCAAGCATTCACAAAAAGCTTTCTTCTCTTTTCTAGACAACGTGTAACATGCGGGAGGTAAGTATGTTCTTTTACTACCCATTTCACGTATTTCTATTAATTCTGACCTTATTCCCATTTCACGTAGGTCCAGTCTGGATTTTATCCCATCTTTAGTCTTACCTGGTATATTTAACAGAGTACCAATGATGCCATCACAAACATTTTTCTCAACGTGCATTACATCGATACAATGTCTGACTGTCAAAGAACTCCAATAAGGAAGATCCCAAAATATTGACTTCTTCTTGAATGAAGAATTGTCACTATGTGTAGTACCTTGTGATCTCTTACCAAATTCATTGACAAAGTCTTTTATTCTTTCATAAACAACCTCCCCTGGTATAGGTTTAGGTGCACTGCGTTCCTCATTCAATCCATTGAATGCTTTGCGCTTCCTACGATACGGATGGAATTTTGGAAGAAACCTTCGATGACCGAGATATACATTCTTACCGCCATGTTTTAGTCTTATTGAATCAGTGTTCTCTTCACATATAGCACACACTTTAGCTCCTTTGACACTATATCCAGACAAATTCCCATATGCTGGATAGTCATTAATAGTGCAAAACAACATAGCATGCAAACGAAATGTCTCTCTTCGTGAAGCATCATAGGTCATCACACCTTCACCCCAGAGTTTCTTTAAGTCATCAATCATAGGTTCAAGATAAACATCGATGTCATTTCCAGGTTGTTTAGGGCCCGATATCAACAACGACAGCATTACATACATTTTTTTCATACACAGCCAGGGAGGAAGATTGTATATAACAAGCATGACTGGCCAAGTGCTATGTTGGCTGCTCAATGTCCCGTATAGATTCATCCCATCTGTACAAAGCCCAAGTCTTAGATTCCTGACTTCTTCACCAAATTCAGGGTACAATACATCAATCTTCTTCCACTGTGGGGAATCAGACGCATGTCGTAGGATCCCATCATTAATTTTCTTAACATCTGCATGCCACCTCAAATTCTTCGCATCTATTGGATTGGCAAACAAGCGTTGAAACTGTGATATTATAGGTAGATACCACATCACCTTGGCAGGAGAACCAGTTTTGGACTCCCCCGAAGTCGTCAATTTATACCATGACGCACCACATTTTGGACAATCTTTCAAATCTGCATAGTCCTTTTGAAATAATACACAATCATTAGGGCATGCATGTATCTTCTTGGCATCCATTCCCATTGGGCACAACAATTTCCTTACCTGGTATGTTGAGATTGGCAACTCGTTTCCCTCAGAAAGCATTTCTTTCAACAAAGACATCAATGACGTGAAGCTTTTGTCGCTCCATCTATTGTTAGCTTTCAACTTATACAATCTCAACACAGCGTTAAGCTTCGTAAACTTAGTACAACCTATGTATAAAGGCATCTCAGCATCACGCACAATGTTTCTAAAAATGGGAGGTGGATCGGTGTGCTCTACCCCACAACTATCCAGCATCGCATCAACGATGTCTACTGGAACTGGTTCATTCACATCTACGTCATCATAAGCAATTTCTTCTTCCATACAAGCACTGCTATCGACATCCACTGGTTTCATGTTTGAAATCTCTCCATGCCAGTGCCATTCTGTATAGCCTTGTATAATCTCGTTGCACATGACATGAGTCATGATTTCGTCACCAGTGTTGACTTTCAAGTTGTTACCGCAATGTCTACATGGACAGTAGAACCTATCTCCAGGTTGTTTCCTATGTTCCTCGGCAAATTTAATGAACTGGTGAAGACCAGAAATAAACTCTGGGGTGCAGCGATTGCGAATGGACATCCATGATCTATCCATTCTATGATCAAAGAGAAAACAAGTATATATTAGGACAAGATTAGGGTCTAGGGTTAACAAATACATGTGATGTCATTATTATATATAATAAATGTGTACCACCTATCCATTCTTGAACACCTAATCTCACTAGTAAGTGTATAATGTGTATTGGGTTTTCAAGAAAATTTCGGCAGCATTTCCCCGCTGTTTTCCAAGTACATATGTACTTAGAGAACAAACGGGGAAATGCTGCCAAAATTTTCTTGAAAACCCAATACACATTATACACTTACATCCTAAGCGAGATTAGGTGTTCAAGAACAGTCCCAAACCGGGGACTATCCAAGATTTACTCCTAATGAGTAAATCTCGGACGAGTTTCTAGGCCAACAAATAATGTATTGTCATTCTTATACCTAAAATCCTAGTTATTCAATTTATGGTGATTATTGATGTCTTTAAAAGCATGATTGGCAATTTAGGGAAAAGTTCATCATTTATATTCCAAGCATGTCACATGTGTGCATTACAGTTCATCATTAAGCAAGATATAAGTACGTATGTCATATTAAAATAGACTAAACAATATGAGAAAATAGTAGTGTAATCATGCAAATGGGAACATTCATGGGAACACACACTTCAGTTATAAGCATTCATGTAGCAACTTTCAGTTTCATTCATGGGAACACACACTTCAGTTATAACAATAACTAAACAAAGGGGTTGGTGTACCCCTAAACATTCGCATAATTAAAAAAACTATTACTACAGACAAGTCTAGATAGATAGACAAATAAATACTACACCAACATGGTCCCGCATGCATCAGTAACTTCTTTTTGATGATGAAGCTATGTCACGAAGCTCCTCACTGTATTTAGACGAATCTGAACTGACAGGGGCCTCAGATTCAGATTTTTCCGAGCTGATATGCGATGTCGTGCGCTCATACCGCAGAAGATGATCGGGGGTCTCACACTTGCTGTTGGTTATCCAAACTTTGATGGAATTATCGCCAACTGGACGGAGAAAAAGCCTGTTCCAACGGACCACATGCAGCTCTCCAATCCTATCACGCCAACCGGATTTTGATACAAGATTTCCCGCCAAATCATACTCAACCTCGATAACATGTGAATAATTACCAAAAGTTAGGGTCACTTTACCAGGCATGTAGTGTCTTCCTTTTAGAAAACGCCAATGTTTGTTGTATGACCAATTGGTTTAAGGAACGATCATCTAGGATGATGTCCAATTGTTCTTCAATAGGGAACATTAACATTGACATAGAGGCCCAGTTCATAGTGACTGTTATGGGTGGACAGAGACTGCACAATATTAGTATTAACAAAGTGTAAGTACATATAAGGATGTTATATATTTTCAGAAAAAGTTATATAACATCAGTTAACCTTTTATTGCTTGTCATAACCAACTTTATTGTGGTAGACATGATAGCTTGAAAAGAAGTCTACAAATGTACTTAGAGAACAAATGAGGAAATGCTCCTAATGAGTAAATCTTGGACGGGTTTCTAGGTGCTTACTAAAATAGAACCATTATATGGAACTAATCCTACATTATACACATACTTTTCTGGAGTAAGATAATGTGCACTTCATGGAATTATTAAGATCTGAATATATATAAGTTGTTTCTACCTACTTTGATGGGATTTTATAACATTCGAGTCTTCCATTTATAACATTAAGATCTGAATATATATAAGAATCCCATTTGATACACACGATTGAGAATCTTTCACGATACTAGGAAAATACACTAACTAGATATTCATTTAGGTGTTAGACATCAATATGTTTATGAGCCCTAATTAAAACTGATTCTCATAAGAAGTAAATAAATTTAAAAAAAAATGCCCAGCAGCAGGGCGGCACCTTGAGGGAAGACGAGCAGAGGAAGAAGAAGAAGGAAGGGCGGGCACCTTGAGGGAAGAGGAGCAGCGGCCGAGGCAAAGTCCTAGCAGCTTCCGGCGGCGAAGAGAGGGGCGGCGGAGAGGGCGGCGAGTCTAGGAGACCTAGCTGCTACCGGCGACGGCGGAGAAGAGGCCGCCGGGCGGAGAAGAGGCCGACGGCGGAGGAGAGGCCGACAGGCGGAGAGGGAGGCCGGCGGGCGGGCGGAGAGGGAGGCCGACTGCTTCTCGCTCGACGGCGACGAGCGGCGAGCACGGAGGAAGGAGCGGCGGTGGCGGCGGCAGGAAGCAAGGGAAATTGCCGGAGCTAGGGAAATCGGGAACAAAATAGGGAAATGGGAAGAATCATTCGGGCAGGGTGAGCTATTAAGTTGAAAATACGTGTCGGTTCTTTAAAAAACCGACAACTTAACCAACAGTGTCAGTTCTTTGCCACAAACCGACAACTATACTAGATTATAGTCGTCGGTTTTTGATTAAACGACAACCGACAACTATTCCTATCTCATGAATACCCTTTAGTCGTCGGTTATTTAGTTACGAACCGACGCAATATGTAAACTATTGGAGGCAATTTTTCGCTGGAATTTTGGGTTTGGCGGTTGATTTTAGGTGTCGGGTTTTTATTAATTAACCGACACTTAATAAAAGCGGTACCCGTGTCTGGTTGACCTTCACGGATTGGATGTCGATTTCTGTTCCAAACCGACACAGTAGGGTTTATGTGTCGGTTTTTGTATACAACCGACACCTTGAAAAGTGACTTTATAAGCCATTTCTGTAGTAGTGAGTCAGCCAGTGACTCTCCTGGTAGTTGAAGGAATTGGTTGATTTGTCCTCTCATTTGGTAGGTTAGTGAAGGGGGGAAGAATTTCCCCAAGAACTTCTCTTCTAAGGGAGCCCAGGTGGTGATGGGCTCCCCGTCCAAATAATTGTACCAACTTAGTGCTCTTCAAGACAAGGTGAAATTGAAGAGTCTAAGCATGACTACGTCCATGGTTGTTCCAGCTTGTGGTACCAACCTACAAAGAGCTTTGAACCTCTTCAAATGGTCCATGCAGTCATCTCTGACACTTCTAGAGAATGAGATGCCCTACATTATTTGGATCCATTGTGTCCTAATATCAAAATTAGGCGTGTCGATGAGTGGTAATTGGACTGGATGGTTGTCTTCATAGTTCTTGGGAATAGCGTAGTCCCTTAGTTGCTTGCTCCTTATCAACATTTGCGTAGTAACCTTGGCTGCTTCATTCTTGACACGGATGCGGGCTTTCTCTTCAGTCTGTACTTCAGCCTGAACTTGGGCGCGCGTGTCGGTAATGAGTTGTGCTCGCTGGGCTGCTATGGCAGCGTTGACCCTTTCCATCACTAGTGCAGCTTGGCATTGATCTTCAGCTATTTGTCTGGCTCTTTGATGATTAAGTCTAATGTGGTGGTGGAAACTTCTCTCTACCTCAGAGTCATACTCTGGATCAGGGGAGAATCCGAGATTATGCGATTGTTTCATACACGTCTTCTACCTGAGTAGAGGTAGAAACACACTTTTCAGATGACGCAGGAGATATGATGAAATCAAGAGAATATTGAGTAATGTTTAAAGGAAAGTGTAAAACCCAAACCAACTAGCAAGATGATAAATGAAATTAAAACGTTTCATTATCCCTGACAACGACGCCAATTTTTAATGGAGCTCCCACTTACGTGAAATTGCGTGCACCACTAAAAATCCTAAATATAGTAAGTCTTTTAGGTTTAGCCTTGCTTATACTAGATAGAAAAATCCACCCACGTATGATAGGATACGTGGAAGTCTTATCGTAGTATAGTTAAGGGTCGAATCCACATGACAATGGTCTTGTTAAGATCAACAAGATGGAAAATGTTAGAATTTCATTTAACTCCTTAAAAGTCGGTATTTAGATCAAAGAGTTAGTTTGGTTGTTTAAAATAGGTGTGAGAAAAGTAAAAGCAGGAAAGTAAATTTAAAGTTGTAAATAATGTTGAGAAACCACTAGGATGTGATCAGTTTTCACCACCACTACACACGGATCAAAACATACATCACAATAACTTCGCTTGCAAAGAAAAGAGTCTAAACAATTAGTATCTTTGTAGGCTTATCCTCCTTTCGGATAACTAACTATGAGTAACGTGGAAGTGTTGCAATGCTAGCCATCCCCAGACGAATGGTCACTTAGTTTGCATCACTCCCCTCGCAAAGTGTGTACCTCGACCCATCAAAGTTGTACTTTCATACGTCAACTGATTCCATTTCATAGTATGAAAGTACAACGATGGAGGTGAGTTTACTCCACTTCTTGATAAACACTTCTAGATACCAAACTGAACGTATGGTGACTACATACAATCTAGAACCAACAAGCAGTCGATATTCAAATCTAGAAGTACAAACAAAGACAATTCGCACTAACAGATAATAGATAATACAAGTTGGTGATCAAGCAACTAGCATTCATTAAATGATTGATGTTGAACTGGAAAGATAGTATTTTTCTATTGCAAACTCAAGAATTACAATGCATGAAATGAAAACATGGGTAGCGGGGCTACTCCCCGCACCCTAGTGTATAAGACTACTAGCTCATGGCAAGGAAAAAGAAGGGGGTGAGAAGAGAGAGAGAGAGAATGTCATCTCCACAAAGGAGGGAGGAAGGTCGACCTGTTAGAGAGAGAGAGGGTAATGATCTTCACACTTCATAGCTTGCTTGATGATGAATCCTCCTCTTCCCACCTTCTTTGTCAATGAGAGAGAAAGTAGCTTGGAGATGGAGTATGAATCTCAGAAAGGCAGCCTCGGGGCAGTGGGGGAAGGATGGAATGGCTCTGGAACAATAGAGGTAGCCTTTGGACGTCTGAAAATTTCCTCCCCGTGAGGACCCCTTTGGGTTCTATTTATAGGATTTTGAGTGATCTTAAACGGTTTGGGGTAAGTGGGTCCAAATGGTCTTGGCGACCTTTTGGATTTTCACATGGTTTGGAGACCATTTGGAATCTCTCAGTCTACAGACCATTTGAATCCTCTTGGTCTGAAACTGTTTGCTTTCATTCGATCTTGGGGTCGAGTAGCTTCATACGGTCTCGGGAACGGTTGATCTCCATTCAATCTTGGGACCGTTTGTCTTCATACGGTCTCGGGACCGTGTGGCTTCATTCGGTCTCGGGACCGGTTGATCTCCATTCGGTCTTGGGACCGTTTGATCTCCATTCGGTCTTGGGATTGTTTGACCCTTATTCGGTCTTGGGACCGTTTGGTCTCCATTCAGTCTTGGGACCATTTGGTCTCCATTCAGTCTTGGGACCGTTTGGTCTTTATTCAGTCTTGGGACCGTTTGGTCTCCATTCAGTCTGGGGACCATTTGACCCTTATTCGGTCTTGGGACCATTTGGTCTTTATTCAGTCTTGGGACCGTTTGGTCTCCATTCGGTCTTGGGACCATTTGACTTCCATTCAGTCTTGGGACCGTTCGGTCTCCATTCGGTCTTGGGACCATTTGACTTCCATTCGTTCTTAGGACCGTTTGGCTTCCATTCGTTCTTGGGACCGTTTGGCTTCCATTCGGTCTTGGGACCGTTTGGCTTCCATTCGGTCTTGGGACCGTTTGGTTTCCATTCGGTCTTGGGACCGTTTGGGAGTTTTGTAATTTTTTTTTGTACTTTTCTATAAGAAGTGAAAAGGAAAAGCTAATCTATAGGTATGTTTACAAAAAGGTAGAAAGTTAAAGATGCTATCTAATTTAACTAAGAAAGAGTATGGAAAACTGAGGAGAACTAGTAAGATAACATCGCAAAATGGGAGGTTATCACACTTACATGGGTGAAACCTACGTTTGCTCAAGATTATCTATGGATCTTTATACTTAGCTCATAATCTATCCAACATGCCCTTCTGGCCTGGGTTTTGACCTACTGCCAGCATTTACTAACGTACTCTAGGTGCATACTATGCCATGCTTATATCAGAACATAGGGTTTCTATAAGGTCATCACTAACCTCATCAAGGAAGGAGTTATCCTTCACCCTAACATGCACGACCCTTCCTAGGGTTGGGTCGCCAAAGGTACCAGGTCAGCCAACCTCACATGGCTCACACTATCATAGGGATTCAAAACCAACATCATGTCAACCCACACACAAGGTTGACCATGACTTCCATGTCATCATGCCATCTCTCTCTCTAACCACCACTTAGGGTTAGGGTTAGCATCATCCTCAGAGGATGGGCCAGGTCTCTACCTTAAATGGAGATCTCTGCCTCCAAGACTAACTCTCTACTCATCCTCCAGACAAGAAGATCTAGCTCTGAGGGCTTGACAACACATGTCATACAACCTAAGCATGAAACTAATCTTTAGTTTACTCTTAACTATTAAGCTTATGTCCATGAAATCTTGTTTACATGCTTTTCATTAATTTAGTGGAGGATTCCTTACTCTTATCATACATACCCTATCCTCAAGAGGGTGAGGAAGAGAGAGAAAACCATAAACCTTAGATTCTTAATAGAATTAGGGTTGAGAAGGGACAAAAATAGATGAGAGAGTCCTAAAGGTATCTTATTTTGAGTCAAATCCAAAGACATTGGCTAGGCAGTCACACAAATCAGGGAGTCCTCGTATTCTGACTAGCGGTGCGGAGAAAAATATTGCCAGGCCCCGGACGTGACCCTTTTCTAGAGAACTCTGTCTTTTGGAAAATCCTCAAATAACTCCCTTGGGTTCTAAAGAGTTTGTAAAATGTAATAATTATTAGAGATTAAATGAGGAACCAATGCTTTGATACCAAATGTAATGACCCCGCCTCTCGGTAACCCCCAATTAAGGGAGACCAAGAGGTCAGAGCCGTTATCCCAATTACCCAGATCAAAGGTTCGCCAAATAATCAGTAATAATTATTAAATTCTACCATGACTATAGTGAAATCTGGAACAAAAATAAAACTTTGCATACCTTTTTTCCAAAAACTTGGATATCTAACTTCTATCCACCTCTAGACTTTATTCTAACTAATCATCCTTGCACTTTATTTCTTGATTTCAAAATATGCCACTTTACTGTTTTTCCTTTTAAATTTGTACCTAAAACGCCGACAAACAAAATGTCGGTTAGCATAAATGAATATGCCGGTATGTGAGGGAAACAATAATCAGGTAATTATCTGTAACAACATATTACAAGCAATTATGATTTAGCAAGCAAACTTTACATCTGAAACATAACTACTCAATCCAATCGTACCCTAACCTCTACGCTTGTCCCTGCAGTGGACATGGATACTACCTCTCATATGGTATATCCCAACTAACCCCCATGATCCTACCTAACAGGTAGATCAATACCTAAGGTTGAAGAGTCACATGGAACTACCCATAAGTATCCCAATCCCTAACTCATGATATGCTGAAGAGTTGCATGGCACTACCCATAGGTAGCCCAATCACCGACTCATGATAACCATATTGTCCTACCTAATAGGTAGACCATGTATTAGGTCATACCTTTCATCATTAGCAAAGCCACAGAGGAGGACTAGGATCTGAGCTAGTTAGGTATACATATTTCATGTGATAATCATAGTCACTTTATAGTTGCATGAAATAAAAGTCATCCAAACAATTATTTTTAGGCAACCGATAAACCATCTGGGAATCGCCATGAAACTAAAGCGATTAACCATAAGTGTAACCACATACCTGATCCAGAGTAACTTGATGTCCAAGCATTAATATTAAAGACAATCAAACAAGCAATCAACAATATCCTGAAATTAATGCATAACATCCAAGTGTCATTATTTTATCCAAAACATTCTCAAGATACACTTGGATTTCACCTTAGGATTTCTAGGCCAACTTTAGAGTTTTGTTAGGGTTTTAGCCTCCATAAAGCTTTTATCACTTTTAATACCCTTTTAGTTCACAAACCCTAATTTCAACATCATAGGCACAATTGAATGTCAATTAAATCTAATATGTCTCTTTGACACTAAAACTTCCATCTTTATCCTTTTAAGTCATATCAAAATCATTAGGCCCAATTATCAACTTTGGTTTCTTTCAAATTGTCAACTCACATTTCATTATGGTCTAATTCACATATGAACTCTATTTATCACTAATTCCACATTTATCCACTAGGAAACCCTAATTACCAAATTAAGGGTATTTATCCACAATTAGAAACTTTTATACTCAAAATAGCTTAGAATCATCAAAATTCAGTTCTATTCATGGAATCGAACAATTAATGCCATTAAGAATCATAATTACTAAGATTAGGGTTTCAAGGCCCATTAAAGCATATTCTTGTACATGGAACACTAAATAAATTAAACTATGCAAAAAGATCATCTTTTTAGATTTAATGTGTCCTTTTTATAATCAACATGTTAACATCAACTTCAAACATCCAAACAACCCTTCCCAATCCATTAATCATCATAGATTAGGGTTTCTTAATCATTAATGCATTAAAGTTGATAACTTTAACTACTTTTCGTATTGGAAGAGGAATTAGGCTCGGAATCTATTTTTAATGGATTCCTCACTTTTTTCTGAGAAAAATTCATATATTACATGTATCAATCTGAGCTACCAATAAATAGATACAAATTTTACAAAATTCACTTACTTAGACCAATGTGAGGCTGCCACGTTAGCCTTTCCCATGCAATACGTAGCTTCGGCCAAACATAACCAAAATATGTTATTGCCCTTGCTTAAGTCGCCAACTCTTTAGCACGTGGAGGGGCAAAATCATCAAACGTGGCCTGATCATCTTCAACCTTGCGAAGACCCTAGCTGTCGCCGACTGTAGCTTCTCCGTAGGTCCGCCTCCTCTTCCCCAGGCTCGAGAATTGCCACCAGCTGCTACCCTAGCTCTGCCGCACCCTTGCACACGTGGAGCACCTCCAGGATGCGGCCAATGCGGCCGGCTTCAAGCACGCCAAGCCTGCAACATGCGACCTTCGTTGCAGCCATAGGGCTGCTGCTGCACATGGTTTAGGGCATGGCTACAATGACTAAGCTGCTCTCTGGCATCGTGGCACATCAAGATTCTATCAAAACCCCTTATTGGCTCCTCGTTGCTCGATGGTCACGCTGCTCCTCCTTGTTAGGGTTTTTAAAGAAAACAAGAAGAAGGAGAGAGAGGGATGCATGGAATTCTCTTAGGCTCGAGCCAAGGGTTCTACCCCTTATATAGGGGAGGGTAGCAAAGCCCTAGGATGCCTATCCATGAGGTAAAAAGACTCTTTCCCAATTGGAAACCTAAATTATATTATCTCTCTTTTTAATTATCTCCTTGATAATCCATATTCCTTATTTATTAGGAAATCCGAAATTTATGTCCTTTATCTCCTTTTTGTTGGCTTTTAATCGGCTGGCCACAAAGTTTTACTTCCTTATAACAAAAGTATTTCTTTTTGATAATACCAAAAGTCATTAATTATATAACACATTATCCTCATATTAAGACTTTTGTATTATTCGAATTTTCTCTTTCTTCTTCTCCATTGGGACTCCTTGGACCCCAAGAAAAACTAATATTTTGAAATTCCTTTTTAATGATACTATTATCCTTCTAGATGGATCCACATCCATTATTTCTCATTAACTTACTTATTACTTTATTAAAAGATTTTTTTTCAAGGATTTCTCTTTATCTTTTAATTCCTTTTTCCTCTTTTCCTATTTTTTCCATTAGAAGTCACAGATAAACACAATTTATTCAATTGTGGCCATTATTGACACTTTCTAGAGATTTCTATGTAAATCTCATAAATACTTTTCTTAAAATTCATTAACTTCTATCTTTTTCTAATATTTGGAATTTTCTTCCTTTCTTCTCTTTTATATCCATTATTGGATTAATATAATAATAGGAACCCCAAATTCCTATCAAAAGGGAAATTTGCAAAGAAATCCCTTCTTTGAAGCAAAGCATACAACCTTTTCAATTAAGTCCATATTCATCAAAACATTACATTTCAATTATGAAAACACATGCAAAATTGAGGTTGTAACAGTGATGACCCAAAATTTTAGGGTTTAATATCTAATGTAGTATTTAGAGTTCATGAATATTCTTATTTGGATAAACCCAAGTCATGGTGTCTCTTATCTGTATATGGTTCGATTGAAACACAAATATGACCAAAACTCTTTTAAGGATCAATAGTGCATATACACTATCAATTGCAGACATGGAGATGGTTAATATAAGTATGTAGTTAATCTAGTGTACTTATTAAGTTAAGCATCTAATCGAAGCATACATCAATTCATATAGTTTATTGATGGCCATGGAGGTCTAATATTAAAGTAAGTTAAAGTTTAATTGATGATGTTAGAGGTTATTTGATGCATACTTGACTTCAATATCTCTATATATGTACCCCTTTGATTTTTTTTAGATCTATAAGTTTTGCCATTTAGAAAGGACTGGAAGCTTAGTTTGTTTCCCATGATTCTATTAAGGCATTCCTATGATGATTGTAATAATTTTCTTATAGTAATTAGTCATAAGAAAATTCATCAAAAAAAATTTAGAATTAAAACACTTTCATGAAAAGTTATGGAGTATTGAAGTTCCTGAAATAAATGACTATACACATGAGTTTGGGACATGGCTTACACAATAATGTTGTGGTGGTGAAGTTCAGATGTCATGTTGTCTAGTCTTCCCCTTTTGTGGGCGCGTGGTCTTCTTCATGGAAGCATCACCCATTCTGACCATTGGTCATAAAATCAACAGTTCATCCTCTACCTCCTGCAAGCCGTAGAGAGGCAAAGACCAGGTCGTATATCTTCCACACTGAATTGCACTCAAAGTGAGGATCTGCATGAGTTGCCAGTTGGGAGTCCTCACCATATCTCTCTCCCAATATCTAAAAAACTCCTAGATTGAGGCATGAGGTGGCCGAGAGAACCAGACCCGCCCTAAGTTTTGTCTCCATCAATGAGAACCAGAGAGCAACTGAAGAGGAAGATGGGATCTTATGACTTTGTTCAGGGCTTCCTGTTGGTGGTCCTATGTTATAGGATACTCTACCCATAACTTGCAGTGCACAGACACAGTTTACTCTTACCCCTCATTCACCGTGGAAAACCCAACCAGTGAGCTAGCCTTTTTATTAGTTCCTACACTCCCAGGGCTCTTTGACTTTCCATGGATAGAGGAGGAGAAGATGTAGGAGACCTTAAATCCAACACCTGATACCCCCTAATAGATTATGTATGCCTCCACCCAGTTTGTGATAACTCATTGAGGGTTCAAGTAACTTCATAGAAGGGGAGATGAGATCCAGAAGAAGAATCTCCTTCTGTACAGACCTTTCTCTATCGCGACACCCAAGAATCGGGTGGACATGGAATCTACGAGCTCTGGCTTCACCTGGGCCACAAATTACTAGGCATGGAAGAGATATTAAGGAGTAGAGAACTTGGTAAGAATATGGTAGGTTCAAAATTCCAAACATGCAATAGGAACCACATCCCAACAAAAACAGGACTGCGGTGTATTGCATCATCTTGAGAGCATGAGGGAGAGGGGCAAGCAACCTCGTATGGTCCAACCTAAATCGGGTTCAATAGCCAGTGAACCAGGTAGTTCAATGCAATAGCCCTCCATCTCATGTCTGACCCAACAGAGGGCAACATGTCTCCTAGTGAGATATGTGGTATCATCTGGGAGTGTGGGTCAAGGAATCTAATGACCAATGTTAATCCCAAAAGGTAGTTTCTTCCAAATGTTCATTAAAAGTGTATGTCTTAGAAATATGATTAAACTTAGCTCGCTTGGCCAATAATTTCTCACAAAATGTCCCTAGACTCATATAAATATGGTCTTTTCCATGAAATCCCTAGATTAGACTTTTGGAGCATTATTATTAGTGGTTTTTAATTTCCAAGATGACGCTTCATTTTATGATGTATTTTCCATGATAAATAATACCCATCTGAGATAAATTATGAAAATATTATAGAAGAACCCTAATCATGATTTAAAACCATTTTTGGACTCTGATATGAGTAATATCCCTAAATACAAGGCATTTCCATATTACATCATGGATAAGTGGTTTGAACCTCATTCTAATTATATAAAATTTACAAGGACAAGAAAATTATGAAAATTGGACCAAGCCTGAGTTATGACATATAAATCCAAATAAAAATATTAGATATTAGATAAAGGTCAGTTTGACCCTAGATTTGGCTAAACCCTAAACTAGACCTAAAATACCAAGAGTAAAATTTGCATGTATTAATGATGATTAATTGTTATTAACCAGGTGATGACCAAAGATATATATGGTCCCAAATATAAATAGGAATCTCTGAATTTGGGCACATGTGGTTTATTTAAGCATATGGCTATGGTTTTCTTGGTTGAAATCATGATATTTATGTATGATATCTCTCTCTCTCTTATTTGCAAACATTAGATGTAGTATTAATATAAGTACTCAGTGATTCTTACATGAAACATAAATTATATGTAGATGTTTTGTAGCTATTGAAGGTGTTCATTATCCTCCTTACGAGAGAATGGAGTAATGTGGACTATTACATCTCCCTAGATCACATGTTGTACGGGGAGTTTCCTAGAGTACTTAGTACCCAAGATAGGGCCCAACATGTATGCTTTGATTCTAGTCAACCTTCATAATGCAACTCATCTAGAAAAAATGAATAAAATTGACGTATTTGACTTATTAAGAACTATTTTCTATGATCTTCCTTCTTTATTTTTGCAAATCTTATCAAATTATGAAAACCATTAATATATGTATCTTTCTACCCATGTATACTACACATTGTATTGATCGTTGTTTTAGGTTTGTTTTAGGTTTAGAATTAGCATTGGATAAAAGACAAAAAGTGAGCAATTGTATAGGTTGTACCTATTGTGTAAGATCCTACTTAGAACACATGTTCAGACTTGTAAAATTATCCTTTTAATATGTACTGTAAAATTGCAATAATTCGTGTTGTAATTATATACATGTTGAATGTTGAGAATGTATGGTGTATGCATTATAGTTATTTGTTTATGTATGCGCATGCCATTTCTGCATCACTTCTCTGAAACAATTAGCTAACATTTTTGGATTTGTCCTCTCTAGACTTCTAAGTCCTGAGATTGTAGAATCCAGGGATGATATTGTTGGTATCAGAGCATGAACAATAGCTACACCTGGTAGTTTCTCACCATGAAACATAAAATAATTCACCGTTCAATTTAAATCCTAGAAACTTAGTTAGTTGATCTATAGGAACTAGGTTTGACTTAGCCTCTAGGGTAGAACCTAGATGTTTGAGAACTAGGCTTAGACAAGTGTGTGAAACCCTTTCCATATAGAGATCATATATATTGGGTTGCTAAACTAATCTACACTTTGTTATCACCATTTCACCAGGTGACATGACACTGGACTTTCTACTATGTGTGGGACAATTAGTTTTGCTAATTTGGTTTTGTTCCCAATTGGCTTGAGCCTTGATGGTTTTCTTTGGCGTCTACTTTCTCAGAGAAAAACTATATAATATTTTATTATTTATATGTAAATATGAAAATGCGTCCCTCACACAAGATAGTAGGAGGTGTTCATGCAACCTAAGTGAAAGGGAGTGACATCAGTCTAGAAGAGAGAGTAGTCTAGATTAGACGTCTAGAGCCTTATTAAGATATGTGATGCATAGAGTAGATGATAGAATGATAGTTGATGTAAGCATGGATGATGTTATCTAATTTCTACCCCTAATGATATAAGTTTCTTAATATAGATCTAAGTTGTATATGAGCTGAATCCAATTTTGAAGATTCTAAGCTATGTTTTGATGATGACTGTACATTCCCTTTTCTTACTTAAAATGACCTAAGTGGAGATAAAGTTGAATATGCATGATCCTCAATCTCTTTTACAAAGGAGGAACTTCAGTATTAATAAAAAATAAGTGGTGAACTCCAGAGAGAGCGAGACCCACAAGGAGAGGGTCATAGGACCTACCCTACAATATATGAAAAATATGAGAAATATATGAAATGACGTGTCCTAAGATGGTCTACTCCTGAGTAGATGAATTGAGTCATTTTGCATGATTCAATTCTATATGTGAGAGTTGGGTAAAAAATTGATGGGTAGGCGACTCATAAGGAGATAGTCAATCTTTTGACTGATTTAGGTCCTACATTGAGTGACTTATATTTGGGGAGCTCAATATTATCTACAAGTGAGGTGATATATGAAACTCTGGTTCATAAATTAAAATTCCTTGTGCATAAGATACTCAACAATGCATGTCAATCCTTCTCCTTTTCTTTCTCTATATATGATGTTAGAAACCTCACTTGAGCTATTTTGATGATCATGTATGAAGAGTCACTCAAATAATCTTGACCTATTCTATATTACCTTTATATATCATACATGTAATATCCTAGTTTGCAATCATGATAAGCTTGACTAAATATATTCTCTTTTCCTTCATATTATACATGAAAGATATAAGTTTCAAATTATGAGCTTAAAATGTAGACATCTTTTGATCATTGATAACATGATCATCAATTATGCTCTTAACCTCAACCCATCTAGATCTAAGCTTCTAGATTAATGTAAAATATCACACAATAGGGTGAAACCCTAATATTCAAGCATGAAAAATAAGACCTTCTTTAATTATGAAATCTTAGAATGATGTTGATCATAAATAAGAATAATGATGTAAAGTGTTAAAATTTCATATTAGATGACATGAATTTTGGTATGACCTTGTATGGTTTACTAGGGTGCAATATGAAACCTTGAATATAACCTTCTCAACATTATGGATGAACAAACCCAAATTCATAGGGTAATGAGGGATGTAAGTCCTAAAATACTAGATTGTGTTATAATCAAATTTCTTAAATGATGCTTCCATCGATATAAGTTGGGTTGGGTACACCCTAGATGTTATAGATCCTAAGATGCCGACTTGGGATACATATAGGAATATGAGAACTTAGGAACCTAGAAGTAGTGGTGTGAATATCGTAGAAAATCTTGATATGTGAGAACAATAAAATATCAAGGATGAAATCCCATATAAGGTGGGGTGAATGTGATGACCCATAATTATAGGGTTATAATATCCAATGTAGTATTTAGCATTTGTGAATATTCTTATTTTTATAAATGCAAGTCAAGCTGACTCTTATCTGGATGTCGTTTGATTGGAACACAAGTATTACTACAACTCTTATAAGGATCCATAATGAATATACACTACCAATTGCACACATGGAGATGGTTAATACAAGTATTTAGTTATTCTGCCATACTTATTAGGTTAATTATCTATTTGAAGCATACATCAATTCATATAAGTTATTGATGGTCATGGAGGTCTGATAATAAAGTAAGTTTAATTTGCGCCAATGATGTTAGATGTTATTGGATGCATAATTGACTTCAATATATTTTTATATGTACCCCTTTGGATTATCTAAAGTAAAGGGATAAACAATAGTGTTTGGGTGCCAAATGTCTATGTAAGGTGTAACACACTAAGTGGAATTTATGAGCACAATTCCAAAGTTAAAGCACTTTCATGCAAAGTTATGGAGTATTGAATTTCATGAAATAAAAGATTATATGCATGTGTTTGGAACACGGCTTACACAATAATGTAGTGGTGGTGACATTCAAATTCCATGTTGTCTTGTCTTCCCCTTTCATGGGGTGTGGCCTTCTTCATGGCAACATTGCCTATTCTGACCATTGGTCATAAAATCAAGAGTTCATCCTATACTTCCCACAAGCTGCGGAGAGGCAAAGACCAAGTCATGGATCTCCGATACCAAATGGCACTCAAAGTTTGGATCTGCATGATTTGCAAACCAAGTGTCCTCACCGTTTCTCTCTCCCAACATCTCAACAACTCCCAGATTGGGGTGTGAGGTGGCAGAGTGAGACCCACCCCTAGTTCCATCTCCATCAACGAGAACTAGAGAGAGATTGAAGAGGAAGAAGAGATCTTCTGACTGTGTTTAGGGCTTCCTGCAGGTGGTCTTATGTTATAGGAAACTCTATTCATAACTTGCAGTGCACATATGTTATTTCCTCTTTCCCCTCCATCATTGTGGAAAAACCAACTGGGAGATTGCCTTTTTATTAGTTCCTCCACTCCCAGGGCTCTCTAACTTGCCATGGATAGGGGAGGAGGAGATCTAGGGGACCTTAAATCCAACACTTGATACCTCCTAATAGATTTTGGATGCCTCCACCCAATTCACGATAACTCATTGAGGGTTCAAGGAACTTCATGGAGGGGGAGATGAGATCCAGAAGCAGAATCTCCTTCTGCACAGACCTTTCTCTGTCGCGGCACCCAAGCATTGTGAGGACATGGAATCCACGGACTCTGGCTTCACCTTGGTCGTGAGTTCCTAGGCATGGAAGAGCTATTAAGGAGTCTAGAACTTGGTAAGAAGATGGTAGGAGGCCACATTTTTCTCATCAGAATTCTAGACTTGCGGTAGGGACCATATCCCTATACAAATAGGACTGCGTTGTTCCGCATCATCTTGAGAGCATGAGGGAGAGGGGCAAGAAAGATCGTATGGTCCAGCCTGAACCAGGTTCAATAGCCAGTGAACCAGGTAGTTCAATGCAATAATCCTCCGACTCAGGTCTGACCCAATAGAGGACAACATGCCTCGTAGTGAGCTACACAGTATCATCTGGAAGCGTGGGTTAAGGAATCTAACGACCCATGTTAATCCCAAAAGGTAATTTCTTTCAAATGTCCAGTAAATGTGTATGTCTTAGAAATATGATTAAAATTAACTCCCATGGCCAATACTTTCTCACAAAATGTCCCTAGACTCATAAAAATACCCTCTTTGCCATGAAATCCCTAGATTAAAATTAACTCCCTTGGCCAATAATTTCTCACAAAATGTCCCTAGACTCATAAATGTGTATGTCTTAGAAATATGATTAAAATTAACTCCCATGGCCAATAATTGCTCACAAAATATCCCTAGACTCATAAAAATACCCTCTTTGCCATGAAATCCCCAGATCAGACTTTTGGAGCAGTATTATCATTGGTTTTTAATTTCCAAGATGATGCTTCATTTTAGGATGTAGTAGCCATAATAGATCATATCCATCTAAGATAGATTATCTAAATATTATAGAAGAACCCTAATCATGATTGAAAACCATTTTTGGACTCTCATTTGAGTAATATCCCTAACACATGGCCTTTCCAGATCAAATCATGGATAAGTGGTTTAAACCTCATTCCAATTCTATAAAATAGTACAAGCATCAACAAATTATGAGAATTGGACCAGACCTGAGTTATGGCATATAAATCCCTATCAAAATATTAGATACTACATTACAGTCAGTTTGACCCTAGGTTTGGCTAAACCCTAAAATGGACCTAAAATACCAAGAGTATGATGCACATGTATTAATGATGATCAATTGTTATTAATCAGGTGATGACCAGAGATATAGATGGTCCATAATATAAATAGGAATATCTGAAATCAGGTAAGTGGGTTTTATTAAAGTATGTTACTATGGTTTTCTTGGTTAGAATCATGATATTTATGTATGCTCTCTCTCTCTCTCTCTCTTATTTGCAAATATTGGATGTAGTATTAATATAAGTACTCGGTGATTTCTCACTTGAAACATAAATTATGTGTAGATGTTTTGTAGTTATTGAAGTTGTTCATTATACCCCTTACAGGGGAATGGACTAACATTGACTAGTACACCTCCCTAGATCACATGGCATATAGGGAGTTTCCCAGAGTAGTTCTAACATAGGATAGGGCCCAACATGTATGTTTTGGTACTAGTCCACCTTGATAATGCAACTTATCTAGAAGAATGAATAACATTGGCATATTTTGCTTATTCAAGAACTATTTTCTATTATCTTCCTTCTTTCTTTTTGCAAATCATTACAAATTATGAAAACCATAAATATATGTATCTTTCTACCCATTTGTACACAACACATTGTGTTGATTCGTTGTTTCACGTATGTTTTAGGTTCAGAGCTAGCATGGGATAAAAGATAAAAAGTGAGAAATTGTACATGTTGTAACTATTGTGTAAGATCCTATTTACCATACATGTTTAGACTTGTAAAGTTATCCTTTCAATATGTACTATAAAATTATAATAATTCATGTTGTAAAATTATACATGTTGAATGTTGAGAATGTATAGTATATGCATTATGGTTATCTATTCATGTATGTGTATGTCGCTTCCACATCGCTCTCTGAAACAGTTAGCTAACATTTTTGGATTTTTACTCTCTGGCCTTCTAAGTCATGAGACGGCAAAATCTGGGGACATTACACTCACACCTCAAGAGAACACCACCGGTTCCCAACTCACAAGGATGGCCATCATATCTATAACACCCCTATTTTCTAAACATATTCATTACTAAGAAGAAGCTTCATCTTCATTGGGATGCCACAAAAATCATAATAATTACATATAAATATAATTTCACTCAACCAACTCAGGAAAATAGTTAGAAATCCCATGTCTAAAGTTCCAAAATATAAACCTTAGACTTTAAACTAAGATAAACTAGTACATAGTCTTTATACTAATTGAAAACTAAATTAAATTCCATAGGATTGCTGGCACCCCACTAGGGCTAAACTCTCAATGACTCCTTGAGATGTATGCTCCTTGCTTAAGCTCCCTTATTCCTTCCTTCTGGGGACATGATGTCCCCAACCATGCATTCAAAATGGAAAATATGTTAGAGTAAGAAGAATTGAGTATTGTTATAACAAAATAACAACTTGGAAATAAGTAAATACATGAAACTATTTGAACATTAATCTTGGATTCACATAATATGGCCTTAGTAGTTGATTATAATGTCCACTACTCTTATGCACCAATTGTGTTCATAAGGCCCACATGATCAACTGATGTTTCACTTGAACTCATGATTTTCACCTGGATGCCATAACTTATGTTCCAATTGAGTTTATGATTTTCACATAATTTCCATTATGTTCCATTTGAACTCATGATTTGCACATAAATGCCACTATGTTCCATTTGAACTCATAAGGCACGAGGACTAAGTATAAAATGACGAGTAAAAAATAATACAACCAATTCCATGATTCACCTTTAACTTGGAAAAATGAATCTTTACTTGGATTTCACATGAATATGACATGAATTCTTGAAATAGAACTTGAAAGCATCATATAATAACTTTTGGGAACATTAATTCAAGAATATCTAAATATTGAATACATAGTTATGCATATAATTTAACTTGATCATGAAAAAATAATCTTTAAGTGATTGAAAACAATTATTTAATACACAAACTGCATGGACCAACTTATCTTTATCTTAGAGAGGAACCTAGTTTCTTGTCCTAAATTGAGAAAATCCTAATCACATCGTTAGCATTAATTAAAACCCTAATTACCCTATTAAAGCAGATATAATTAATTAATAATTATAATCATCTTAATTTCTAGTGTTTTGGGGTTCTTTAGGCATATGGGGGGGAATGGAGTGCCAACAAGTTATAAAACCATGGTTACATTGTTACCTATTCAAAATCCTTTCCAACAAATATTTTAATGAAATTTTCTAACAACAGCTTAATTAGATATGAATTTTATAATCACTAACTAATAACATTATCCACAATGGAGATGGAGGTGAAACCCTTTCTGAGTTGACCAATCAGCACCACCAGTACAACCTGGGCCCACTCAACTAACACACATAGTTTCAAACCATCTAGGGATGTGCAATATCAATAGCAGCCCTTTAGGTGTGTGACGAAAAAGAAAATGCAATAGTGCAAAATTGGTAAACCAAAACTTGGCATCTTCATTCTAGGCTAGGGACAAAGAACAACGACAACCAATAAAGTTGGGATCTAGATCCTGATACAATGATTGAAAGTAGGGTTCTAACATACAAATTGGAGTCCTTGAGACACTTTGGACATACCGACCCTTTGAGTGAGGGTCAGTGACCACATGGGAAAAAAACAAGCCTCCGCCATGACTGGCTGGAGGAAGGAACGATGAGCTATGTGAGTACTTAGATCACCCCAGACCTGAAAAGAATTACAAGAGAGGTCTGCCATCAAAATTTTGTGCTGGTGACGGAGCCATCAAATGCAAAATTAGGCCTGAACATGGTGGATACCGAAAACATCAGGTTTGCTGCTTGTGATATGGAACTCAGGCAAAGCAGGCTTTGCGGGTACCAAAAATGGCAACTACTTTGCACTCAAGGGAAACTAAAACAAAACCTTAGGCACAATATGATGGCTAAGGCATCAAGCATGAACAAATAGGAGGCAATGGGTATTGGACGTATTCAGGATTCAAGTCCAATCAGATAAGAGGGAAATAAGGCAAACCTCAAAATTGAAGGCAATAGGCAGTTGTAAAACCTTCTCCTTGCTCCCTGGAGTCAAACAAAGCATTTCCTTTGTGGCACAACTCCTGAGGTGAAGTGGTCAACAAAGATGTAGAGCAGAGATATGGTATTTAGTTAGTGGGGAGCCACAAGGAACTCAATCAACTTTTTATCTATAAAACTATCTCTTCGTGGTCCAAGGATGGTGAAGAATCAAATATTTATAGAATGGGTCATGTGACATTGAAAGAGAAGTAGAGGAGTTCGATTCGTGGGGAAATTGGGATGTACTTTGTCAACCAAGAGATCCAGTATGCCATATTCTATCAAATAAGGGATGTGAAAGCTTAGAAAGGGGAGAGGATGGAGAAAAATAAAATATTTTCTAGATACTTTGATCGAAAAGATGAATCAAGGGGGAAGTGGATGTTGTGGACTTTATAGCCTAAAGGGAACACAAGTTGGGTAAGGGAGAGGGTCTCCCTACTTGCGGATGACTATTCTAGTAAGAGCCTGATGCAGACTCAACACAAAACCATGTAAAAGTAAAAAATAAACTAAACTATAGATACCTCTAACTTATTCATTTAATAATCGATTAAAATCATTATCAAACTATATAAGAATCTTCCCTAGATTTTTAAATGGTCAAACAAAGTCAATTATATCTCAAATTTTTACCATCAACATATATTAGAGTCTAGAAGATTCCTAACTAATTGCTTTTCAATTTTAAGAGTCAATTAATGAATAATTTCCTTAATGTACATATTCATAAACATTAAATTAGATAATGGGTCTTCAATTCAATTAATCACCAAGAAAGTCCATATTTAAATTTATCTTGAAATCAATTTACATTAGGTTGGGTTTTCTACATTATGTAAAGATTGTAGATTTATGGAGGAGAAAGAAAGAGTGAAAGTTGTTCATTTATGCATAAAGAAGGTAAAGAACAAATATTTTTTTTCTGTCTTCATATCTTATGAAGTATTCATTGTTTGGGTAAACTACAACATGGTCCAAGATATGAAATTAATTAGTGGGTATTTGTTATGAAAACCATCATCTTATTTAAATTTTATCTGGGATGTTACAATTCTACCCACATTAAATAAATTTAATCCTCAAAATTTCATTATACTACCGACCTTAAGGATTTACTTATACCTCTTTTACAAAAACTCAACATGTATATCCATAAAACTAGAACTAGAGTTAGAACTAGGTAGTACCTTTATTATCATCATCCTCAGTTTAACCTCAAGGCTTGTAGTTTCTAACCATGAACCACATTTTTACTATTCCAAGGCATGAGATTTACATGGATATCTAATTTAGGTCTTCTATATTAACTTTCTTAGCGGAACCTATGGATTCATGTTGTACAAACACAAATGTAAATGTGTGAGAATTCATTATACTAATGTTCAAGATCTTAGTAGCATACATGTCCCATACTACACATACTAGCAAGGAGAAGAAGATATGCATAATAAGTCTTTTTCTATTTAGATTTCCTCTAAAATTCTCAATTGGTTGGCCATCACCATTGAGGATAATAGAGGACATGTCACTAGATATGAGATATTTAACACAAACAATCCAAATTAGAGGGTCTCGTATCACTGACACATATGTCCATAGATATCATATAAGGTTTCTACTTCTTAGGTTAAAGGAACACATATTGTAAATCCCCAAATTCATATAGTCTTATACATATGTTGTCTATCATCAAAGGAGGGATGTAGGAGCTACTTTGGAAATGATGAAAAAATTCTGGTGGCCAACAATATTTTTAGCTCTGATACCATATTGTAACACCCTGATATTCTAAAACATATACATTACTAAGCGGAAGCTCAATTTGCATTGGGATGTCACAAAAGTTTTGAATCATTGCATAAAAATATAATTTCATTCATCCAACTTAGGAAAATAGTCACAACTCTCATGTCTAAAGTTCCACAACATAAACATTAAACTATGAACTAAGTTGAACTAGTACACAGTATTGATACTAATTGGAAAACTAAACTAAATTCCATAGGATAGTTGGCACCCCACCAGGGCTAAACTCTCAATCAGTCCCCGAGATGTATGATCCTTGATTAAGCTTCCTTATTCATTCCTTATGCGGATATTGTGTCCCTAGTCATGCATTAAAAATGGGAAAAGTGTTAGAGTAAGCGTCATTGAGTATTGATATAATAAAATAATAACTTGGCAATAAGGAAAAACATGAAACTATTTGAAAAATAAATATTTGATTCACATAATATGATCTTAGTGTTTGATTATAATATCCTCTACTCTTATGCACCAACTGCGCTTATAAGGTCTGTAGGCTCAACTGATGTTCCACTTGAACTCATGATTTGCACCTAGGTATAAAGACCCTGACCCACATTTTGGGCTAACCCTATTTGTTATGCTTAATTAAGTTGCTTAGGTCCTTTCTCTAATCATCTAAGATGTAATTAGGTAATTTTAGAGGTTGGTGTTCCTTGTTTGAGCTTGTTTCTTGATGTTTGTGCTTTATGGTGAGGTTTTGATGCAACTTGCAATTTACCTAGAATAGGGGTTAATATGCAATTTTTTCCACCTCTAGAATGTTTCGTATCTCTCTTGGAATCATCTAGAGGAAGGAGGAAGTGTTGGAAGCCTTGTTTTGGCCTTGGTTGAGTGAATACATCCTTGGTGATGTTTTGAGCACATGTTTGAAGTGTGGTTTGCTCTTTTGAGTGTTGTCTCGGGCTTGAGAGCCTTGGTGAGACCCTGTATCGGGTTGTGGTTGTCTTAAAGAGGCTTGGTATCGGTTGGTAGCATCATGAGGATCATCATGCTAGTTTCTAGTGACTCTAGAGGAGTTCCATATCGGTTTCTGACCTAGGGTTTCATCCCTATCGGTTTGTGTAGAAGGTAGATGGGTGTGTCAACCTTGACCTTCCATGGTGACCTAGTTGGTGAGGCATAGGTTCTATCACCTTGTTTCATGGTGTGGCATGTACCCTTTCTTCTTGGACAAGTGTCTTCTATGGTGCTAAGGTGGTGACACCTTTCCCTTTCTCTCTCTCTCTCTTCATCCATGTATATATACCCCTCTCTTCCCATGTAAGAGAACCCCTTTAGCAATCCTTGCTTGCTCTCCTTGGTGGCCGACCTTTAGCTTGAAGAAGCACTCTCCCTTGGAGCTTGGTAGGTGAGACAAATCTTGTGGTGCTCTTCTTCATCTTCTTCCTTAGTAAGCCATGGTTTTCTAGCTTTCCTTCTCTTCTTCTTTCTTCTTCTCATCCATGGACCTTGGTACATTCTTTTCTCTCTTTTGCTTTCTTGACCATGGTTCTATCTTCCTTCTTGGAGGTGTTATGGAGATCAAGCTAGGAGGATCTTTTCTTCTACCTTGAGATTGGGAAGCTTGGATCTTTGAGCTTGGTGGTTGTTGTTGAGGCGGGTTATATAACTCTAACCCTACTTTGTTATTATCACATTTCTACTTGTAATCTTGTAGTTGCTCTTAACTTGTTTTTGCTTGCATGCTAGTACCTTTTCTTGGTAGCTTTATGTTCTTCTTTGGGAATATAACTATGTTAAGTTGCTACCATGATACACACCTTTCTTTGGTTTGGTAGTATCATCATCTTGAAGTAGAAGATGACTAAACTGATATGGTATGCTAACCAATATGCTTGCAACTCGACATGCCTTGTCTAGACTGATATGCTTCTTATGATGTGGCATGTCATGATCTCGTGATGGCTAGTAAAGAAGAGTGTTGAGTCTCTGTGCTTCTAGTTGAGTGTGGAAGCCAACATGGTTGACCCTAACCCGCTACACCCTAATCTGATACACCATGCAATCTGATACCCTTAGCCTGACATACCTTGTTTAGAGGTGAGGAAATACTACCTTATGGATCAACTGATACAACCAACCCTATTTGATGGGTAGGTCAATATTCTATGGAGGTCTACGTGGTCGATACACAATGGGGTACATAGGTTGATACCCTAGTTGAAGTGGTGAGGCCAATACATAGTAGGGATGGTATAACTAATACACCTTATTCATGTATGATGCATTGGTTTTGAGTCACTTTTATAGGCTTATTTTATATCTGTTTTATGCATGTATTTGTCATTTTCTTGATTATATTTGCATAATTCACTATAGTTGGCCCTTAAACTCTTTTTGCATCAAGTTATACTTCTTTTATCATATTTATATGATTTTATATAATCCCCGGACTTATACATATGTTTCGGCACTTTTTCAGGCACTTTTGCATTGTCCAGAGTCGATACTATCGACCCCCAGGTCGATAGTATCTACATTTCATCAAAAAGCAACCCCAAAACGTGATCTTGGAAGGAATAACCTGTGCCATGGTCGATACCATCGACCTTGGGGTCGATACCATCGACAGCGTCGGGATCTGGCGATTTTCAGCACTAAAACGGAGCGTTTTAATCTGACGGTTGAGCTTTTTCAGAGTCGTAAAGTGGTCCTATGACCTAAGAAGAGCACGGACGGCCCGAGGGGGAGAGGACACTGTGTTGCACAACATCCAAGAAGGAGAGAGAGAGATAGGAGACGAGAGACGAAGGTCGTCAACCGAGCGATCTGGGCACCTCCGACGGGCGATTTTGCTGCCGGAAGACTGCAAAACGCACATTTCTCGAGGAGGATCTCTAGGAACATCTTTGTATCAGGGGTTACACGAGTTTGATCTATGTTTCCCATGTTTTTCTTCTCTACTCCTCTGTCTTTCATTGAGATGACCATGCGGGGCTAATCCCCTTTGTCTTTAGGACCGGGAGTAGCCCGGGGATTCATTGTATGACAATTTTATAATAGTAATTCATATTTTATCTCTTAAATCCATGGTATAGTTTCGTTTTCTCCATATATTGTTATGCTTGATCACCATAATAATAACCTAATGCCCTTAATCACTTTGAAAGAAGAATTAACGGCTGAAAAGAGACGAAATCTACATTAATCGATAAATCCCTTGACCAAGGTGGTGTAAAATTAATGGTGGATACTGAGAGATCGTTCATAATGCACCGAGTTTAGGGTATATGTTACTACGACGGTGGAACCGACCTAGACCTAGGTAGTGAATTGCACCACGACAGTGGACAATTCTGTTTTCAGGCCACTACCCGGATAGAGAGATAAAATCGAGGCATTATATAAAATTTAATACAATGAAAACCCGCGGTGAAACCGCAATCCTAAAGATACCTTTTGAATTGATTAAACCAACATTTAATCGATTGCTTCTTTTGTTTTGTTTTTATTTTTCTTTTAGTTTTAACAACAACTCTCAACTTGTTAATCGGCTTAGCTGATCGTGACTAGTTAGTAGGAGTCACCAACAATTCCGAGTATCCCTGTGTTCGACTCGGGCCTCACAAAGGCCTGTACTACTCGACGCGTTCACTTACGTTTTAGCGCATAGTAAAATTACGTCAAGTTTTTGGCGCCGTTGCCGGGGATACGGCGAATTGTTGGCACTTCGAGTGCTACGCGCGGCCACTCTAGGCCACAATTTTTTTTAATTTTTCATTCAATTTCAAATATTTTTACATTGTGCTTTAATTGTTTATACTCGTCTAAGCTTAGTACTGAACTCGAATTTTCTTATTTCAGGTACTGTGTATGGTGCATACGCGTAGTACTGACTACGCAGAACGCGCACCCGAGGTTCCGTTTTTGGGACCTGAGGACGAGGAGCATTCCGAGCAAGAGTACCAAGAAGAGGTAGATTCCGAATCGGAAACAGAAGAGATGGCCGAGCCACAGACCATATGGGAGAATATTAAAGCTTCTTCCTCATCAGCTTCAAAGGGGCCTATAAAAAAGCTGGCGATCAACATACCGACATATAAGATCGATCCAGCGTTGATTAATTTGGTGAAATAAAATGTGTTTCATGGGCTGAAGAATGAGGATCCCGTCGCGCACATCAGCCAGTTTGTTGAGAACTGTGACATGGTCAAAATTGATAGGTTTCCACAGGATGCACTGTATCTCAAGCTTTTCCCGAGTTCATTGGCGGGAGCGGCACGAGAGTGGTTACACAATTTAGATGATGAGTTCGTGGAGTCCTGGGACCATATGGTGGAGGTCTTCTTTGAGAGGTTCTTCCCTCCTGAGAAGACTAACGACATGATCTGGAAGATTCACAACTTTACCCAATAGGCTGGTGAGACATATTCTGAGACCTGGGAGAGATTTCAGGTTATGCTGAGGAGGTACCCACAACATGGGTTGGATAAAGAGACGCAGGTGAAGATCTTCTATTTTGCTCTCTCCGAGCACGATAGAAGTAACCTTGATTCAGCTGGGTCAGGATTCTTTCTAAACAATACGGACACCAGATGTTGGGAGATATTAAAGAACATGGCTAGGAAACAGTCATGGGGTGAAAGAGGCACTGTGGAGCAGGTCAGAGTTGCAGGTGAATCCAAAGTAATTAAGGAGCTGAACGACAAGTTAGATCTGCTAGCCAAGAAGCTGCTAGCTAAGGAAGATTCATCTGAGGATGAGGAAGCCCAAGTAAAGTACATGCAACAACAGGGCTACAGAAACAATGACTACGCATGGAGGAAGGATAAAAAATTCTCATGGAAGGAT
Source organism: Alisma plantago-aquatica (assembly GCA_963693085.1). Classification (NCBI taxonomy): domain Eukaryota; kingdom Viridiplantae; phylum Streptophyta; class Magnoliopsida; order Alismatales; family Alismataceae; genus Alisma; species Alisma plantago-aquatica. The sequence continues at coordinate 1,343,161,008 of OY856412.1, read as the reverse complement.
CCAAATAACTTTCTGAAGGATCCGGATGCCAAGCCACAGCCTAGATCCGAGGATAAGAACACTGAATTACTGAGTCAAATGGTACAGCAGAACCAGGAGATGATGGCCATGTTTGGTAAGCAATTGCAATCTCAAGGTGATATTCTAACCAAGTTTGGACAGATGCTGCAAAGTCATGGAGCACAAATGCGGGCATTAGAAACCACCGTGGCACAGATTTCTAGTGAAGTGACAGCCATCAAGCACGCCAATCAACAGAAACCGGCCGAGAATGCAAACGTGGCCCAAGCACACCATCAAGTGAAGTACATGTCTGTGGTAAGCAATGAGGAGGAATCTCAGGTGCAAGAAGCTAAAGAAGAAAGAAAAATGACTTTTAATACGCATGCGTCACCGGCGATACCGTATCCACGCACTTACTATGGACTGCCGGGCGGAAACCTGTTCTTCAGAAAATCACAACGAGTTATGAATATTGCATCTCCATCTAGGAAGGAAGAACAATTGAAGGCTGTTTGTGCACGTGTGGAAACATCTAATGTGAGAGAGAAACCACAACAAGATATTGCTATTGATGATGTCTCACCCAAGCCCACGTCAGAGGGAGTGATTGAAGCAAGCTTAGGGGAGTTGGCCCCGAAAAGCTCATATGTGCCACCTCACAGGCATGTGAGTGCAGCAGTTGTGTCAAGTCCAGGAAATCCAGGGCCAAAGAAAGAGCATCGTCATTTTAGGAAATTCTTGGAAATATTCCGAAAACTCCACATCAATATTCCATTAGTGGAGATGATCGAGAAGGTTCCCGCCTATGGGAGGTTCATCAAAGAAATCATCAATAAGAAGAGGCGGATAAAAGACGATGATATTTGTCGGATGAATGAGACGGTGAGTTCTATGATTCACGGGAGTTCGCCAAAGAAGAGAAAAGACCCAGGAGGTTTCTACATTCCATGCTCGATAGGTGATCAACATTTTCCTAAAGTGCAATGTGATTCAGGCGCCAGCATAAATCTCATGCCTCTGGCGACATTTCAGAAACTTGGGTTAAAAGAAATCAAGAAGTCGGCCGCGACAATTGAATTGGCGGATGGGTCCATTGTAAGGCCATATGGAGTGTGCGAGGATGTACTCGTCAAGGTAGACAGGTTCATCTTCCCGGTAGATTTTGTTGTCATGGACATGCCACAGCTCCAAAGTTGCGAGATGCTATTGGGAAGGCCGTTCCAAGCTACAGCTGATGTCATCGTTGCCATTGGGAGAGGTACATTGACCTTGGGGATTGGACAGGATCGAGTTCAATTCAAATTGTCACATGACTCATTGGAGACATCTCTTGACAACTCAGGTTAAAGGTATCTTTATGTCAAGCCTAGGACATTAAACAAGGGCGCTTGTTGGGAGGCAACCCAACTTTAGGTTCAATTTTATGTTTGGTTATGTTCTTTTATGTTTATGTACTTAGTTTTTTCTTAGGTTTTGATAATTTTTGTAAAAATGGTACCCTAACTCATGTTTTGAAGTGTGCAGAATGTTAAGGTCGATACTATCGACACCCATGTCGATAGTATCGAGTTTGGAGAAGTAAACGCTGAAGAAAAGTCGATACCATCGACCCTAGGGTCGATAGTATCGAGATTCCTGAAGATTTACAGAAAAATTGGTGCCAGTAAAGTCGATACCATCGACCCTAGGGTCGATAGTATCGACACTTTTGAGTTCCCAGGCTTTTAGATGCATCGATTCAACAAAATCGCTGAGTATGGGTCGATACCATCGACCTTGGTCGATGGTATCGACACCTGCAGGACAGCTACATAAAACAGGCCGTAAAAGGTATCGAAACGAGATTTTTTCGAACTGTTTTTTGCAGAGGAAAGATGGATGAAGAAAGTCACGTCTTAGAACCACTAAGACACTAAAATGGGCCACAAAAAGGAGGGAGATAGAAAGCATCACTTGGTCTACTTGAGCATCTAACCATCCTTCTTCACCACACTTCAAAGCGAATGGTACCGTTGTTCCACCTCTTAAGTGAGAATGTTGACTATGAGGCCATAGTCATATTCAAGCTTAGGGGGGGTGTTGGAACAACCCTCTATCTTAGTTTTTACTTACTTATTCATGTTGATTTTACTTTTGATATATTAGTTGTTTTTATTTTTAGGTTTACCGCTTTTGTAGGATCCACATCTATCTAGTGTAATCTGTGGAGCAATAAATGCTTGGTTTCAATTGGGAGTTTTACTCTTGGGTTGTGTGCACATGAAAATATGAGTATATTGAAAACTTTTTGAGCTTATTCTTGTGAGTAATTGAGTTGCATAACTGAGGAAGTGCTTGGGTGAGTCAGCTTCAGGACACAGGGACATGAATGACCATCTTTATTGTCTAAGGAAAAGTGATTGACAAGGATGTTTGAGCCCAAACCGACCAAATGCTAATGTGACCTTAGACTAAAGTTTAAGAGAGAAATCCTTCAGTTACCCTGTACACAGGTCTTTAGAGAGGGACATATGATATTTTCGAAAGGTTCTATCAATTAGTCTTGTGATCTGATCCACCACAATTTCATCCACACTCCACCATAAGAAATGAGAGCACATTATTGTCTTTCACTTTTTGATTGCATCTCATGTAGATAGGTATTGCATTATATCTATTTTCACATTTTTTTTTGCATGAAAATGAAAAAAAAAGGATAGAGTAGTTATACATGCACATTATCCTTAGGTGCATGTCATAGTAGTTGCATAACTGTCATTATGTAGTTGTATTTACATCTTTTGAGCATATTGTACACCATGTATCTTATGTTACTCTGAAAACATTAAAGGTGATGAACTTGTTCCATACCCTCCAAATAGAATGCTTCAGATGCACAAGTATGTAACAAGAAGTGAGCCCGACATATAATTCATTGTCATCTATGAAAATAAGGGCTTGAAAAAAAAATTGAAAAAAAAATTGAAAAAAAAGAGAAGAAAAAAAAAGAATTGAGAAGTAAGTAGGAATGAGAGGGAGAAAGGAACATGTTCTCACTTACATACTAAGAAGAATAAGCACATGGTGTAGTTTTCTTAGATATTCCATCTCACCTTGAGACGGAATGATAGTACATGCATCATTCCATCAAAAATGTAACATTAGGACATTTTCACTTGCATTTTGCATCATGATAGGTCATTAATTTTTGTATTGCATGATTGACTATTATGTGCTTCCATCTCTTCCACAACCACCTATCCCATCCACCCGTTGCTCTAATCAGTAGGCCACCCATGATATTCTCCTCATTCATTAATATCAGGAGATCTGCTTCCATTTAGATGGTAGTTAGGAAATGAGCAACGCAGATAGGAGATCACAAGATGCATCAAGTATGGACCGGATGAGTTTATCATATTAACTGCTTTAATTGATAGTGTTTCACTGATTGGGGGATATACATCTTTTACATAGGTCTTTGGTCGCCTGGATGGCAGTTAGTGTTCAGTGGTCAATGAGGGCTGGTTTGTGGAAAGAAAGTGGGGATGATGTAGATTCATTTCATGTATTTATGTCCTGTTGCTGACTTATCTCAACCAAATCCAAAGTTTTGTTGCTCGAGGACGAGCAAGGTTTAAGCTTAGGGGAGTTTGATGCATGGGTTTTGAGTCACTTTTATAGGCTTATTTTATATCTGTTTTATGCATGTATTTATCATTTTCTTGATTATATTTGAATAATTCACTATAGTTGGCCCTTAAACTCTTTTTGCATCAAGTTATACTTCTTTTATCATATTTATATGATTTTATATAATCCCCGGACTTATACATATGTTTCGGCACTTTTTCAGGCACTTTTGCATTGTCCGGAGTCGATACTATCGACCCCCAGGTCGATAGTATCGACATTTCATCAAAAAGCAACCCCAAAACGTGATCTTGGAAGGAATAACCTGTGCCATGGTCGATACCATCGACCTTGGGGTCGATACCATCGATAGCGTCGGGATCTGGCGATTTTCAGCACTAAAACGGAGCGTTTTAATCCGACGGTTGAGCTTTTTCAGAGCCGTAAAGTGGTCCTATGACCTAAGAAGAGCACGGACGGCCCGAGTGGGAGAGGACACTGTGTTGCACAACATCCAAGAAGGAGAGAGAGAGATAGGAGATGAGAGACGAAGGCCGTCAACCGAGCGATCCGGGCACCTCCGACGGGCGATTTTGCTGCCGGAAGACTGCAAAACGCACGTTTCTCGAGGAGGATCTCCAGAAACACCTTTGTATCAGGGGTTATACGAGTTTGCTCTATGTTTCCCATGTTTTTCTTCTCTACTCCTCTGTCTTTCATTGAGATGACCATGCGGGGCTAATCCCCTTTGTCTTTAGGACCGGGAGTAGCCCGGGGATTCATTGTATGACAATTTTATAATAGTAATTCATATTTTATCTCTTAAATCCGTGGTATAGTTTCGTTTTCTCCATATATTGTTATGCTTGATCACCATAATAATAACCTAATGCCCTTAATCACTTTGAAAGAAGAATTAACGGCTGAAAAGAGACGAAATCTACATTAATCGATAAATCCCTTGACCAAGGTGGTGTAAAATTAATGGTGGATACTGAGAGATCGTTCATAATGCACCGAGTTTAGGGTATATGTTACTACGACGGTGGAACCGACCTAGACCTAGGTAGTGAATTGCACCACGACAGTGGGCAATTCTGTTTTCAGGCCACTACCCGGATAGAGAGATAAAATTGAGGCATTATATAAAATTTAATACAATGAAAACCCGCGGTGAAACCGCAATCCTAAAGATACCTTTTGAGTTGATTAAACCAACATTTAATCGATTGCTTCTTTTTTTTTGTTTTTATGTTTCTTTTAGTTTTAACAACAACTCTCAACTTGTTAATCGGCTTAGCTGATCGTGACTAGTTAGTAGGAGTCACCAACAATTCCGAGTATCCCTGTGTTCGACTCGGGCCTCACAAAGGCCTGTACTACTCGACGCGTTCACTTGCGTTTTAGCGCATAGTAAAATTACGTCAAGTTTTTGGCGCCGTTGTCGAGGATACGGCGAATTGTTGTATGGTTGTTTATGCAAAAAGGTTTTAATTTTTAGTGTTTTTCTACTAATCAGTTTGTTAAACTCTTTTTCGTGTTTACGTTTTGAGTAATCTCATTTTCACCATGGCACGGGGCACCATAGTTTGGTTGGTATTAGAGCTTTAGGTTTGCTGAGTCTACAAGGACCTAGGACTAGGTTTTGTGTCTTCTAGTCTGTCTTATAGTCATTTCTACTTATGCAGAAGAAGAAGAGAAAGCTGAAATGAAATCTGGAGAACATAAAGAGCATGCTGTCGAGAGAAGTGTTGTTGTACCAGGTGGTGGTGCAAAGAACCAGGAACATGAAGATAGGGTGCCTGAAGTCCCCCAATTTGACCCAACCATGATAGTAAACCCCACCTTTCAATCACTTTTTGGGAAGTTCATGGCCACCAATGCTCATATGGAGGACATGATGCCTGCACCTTAGCCTAGGGCGCATGTTCCCCATCCTGAATCTTTGGGTACTGGGAAGACTTTTGAGTGGCTTCGCCATGTTGGGGCATTTGAGTGTGCTGGAACAGCTGACCCGACATATGTGGATCTGTGGCTGACTGAGTTTGAAAAGGCCTTTAAGATCATGTGTATCCCTGAAGAGGATAAGGTGAAGCATGCAGTGTACCTCCTAAGAGGGAGTGCTGGACATTGGTGGGCCATAGAGGAGGAGAAGAGACCTGGTGTGGTAGTTGGTTGGGAAGAGTTCTAACGAGAGTTTGTAAGTTGATACTTCCCACAGATGTATCTTTATGAGAAGAACAGTCAGTTCGAGAGAATTTGACAGGGGTCCATGATGATCAACAAGTATGAGGCACGGTTTATGGAGTTGTTGAGGTTCTGTCCTCACATGGATGAGACAGAAGACGAGAGGATTTGTCATTTTGAGAAGGGGTTAAACGTAGAGTTTTCTACCCTAGCTGGTACTTTGGAGACTCGAGAGAGGTTTTCTATGTTTGTGGAGTCTATTCAAAAGATAGAAGGATCTGTGAAGGAGTAGATAGAGGCAAGTAAAAAGAAGCAGTCTGCACATTTTAAACGGAAATTGTCAGGTGGCTTCAAGAAGCTGAAGTTTTCTGCACTGCCAACATCGCAGAGGTTTTGTATTTTGACACAGTGGTCACCTAGCAACTGTAGAGGCCGTAGTTTTCCACCCTCAAGAGCCCAGAGTGTTGTATGAACATCGGTTATAGGATCACCTAGGCCTTGGTATGCAAATGAAATGTGTTACAAGTGTGGATAGGTTAGCCTTACCAGAAAATTCTATCCACAAATGAATGATGAAGTGGCTCAGCAACCAAGGCTGAGCCAACAGGGCTCGCAGAGATAGTAGAGAAATAGTGGTGCAGGAGGATGAGGACTTGGCCTAGCATACCAAGCTTGATCTTCTACTCAGGGAAGAAGAGGATGGGGGTGACAATAGGCAACAACTAGATTCTATGCCATGAGTCAACTAGAGGCGGTGGTCAACTCGTGCGTGGTGACAACTTAGATGGAGTTATTTCATTTTGATTTGTCTTCATCTTGCTTTATATCAATTTTGGTTGACCCGTGTACTATACATTCTTTTATCGAACATGAAATGCTTAATAGTTTCTCTTTTCCGGTTAGTCATATGAAGAGTAGCTTGTTGCTAGAAACCCCGTTGGTTGGTTCTATAGTGTTATAGGATGTGTGTCCTTCCTGTGTTCTCTCTTTTTTAGGACACAACATTCAAGTGGATCTCATACCACTTTACATGCATGGGTTTGATGTGATCCTTGGAATGGATACCCTGGAGAAGTATAGGGTGGTCTTAGATTGTAGTTCCAAGCAAGCAGTGTTTGTAGATGGTAGTAGACGTGGATCTTCCAAGGAGATAGGAAGATTCTGCCGACAGGTCTTGTTTCATCTATGGTAACAAGGAAGCTTCTGAGACAAGGTTGTGAGGTGGTTTTGGCACACATGGTGGATACAAAGGTGAGGATTCCTAGTATCCAAGAGGTTTTAGTGGTTAAGGAGTTCAAGGATGTGTTTCCCAAAGAGTTACCAGGTGTTCCCCCACCCCGTGAGATTGATTTTGAGATCAATCTAGTTCTTGGTACACAACCCATAGCTCAAACACCATATAGGGTGGCACCAACATAGATGGTAGAGTTGAAGAGACAATTGCAAGAACTGCTTGACAAAGATTTCATCAAGTAGGGTTCGTCACCATGGAGTGCTCCAGTGTTGTATGTGAAGAAGAAGGATGGGTCAATGAGGTTATGCATAGATTACATGCAATTGAACAAAGTCGTGATAAGGAATAAGTATCCTTTGTCGAGGATAGATGATCAGTTTGATCAGTTGTGTGGTGCAACAGTATTCTCGAAGATAGATCTACAATCAGGCTATCATTAGTTGAGTATCAAAGAGGATGACATACCAAAGTCAGCTTTTAGGAGGATGTATGGTCACTATGAGTTCATGGTTATTCCGTTTGGGCTGACCAATGCATCAACAACGTTCATGGATTTGATGAACCAGGTGTTCCGACCGTTCTTTGATCAATTTGTGGTTTTCTTCATAGATGACATTTTGATATATAGTCAGGACAATCAACAACATGAACAACATCTACGTCAAGTGTTGACAATGTTGAGACAACACCATCACTATGCTAAGTTCAGTAAGTGTGAGTTCTGGTTGAGGAAGGAAACTTTCTTGGGACAAGTTATATCTGCAGAAGGAGTACGATTAGACCCTAAGAAGGTAGAATTTGTGACAAAATGGCAGCAGTCGAAGACACTGACAGAAGTATGTAGTTTTGTAGGTTTGGCGGGCTACTATAGGAGGTTCATTAGGAGCTTCAACGCTATCACCCTACCCCTAAATAAGTTGACAAGGAAGAATGTGCCATTCATTTGGGACAACAGATGTCAACAAGCTTTTCAGACATTAAAGGAGAAGCTGACAAGGGCACCCATTTTGGTTTTGCTTGAGCAAGGAAAAGGATACATTGTCTTTTGTGATGCATCCAAGAATGGTCTAGAATGTGTGTTGATGCATGATAAGAAAGTCATTTCTTTTGCTTCTCGACAGCTTAAGAAACACAAGGAGAACTATCCAATCCATGACTTGGAGTTAGTTGTGGTAGTCCATGCTCTAAAGATTTGGAGACACTACATGTATGTGGGAGAAGTGCCAAATCTTCACAGATCACAAGAACTTGAAGTATATATTTTCATAGCAGGAGTTGAATATGAGGCAATATCGTTGGGTGGAGTTGATCAAATATTATGACTACACAATTTATTATCATCTGGGAAAGGCAAATGTCATGGCAGATACCTTGAGCAGGAAATCTTCATCTATGGATAAGGGTCAGTTGAGTTCTTTGATGTGTCTCAAGCGAGACATGTTGGTCTCCTTGTGCCTAATGAATGTCATGTTGAAAGTATCTTTGTTAGCCAGTTTGGTGGCACAATTGCAAGTGAAGCCTACATTGAGGAAGCAAATCAAAGAAGCTCAAGAGACAGATATTGTGACACAAAATATTAGCTCAGAGTTCGACAACAAAAAGCATGATGGTTTTCATGAATTGGAAGACATAATTGTATGTTATCATCACATGATAGTAATTCATATTGTAGGTAACCTTAGGAAGATGGTGCTAGAAGAGTTTCATATATCTATGTATGCTATGTATCCAGGAAGCACTAAGATGTACTACAACTTGAAGGATATGTTTTTGTGGCCAGGATTGAAGGAAGATGTAGCTGAGTTCGTTGCAAGATGTGTTGTAGCACCTTCTATTTTCTTTTTGAATTTTTTTTCTTTTCCCTTGGAGTAGATAGGGCATATGGTGATGAGAGTGAAACGATGAGATGTAGATGTGGCCACCCCAAACTTTTGGCGGTAGCCATGGTTGATATGTGCACTTTGGCATTCTTTCATGAGGCGGAGGGGTAAGAAGATGCTGAGTGAATAGTTAGGTCAAAGAGGGGTCACTGGCATGATTCTCAACATAAGGTATCATGCATGAAAATTAATCCAACACTTCATCTAACAATGTCACACCACATGAATGAACAACCTGAAATAGATACTTCAATCAAGTGATTCCATAGACACTAAGTGCTTATAGCTTGTTCAAGTCACAATTCCACCAAATCTTCACAAACACAAGAGAGGTGATGCACATGTATAAAGTCAAGAATTGATACCTTATCAACAAATAATGATAATTCACTTGCATTTGTCAAAGGTCAACATTTTTAATCTAGAAGGTAGAGATTGGGCCAAAACACACTTTTAGGCAAGAAATCTCAAATTTGGGCAAAATTGGCCAAAACGGTGACAAGTTGCCTTCAATCACATCTAAGCCTATATTATTGAACTTAAAGAAGTAAACAAGTAAATACTAGATAAAACATGCAAAAATTACCAAAAATCTACATGATATGCAATGCATGGAAAAAAGAGAATTTTTTTTGAAAATTACGTAAAAATGACAAGAAAGCAAACTACATGGCATGCAAGTATGCAAAGAAGGAAAATTCTAAACCAAGGCAAGCAAAAGAAAATAAACAAAAGTAAATGGTAGGTGAAATGCAAAATAAGAGTGCAATTAGATAGGGCATACTGCTCTACCACTCCAAACTTTTGAATCATGTTGTCCTCAACATGACATTAAAGTTTGGGAATGATAGGGTAGATGATCACTGTGGTGGCTGTGGTACTCCCTACAGTGGAGGGTGCTGGTAGTAGGAACCCCAGTAGTTTGACTGTGGAGGTGTGTAGTTGTCCTGATATGCTGACAGTGAATTCCACCAATCTTCCCCCCACTAGGGGGTTCCTCTGTGCCTGAGCATGCTGGAACCGGTATAGGTGGTTGACTTGATAATGCATATGTTGATGGTCTAACCACAAGGCATCCTGAGTACACTGAAAACCCTCCTGTACATGTAGTATCCTATCTTGTGTCGCCTTAATGCTCTCCAGCTATGCATGATTGGTGGCCATTTCATATGAATTCACTGAGGGCTGCTATGGCTCTGACACTCCTATCCTTTCCTCTCGACGTCTCACCCGTCGTGCTTCTCTGTCTTCTACTGCCCGTCTCTACTCCGCTGCCTGTGAGGGATCTCCTAGATCCTCTATCAATATCACCTCAGGGAAACCATCCCCTCTGGTATGTTCCTCCTCATATCTCCCCAATCTATCTAGAAAATCCTGAGTGGGTCCATACTTTTCCAGGAGGGGTGGAATATGGTAGGGAAATTCCAAGGAGACTCTTGGGTATGGTGGGTTGACCTGGTAAATGATCTTCTGCTTCACAATGGTGATCATGGAAGAGAAGGCTAAGTAGTGCAAGTCAACTAGTTTTCCTCCATCTGCCTTTGTGTATCCTATCATATCATGTCTAAGGGCAACGACTATAGATGTCACAATCCCTCCCATTACAAATGGATTTTTGCTCTTGGAAAGGATTGTACTCAGATGCTCAATCAAAAACGCTCCATGGTTTACATGCTTCCCCTTAATCAACCAAACAAGTACAAAAAAATCCTTCTTTGTATAGCTGCCTTAGTTTTCATACCTACCAAAGATGGTGTTTGTTAACACCTTCTGAACATAGCCGAGGAAAGGATTTTGAATAACACTAGTCTTTGATTTCCCCACTACAAAAGTGCTCTGGCTGATGAAGTGTTTCCACATTGCATGATATGTGGAACTAGAGTCATTCTTTGTGCTCCGTCTATCTAGGAGGTCTGCCATCTCTTCATTGGGGTAAAAAATCCAATTCAGAATCCTTGAGGTTATCACCCACCTCTTGTCCCCAATCATCACTCTAATGGTATTTTTGCCATCATCATTCGCTTTCTCTAATGTGGTGAAAAATTGTCATGTCTGCTCAATGTATGACTGTTGTGGTAATGTCAAAATCTCAAATACTCCCATCTTCTCCATCACGCCTTGGAAAAAGGCATAGAATCCCATAACTTCCATTGTCACTCAACACACATAGTGAGTTGCTATCACTTAGCGTGTCAAGCACTTTGGGTGCTTGGTTTTCTTTGCCCTACCGATGGTGACCTCAGGATGTTGACGGGGTCACTTCTATGGTATCTCGGTCAGCTATGCATTTGGCATGTCTTCATTCTCTTCTTCATCTAGTAAGAGTTGTCTACATGCTCGTGGTTGTGACTCTGGCTGTGGTCGTGATGCCGAAGAAATGGATGGTCGAGATTATGAAATTGATGGTCGTGCACCTAGAACTGAGGGTCTCTCAGATGATATGGAGGGTCGAACAGAAGACAACGGAGGCTGTGATGCTCTAGACGATGATGATGACCCCCATCGTGGCTGTGTGGAGTCTCCTTTCACAATTGGATCCACCAATGCATCCAATTCAACCTCTGCCAACTGGGGGTTATTGTTCTTCAGTTTGCTTTGGTAGGAGATGACACCCCTAGTCTTCTCCACTATTTTCTTTGCAAATTACTTCATTTTTGGTTAAAATTGGAGGATATATCACCAAAATTCAAATTTCACTAAAGAACGGGGCTGTTTGGGAAGAATGAAGAGAAATTTGGGATTTTTTGGACGAAAAAGAGTGGAATCTAGAGTTTAAGGTAGTAGAAATGGTAGGGAATTGATTTGGGATGGTTTGGAGGTGATTTGGTGGAGATTTGAGGGTTGGAGAGGGGGTGTGAATGGCTGCATGATTTCTAGGGCGCAGAGCATGGTCATTCTGTTCTTTTGAGAAGTGAGCAAATGATTTGGAATTTTTGCAAATTCTGACTTAAGTTGCTGAAATCTGGCTTCAGGATACACAACCGTTCTGTCTTGGACGGTCTTGGCGCATCCCTTGTCCATTTTTTTTCTTCTCAAACTTTGGCCCTATTCCCTGTGATTGCTTGTTGATTTAATTCACACGACCGTGGGGGATGGCCACAACCGTGGTGGTCTTATAGCTACTATCCCAACTTGAAGAACATCAAACACTCAAAATCTTGTTCCAAAATGATTTTTCATGGGTCACTTTACCAACATCTCATCTAATTTTCCTCATTTCACCCTATTTTCACATGCACATCTTAAAACTAAACAAAAACTATTAAAAACAAGTGTTTGTGTGTGCGTGTTTTCTTGGAAAAGTGTAAAAACAAAAAAAAAGTATCAAAAATGGAAGGTTGGGTGAAAAATTCCCAAACATAAGTGGGTTTCCTCCCACAAGCACTGAGTTTCTTGCCTTTAGCTTGGCTTCTTGGGGATTCTTCAATTATTCATCCATTTGGCATCCTCATGTGCCCATTCATGCAAAACGTGCATCCCTCATTTGCACTCAATCTATTTTCTGCATCCCTTTAATCATTATAATTGTCATCAATTGATCCATCTTGATTTTCTTTTCTCAAATGATCATTCACACTTGTGAAGTGATCATGTCCAATATCCCTATCTCAGACCTGTTGGGTTGGGGTTTTGTACATGTTAATCTTGATCTTCAGGTCCATGAATGAAACTATCATGGTGCCACTGCGTACATGAATCTTGGCATCAGATGTAGATAAGAACAGACTTCCCAAGATGATGGGAATCTTTCTATCCTCCAGCTCCATATCAAATACAATGAAATCCGCTAAGAATATTGCACCTTTCTCTTTATCTATCATCACCAAGACAACATCCACTCTACCCCTAGGGACTTTTATGGATCTATCTGCCAATTGGAGAGTGCAATGTGCCAGCTTCAACTTGCCTAAGCCCATCTCAACATAGACATTGTATGGCATCAAATTCACACTAGATCCCAAATCAAGTAAGGACCTATCTATGCGATGTCCCCCCTATATATCTAGGTATGAGTGGGGCTCCTGGGTCTTTTATCTTCACATGAAGTGAATGCTTTATGATGGAGCTCACTTGTTCAGTCAACTTCACTTTCTTTGGAATCCCCCCCGTTGACCTTCTCTTCACAGTGCATAGGTTCTTGAGGAACTTAGCATATGATGGGATTTGCTTGATAGCATCCAAGAGTGGAATTTTCACCTTCACTTGGCGAAACACCTCAAGAATATCCACATTGTGCTTTTTCCTCCTCCTCATTTCTGGTGGCTCGTCTAGTGCTTCAATAAAGAGAGGATCATTGGCTTTTTCCTTTCTTGCATCAATGTGAGGTGGAATACTAGGGATGGTAGGGCTTGAAACTAGACTATGAAATGGAGCACATGGTATCCCAAAATCAACATGTGTATCACTAAATCATCTTCAACAATCTCAATTATAGTATCACCACATGGCTGCCTTTGCTTTGCTTTGCTTTGTCAACCTTTCTTTGACTTGTAGGCTGCTCAAGAGATTTCCCACTCCTTAGAACTTTCATAGAACTTCCTTTCTCATGGTGGAGAGGCAGAACTAGTTGTTGCTGTGGAGGAGTTGGAGGTGACACTTGGTGTTGAAATTGAGTTGGAGGGGAGAATTGAGGTTGGACGGTGAATTTTTGGGAAAATGATTGTGATGAAGGGGGAGGTGGAGTATAAGGCTTTGTATCTCCTTGGAAATGGTAGATGGGATGCACTTGCATGGGAGTTGGACTATATAAAACTTGAGAAGAGGGCATGGGTCCACTTGCTTCATGGTAGTTCATAATGGGTTTTGAAGACAACTTTTCTTCTTAGAGAACAATTATGGAAGATAGTTACTCTACTTTCTCTTCTAGACTTGCAACATATTTTTGAACATCATCACATATTTTCAATCTAGAGAGAACCTCTTCCTCAACCCTTGAGCTATTTTTTGGGTTTTGTGGCTCTTGATAGCTATAGTAGTGAGGTGTCTTCTTTTCCTCACCATAGAACTTGGCAAGGAACATTTGTCACCTGGTTCTTCATGTTTCTCACCATGTCACCAAGAATCTTCATCACTTGCGGGATTCAGTCATTATGAGTAGGAGGTGTCACACCAAAGGCATATCCCCCATAATTCATCATGCTAGAAGCTCGAATTCTTGATCCTTCAGCCAACTGCTCAAACAAAGGCCATATCTCCTCAGGTGGCCTAGCCATGAAAAGTCCTCCACAAGAAGAATCCACTGTGTCTTGGTCCTTTAGAGATGAACCATAGTAGAATGATTGAACTAGCTTCCACAAAGGGATCTCATGGTGCACACACTCTCTCAAAAGCTTCTTAAATCTCTCCCATGCATTATGAAACTGCTCATTTCCCATTTGACTAAAACTTGTCACGGCAAGCCACATTTGTGTTAACCTTGCTATAGAGTAGAATTGTCTTAAGAAGGAATTCTTAATTGTTTTCCAACTCATTATGTCCCTTCTTGAGTCATAAAAATCTTTGGGTCTATCTTTGAGGGAGAAAGAGAACAACATTAACCAAATTGTATCATCACTAGCTATCGACATCCTCAAGGTGGAGCATACTTCAAGAAAGGAGTCCAAGTGATTGTAGGGGCTCTCACTCTCCGAGCCGTTGAAGGTGGACATGAGCCTAAGAATATCTAGAGGAATAGAGAATTTCTCTCCTAGCATTTGATCAACCCTACTATCAATTGGTGATTTGTAGTTGCTAGGCATGAAGTTGTTATAACCCCAATTTTTGGGTTCAATTGATGAGAAATGAAATTTCTCATATTAAGGATAATTGAACAAATAATGATGTGATTTTTTATGAATAATTGGATTTCGTTTAAAATAGCCTTGTTATTTGATTTGTGGGCTTTATTGGCTATTGGGCCCAATAAAGAGGAAAATAACAAAGGAAATTCAATTAGTAAATGGATATTTGAGAAAAGAAATAATGGAAACCTCTAGAACGAAAATCCAAAGAGGATTTCGTGCCTCTTGGATTCCTTGGGTTCCAAGGAGTCTAAAGTTGCAAAGAAAAGAAATAAGAAAAAGAAAAGATTAATTATGTATTTCTTTATGAAGAAAGAAATTGAGAAATAATGATATAATGTGGAAAATGAATGAAAAGAGACATAAATGAGATTTCTTGGGGAGATTTCGTATCCATGAGGTTTCTAATATTAAAAGGAATGCTAATGAGTAAAATAAAAGAGAAATAAAGGGAAATCCTCAAAAAGGAGATATTTTAATAAGAAATAAATATAATATGAGAAATTGACTTTTAAAGGAAGATAAAGGCAAACGAATGTTCCCTAATGTGGGAATCCGTGCCTTTAGTGTTTCTTGAGGTCCAAGGGACCCAAAATAATGATATAATTGCAAAGTGGAAAGAGAAAGTAGCAAATTTGCAAAATAAAAAGATAATGAGATACACTATTAATGAATTTGTGATATTGATAAAAAGAAAGCATTTTCCTATTAAAAGAAAAGAGAATTCGTGCCTTTGGAATAAAGGGAAAGTAAATAAAAGGAATTTCGAAATTCCTAAAGCATCTAGATAAGGAAGGATATTAGAAAAATATAAGGAAGAGAGAGAGAAGGGTAGTTGCTTCACAAACCAAGGAATATGTGTTTCCTTTTTAGTGGGGACTCGAAACCTCATGAGGCACGCCTTAGGGCTTCTCCCACCTCTATATGAAGGGTGGAACCTTTGCTTCGAGATCCAGAGGGTTACCCTGCAATGCTACCTTTTCGTTTCTTCTTCTTCCCACCTAAACCCTAACCAAGAGGGTATATGGCTGTTCTAGGGCATCAAGGGGTGTGTTTTTGGTTTGGTTTGAAGCAAGGGGGGCATCCACGACCAACCCCGTAAGGTCAGCCATCTATTCCCGGCCTCCTGTCGACCACGAGCACCTGCAGCAACAGATGCACAGCTGCAACACAACATCTTGTTGCGGCCCCTTTCCCAGCCGAACCAGTCGTTCTGGACTTGGTATGGGAGGCGCCCCCTATGCGTGAGGGCATGGCGGAGCCAGAGCCGTGTTTTCGGTGAAGATCGTGACCAGAGGAGGGAGATCAAGCTCGCGCAAGGCTGTTGCACGCGGCCGCTAGCGCAAGCCAGAGGAGGAAGACGACTTGTAGGTCATTTGGACGAAAGTACCCTTAGGGGGTATGAAGGCTGAAGGACTTAAGTGGGGGCAGCGTCGTAATTTGCATATGTTTCCAAATCGCGAGCTAGCTGCATGGAGAAGGACACGTGGCACCCTTCCATTGGCCGAAAGGTATATATTTTGCTAAAATCATAACTACTAATTCATAGCTCGTATAAATGCAAGCTATATATGAATTTTGATCCTCAGAATGAGAGGAACCCAAATAAATTATGATTGAAGCCTGATTCCTTATGCAATTCGAAAAATAATGGAAGATATCAACTTTAATGTGTTAATTGTTTAAAGAACCCTATGTTGGTATGATTAAAGTGTTTAGCAAGGTTTAATTAATGATTAAAGTTGATATTAGCATGTTAATGATAAAAATGGATATTTGGAAGAAAAAGGATGGACTTGGCCTATAATTAGTTAGTTTAGAGTTTATATGCTTGAAATTGGAAAAGTACATCAAGTTAACATATTTACTGGGTTAATTGGTGAAAAACTCTTGAAATTGATGATAGTTAAATATAGTGATGTTCTCTGAATGTTTAGAATGAATATTAACAAGTTGATAATAAAAGGATGATAATTGCACATAATTGGCTTAAATTAGGGTTTCATATATGTAAGTTTGCATTAATGGACTTAGAAACCCTAATTTAGGAAGATATTCCTTTTAATGATTTAATTGTGCAAATCCATGAATAAGACAATGTTATGTTGTTATAAATCCAATTTGAGTACCAAAGATCTTTAATGTGAATTATTTGGATAATTAGTGTTCCCTAGTGTATAAAGTGGAAATAGTGATAAATAAGGTTCATATATGTGAATTGAACTACAATGAAATACGATTTGTCAATTTGACAGAAACCGAAGGTGATAATTAGCCTTAATGTTGTGGATATGACCTAAAAGGATAAAGGTAATAATTTTAGTATAAAAGAAACATATTAGACTTAATTGACATGCAATTGTGCATATGATGCAGAAATTAGGGTTTGTGAACTAAAAGAACATTAAAAGTGATAAATGCATAATGAAGGCTAAAACCCTGATAACACCCTAAAGTTGGCCTAGAAATCATAAGGAGAAATCAAAGTTGATCTTAAGGATGTTTGAATAAAACAATGACACTTGGATGTTATGCATTATTTTCAGGATTTTGTTGATTGCCTGTTAATTATGTTGAATATTAAATGCATGGACATCAAGTTGCTATGGATGAGGTATGTGGTTACGCTTATGACTACCCGAGTTAGTTTTCCGATGGATTCTCGGATGTTTAATCGCACTGAATGCAACTAAACTGTTGGATGTTTATTTATTTCATGCAACATATAAAGTGACTATGACTATCACTATAAAGGTGCATAATATAACTGGCTAGATCCGGGTCCACCTCTGTTATTTTGAAAAGGATAAAAAGGGGTAATCCTAGAGTAAGGTCTAGGTTACCGTGAGTTAGAGACTCTTTAGCAAATCCAGAGTTAAGGAGTGGACTACTTACGAGTAGTGCCATGTGACTCAACCCTAGAAATTGGTTCACTTATAGGTGGATCATGAGGGTCTAATGGGGACAACACAGAGGATAGGGTACTCTTGGATCGCGGAGTTATATCGAAAATGTAATATTGGTTTTTAAACAAGTAATTGAATGAGTACATTGTTATCATAGTTGCATGTTTATTGTTTTCCCCCACATACCAGCTACGGTTGACCGACGTTTTGTTTGTCGGCGTTTTAGGTACCATGAAAAGAACAAACAGTAAAGTGGCACCATGTGATACTAAATAAGAATTAAAGTGCAAAGGAGGATTAGATAGATTAGAATCGGTATGGATAGAAGAATAGAGATCCAAGTTTTCAAAAGGTATGTAAAGAAAAATTTTATTA
Source organism: Alisma plantago-aquatica (assembly GCA_963693085.1). Taxonomy (NCBI): domain Eukaryota; kingdom Viridiplantae; phylum Streptophyta; class Magnoliopsida; order Alismatales; family Alismataceae; genus Alisma; species Alisma plantago-aquatica. Next base: position 1,343,143,031 of record OY856412.1, on the reverse strand, counting down.
CCATTTTCAGTATAGCCTGTTAGATTTTAATAATTGTTTATGGTTATATGTCGAACCTTTGATCCGGGATTAATGGGTACGGCTCAACCTCTCGGTTTCCCTTAATTTGGGGTTATCGGGAGGTGGGGTCGTAACATTTGGTATCAGAGCGTAGGTTCCTCATTTAACCATTAATAATTATTAAATTTTACAAACTCCATAGAACCCAAGGGAGTTATTAGAGGAGTATCCAAAAGACGGAGGTGTCTAGAAAGGGATCACGACCGGGGGCTGGCAAGATTTTCCTCCGCACCGCTAGTCGGAATACGAGGACTCCCGGACCCGTGTGACCGCCTGGCCAAAGTCTTAGGGTATGAATCGAAATAAGATACCTCTAGGACTTCTCATCTTATTCATCTCTTCTCATCATAAAATTTCTGATAAGGACCTAAAGGATTAGGGTTTTCTTTCTTCTCCTCACCTTCTCGAGGTATGGGTAAGATCAATAAGGTTTAAGGAATCCTCCACTGGATTAATGAAAAGCATGTAAATAAGATGTCATGGACATAAGCTTAATAGATTAAGCGCAAAATAAATAATAGATACATGCTTAGGTCGTATGACATAAGATGTCATGTCCTCAGGAGAGACCTGAGGCTAGACCTTCTTGTCAGGAGGATAAGTTAGTCTTGGAGATAGAGATCTCCATTTCTAGTTGAGACCTTGCACATCCTATGAGGATGATGCTAACCCTAACCCTAAGTGATGGTTAGAGAGAGATGAGTTGGACCAGGTGTTTGAAGGGACATGCCTTTGGGATGCCATATGATCCATGGATGACCTAACACCTTGGGCAACCCAACCCTGGGAAGGATCGTGCATGTCAGGGTAAAGGATAACTCCTTAGATGATGAGGTTAGTGAAGGACCTTAGAAACCCTATGGGCTTGTGCTAGTAGGGTATAGTTGGCACCTGGGGCACGTCTTAGTGATGACAGTAGGGTGAAACCCTGGACAAGGAATTATGATAGAGCATAAAGGGTTATGGATAATCTTGAGCAACCCTAAGTTCAAACCTAGGCTTCGCCCATGTAGAGCATGATTTTGAGGATGAACCTTCAAGAAGAGAGGACCTCTAATGGTGAGGTTGAATGTAGGGTTAGCCCTAGAGAGAGTAGGAAACCCAGCAAGAAGGTTGGAAGCCTAAAACCCTGAACTACGGACGATAGTGGTTGCTTCATGATCGATCCCTGCAAGTTGATGATATCTTGGTTTCCTTTAGAGGGACCAAACCCTAGAGAGATAGGAGATGAAGCATCTGGTGCCTATGTGGCTACGGTAGGAAGAAGAGTTCCTTTGACCTAGAAAGGTGTGGTAGTCGGCTATGAGGCCTTGTACCCTGTTAGTTGTCCTTAAGGAGGACCCAACCCTAAGTGTTGATCGAGAAGAAGGATGATAGGAAGTGCACGAGATGCCTTTTTCCAGTTTGATTCATGGTTTAGAGATAGAGCGTGCAGTTGGACACCTAAAAGTGAACCTAGGGTTCCTAGGCCTAAGAAGGGAAGTGGTATACCTAATGCTCATGATGAGAATTAAGTTTTTTTTTATATAGTTTCGAGCATGGTACGCCTTATGAATAAAGGAAAAGGAAAGTCCCTTAAGTTTAAGGTATGTGTAGTGAACCCCTCATAGATAGGTTGATGATAAAGGAAGGTATGACCTTGATCCAACATTGAGGAAAGAGGACAAGTATGACCTAGTATGGTTCAATAAGTGATCTGCTTGTGCCTTAATGGTTGGCTAGGGTTGAGTAGGCTCGGGTGGATGTAAACCCTGGACCTAAGAGCTTTTGTGACCTTGGAAATAGTCTTCGTCCCATCCTGGGAGAGGGACCCCTTTGGTAGGGTGTATATCAGTTTTGTTGGTTTAAGGTAACCTAAAGAGGTCTCATAGGATCTTGAGAAGCTAAGTGAAGAGTACATTGTAAGAGAATGAACCTGTAGACCCATAGATATCCATCTCTAATTGCATATGAATGAGTTACAATGGAGGTAATCGGTATGGGGCTTGACCAAGGTAGGCAAGTTGCCATGATGTCTATGAACGGATGAGAGTCAGCCCATGAATGCAGAAAGAGAGACGATGAAGACTTGGGTAAGGTTCTAAGTGAACATGTACTACGATGGAGAATCCTAAGTCTATCCTAGGGTCAGGTAGGGATAAGTCTGATGAAGGTAGGAGTTGCCTAATTCCCCAGTTGCACATGACCATAGGGTCGGGAGGTAACAACTATCATTGTCTTAGGGCCATGGGTTAGGAGATTGATCACCTTCATGAACTCATGGGACCCAAAGGGCAGATGAGTAGGGCACTCTCTGGATGCATGAGGGAAGAGGGATGACCCCAAAAGAGTCAGTACCCTATAGACCTAGAGGAAATGACCAAGGATATAAACCTCAGTAGGTTCAAGACTAGTTTGATATCATGATGTTTGTGAGAAAGAGACATATGTGGCACGTTGCAACTTAGATTTAAAGGTGTACTGGCAAGGTGGGATGTACCATCTCTACTCTTGGAATAGGAGGAACTCTGTATTTGGACTGCAGCCAAATGCTTATTTCCTCTTGTTATGGGGGTGAGAGATAGGACATTATGCAATGCATACTGCACCAAGGATAAGAGATGATGTAGGTTGGAGCATTGCCACGAGAAATGGGGATAGAGGAGATATCTTACCATGGTAAAGTGAATGAATGATACATAGATGGTTTGTAAACACTAAGAGAAATGAGGTAGGCCCCTTATGAGGATGTTTTTATCATGAGCTATGTGAAACTTACAAGATATACCTGAATGAGTTTGAACACCATGAAGATGAACATATAGTTTAAGGTGACATGATAAGCAAAATACATGGAAGTGTAATGTTACCTAAGGATGTGAAGTGATAATGAATGATCTGATTAAGACTTGGTTGACTAGAATTTAGAAGAGTTTGTTTGGCCAACCCTAAGTTTAAAAAAGAGAGGTGTTTGGATAACACTCAGATGAAACAAGATGTGTCGAAAAGTTAAAGGTTGTTTGGTTAGCCAGTCTAGTCCTGGATGCAATGAAAGGATGGTAGTAGAACCTCAAGTACACTTCTTGGGAAGTGAAGGTGATGAAACCCCGACTAGAGTGGTTTAGGGTTTCGAGGAGTTGATCTTGAAAGAATCATGACATACAGGGAGTCATGGTTGGAGATCATCATACACCGTGGAAAATGGCAATAGCACTTTGGATGCTTAAGATGAAGTTGCATGTGGTATAGGGCCATGCAAGCCAAGAGGTTAAGGACAAACCCCAGTAACCCAGTGTATCGATATAGAGGACAAAAGAATCCTTGAGAGGGAATGAGAGCTCAACACTATGGATGTTGTGATAGGTCTTCCCTGGATCGAGGAAGGTCGAGATACAATGTGGGTTATGGTAGGTCGCCTTACCTAGATAAGGAAGAGTTCTGTTGAGGGACAGATCCAGTTGAACTACCCATGTGAGAGACGGTTCAACTACACCATGAAGCAAGTTCAAAGGTTCTTGAGTTTGACCTAAAAGTTCACTTCCATAAAGTGGAAGTAGGTACATGAAGAACTCAATGTTAGTATAGTTTATCACCCCTAACTATGGTTAGTATGATCCAGACTAAAGGGTCTGATGAGGGCATATGTGCTCATTCAGGGTGATATCTAGAGACAGTTCTTGTCCTATGAAAGATGTGACAATAACCACCATAGCCAGTATCGGGTTTTATATGAAGCTCTGTAAGGGAGGTTGTGTCGGTCACCACTTTAGTAAGGTAATGTTGGTGAAAGGACCACATGATGGTTAGAAAAGGACCACATGATGGTTAGGAAAAGGGACCCCAGTACGTGTAGATGAAGTCACTTTGGTTGCGCAAGGGCTGAAAGGAGCCTAGAGACGATGAGAGTCGTGAGCAAATGCAAAGTAGACTGACATACAAGTTACTGTGGGAGAAAATATGACATGAAAATCCGACCCCTCTAAGTTATATCTAAGAGAGCCGAGTCCCCGATACATGGGTCCATTAGAGATGGATGGGTGGAGAAGGTTAGGTTTGACCCTACCCCTCAGGATAGAGTAATGGGAGATGTTTTCCATGTGTCCAATTCAAAGCACTATGTGAGATACCGACCATGTGTTGAGCAATGAACCTAGTGAGCCCCAAGGGAGGCTGACATGGCCTGAGTCACCTGTGTAGTTTATAGACGCCAGGATGAAAGAACTCAGAGAAAAAGAATATGTGATAATAAAGGTTCTTTGAAAATGCCATGGGTACGGCAAAGCCACATAGGGGCCAATGATAGACATGGAAACGTCTTATCCTGAATTGTTTGTTTGCTTGTCTAAATTTTGAGGACAAAATTTCTATAAGAGGGGAAGGATGTTATAACCCCAATTTTTGGGTTCAATTGATGAGAAATGAAATTTCTCATATTAAGGATAATTGAACAAATAATGATGTGATTTTTTATGAATAATTGGATTTCGTTTAAAATAGCCTTGTTATTTGATTTGCGGGCTTTATTGGCTATTGGGCCCAATAAAGAGGAAAATAACAAAGGAAATTCAATTAGTAAATGGATATTTGAGAAAAGAAATAATGGAAACCTCTAGAAGGAAAATCCAAAGAGGATTTCGTGCCTCTTGGATTCCTTGGGTTCCAAGGAGTCTAAAGTTGCAAAGAAAAGAAATAAGAAAAAGAAAAGAATAATTATGTATTTCTTTATGAAGAAAGAAATTGAGAAATAATGATATAATGTGGAAAATGAATGAAAAGAGACATAAATGAGATTTCTTGGGGAGATTTCGTATCCATGAGGTTTCTAATATTAAAAGGAATGCTAATGAGTAAAATAAAAGAGAAATAAAGGGAAATCCTCAAAAAGGAGATATTTTAATAAGAAATAAATATAATATGAGAAATTGACTTTTAAAGGAAGATAAAGGCAAACGAATGTTCCCTAATGTGGGAATCCGTGCCTTTAGTGTTTCTTGAGGTCCAAGGGACCCAAAATAACGATATAATTGCAAAGTGGAAAGAGAAAGTAGCAAATTTGCAAAATAAAAAGATAATGAGATACACTATTAATGAATTTGTGATATTGATAAAAAGAAAGCATTTTCCTATTAAAAGAAAAGAGAATTCGTGCCTTTGGAATAAAGGGAAAGTAAATAAAAGGAATTTCGAAATTCCTAAAGCATCTAGATAAGGAAGGATATTAGAAAAATATAAGGAAGAGAGAGAGAAGGGTAGTTGCTTCACAAACCAAGGAATATGTGTTTCCTTTTTAGTGGGGACTCGAAACCTCATGAGGCACGCCTTAGGGCTTCTCCCACCTCTATATGAAGGGTGGAACCTTTGCTTCGAGATCCAGAGGGTTACCCTGCAATGCTACCTTTTCATTTCTTCTTCTTCCCGCCTAAACCCTAACCAAGAGGGTATATGGCTGTTCTAGGGCATCAAGGGGTGTGTTTTTGGTTTGGTTTGAAGCAAGGGGGGCATCCACGACCAACCCCGTAAGGTCAGCCATCTATTCCCGGCCTCCTGTCGACCACGAGCACCTGCAGCAACAGATGCACAGCTGCAACACAGCAGCTTGTTGCGGCCCCTTTCCCAGCCGAACCAGTCGTTCTGGACTTGGTATGGGAGGCGCCCCCTATGCGTGAGGGCATGGCGGAGCCAGAGCCGTGTTTTCGGTGAAGATCGTGACCAGAGGAGGGAGATCAAGCTCGCGCAAGGCTGTTGCACGCGGCCGCTAGCGCAAGCCAGAGGAGGAAGACGACCTGTAGGTCGTTTGGACGAAAGTACCCTTCGGGGGTATGAAGGCTGAAGGACTTAAGCGGGGGCAGCGTCGTCATTTGCATATGTTTCCAAATCGCGAGCTAGCTGCATGGAGAAGGACACGTGGCACCCTTCCATTGGCCGAAAGGTATATATTTTGCTAAAATCATAACTACTAATTCATAGCTCGTATAAATGCAAGTTATATATGAATTTTGATCCTCAGAACAAGAGGAACCCAAATAAATTATGATTGAAGCCTGATTCCTTATGCAATTCGAAAAATAATGGAAGATATCAACTTTAATGTGTTAATTGTTTAAAGAACCCTATGTTGGTATGATTAAAGTGTTTAGCAAGGTTTAATTAATGATTAAAGTTGATATTAGCATGTTAATGATAAAAATGGATATTTGGAAAAAAAAGGATGGACTTGGCCTATAATTAGTTAGTTTAGAGTTTATATGCTTGAAATTGGAAAAGTACATCAAGTTAACATATTTACTGGGTTAATTGGTGAAAAACTCTTGAAATTGATGATAGTTAAATATAGTGATGTTCTCTGAATGTTTAGAACGAATATTAACAAGTTGATAATAAAAGGATGATAATTGCACATAATTGGCTTAAATTAGGGTTTCATATATGTAAGTTTGCATTAATGGGCTTAGAAACCCTAATTTAGGAAGATATTCCTTTTAATGATTTAATTGTGCAAATCCATGAATAAGACAATGTTATGTTGTTATAAATCCAATTTGAGTACCAAAGATCTTTAATGTGAATTATTTGGATAATTAGTGTTCCCTAGTGTATAAAGTGGAAATAGTGATAAATAAGGTTCATATATGTGAATTGAACTACAATGAAATACGATTTGTCAATTTGAAAGAAACCGAAGGTGATAATTAGCCTTAATGTTGTGGATATGACCTAAAAGGATAAAGGTAATAATTTTAGTATAAAAGAAACATATTAGACTTAATTGACATGCAATTGTGCATATGATGCAGAAATTAGGGTTTGTGAACTAAAAGAACATTAAAAGTGATAAATGCATAATGAAGGCTAAAACCCTGATAACACCCTAAAGTTGGCGTAGAAATCATAAGGAGAAATCAAAGTTGATCTTAAGGATGTTTGAATAAAACAATGACACTTGGATGTTATGCATTATTTTCAGGAATTTGTTGATTGCCTGTTAATTATGTTGAATATTAAATGCATGGACATCAAGTTGCTATGGATGAGGTATGTGGTTACGCTTATGACTACCCGAGTTAGTTTTCCGATGGATTCTCGGATGTTTAATCGCACTGAATGCAACTAAACTATTGGATGTTTATTTATTTCATGCAACATATAAAGTGACTATGACTATCACTATAAAGGTGCATAATATAACTGGCTAGATCCGGGTCCACCTCTGTTATTTTGAAAAGGCTAAAAAGGGGTAATCCTAGAGTAAGGTCTAGGTTACCGTGAGTTAGAGACTCTTTAGCAAATCCCGAGTTAAGGAGTGGACTACTTACGAGTAGTGCCATGTGACTCAACCCTAGAAATTGGTTCACTTATAGGTGGATCATGAGGGGTCTAATGGGGACAACACAGAGGATAGGGTACTCTTGGATCGCGGAGTTATATCGAAAATGTAATATTGGTTTTTAAACAAGTAATTGAATGATTACATTGTTATTATAGTTTCATGTTTATTGTTTTCCCCCACATACCAGCTACGGCTGACCGACGTTTTGTTTGTCGGCGTTTTAGGTACCATGAAAAGAACAAACAGTAAAGTGGCACCATGTGATACTAAATAAGAATTAAAGTGCAAAGGAGGATTAGATAGATTAGAATCGGTATGGATAGAAGAATAGAGATCCAAGTTTTCAAAAGGTATGTAAAGAAAAATTTTATTACCATTTTCAGTATAGCCTGTTAGATTTTAATAATTGTTTATGGTTATATGTCAAACCTTTGATCCGGGGTTAATGGGTACGGCTCAACCTCTCGGTTTCCCTTAATTTGGGGTTATCGGGAGGTGGGGTCGTAACAGAAGTAGTCTTGAAGCGGCTTGTGGGGTGCATTTTGGCCTTCCATCTTGTTTCCTCCTGAGTGGCTTGTTACATGCACAAAGCAAAACCAAACAAAAGAGAACAAGTTAGTAAACCAAAATACATAATGAATGCAAAAAATAATGAATAAAGAATAGCAATGATGAGGGCATTAGAAAAAGTCAACGAAAAACTAACTAGCTAGGCCTAGTGCCTTTCTCCCCGGCAACGGTGCCAGAATGCTTGGCGCATTTCTGCCAATGGCATTACACACCACTCAATTGAAGTTTGAATGGATGCAACTCCGCGCACATGAGCACACAGGTGGATTCACTTTTGAATTTATAAGGACCTAACTTAACACACTCTGAAAAACTAAAACACTACACCCGCAAGCGCACAGGGGCGTGTTGTAGTATAGGAGGGCGACAAGTATATGGTCAATCCATAGGGGTAAAAGGGGGCACTAGAGTTAGGTTAGATTTGTTGGGTTCCTACTACGGAGACTAGGGTTAAGGGTTTCAAGGTTATTTTGATTGTTAACTAAGGATGAACAAGAAAGCAATTAAAGGCAAGAATGTAATCTAAGTTAGTCCTAGACTAGATTAAGACTAATTAAGCAGGAAAAGACTAAGCTAGGTATGAAAAGGCAATTTACGCTAAGGCGTGCAAGAAAAGAGAAAAAGAGAAAGTAAAGACCTAAGCTAGTAAGAACAAGGAAAAAGTAGGGCAAGAGGCTAACTAAGAAAGAAAAGATCTAACTAAGCTAACATTAACTAAGTAAGATGAAAACTAGGGTTTTAAAGCGATTAAGGAAGGTGTGGGCTGTTTAGGGGATGCACTTATCACTTAACTGGGGGATGACATCTAAACTTTATGATTCCATTTAGATTATCCAAACCAAACAACAAGATGTGTCTAATGAATTAACCTAAGCTACTAACTGGGCATGGATATGCTAGGTTATGTATAGGGGAACTAGTCCCTAACACTCCCAACTACCCTTGCGAGGCTCAATTGGGTTAGGGATCATGTTCAATTCAATTAGAGTCTAGGCAAGTCTAGGTTTCTATATTAGACATTCCTAGGGAAATTAGGGACCGAGGGTAGTAATAGGGAGGTGGAATTAGGGTTTTGGATCCCAATTCCCCCATATTCTAGCCTTGAGAAGGCTCACACTAATTACACTAGACTCACCTAATCTAGCTACTTAGATCTCTCCCTTATGCTTAGGGAGATTGATCATGATGTAGGAAGATGGGAGGCAAACTAGGGATCCAATAATTGGACCTAGGGGCAAATCCCAAAATTCACACATATAAGCGATTTCCCTAAATTCCTTGGTGATTTCATACAAAAACCAACAAGCAATTTATGGAGAATGAGACAGAAATAGAACATAACCACTAGCAAATGGAATTACAAAGTTTACATATCATTTCCCCCAACATGGTATCAAAGTAACATTTTACACCCAAACATCACACCAAAAGAGGCCTAGCTACTCATGGAAATGAAAAATGCAAAAAGAAAGGAGAAATAGGTAGAATAAGTCATGGAGCTCCATGTAGATGGAGAAATCCTCCTCTCCAGCTGCTGCAAGACATCCTCCTATCTCCTCTATGGTACACGGGTGTGGGATGAAGGGGATTATGCGTAGAAACTAGGATAAACTAGTGCTTTTGTGGTAGAAATGGTGAAATAGAGTGGAATGGAGGTGGAAATGGAGTATATTGGCTATGGGGAGAAAATGGGGATCTAGGAGGTGGTACAAGGTAGCTAGGGATGGCTAACCTCATCCTCCAGCCACCACACACATATATATAGGTGGGGAGGAAGAAATAGGTCAAGTAGGGGTAATGTGGGAAATATAGTGGAAAAAGTTGCTAGGTTTTGTAAGTAGCACGGTCGTGGTGGATCACTACGGCCGTGGTGGGTAGGGGTGAGCATGTCCATGGTGCTGTGGAATGATCATGTGAATTAAAATGTGAAAATCATAGGTTGATGGCAAATTTTGTATTTAAACTTGCACGGCGATGGTGGTCACCACAACTGTGGTGGGGTAAGGGTAGAATGGCCGTGTTGGGTAGCACAACCATGGTGAGTAAGGTGATGGTGGCCCTGGTGAAACATGACACTCATTCTTCAATTTTGTAGAACGACCATGCTAGGTGGTATGACCATGGTGGTTGTCTCTTGCACGGCCATTCTTTGTGCCAAAGCCGTGGTGCTATCTGCAGCTACACTTGGGCTTGATTCTTTGGATTTCCTTTGACATCTTTGCTTCTATGGATCTTTGGATACTTGGGGTAGGTTGAGGGAGCATCATACTTGACTTTGGGCCTCTTCAAGGGTAGAGAAACCCTAGGATCACTCCTTCACTCTCTCGTCCATCAAATGTGGTCCAAATGCCTAAAAACATGCAAATAATGTTAATAAGTGCATTTTATACAAATATTCATATTGAGGGAAATAACATGTTATCTAATAGGTATAGTTGTGATTGTAATGCAAAATGACACAAGGTTAAGCCCTAAAATAGGGTTGAATCATGTGTTAATAGGTCAAAGCTGAGCATCAAAATCCTGCATGAACGTTACAACTGTTATGGAAGTGGGATCATGTAACTATGAACTTTGTGGTTGGTATACCTAGGACAATCAAGAGTTATGTATCCATTTGGGTGATTGTTGATAGGTTGACCAAGTCAGCTCATTTCCTTCCTGTAAAGTCCACGTTCACAGTGGAGAAGCTTGCTCAAGTTTATGTTGATGAGATAGTGTGTTTGCATGGCATCCCAACTACTATCATGTCTGATAGGGGTCCTCATTGTACAAGTTGCTTTTGCGAGCGACTTCATACAACTTTGGATTTGCTATTGAAGTTCAAATCTACTTTTCACCCACAGACAAATGGTCAATCTGAAAGGACCATTCAGATCTTGGAGGATCTGTTGGGGGCTTGTGTTCTTTAGTTCTCAGGAAGTTGGGATATAAACCTTAGTCTGATAGAGTTCACCTACAATAAAAGATATCAGAGAAGTATTGACATGGCACCATATGTGGTGTTGTATGGGAGACATTGTAGGTCTCAGTTGTGTTGGTATGAGACAGAGGAGTATTAAACTTCTAGGTCCTGAGCTTGTGTAGCAGATGATGGAAAAGATCAAAGTGATACAACAACAATGGAAAGCAACACATGACAGGCATAAGTTGTATATAGACAATCATCACAGACCCTTAGAGTTCGAAGTGGGAGATAAAGTATATCTGAAGATCTCTCCCTAGAAAGGTATTTTGAGCTTTGGAAGGAAGGGTAAGTTGGCTCCCAGGTTTATGGGACCCAACCCAGTTGTAGCATGAGTTGAGAAGGTGGCTTACAAGTTGGAGTTTCCACCTGAGTTGTACAAGTTGCATCAAGTGTTCCATGTTAGTATATTGAGGAAGTGTCACTCGGATATAGAGGCAGTGTTATAGCCTGTGTAGGTGTAGCTTGATGAGGATGTGACCTATGTGGATGGTCTAGTGTTGATCCTTGATTGGAGGGTGAAGAAGTTGAAGAGAAAAGACCTTGTGCATGTGAAGGTTCTTTGGCATCATTGTGGTGTTGAGGAAGCCACGTGGGAGTTCAAAGAGGTGATGAGGATGAAATACCCTTCTCTTTTATATTAGGATTTTGGGGGGAAAATCCTTGTTAGGGGTTTATGGCTTGTAAGGAACCTCACCCATGTTTTAGGCTACCCCTTTTTGTTATGCTTAAGTAAGTTTCTTAGCTCCTTGATCTAATCATCTAAGATGTAATTATGATATGTTGGAGGTTGGGATTCCTTGTTTGATCTTGTTTCTTGATGTTTGTGCTTTGTGGTGAGGTTTTGTACAACTTGCAATTTACCCAGAATAGGGGTTCATATGCAAAGTTTGCCACATCTAGAGTGTTTCTTCTCTCTCTTGGCATCATCTAGAGGAGGTAGGAAGTATTGGGAGCCTTCTTTTGGCCTTGGCAGAGTGGTGACATCCTTGGTGATGTTTTGGGCACATGTTTGAAGTCTGCTTTGCTCATTTGAGTGTTGTCTCGGGCTTGAGAGCCTTGGTGAGACCATGTATTAGTTTGTGGGACCCTTGAAGAGGCTTGGTATTGTTTGGTAGCATCTTGAGGATCACCATGTCAGTTTGTGATGACTCTAGAGGAGTGCCATATCAGTTTGTGACCTTGGGTTTCATCCCTATCAGTTTGTGTAGAAGGTAGATGGGTGTGTCGACCTTGACCTTCCATGGTGTTCTAGTTGGTGAGGCATAGATTATATCACCTTGTTGCATGGAATGACATGTGTCCTTTCTTCTTGAACAAGTGTCTTCTAGGCTACTAAGTGGTGACATTGTATCGAGTTAGGGTTACCCATGTCAGACACAAAAACATTGGTTGAGACCTTGCTTGACCCTTTATACAATGTTGTTGATGGAAAATATACATGTTTTTCATATTCCTTTTAACGATTAAGATGTTTCATAATTTAATATTAATTTCCCTTCCTATTAATAATCATTACTTGTTTCATATCAATTATGTTATACTACTGCTTAGTTTATCTTATATGTGATAACAATAAAGTTGGATGAGAGTTATATCTCTCACTGGGACTATGTGTCTCACCTCGTTGGTTAACACCCTATTTAGGTGGTTGAGCACAAAGAGGTAGAGATAATGCTGAGGATGTTGATCAACAGTAAGAGGAGCATTAGTTGATAAGGTTGGAGAGTGTTGCTGGATGTCTTTTGTTGATAGAGTCCTAGAGTCGTCTCTGTACACTCGAGTGTTTGGGAGCATTTTCAAGATGATTTGCAAAGGTGTTATCTTTATGTGCCTTTGTATATCAGATATGGTGGAATCATGTATATATGTTTTGGAACAATACCTTCATTATAGGTTGATAGCATGCTTGTGGATGCTTTGAGGCATGAATGTGCACATGTGTAAAAGTTCTTTCTATATGGTTGTTTATGCAAAAAGGTTTTAATTTTTAGTGTTTTTTGCTAATCAGTTCGTTAATCTCTTTTCCACATTTATGTTTTAAGTAATCTCATTTTTGCTGTGGCATGGGGCGCCACACTAGGGGGCATAAGTTATGCTCCAATTGAGCTCATAGTTTCACATATGTGCCATTATGTTCCATTTGTACTCATGATTCATACATAAGTGCCACTATGTTCCATTTGAACTAATAAGGCCCAAGGCCTGAACATTAAGATGATGAGGAAAAAATAACACAACCAATTACATGATTCACCTTTAACTTCGAAAAATTAATCTTCACTTTGATTTCACATGAACATGGCATGGATTATTGAAATGGAAAGTGAAATAATAAGATTCATATAATAACTTTTGATAACATTAATATAAGAACTTTTGAATATTGAATACATAGATATGCATATAATTTAACTTGATCATCACGATACAATAATCTTTAAGCGATGGAAAACCATTATTTAATACTCAAAGCCCATTGACCTGCTTACCTTTCTCTTAGAGAAGATCCTTGTTGCTCCACCTAGATTGATAAAATCCAAATCACTTTTTTAAGGTTAAATTAAAACCCTAATTACCCTGTTAAAGTAGATATCATTAATTAATAATTTTGATCATCTTGATTTCTAGGGTTTTGGGGTTCTTTAGGGATCAAGGGGAAAATGAAGTAAAAACATTCTTTAAAACCATCGTTATATTGTTACCTGTTCAAAAACCTTTCCAACATATATTTTTATGAAATTATCTCACATTAGATAATTTGGATATGATTTTTGGAATCACTGACTAATAGAAATTTGAGAAAAAGCCAAGTAGGTAGCGTTACCCACAAAGGAGGTGAAACCCTTTCTAAGTTGGTCCAATCAATGCCACTCGCGCAACCTAGGCCTACTCAACCAACACACACGGTCGTAGACCATTTGGAGATGTGAAATCTCGAAAGGAACCCATTAGGTGTGTGACAAAAAAGAAAATCCAACAGGACAAAATCTGTAAGCCATAACTTTCTTTTTTGCCCTATTGGATACCAAAAAAACGTGTTAGCTACTTGTGCTATGTAACTCAGGAGAAGTAGGCTTTGCGGGTACTAGAAATGTCAACTAGATTACGCTCAAGGGTAAGTAAAACAAAACCATAGGAACATGATGATGGCTAAGGTGTCAAGCATGAACAAATAGGAGGCAATGTCTATTGTGATTGATTTAGGACTCAAGTCCAAATAGAAAAGAGGAGATAGGGGAAACCTCATAATTGAAGGCAACATGAAGCTGTAAAACCCTCTCCTTGCTTCTAGGAGTCAACCAAAGCCTTTCCTTTGTGTCATGACAGCTGAGGCAACATTATCAACAAAGAAGCAGAGTGGCAACATGGTAGTTAGTTGGTGGGGAGCCACAAGGTGCTCAATCAACCTTTGATCTATAAAACTAACTCTTCGTGGTCCAAGAATGGGGAAAGGATCCACATTTATGGATTGGGTGCATGTGCCATTGACAAAGAGGTGGATGAGTTTGATTCTTGGGGAAACTGGGATGTCCTTTATCGAACAAGAGATCCAAGGGAAAAGACCCTATCAAATCTGGGATGGGAAAGCTTAGAAAGGGGAGAGGATGGCGAAAACAAATTCTCCAAGCTTTGATCGAAAAGAGCAATCGAGAGGGAAGCAGGTGATGCAGTCTTTAGAGTCCATAGGGAACATAAGTTGGGTAAGGGAGAGGGTTTCCCTACTCATAGATGACTCGATGAGTAGGAGTCTGACCTGGACTCAACACAAAACCCCATGATAGTAAAAAATAAACCAATGTATAGCTACCTCTAACTTATTCATTGAATAATCGATTAAAATCATCATCAAACTATATTAGAAACTTACCTAGATTGTTTAAATGGTCAAATAAAGTCGATTTGATCTCAATTTTTGACCATCGACATATATTATAGTCTAAAACATTCCTTACTAATTACTTTTCAAATTTGAGAGTTAATTAATGAATAATTTCCTTAATGTACAAACTAAAATGCTTTCAATTAGATAATGGGTATTCAACTTAATTTTAGAGTGAATTGAATTCTAGTGTACCTTGTGATGCTAGGACTAGGTGTCCATGATGGAGGTCATGGAGGCCATGGTGAGGGATGATCTGACCCACGATAATCATCAAAAAACATCAACGTCCCTATGAGCGTAGATATTGATCAGTCCTATGCACACAATGATGATGACACCATCATGGACTCATTAGGGGTCCCTCCACCTCAAGCCACAAGATCCTAAAATGAAACCATGATAGGAAGATCAAATAAGGCACCCAAATCCCTCTCGCAGGTCTCTCCAGATCTGTTGACTGAGGCTGATATTAGAATTGAACAGACTGGAGGTATCCCATCTATCTCAATCAACCCTACATCTTTTCCCCCACTATTGGAGCCCTGGAAGTGTGATGT
Organism: Alisma plantago-aquatica; assembly: GCA_963693085.1. Lineage (NCBI taxonomy): Eukaryota > Viridiplantae > Streptophyta > Magnoliopsida > Alismatales > Alismataceae > Alisma > Alisma plantago-aquatica. The sequence goes on along the minus strand of OY856412.1, from coordinate 1,343,127,687 downwards.
GATCATCAAGGTCCTTAACACTAACATAAGCTTCAACACACTTATGAACCCAATCTCCATGTTATGGGAACTTATGTATGAATTCAAAGCAATCGACCTAGAGAAGGGATAGTATATCATCTGACTGGCTAATAATGATGGATTTGTCCATGATCTGACCGATGGGTCGTAGATGATCTTCAACCACTATTTGTCCGTTCAATCATGGTCAAAGGAATTTAGGCCATCAGACCCAATGCCCCAAAAACTTGTCGTCTAGGCAAGAATAACTAACATGACGATCTGCCTCTTCCAGAAGCATCTCCAATCCAACATCGGTGACCCAATTGGGAGGACAATCACGATTAATACAACTACTCAATCGGGACACTGTGGCCACTTCACACACATTGCAGTGGAGGTAGACACATCGAATCCCTTAATCCAACTGATCATGCTCAATGGTGAGCATTATAGGCTAGAGTATGAAAACCTTCCCACCATCTGCATGAGGTGTAGTCGCCTAGGCCATATTGAGGGTGATTGTAAATTTATTCCAATTTCCCTAGTGTCGATCCAATAGCTTCAACCAACACCACTCTTTTGATTCCCACTTGTTATACAATAGAGGTCCATGCCAAAAAACCTAAGAGAAAGAACTCGACTGTGAGGAAGACAACCCCCCATCCAGTGACAAACCCTAAAGGGAAGCCACTGGTAATCCAAGAAGATAGTTCTAATGCACAAGATGATCCTTCAACCACTTCTCAGGATGTGGTTCCAAGACAAGGGAAGTAGGAAATTGTAATGAATCAAAAAAAAAAAACCCTACAATGTAGCATAAGGAGATTGCCCTGTAGAACCATTGTCATCCTCCTCCAGCACCAAAAACCTTGCCTGCCACGTCAATCCTGGAAAAGGACAATATTGTAGTAATCTTAGTTGATGATGAAACTTGCGACGATAGGGCCAATTCTGCTCTCCTTGACCCCTTTCAGATCCAAGCTAGTGACCCTAAGCTATCATCCTCCATCCCTTCAGGATTTAGCATGGGTATGCATGGTGGTGGAAGTGGAATCATACTCTACAATAGGAAGGTAGTATACCAAATTATTATACCAGGTAGAGAGAGAAAGAAGGGGAAGTTATCACAATTTTTGGGAGAAGTTGATTACACCACATATGCTAAAAATTCACTAACATTATGAGAAAATGACAAAAGTATAGATGAGTGGATGGAGATAGTGGTTGACTCTTATGGTCTCCTCACTACCATTAATAAATGACCTCTCTATTTCCCTCACCTTTTGTCTCATAATGATGAACATCATATGTTGGAAAATCCAAGGAGTTGGCTCCATGGATAAACTCAATTTTCTTAGTGAACATAAATAGAGGTACAAACTCCATATTCTAACTATAATTGAACCACATTGTAGTGGTACAAAAGCTGATAACATCATAAATAAACTTGGCTATACCTCCTCTCATAGAGTCAATGAACTAGGCTTTTTGGGAAGGATATGGGCCATTTGGGACAATCAAAAGTGCACGACTAATATTATATAAAGTCATCAATAATATGTAGATTTTCAAGTTAATAGTTTGTGGCTGCTCACATTTGTCTACAGAAGTCCCAACCCACATAAATGGGACTTACTCTAGAAAAGACTATCTGATCTATCTTATCTAATTGATGGTTCCTGGGCTCTGGTGGGGGATTTTAACACTAGCTTGACATATCTAAAAAATAGGGTGAGCAAGGTTTCAACTGCCGCTCAAGCCTCAAAATCAATTCCCTCCTTCTCATTGTTGGTTTGAAAGATATGAAATCCTCTGGTCATCACTTCACCTTCAAAAAGGATGTCTATATGAAAAAGCTTGACCATGTTATTGCCCATGTGGACTGGTTGGCAGTTGAAGAAGGCATCGACAAAGTGTCCTCCCACACATCCATATTGACCACAACCCTATCATGATGGTAGGTTGTCGCTCCTCTCAGAGGTGCCATCCCCACTTTAAAACTAAGATGAGATGGATCCTTATCCCTTCATTCATGAAGGACCTCCTTTCAACTTGGGAAGTCTCTCAACCATTCCTTGATGTGCTACCTGCCTTTCAAGCATCAATGACCAAATGGGAGGCCAAGTGGATTAAGAAGCAACACAAGAAAAAAGGACATTCTCCTATGCAAGCTCAATAGCTACCATGTACATTCTCACATCCCTCCTTCCATTTCCAAAAAAACTTCTTTCCATAAAACTCCAAGAACAAGTCAAAGTGATCCTTCAACAAGAGGAAGCAGACTGGAAGTAACGATCCAATATCAACTGGCTCCAAAATTGTGACAACAACAACAAATTCTTTCATTGCTATGTTAAAGAACACCGACATCATAACGAGATCTCCAGGCTCCGTAGTGATGATGGAGCATCGACCACCATACCACATGCTTGAGAATCATGTGTGGTCCTTCTTCTATAGCCTCATATCTACACATGTTTCACCGACTCTGAGCCAAGAAGCCATCAGTAAATATGTGGGTGTTTTCTCAGCCATTTAGAATGCCCAGTCACTTGGTTTTATACATGATGCATCAAAAATACAACATGTCCTCTTTCTGATGGCCCCAACCAAGGCGCCAGCGATTGACAATATCCATAACAAGTTTGTACAAAAAACTGGTCTCATGTTGATGGATCCTTTGTCACCATAGTCCACGAAGTGTTCCTCACCAACAAGATTGATAATCGAGTTACTGATTCATTTATGGTTCTCATTCAAAAGTCTACCAATCCACAACACTACTTAAACATATGCCCAATATCGCTCAACAACTGCTATTTCAAGCTTATTTCTAAAAAAATTGTTGAGATATTTAAACCTTTTCTTAATGGATGGTATGTATAAACTAGTCTAGTTTCATCCTAGGTCGATGCATCAATGACAAAATCCTCCTCATTTAGGAAGTCATTCACTCAATGAAGAACATGCGAGGTAGAAATAAGTGGGTGATGATAAATCTTGACTTTTCTAAAAAATTGAACTGCATGAGCTGGCCATTAATAGAGGATACAATTATAAAAATTGGACTTCCCAGTAACCTTTACAAGTTGATTATACATATCATCTCTTTGGGAAACACCTCAATCTTATAGGAAGGTACATCTATGGAATCATTTAAAACCACTCAGGGGTTTCTCCAGGGTGACCCTATTAGTCCTTACATCTTCGTGCTTTGCATGGAGCGCCTTAGCTAGCAATCTCCAATTCTTTTGTGGATGGTGATTTGAAGCCTTTACTGCTATCCAGGAAAAGTGTTCCCCTATCTCATGTGATGTTTTTGGACAATATTAATGATGGACAAAGTTCAAATTCATGAGCCTCTACCATAAATAAGATTCTAAAGGAATTTGCCTCACTTTCTGGTCAAATAGTATCCAAAGAGTAGTCCTTCTATTTTTTTATCACATAATACTACTATTGTAGAGAAGAAATCCTTCTATTGTTGTATTAGCATCTCCATCACTATCGATTTGGGCCCTATCTTGGTGTTACATCACAGGCTCAATAAACAGACCCATTCTTCAATCCTTTAATCTATCAGGAGTCGCATGGATAGTTTGCCCTCCCGTCACCTCTCCCTACTAGGACACATCACCTTGGCAAAGAGTTCATTACATACGATCACATCATACATAATGCAAGCTATTAAATTTTCTCCCACTCCATGTGATGATATCAACAAACACATTAGGGATTTTGTTTGGTCAGGTGGATAGGAGCATCACAAATTGTCACTTGTATCCTAGCACAAAGTCACCAAAACTAAAGAACTCAGAGGCCTTAGTCTCAAAGACGCTACAAATTAGAATGCACCCTTGAAGTTGAAAAATTCCTGGAAGTTTGTGAACCATTCTTCTAGCCTATGGGTACAAGTAACGATAGACAAGTATGTTTGTCATGGTTCTTGTTTCAGTAGGCCTTATTCTTCTACATTGTCCTACATCAAGAGACACATTCCTTTACTTGAAGATTTAAATCATAAAACTACCAACTCAAGGTCTAATACTAATGTATGACATAAAAAATATCTAATGGGTAAATCTATTATCGGCATTGATCCCAACACCAATGTCTTAGAGGACCTTGAGGATCTCATAGTTCATTCCATTTCCTAGGTTGTGGGCGACTGGAACTGGGTTTATCCATTCTTATCTTCCTTAATCATCATGGCACCTCATTCATAACATTCAAGCTTGTATGGCAGATTTCGGGCCGGACACCTGGTCCTGGCCCCTGGAAGCAAGAGGTGATCTTTCCATTAGAACAACTTATAATTGGATATGTTATCACCTCACACCTATCACTTTGGATAAATGGAAATCAATTTATTCGCTCCCTATCCCTCTTAAGTATAGAACGTTTCTTTGGCTTCTTAAGCATCGATCCACTCTTGCTAATGCTGAGAAAGCTTGTCGACATATTATCCCTGATGACACCTACCCTATTTGTAATAGCATGACAGACACCTTGGTTCACTACCTCCTGGACTTCCCATTCTGTAGACATGTCTAGAATCTACTTCTGATGACCCCAATTCATGTACACTATCCATAATGGCATTCCTTAGATATGTGTGTACTCATATCTATAAGATGTCAAAAGGGAAAATATAAGGGATTGTGAGTGTCAACTAGTATATATTAAGAAGTTGGATCATTGTTCACATACATCATTTAAGTATCCAAACAAGCCATCATTAATAAAGATAAAAGAGTCATATTACATTATTCATTGGAAAGAGACATGAGTTCTTAAGGAAAAAGAAATACATAGGATATAAGAATCCTACACACCATCTAGTGAAAAGAAATAACTATCTAAATAGAAAATAAGATGAGAGACAACCATCCAGCTAATCATATTCTGTGAACTTTATTAGTTTCTTCAAGTACTTTGAGATGCATTATTGGTTCCTTAAACCTAGAAAATACAAGAAAAAAAGATAAAAACAAAGTTGGTACATGGTTGAAAGATAGTATACTCTGTTGGCATATTTAAAGACTTGAAGAAGAAAACAAAATAAAAAAATTAAGTTAAGGTGGAAAATCAGGTAAGGCCAAGTTATTAGTCACATTTCAATGGACATGTATTACTATGGTGGACTTAGCACAATCAAAACTTATATTATTAGTCCCTACCTTCGCGTACTTTCTACCATTAGGGATCTCTGCTAGTACCTTGTACCATTAGGGAGGTTCAACATTAATACTTTCCCTCTCTAATAGGGAGATTAATGAACCATCACTAAATACATTCCATTTTCTTTCCTTAGTGTTCTTAGTTTTCAAGACAGAAAAGTGAAAATATGTGTAGATATACATTCAACAAGATTATTCAATTACATGTAAGCAATTACTCGTAATTATATCATCTAGAAAAACTTGTTTTATACTTATATCCATGCACCTTGAATCTTAGATCTGAATTTTAACAAGCCTAGATTAAGAGAGTAGATCACCCTGAAAGAGAAATAATATATAAAGTCATTATCGGTTCTCATCATCCCATATTAGGGTTTTTGGGTTATTAAGGTTTGATCTCTAGTTGGGGCTATTTTTATCTTCCTATGTATAGATCAGGGATTATCTTCGACTCTTATCTTTTATTGGGGTCACAAGACTATATTTTAAGATTAGGAGCTCATTTCATATAAGAAAGGAATATTCATTTTAGGGTTTCTATAGACATTTAGATCATTAATGATTTCATTTTGGGATTCACATGATCCAAGGTGTTCAAGGTTGTATCTAGGGTTTGAGAAGTCGTACATGATCATAGGAGGTCATTACATTATTTGGGTTTGGCAAATAAATGCATGAAACCACACATAGAGAGAGAAACTGAAAATTATGGTTTTTAGATATCTATCCATACTTTCTTAGGGTTATGAGTCATGTGAGGGTCATGGAATCTATTAAGGTTTGGGCATCCAAAAAGGTCAGGTTATGTCAAATAATGTCCATTATAATGATTAAATCTTGTATAATCAATCATTAGACTATAGGCTAGCATTTTTTAAAAAGGGGTCAGATCTAGGTCCTAGGAATATTTTATTTGGATAGCCTACACTTTTTTATGAAAATCATATATAGGTTTGCTATTTTTTGATATTCCTAGAATTTTCTAGGATAGTACTAAGATTAATAGATTTCTAATTTAATTAAATGATTTAGGTTGAGAAAATTACCTTGATCAACGACTGGATTTGACTGGATCGACGACTCAGATTGATCAGATCTCATGAGATTGGGCACGTCTTGATGTATGACTTGCACACTCCTTGCTGATGTGGTGTCTCACAATAAGCCAGGCTGGCAGAGTTGGCAGATCATGGTTGGTCCACCTGGGTCTGAGTTGGCAACACATCAACCTCCTTCTGCAACTCCTCTTCGCGTACAATAGCCTACCTCACAACTCCAGTGAGGACCTGCCCAAGCTAGCGTCTGATTAGTGGTAAAGGAGAGCGTCTTCACCTCAACGAGTCACCCAGAGGTAGGAAAGCTACTTTGAGTGGTGCAACTCCTCTCGTATCAGAGTGCTGCCAGGTCATAGTGAGAAGGTCGATGACATAGGAACTGGGATATGTGAGGGAAAGGTCTGGGGCCTCGGGTCCTAGCCTGGGAGCTCCTAGGGAAGATGGAGAAGGTGGAGATAGTGAAGAATTGGTACGATATGCACTGAGGTAGTGGGGTAGTGAAGGTTAACAAAGGTTGAAGGTGATTTGGTGTGGCTATGTTGCTTAGGCATTGATGGTTTTAAATTGAGGTGATGTGATGACCAAAGGAGTGTGGGAGGATCTATTATTGGTCTTATAGAGGAGTGAGGAGGTTTGTGGTGATAAACCCTAATCTACTGGCCACCGCCAGGGTGAGGATTCATCAGTTTCAGTTCTTTGAGAAGTGGAGGAATATCCTACCAAGACTGTGAGATATTATCTCAAATGGGCGTGGGAGGATCAACTTGGTCACTGTCCTATTGGAGGCTAAATCGGATTAGGAAGGAGGTGGATGATGAAGTTAAAGTCATTGGGTCCCTACTTGATCCATGATTCATCTCATCCAATGGCTGGGAAAAAATCTGAGTATGTAGATAGGTTAATGAACCTGCACCACACATTTATGTGTCACGGCTTGGTCATTTATATGGAAACTTAGGTGTTAGGGTTAAATAAATGAAATAATATACACTATTTCTAATGCTTATATCTTTTAGAGGGATTATCGAATCAAAGTGAAATTTTAGGTAGAGGTTCATGTTATTGTTGTCTAGCTATGGTCACAAATTGAGAGCCAAATTTGAAGTTGAACATGTACTTTGACCATGTATAATAATACATAGAATTCTCCTTAATGAATTTTGGGTTTGTATTTTTTTTTTAAATTGGTAATTCTTTTTTTTTGGATTTGTGAGGGAGATCATTGGGGGTATTCTGGTCCATACTTTGAGAACTTATTTATTAAATTTTTAAGAGAGATAAAATAGTATAAGAACTCACTCTGTCATATTCTTCCCTCCTTTTTTAAGATTTTTTTCTTCAAAATTCAAACATTATGGAAAACATGAGTATATTTCTACTCGATCTCTAATTTTAGCCCCCAGGTGGTGTCAGACTGATCATGGTGGCTGCAAAGAACTTTCATCATGTCTATGAGTTGGTTGTTGTGATTCTCCTTTGTCTTGGAATTGAGAATTCTGACTGGGGATTCAGTATATGTTAGATTATCTTTCAACTCTAGGGGCTCATGATTCAAAATGTGAATGGGGTATTTGACATAGGGATTCAGATTAGATAAATGAAAGACATTGTTCATGGAACTATACTGAGGTGGAAAAGCAAGATAATAAAAACATTCACCAACCCTTTCTAAGATCTCAAGGTGTCCCACATAGAGAGGAATGAGATTCCCCTTGTTCTTGGCCAAAGCTTAGATAGGTCTGACCTTTAGAAACACATGGTCATCCTCCTTGAACTGACGTTCATGTCAGAGAGCATCGACATAAGATTTCTACCTATCTTGTACCCACTTCATCCTTTGCCTAATCAGTGCAACTTTTTCTATATATGGCTACATCTCCTCAGATTTCATCAAGGTGTGCTCCCCAACGTCATCCCCGTGTAATGGAGATTTATAGGGTCAGCCATAGAGAGCTTTATAGGGAGGCATCTCAATACTCAGATGGTAGGTATTATCATATGGAAACTCAGCTAAAGGCAAATAGTGGTCCCACAAGCCTTCCCAATCAATAACAGAAGCTCATAGAAGATCTTCCAAAATCTATACATTGCGTTCTGACTACCAGTCTGTCTATGGATGGTAGGCTTTATTGAAGTTTTATTTGGTGCCCAGTTCTTCTTGAACCTATTTCCACAGCTTTGAAGTGAACTTTGGGTCCCCTGTCTGAGACAATGGATGTTGGAACTCCATGCAGACTTACTCTCTCCAATATATAGAGATCATCTAGCTCAGATACTTTGGAAGTAGTCTTCACAAGGAGAAAGTGATACGATTTCATGAGACAATCCACTATAGCCATGCAACATCATGTCTATTTTTGGTTATGTGTAGTCCCACCACAAAATTCATGGTGTTGTGTTCCCATTTACATTGTTGGATTTCTAAGGGTTGTATAAGACCACCTAGTCTTTGGTGATTTTCCTTGATTCTTTGGCATGTCAGGCATCTAGACACGAATTCTACAATATAACACTTAATTCCCCTCCACCAAAATTGACATTGTAGGTCTTTGTACGTCTTAGTTATCCCAAGATTAACTATGTATTTTGACCCATGTACCTCACTAAGAATCTTTATCTTCAAAGATGACTGCTTAGGAACCCACATACAGTTCTTATATCGAAGACCACCACCAAGTCCCACAGACATATATACTTGAGGCTTTGATAGGAGAGAGGAGAGATGTTCAAGATTAGGACTAGATTTGTGCCTCATGAAGTTCAGACTGAAGACCAGACATGATACAGATGTTGTTGACCTGAAGACGATCAACGACTACATTAACCTTGCCTAGATGATAGCCAATAATGTAATCATAGTCTTGTATATACTCAATCCATCAATGTTGATGCAAGTTCTAGTCTTTCTAAGTCAGGATGTATTTCATGATTTTGTTGTAGGTGAATGTGCCAATGTCACCCCATACAGGTAGTACCTCTAGATTTTGAGAGAATGAATGATTGCAGCTAATTCCAAATCATGTGTGGGATAATTAAGTTTGTTAGTTTTTAGTTGTCTGCATGCAATGGCCACCACCTTTCTATGTTGTTGCAGGACACATCCTAACCCATTTCTTGAAGCATCAATGAATATCACAATTTCTTCATTACTAAAAGGTAGAACTAGAACAGGAGCAGCTGTCAATTTCTACTTCAACTCCTAGAAACTAGACTCACAAGCAGTTGACCAGATGAAATTCTCATCCTTTCGAGTAAGCTTAGTCAAAGGAAGTGAAACTTTGGATAAATTGGGAATGAAGTGACGATAATATTTGTATAATCCCAAGAAGATCTGGATTTCAGAGGGGTTTCAAGGAGGTTTCCAATCAAGAACAACATATACTTTGGCAGGATCCACAAATATGTTACCCCTAGAAATGGAATGGCTAAGAAACATGACTTTATCAATTCAGAATTCACATTTAGAGAACTTTCCATAGTATATATGAGCTTGAAGGAGTTCAAGAACTGCCTTCAAGTGCTCACAGTGCTTCTCCATGCAGTCATAATAAATCAGGATATCATCAGTAAAGACGACCACACTCTCATCAAGATAAGGTTGGAAGAATTTGTTCATCAGATTCATAAATATGCTTGGTGCGTTGGTCAACCCGAACGACATCACTAGAAATTCATAATGCCCATAACGAGTTTGGAAAGAATTTTTCAAAATTTCAGAGTCCTTGACTTTATGTTGAGCATAGCCAAAACAAAGATCAATTTTATAGAAAACTTTGGCTATACAAAGCTATTCAAAGAGATCATAAATGTGAGGGTGGGGATACCTATTTTTAATAGTGGCCTTGTTGAACATGCAGTAGTCAATACACATACACATAGAACCATTTTTCTTTTTGACAAAAAGAATAGGCGCACCCCAAAGGGAAACACTAGGATGGATAAAACCTTTGTCAAGAAGTTCTTATAGCTATTTCTTCAACTCCATATGCTCAGTTGGAGCCATCCTATATGGTGCCATAGAAATTGGAGTGGTTCTAAGGATAATATCTATTAAGAACTCAATGTTTCTATTTGGAGGCAGCTAAGGAAGCTCCTCTAGAAATACATCAAGAAAATCACATAGCACCTCCATTCTTTCTACATGCCCTCTACTAGGACTAGTCTCTGAGAGTAATGCAAGGAAGACTTTACATCCTTTAGAATTGATCTTTTTATCTTTAAGAGAGGAAATTATAATATTATTATATAATCAGCTTCCCCTAGGAATCATCACAGGACAAGAATGAGGTTGAGAGAGGACTAGCATCTTGTTTCTACAGTTAATATGAGCATTATACTTGTATAGCTAATCCATACCAAGTATAATATCGAAGTCTTCCATAGTTAAAAGGATGGATTCAAAGGGCATGTCATGATTTTCGAATTTTAGAGGTAGGACATCAATTTTCTATAATTTAGTGAGTATTTTTCCACTAGGAGTTGACACATCAAGAATATACCCCAAGTCTATTATATGTAGATGTAACATAGATGCCATATTTTGAGAAATGAATGTATTTTTAGATCTAGAATCTAATAAAGCTTTAATAGGATGATCATTTAGGAATATAATGCCTACAGATGACAATTATAACATGAATAATTTGAAGGCATTGAACAAAGTATTACATATATGAAAAGAATTAAGGTCACCTTCAAAAAGCTGATTAGGATTTGCCTTAGATTCCTCCACAGTCACTACGAGTCATGAGGGGATGGAGCACCTACTATAGGATTTCTAAAGATGGATGGAGTTAGGCACTTGGCGATGAAATGACCTCCTTCTTGCATCTATAGTAGACTGGCTTGGGATGATGACATACCCCACCATGGAATTTCCCACAAGTCTTGCACTTGGGATGCGTTGTCCTCTACTGGTTTTGGTGGGTTTTCTATCCTACTTTACCTAAACCTCCTCCTTTTCTTGATCTCTTATTATTAATGCTAGGGTTGAACTTCCTAGGCTTATCCTCCTCCATGGTGGTTAGCCCTAGGTATCCCATATTGGAAGGCTTCTCCAAACTGTATTCCCTTTCCTGCTTGAGGGCCATATCTAGGGCTTCATCTATTCTCTTGGGATGGGGGGCGATGACTAGGGTTTTTATGTGAGCATCTAGGTAGTCAACATAGTGCTCCACGAGGTGATCTTCAATCTTAATAAGTGCATAATGCTATAGAATCCTAAACTTTTAGGTTTAGTTAGCCACCGAGAGACTGCCCTACTTAAGCTCAGTGAGAATCCTCTCCTTCCTCTTACTCTCATCTATAGGAATAAAATGGTTAGTGGAGAGGATTTTTGAAGGCTTCCCATTCCATCATATCCACTTCTTATCCCTATTCCCACCATAGTTTTCCCACCAGATTTTAGCCCCTCTCTTAAGCAAGTGTATGAAAAATCTAACCTTCTTTTCATTAGATACTTCTAGGGTACAGAAGAAATTTTCCACATACAGGGTCCAAGCCTCAGCCTTATCCATAACTTTGGGCTGATATTCTCCCCACAAGGTGTTAGGATTAAGTTTATTGAAATCTAACACAATCAACTCCTTCTTCCTAGATGAACTAGGTTCAGGGGTTCCTTTTAAGGCAATGGTCTCCATGAACTCTATGAGGACTTTATTTGTTTTTTCCCACATATCCCTGGTCATTTTCTCAGAATCAGGTGCTTTAGGAGTTTCAAATTCTTTCCTCTTCTTAGAGGATGACTCTTTAGAAGAAATGAAATTTTGGATTTTTGGAGGCATCATGAAATTAGGTGAAATACATTAGACATATCTTTTTGAATGATACCATATTCCATTATTATTCTTTAGTAGTTATTAATGATCTTAATGCTATGATTTATGGAGGATACCCTAATATCCTTATTAGTTGGTCCTTAGGACTTCTAAATAGAGTGACGCTTTTGCTAACCTTATATCATAGAGATGAGAGGGAAATATTTATAAAATAAAGATGAGGGGAACTTTATCTATAGAAGAGGTGAGAGGGAATATCTATAAATGGGAAGGGTCCTTAATTAAGGTATTACCAAGAAGTGGGGAACATGTAGGGTATTGGCCAAGTATACTTATACAAACATATATGTAGCCTCGTGATTGCCAAGCTAAGTGGCTCAGAGACTTTAGCCAGACCCATGGTAGATTCTATCCTAGTCACCTCCACCCTTCAAATCCCTAACTCATGGACTACCCAAGACTCACAATAGGATGGATGAGGTTTCATGTGACTATGAAATGTGAACCTGTTTCTGATACCAACTAAGGCGACCCCAATCATTCTATACTACCCATAATGACATTCCTTAGATATATGTGCACTCATATCTATAAGATATCAAAAGGGAAAATTTAAAGGATTGTGATTGTCAGCTAGTATATAATAAGAAGCCAGATCCTTGTTCACATACATCATTTAATTAGCCACGCAAACCATCATTCATAAAGATAAAAGAGTCATATTGCATTATTCATTGGAAAGAAATATGATCTCTTAAGGAAAAAGAAATACATAGGATATAGACAACCTACACACCATCTAATGAAAATAAATAACTATCTAAACAGAAAATAAGATGAGAAGCAGCAAGCTAGCTAATCATCCACCATGAAATTTATTTATTTTCTTCAAGTACATTGAGTTGCATTAATAGTTCCTGAAACCTAGAAAATATGAGAAACAAATGATCAACATAAAGTTGGTATGTGGTTGAAAGATACTATACTATGATGACATATTTAAAATACTTGAAGAAGAAAAGAAAATGAAAACATTAAGTTAAGGAAGAAAATTAGGTAAACCCAAGTTATTAGTCACATTTGAATGGACATGTATTACTATATTGGACTTAGCACAATTAACACTTATATTATTGGGCCCTATCTCCGTGTACCTTGTACCATTAGGGAGGTGGTAGTCAATATTCATACTTTCCCTCTATAATAGGGAGATTAATGAATGATTAGTAAATACATTCCATTTTCTTTCCTTAGTGTTCTTAGTGTTCAAGGAAGAAAAGTGACAATATGTAGAGATATACATCCAATAAGATTATTCAATCACATGCAAGATATTACTCATAATTATATCATCCAGCAAAACTAGTCTTATACTTATATCCACATACCTTGAATCTCACATCTGAATTTGAACAAGCCTAGATTAAGAGAGTAGATCATCCTGAATGAGAAATAAGATCTAAAGTCATTATGGGTTCTCATCATCCCATATTAGGGTTTTTGGGTTATTAAGATTTGATCTCTAGTTGGGGTTATTTTCATCTTCCTATGATTAGATCAGGGATTATCTTCAACTCTTATCTTGTATTGGAGTCACAAGACTAGATTTTAAGATTAGAATTTCATCTAATTAATGAGGTCCATTTTTTTATAAGAAAGGAACATTCATTTTAGGGTTTCTATATATGTTTATATGATTAATGATTTCCTTTTAAAATTCACATGATTCAAGGTGTTCAGGGTTAGATCTAGGGTTTGAGAAGTCATACATGATCATAGGAGGTCATCGCGTAATTAGGGTTTGGTAAATAAATGCATGAAAGCACACATATAGAGAGAGAAACGGAACATTAGGGTTTCTAGATGTATATCCATACTTTCTAAGGGTTTCGAGTCATGTGAGGGTCAGGGATTAGGGTTTGGGTATCCAAAAAGGTTAGGTTGCATCAAATAACATCAATTATAATTATTAAATTGCATATAACAATCATTACACTATAGGCTAGCATTTTTGAAAATGGGGTCGGATCTAGGTCCTAGGGATATTTTATCTGGATAGCCTGCATTTTTCTTATGAAAATCATATATAGGTTTTTTTTATATTCCTAGCATTTTCTAGGATATTCATAAGATTAATAGATTTCTAAATTAATTAAATGATTTAGGTTGAGAAAATTAAATGATCAGATCTCGCAAGATTGGGCGTTGCTTGATCACTGACTCACGCTCTCCTTGCTGATGTGGCATCACACAATAGGCCGGGATGGCGGAGTTTGCAGCTCGTGGTTGGTCCTTCTGGGTCCAAGTTGGCAACACATCAACCTCCTTCCTCAACTCCTCCTTGAATACAACAATCTACCTCATGAGTTTGATGAGGACCTGCTCGGGCTAACATGTGAGTGCTGGTGAAAGGAGAGCATCTTCACCTTCAATGAGTCACTCTGAGATAGGACGACTACTTTGAGTGGTGCAACTCCTTGTAGATCGGAGTGCTGCCAGATCACATCGAGGATTTCGTCGGAATAGGCACTGGGATAGGTGAGGGAAAGGTTTGGGACATTAGGTCCTTGGTGTGGAGATTCCCTGGAGGTTGGAGAAGTTGGAGATAGTGAAGAATTGGAATGATATGTAATGGGGTAGTGGGGTAGTGAAGGTTGACAGAGGTTGAAGGTGATGGTGTGGCTATGGTGCTTGGGTGTTGATAGTTTTGAATTGAGGTGATGCGAAGACCAAAGGAGGGTGGGTGAAGCAATTGCTACTCTTATATAGGGGAGACAAGGTTTGTGGCGAGAAGCCCTAATCTACTAGCTGCCACCATGGAGAGGGTGCGAGAAATGAGATCTCATTTTCCCTGATCTAAGGGTGAGGGGAGACATGTGAGGGGTCATCAGTTTTAGTTCCATGAGAGGAGGAGGAGTATCATGCTAGGATTGTGAGATATATCTCAGATGGGCACGGGGAGGATCGACTTAGTCTCTAGTATGTTGGAGGCTTAACTGGATTAGGTGGGAGGTGGATGATGAAGTCAGAGTCGTTGGATTCCTACTTGATTTGTGATCCATGTCATCCAATTGTTGGGAAAAAGCTCAAGTATCTTTCTGTAGAGGAGGAGTGACAACTAAGGCAGCAGTGGCAACTCAGGTTGAGTGTATGGTCTATTGTGTCTTGTAGATAGAAGTCTTATGTGTCGTCTCTGTACTATCAAGTCCTTAGAATTAGTACTAAGTGGTTTTATGATCGGTCTAAGAAGTCTTATGTGCCTTGAGGTTTTATGTCTCTTATGTATAGTTCGGCAAAGCAACTGTTATATGTAACCCTCAAGATAAAGATGTACAAGGTATGTACAATGTGAACAATGATGTATATAAGGTTTTGGATCTTTCAGTAAAAATTGTCCTAGAAATGGATCTCTTATAAAATGGTTTTAAATTTTTAGTAATTTTTGTGAATTCGTTGTTTATGTTTAATTATGCTTAATAGTAGCAATTTGTCTGTCAGTTTGGCGACTGTCGTTACACATCTCATCATCATCAAAGTTATAGAGGAGGACCAGGATCTGAGCCAGTCATGCACATATAATTATGGTGGTAGTCATAGTCACTTTATAGTTGCATGAAATAAATGTCAGCTAAGCAGTTAATTTCAAGAAACTGGTAAGACTTCAGGATATCACCGTGAAACTAGAGTGATTAGTCATAAGAGTAACCACATACCTGATTTGGAGTCTCAAAAAAGAAACATATCCAAATCCAACTAGATGTCCATTCAAGCAAGCAAACATTGATCCTGAAAACATGTATAACACCTAGTTGTTACCATCACATCCAAACAACTCTTTATTGACTTGGGACACCTTTCTAAGGTTTCTAAGTCTCATTAGTATTCATTAGGGTTTCTTAGATCAATTTCTCACACTTTCTCCTTTATAGGTTAAAAAACCCTAAAATAGCTTTTCTACTCATAAAAACACTAGTTACTCAAATTATCCACATTTAGGATATTTTATACTCAAATGGCTTTAGAACATCATATCCCTATCTCATTCATTGATTTGCATAATTAAAACCATTAAAAGACATAGTTACCAAAATTAGGGTTTCTAAGCCCACTTTTACATATTCATGTACATGGAACCCTAAATTAATCCAATTATGCATAGAGCTCATCTTTTTAAATCTAAATCTTCCTTTTATTAACAATAGGTTAATATTCTCATAGATTAATCATCTCAATTTCATTAATCACCAAATTAGGGTTTCTTACTCCTAAAAGCATTAAAGATGGTAACTTTAGGTAATTTTCGAACTATGATCATATTCAGACTCTAAATCTATTTTTATTGAATTTCTTGAATTCTCTTGATCAATTTTCATATATAATAAGTCTACATCCGAGTTACTAATTATTTTCTATGAAATAAACAAAGTAAGCAATAACTGGCCAATAGGATGTTGACACGTCAACAGAAAATACTTTGGTTATTAAGTCAGTGCTGGCCTCGTTTCAAGGTAAAGACACTTTTACCCTTCCATTCTTTCACAAATGTCGGGGGCAAGGAGGTCTTTTCCTCCTTTCTCATCATCTACCTCACGAAGGCTTGCCTTCCGCGAATAGTGCCTCACCATGGTCAACCAGGCCGTTGACTTTGGGCTCTAGGGCGTCAGAGACCAAGCTAAGGCGACCACAGATCTTCCTGGACCGGACGGAGTCGACGACACTCCCAAATCTGTCGAAGGCACATCAGACCATTGGGTTGAGAAGATCGGTTGGCAATAGGGTACTGCGGTGCCAGGGGAGCAGAACTGAGGTTCCTACGATGGAATTGGCAGCACCTAGTGATTCATAGGACTTCAAAGGGTTCGTGGCTGATCTCGGGGAACCTCATAGGACCTTATATAGGCATGTCTATGTGAGTCTCTTCCCACAGGGGATCTGACTCCCGAGTAGATTGGGGAAACTTTCATTTCTCCTTGGGACAGATCCCCCAAGCGATCGTTCGATCCGATTTTCTTTCCTAAATTCGGATATAATCTTTTTAAGTTTCCTCATTGATCAGGAAGAGAGGTATAGATGTGGGGGAATTCACCCAGTACTGTCATGTGAGACTGGAGGTAGGAGATGATGGACAACCATCTGATCTCGATCTAGCAGATTCCATCGTAGGCTAAGTATATATCCAAAAGGATTCACATTGTGACATGTATTGATATCCACTCACTTTAGGAAACTTTGAAAAATTGTATCTCCCAATCCTACCTGGTGGGTAGACCATGTACTAGGTCATCCATCTTATAATGACCCTGATCTAGGTTATGAGGTAACCCTATTTTTTTTGGTGAAGTAAGTTTCTTATAAATTTAATATAATCCTCTAAGGTGTTTTGTTATCATGTGACACACTTATGTTCCAAGTTTGGTCCTGATTGAATGATGTTTGAGCAATGTTCCTTTATTTTGGACCAAAGTGCAATTTACCCAAGATGAGGGGTTATATTGCAATATGTCACATTTTGAATGTGCATTAAGTTCTTTCATATCATAAGAGAGAGAATGATACTAAGTGATGGCTTGTGGAAAGCCTAAATTCCAAGTTTGAACATGTTTGAATAATGTTAGTACCTTGTGCACCAATTTTGGTACAAATTGTAATTTACCCTAAATGTGGGGTTGATATACAAATTACCACCTCTAGAGTGTCCTTACTTTCTCTATGTATCATTTAGAGGAGATATAATGAATGAGACACCATGTTTGAATCAATTGTGAGTGATGGTACTCTTGGTGATAAAATGATCAAGAAAAGGGGTTGAATATGAAACCCTAACTTGAGTTGTATCAAGTTGAAAAGCTTATATATGAGTTCCTATCGGACAAGGAGCCAAAGGAGGAGTCGCATATTGTTTTGTGGACTCTTGTCAAAGGCCATGTCATTCAAAGAACCTCAAGGAGGTGAGGTGTGTCGGGTTACAACTTCTTTAGTAAAGTTGTATCGGGTTGTGGATATAGTGATGATTTAGTTGATATATTTTATTCAAAGGGATAAGTAATGGACGAAAATTCATCCCTAGGTTATCCTCAAATGTTTTTAATGTCAAGATAAATGTTGATGCATGCATGTAAACATGTCACCCATGCATGGACACGTAGCACCTACTAGCTCAAATTGATGACACCTCATTTTTACACTCCTTCATGAAAAACAAGTATATATACCCCTAGTTTCGCCCCTTAGTGGAATTTTTCGAATCTTACCACCCTCCTTCCCTAAGGTATTGTGCATAGGGTCATTGTATCATGCAATAGTTAAGTGTTATCATGCATAGGGCCTTGAATATCGTCCATAGCAAGATCATATCAGCCAAGTAAAGTGGTATCATCCAAGAAGGGTGATATCGCCCATAGTGAAGTGTTTTGATCATAAGTGAGTGGCATATCGTGCAAGTGAGTGGAATATCGTGCATGGGTGGTGGCATATCATGCAAGAGTAGTAGGGTATCATGCGAATGTGTTAATGAGTAAGAAGGAGCTCATACTTAACCCTAAGGTGAGGCCATGATCATCTTGAACCTTGAATTGAAGCATGGAATTAGGGTTATGATCTACCTTTCTTCTCCTCTTCACCAATTGCTTATCCATGGTGATTTCTTGTATTTAGAGGAGTTGAGAAGTTCATACTCAACCTTTGGAATGTGGAGCTTTGGAGCTTGGAGCTTTGAAGTAGTTTTTAAGGTGGGTTATATAACTTGAACTTTATCATGTTATTATTCATCACCTAAATTGCTATACTTAATGAATTACTTTTAATTCCAAAATTTCATGAAATATTTGATGAAATTATGATTTCTAGTAGTTTATTACACTACAACAAACATTCACATCAGTGGCCTTTCAGAAATGCCACTGAAAAAAAAAGCCAATAAACAAGTTTAGCGGCATTTGTTGACATTTAAAAATATGCCTCTAGCGACAATGCCACTAGGAAGATAGTGGATTAAGTTGTAAAAGCCACTAAACATTTGTCTTTAGTGGATTCGAATAAATGCCACATAAAGGCCAGTAAACCATCATTTGGCATTTATAGAAAAGCCACTATCCATCATTTGGCTTTTATACAAATGCCACTGTTTTGTATAATGTTGTTGTATAAAACGGTTTTGATTGAATGTAGTGGCTTATGAAAAAAGGCCACTAATGACATACTAGTTCTATATTACTAATTTTTTATGAATTTTAGTCAGTCAATTTGTAGTTCATGATCATGTTTTCTAATTGAATGCCAATTGAATCCGATCACATTCCATAAGTATTGAACTTTTTTATTTATAATCAAATGACAATGACATGGGGAGGACATTTTACCTTGCCCCTTGTATTGAATGCAACAACATCACATATGACTATGTATGGTATATATTGTAGACGTGAACACTAACTGGATAACAACTCATTTTGCACTTGGAGACCACGCAAAGGAATACAACCTCATTTTCTTACAAAAACACACAGCTCCATTCTAGCATTCCAAGTAGTTGTGAGCTTCTATAGGAGTAGACCAGATACACTGCAATGAAGGTTCATCCTTCTTCTCAGCTACAGTGATAGCATTACAACCATATGGTCATCAGATTCCTCAGTAGGTTCTTCCTTCTTCTCTTCCACCTTGGCAGCAGAAGCAGCAGGTGCAGCTGCATAGTCTGAAGCAGCAGCAGGGGCAGCAACAACTACAAACTTGCTAGGATCCTACAGTGAAGTGAAAAAAATGTTTAGCACTTGCATGCAAATGTAAGACAAAAACACTTACAACACTAGCATGTTGTTAAGATAGTATCAGGGAAGATAGCACCATTTCCAAATTTATCAATAAGGTCATCTTCAGTAAGGTGAAGGACCTCAGGGTTGAATACAGATCCACTGTCATAAATTGACAGCACAACCAGTCCATATGAGAAGGGCCTGATGCCGAGCTTGGAAAGAAGGGAAGCCTCAGAAGAACCCACCTTCTCACCTTTCCTAATAAGTTTGACAATGGTGATAATTTCAACTGTACCATTCACATTATGTCAGCTGAATAGAGTTTGCCATGCAGCAAAGCTGTAGACATTCAGCTAAGCACACAACTAAGCACATGATAGAAAGGGTGCAAATGTGACAATCTTGACAATTATGTAAAAAGCAAAAGATGGTTATCAAATTCAATTTCGTCTAGGGTTCTCATAAAACTATAGTCTATACATAATAAGTTGAAAGATTTTTAGTAAGGTAAGAAAGCATATAATGATTAATAAGAGAAGAACCTGGTGAAGGCCTTCATGTTGTTATATATAGATCTCCCTTCACCAACTGCAATAGCTATTGTACTGAAATTATAATCAACAAGAACCATGTCTGAAGCCTCCTTGTTAACCTGGACTGACACATAAAAAGAGAAGAAACAATCATTATCGATAATAATGACTAAAAGACAAGAAGACAGATATACAAATTGACATATAGCAAATATACTTACCTCAGTTCCAGTAATTCCCATGGCAATACCAATGTCTGCCATTTTCAGAGCAGATGCATCATTGACACCATCACCAGTCATGGCAACCACCACATGTAATAAACAACTAACAGCAAAACATGCAAGTTGACTATGTAGATCAACAGGAGGCTTCAGGTCTTCAAATCTATACTAACATGGCCACCATGAATAGATTCACTATCCCATGATAAGCAAGAAGAGTTTCCAAAATAGATTCACTATCCCCTTCAACTGAAAAAAAAAGCAAAGTGAAGTAGTGAAATATACCTTATCCTGGAATCCTTAAAACAACCCAAAGCAAAACTAGAAACCAATGTTGGCTAGGCTACAATACATCAAGAACATGTAAGCATGCACCATTTTGTTGGATTGCATGTAAGACCAGTTCCAGGGTGAGGAATCCCATATTTGAGTCCTAACAGTAGCTCTGTTCTTGGAGATTAAAGGCCAATCATAAGAGCTGAGCTGAAGCCTTTCACAAGAGATGAGATGACAACCTTAGCTCTCGAGAGTGGCCTTTAATCTCCAAAAACATGCCTTTTTGAGTCCTAACAACAGCTCTGTACTTGGATATTTAAGGTCATTCTATGTACATGATCTTAGCAGAGGATCCTTACCATAGTTATTGGATTTTAGGGCCTTCATCACAACCTCATGTTACAGAAAGGGTATTATTGTAGATGTTGTTTTAACAATTAAGGGAACATGGAGGAACTGATATTACTAAGAGCACCCATTATTTCTTGAGGCTTCTTCCTTGACTTCTTAACCAAAGAAAAGTATGGAAATGTTGAAAATGGCTTGATGTACCATGGAAATGTTGAAAATGACTTGTTGTACCTCTACAGAGAAATCAGGACGCATAGAAGCATGTGACTAAAATATCTCAGTTACAATTCAGACATCTTAATAGCCTAAATATTGAGCAATCATAGAAGCTTAACCACAAACCATCTTGAGGCGAATCACCACAGAAAAATATGTTGTGTAAATCTCACACACAAGATTCCAAAAACACTGCTCATAGATAAAAACTACTTTGGCTAGGCTGCAATACTACCTTAGATACTACTTTTAGATACTACTTTGGCTAGGCTGTAATACATCAAGAACATGTAAGGATGTACCATTTTGTTGGATTGCCTATAAGACCAGTTCCAGGGTGAGGAATCCCATTTTTGAGTCCTAACAACAGCTCTATTCTTGGATATTAAAGGCCATTCACAAGAGCTGAGAAGAAGCCTTTCACAAGAGATGAGCTGACAACCTTAGCTCTCAAGAATGGCCTCTAATCTCCAAAAACTGGCCTTTTATGCATTGACATGTTGTTTGTTGTGGAAGGCACAAAATGCACAATTCTTCAGAGAAATATTGACTTAGTAAGCTATCATGCAACATGTGATCAAGTTATGAATGAAAAATTTACAGAGAACTATTGACTTAGGAAGCAAAAAAAGACATTCACATTCAGCAGGTCAAAACAAAATATGTTGTATAAATGTCACACACAAGAAGGTAAGACACTGCTCATAGCTAAAAGAAAAATAGGATTGTCATTTGGCATGATCAAATTGATAGCCCTCACTATCCATTCGGAATACTACAGCGTACAATACTCTAGTGGGCCAAAATCCATATTTCACCAAGTCATGACTCAGCTTTGGTTGATCACCCATAACTTGACTATTAAGGTAGGCCACCATTCCAATTGCATCATATACAACTTTTGGATAGATGATATGGACAACTCTTTTCCATATTCATCTTCATTCCTCTAGGCTTGGTCTCTCCAAGTCACTAGTTAAGTTTTGACCAAATAGCCAACACCATAGGTATGCACCATGCTTTGTGCAAATCTACATATCTACCATCACACTTCCATGATATGGACGACGTACTATGGTTTGTGCAAATCTATGCTTGGTCGATCAAGTTTTTCTTGTGTGTTGCTAATGGAAGGTATCTAAGGCTTAACATTGTATTTTAGGGGTTTGGTATTTATATACATATACATATCCAATCACCACATATATAGCCAAATCATTTACATGTTATATTATACAAGAAAACATTCAAAGTGATAAAGCGATGATTATGGTCTTCCTATTTGTAATTCCTTGATCCACAAGGAATTATGATCATCTAGGTCTACATCACATGCAACAACCTATGGTTGATGAAGATCTGTGCTTGGGCCGTTCCGGTTTGATCAACTCATCCTATGAATGATCGGCTCGCCTCCTGGTCGGTCGGTTGGTTGTCACCAACCGATCTTGTGGCTCCTCTAGATGGTCAGTTCATCGGGTCATCATGCTCTGCATTAGGCCAACAATCACTCATCTTGCACCATCATCCGGTCGTCTTGGTCCCTTAACCACTCATCTGGGTGTTTGTCGTTCTTCGACATAATAGGAAATAAAACTATCCTACTATTACATATATCTTTGGGAAACCCTGAGTTACATTTGGGGGAAGCAATGGTACAAGAGAAGGCTCGAGTTATCTCAGGTTACATCTAGAATAGAAGAAAGGATTGGGTACGTAGACCGAGATGCAAACATCCACAACCAACGATTCACACATATAGGGGTTTATAGGCCATAACCACGCAACACATCCACCATCAAAACCATTTTAGGGAAACACATATTGATTGCATATATATACCATATCATATATGTATATAGGGATTTGTGGTGTTTAACCAGATATGCACATTAGCAGTTAAAGTATTTGCATCGCATGCAATAAATAAATGGTGAAAAACTAAAATTTGATCATTTTGATTAATCCTAAAACATAGTATGTTGACGTGTCCCTCATACCACTATTGGATTTTGTGGGATAGAATAGGCAGTGGAAATTAAAATTGTATCTAACCACAAACCTTGAACCAGTAGATCACATCAACAACTATGTAATAGGAACGATAGTTTAGCAAGATATACTGGGTCATGAGGCTTGCTCAGCGACAATACCTTGCAGCTAGTGCGGTCTTCAACCACCTACTCTTTGACAGTGTATGTGCATCTCCTAGTGTAGAATCGGAGTGCGGTTGATGGTCATCCTCCTGAGCGGCAGAAATCTCCTGCCTCTATAGATAGTCTACACGGACCACCAGGAACTCTAGGCATCCTAAGATGGATAGACTAGAAGGAGTCATCCCCCTCTATCAGCTTACTAGTCACCTACACACTCTCCCACAATCAGTTACTTTTTTGTAGTTGTCTTTCCCTCACTGTTCCTCCCTGGACTGGTAGAACTTGCTTGGGCTCTCTTGGTTACCACAACCAGAGAGAACAAAAACTTTGTAGAGCAACTAATGTTCTAAGTTTTGTGTTTTGAGAAGCTTTTTGTACCCCTCTATTTATAGTAGAGGGCACGGTCATGGTTCCTGGTATGTGCGGGAGTAGAAGGGTCTGGATTTTCCATGAACTGATTGTACTACGGTAGGCGAACCGATCATTTCACAACTCAATCGGTCATTTTGGCAAGTGAGCTGATCGGTTCACTTTTGAACTGATCGGTTGGGAGTGTGAACCGATCAGTTCACTTAGTGAACCAGTCATTTCACTTCCCAGACTTGCCCACAATTGACTTTCAATATTCATTTCTAGTTAATACAAATATTAGTTCTTGTCTGAATCAAATTGAACAAGTGAAATGAAAATCTTTTATCACAAATCAGGAAACCAACTCCGGCTCAGTTTGTCCATGTGAATTGATCGGTTCACTAGAGTGAACCGATCGGTTCAATAGAGTGAACTGATCGGTTCACTAGAGTGAACCGATTGTCTCACTAACCATTAGTCAATCAGTTCACCCAGTGAACCGGTCATTTGGTGGTCCAGTTTGTGCAGAACTCAGTCAGTGCAGTTCTTAATCAATCTGACACTCTGATCAATTGGATCAATAGAGCTTGATTATTCTAAGTCAAGTCTATTGATTGAATGTTTAATTGAGTATCTAAACACTATAGTAATCAATATAAACATCATTCATGGATAAACTCCTCTTCCAGGTTAATCCTATGTGTGTGACCCTATAGGTTCCATTTCACCTTGGTAGTGAATGTCCATAACTAACTTATGACATCACAAGCAAAGAGGGGTGCCTAGCCGCACATTAGTGCTACCCAAGTGATAGGAAAGTTCGAGAACAACATTCAACCTACAATCTGTAATTAGTGTTATAGTGAATGTACAGTCCCTTTGTCACTGATATCCGGATTGAACTCGAGGCATGGACTTGTCATCCTCTACAATGGTTCAATCCATGTTTCTTGATTTAGAGTAGACTATCTGAGATATTTGTAAGCTCAATGTTATACATTGACTCACATGTGCATGGCCATGCATTTCTCAATCTCACTCCTCAAGTGGCCAGGATACCACACTCCCTTAGGAGGGAAAAATTCCATATCTATCACCCACAGTCAAGTCCCCAAGTGTCAAAGTCACCCAATTATCACTGTTATAACAACCCATTTTTTAGGAATTCGTTTCATGATGTCAAAGTGTACCCCACCACATGTGATGAGTGTAGTGATTTCAGGTCTAAGAACCATAATCACCACTAATATTATAAGAGATGATCCTGACTAAAAAAGTGTGGTTTCCATGCATCACTGTTATGGTGGGTCTGTCTGATACACTGTTCTCTAACATGTATCTGTGTGCTTGGTTTGATATCATATATCATGACTAATGACATTCTGTCATCAACCAACACACACTCTAACCTTCCGTGTTATTATTGTCTATGGTTATTTCTACAATAACAACTAACTAGGGACATTAGTGAGAATGTACATACTCTTAACATCTGTATGATCTCATTGTTCAAGTCACGTACTTGAAGACATTCGCCATTGAGTTTTGTCATTCTCTAGCCATCTAGCATGTTATATCATTATCTCAAAAGAAATTAAACATATAGATGGAAATTGCCTTTATTATTATTCAAATCGTTTACAAAGTATGCCATTACAATCATCATATGACTGGCTCTATGGGCATACATACCAACAGGGTACACCTTGGTCCTGACATCATCATCAACATATTGCTCGTCTACAAAGGGATATGACTCATGCCATTCATGCGAAACTATCAACACAACGACAACGACAATATCAAGAGCTTTTCCCAACACTAGAAATCATCTTGATTGAACAACCAATAGTCAAGTAAATAATAAAAAAATGAAATTAGTCTAATCACATAATAGAACAAACACCTAGGTCATCTTAAAACTTTAGACTGCAAAGAACATCACGAAGCCAAAATATGGGTTTCACCCTCAACGGCCAAAATGGCCTAACCAAAGTTCCAGATAAGAGATATACATTTCCTCATATAGATGTAGTTGTAAACCGCACCACAACACTACTAGAGAGGATTTCTAGAAGAACCTTATTGCCATGATGCCACTCCCAAAAACACCTTCCAATACCAGTGAAACACCCCGATCTGTGGACCTAGAGCTGGTGGATCATCGTGATCTACCGCTTCCTCCTTTGTACTCTTATCAATGTCATTTCCCTAAGATGCTTCGAGTTGGTCGGCATCCATGCTTCTTACACGAGTAAAGAAGAAAAAAAAGGGTGCACGACTCTCCTCTGATTCCCACTCTTTTATGACAAAAAACTAATGTAAAAGTTGCAAATAGGTCTCTAAATTTTTGGTAGAAATTTTAGTAGCCTAAAAAATCCTAAACATAAACAAAAAATTGCTAAAAACTTGAATATGAAAATATTTTGAATGCAAAACTAAACAATCTCTTTTCTTAAACATACTAATCAAAACATATTTCTGTTTTAATATTGACAAGGGTTCTGGCTCATGATATTAAATTAAACCAAATGAAAATTTTAACTTCCAAAGTCTTCTAAGGTCCCAAACTATGACCAAAAATTGAACCAACACTCAAAACCTCTTTTTCCAATATATCAGGGTCCTGGATCACGACCTTAAACTAAACCATCTAAAACTTCATTTCCAATCTGTTTGCGTCATATACCATGGCCTTAAACTAGACCAAGAGTCTCATCCTAAACAATATCCCCACCTATCATTTACTTTCTTTCAATCATGGGTGTCTACTCATGATTTATGACCGGAATTAGATCACCAATCAAGGAAAACCTTTTGACTAATCCCATATCGTGCCCAAGATTATTAGATTGCTTTAAGACATCTTTCAACAATCTCAGATCATGACTCAAAAGTTAACCAAATTGTTGACTCTACCTCATGACCTAGAATTATGTTGAAGTCCTTAATTTCTAGGAAAGATACCTAAAAACTTGAGGAGAACTGATTCTCTAGAGGAAAAAAGAGGAACTAGTAAGGGAACACATCATGGAGGCTACCTTTCACTGGATGATAGTAATAATGTACAATGTCAGTCAATCTCAAATGCCTTAATTAATCCGAAATTGACACAAACATTAGTCCAAAGGTCACCTTAAATCTAAAATCTTGTATAAAATGCAAACCACCAATCTTGATGATACAAGCCATATTGAGATAGGCAAACTGTTAATATTGTGCCTTCTAAGATATGTAGTCATGACTCTCAATTGGCCTACTCAAAAAGACTAAACACTAAAGACGTGTAGGAAGAGGGATGACTTCTCTTTTTCTTCATGATCTAGTCTTTAGGTAGAGCAATTGTCACTATTTTCAAACAATCAAATACTATGAATCTTAATGTTTCACTGATAAACCACTCTTTCATTTGCTTTTTCACATTCACCTTGTTATCACTAAGGATGAGTTAGTGGGAGAAGTATACCTATGGTAGTTTCAGAAGTGAAGCTATGATGGGAGACACTCATTTGAACATCAGGAGACTAAATGATTCGTCAGACACATGAAACTACCTAAGTCATAGGCTTCCCTTACTTTAGAAAAATTATTTATTCCCAACCATTTTTCACTAATTAAGCTTTAGAAGGAAGAGACATCACACTCAATTTTCACAATCCATATGGTTTGCCTAAACATCCTGGATGAGTCCAACCTTCATGGCCTTTTGTGATAAAAAATGGGGGTCCGACTTGGTTCAAACATGCAGTTCTCAATCATATCACGAAACTTGCCTTTGGAGGGTCAAACTATTGACATCCCATTTTTTCTCACTCAATAGAAATTTAGGATTCATGTTGATCCTTAGGGTAATGACCCGTTCAACATCCTATACAATTTGCACAGATACCTTTTTCACAAAAAAATTCATATTTTTTTGCCTATTTAAATCACCCATTTTCACTCAGTTTAGGCTCTTCTACAAAGAAACCTTTTAGATAGATTGCGCAGTTGTTGTTGAATTGTGCTCCAATAGGCTATTATTCATAATTGCACAGTTAAATGGTCTAAAATAGATTTTTTCCTTTTTTTCAACTACTTCTCCAGAAAAAATAGAGAGATAACCCCGAGTTATCTTTTTGTGCAAGTTCTCACTAATGTTTTACAAAATATTCCTAAAATTACTGGGAACAGAAGATTTCCTTTTTTTCATCTAGGGACATCAGGCGTATTAGATCCATTTTCCATGTGCCACGTGGAGGATCACCATGATCATGTGCCTTGTGTGGCACATCAATGTGATTTTCCACCTCTTCATGATGGTTCTTTCTAGAATCTCAAACCATAAACCCACCATACCTGATGTATTCCAGGACCCTCTCATCTATCCTAAAGCCAGATTAAAGACTACATCCCACTCTAATATTTCATGTTGTCTATGATCAAAAGATCCTTCTTCTGACACCACCTACTTGGATGGATTTGTAGAATGATAAACTACTCTAACGGCTGCACACTACTACATTTTTGTCCAATAACATCCCTGCCTATTGCGTCATTTTTACTAGAATAACTGAAATAATACACTATTGCATTTGTTTTATCATAAAACTGACCCAAAAGGTTTCCCGCAGCAAAAGTTGGCTCGATTTTTCCTTCGCACCTCAAGCTATAGGGTCGGTTTTTGACAAATAACCGACCTTAGCTATCTACAAAAAATTTGGGCACTGCTTAACTCTCTTGAATCATTTTTTTCAAAACAACCGACCTTGGATGTGGACCTCTTGGGTCAATTTTATAGAATAATCGACCTTGGAAATGTTCGACATGTTGGGTCAGTTTTTTTCACTTGCCTGACCTTGTAGGTGGTCTCTCTAGGGTCAATTGTTTTCACTTACCTGACCTTATAGTGTTAGTGCAGGCACCGGTGACTCTTAGGTCGGTTTTAGATCTCATAATCGATCTTATAGGTCGGGCAGTTAATAACCTTATTGGAACCTGTCTAGTTCATTTTCTCGATCGCATGAATAGAGAAGCTAGCGAGCAAGATGTCGTTGTCGCTCTCAGGTGAGTAGAGAACCTTGTCGCTGCCACTCTCGGTGAGTAGAGAAGGACCTTGCCATTGTCGTGTCCATCCGATGATCCCCCCTGCTACCGTGCCGATGAAGATAAAGCCCCACTACTTCCGCCACCTGAACGCAGAGGTAAGGTCGACCACCATCTTTTAATTTTGACCTAATGTAGGCACTCCCACCACGGGGCTGGGAGCCACTGACCTACTCGGCGAGGTCGTTTATGGTTTCCTATGGCCATTGATGGTGCCGATATGGGTTTGGTTGTGGGAACTCATTGACTGGTATGGGTTGGGGGTGAGGAACATCCCACTATCATCTGTTTAGAACATATGGATCCTTTGGTAGGGCCTAGCTTCCTCCCTACTTGGCTGAACCGAATGTAAGGCATCCTTGCTTCTGTCTGCAGTAGTATCGTTGGGCTAACAAGGTCTGATGAGGACTCAAATCTGTAGTAGTTTCCCCTGTTGATAGTGAAAGGAATCAACGTCTTCATCTTTTTCCATTATTCTTGAGTAGTATCATTGGAATCATCTCCCTCTCTTATTTACTCATTGAACTGGGGGAGATTCCCCTATTTCACCCCTTCTACGTGTTTTCACTTACTAGGAGGCTCTTCGACACCTCTGATCCTGGTGTTGATGCACATCACTACCTGATCTCAGCTATATCATGACTAATAAAATAATCTTAGTCATTAAACAATCTTAGTCTTGGGATAAACAATTTGCACTATTTATATTTGCCTCTTTACTCTTATACATAGGGAATGAGATTAATATTCTTACTACAAATTGATAAGATGTTTTGTTTCACTCATATAACTATCTCGTTTAACTTATTTATCTGAATAATGAATCAAAAAATGAAAGGATCCATCCATTATTAGAAATCTTTTCTGATATTAAAAATGAAGAAAAGAATCTACCTCTGCTCTTATAGTTACTTTATCTTTTATTTTTTGTGTGCCCTCCTTGTTGAAAATTCCTAGATTCACCACTGGGTGGTGGTGATGGAAGGCGGGGAGGTGCCAAGGATGGGCACGCAGTCCCAGAACTAAGCAACTGAATTGTGATTGTATCACCCTGTAATACGTGTACTTACACGTGGTCTTGTGCAACCATGAAGGCAATTGACCATTCCGTTGAGTGTATGCCTCACTTCCTGGACGCATCCACATATTATCTATTATGAAAGAGCTTGAATGATGTTTAACTTACACCCTTCAATTTATATTTGTCAAGAGAACCTAATTAATTCTTCAATTCAGTACATATAATGAATGTTTATCTATGGAAGTATTCTTGATTTACCCATGCCATTCACAACAGTCATCCTCTTACTCACAGTAGCTCCGACGCTCGAAGGCCATCCTCTTACTCTTTGCCACCTGCACGCCTTCCACTACCCATGGTCTTTTCTCATTTTCATCTCTGTGGCTCAGGTCAGTTACATTGTATTTTAATTTTATTTGACTAGTAAATCAACCAATAATAAAAATATGCATTCTTTCATATCTACATTTTATTATCAATCAAATATGTAATCGTTGTATACATTCCAGAAATATGAGGGTAGACATTGTGTAGTCTCAGATTGACACTTTAGGGTTTATAGATGAGATCATCGATGCATGATGTTTAACTTAATATATAAATATGACAATAATACATTTATATATTAACTTAGAAAATCATTCAAAACTTACTCATTAGGAGTAAATTTTGGATAGTCCCCAGTCTGGGACTATTTTTGGATATTTAATCTCACTTAGGATGTAAGTGTATTTGTATGTTAAGTTTTGAAGAAAAATTTAGTAGTATTTCCTCATTTTTTCTCTGGGTACATATGTCGGTGGTTATTTTCCATTTACATCAATGTACTTGGAGAACTTAGGGGAAATGCTGCTGAAATTTTCTTTAAAACTAAACATACATTATAAAGTTACTAGTGAGATTAATTATTGAAAAATGGGATAGGTGGTACACTTTATTATAAAAGTAATTAACTTCTGATCAATAAAAACTTACAACTTATAGTATCAACAATAATCATTTTGATAGGTGGTACACTTTTATAATTAATTTTAATGTGATCTTGAAAATGGATCAAGGTTGGATGTCTATCAAGAACCATTGCGGTCCAGAGTTTGCCAAAGGTCTTGATGAATTTATCAGATTTGCGGAGGAACATAGGAAACTACCTACAGATAGGTTCTATTGTCCATGTAGAAATTATGGTAACAATTTGAAAGTTGATATTGTTGAGGAAATTAAGAATCATGTCATATGAAATGGGATCATACAAGGTTATAATGAATGGTATTGGCATGGAGAGAAATTTAATTATGGATCAGAAAATGTCGATACTAATAGTTGTGGCATAGAAGATATATATAATGATGATAATGTCAATGATGAACTAATTCAGGATGAACTGATTCAGGATGATATGGTTGATTAGATGCTATGTAATTGTCGAGACAATGTCATTGATCCACCTTCTTTATTTGCAAACATTGTCCATGATGCTGAAAAACCATGATATAAGGGTGGTACTAAGTTCACGAGGTTGAGTGATGTGATGTGATCATATAGTCTTAAAGCTCAAAATCGGTGGAGTGATAAGAGTTTCACTTCATTGTTATCTTTGTTAAAGGAAATTCTTCCTGAAGGCAACGAGCTTCCAATTTCAACATATCAAGCAAAGAAAATAATGTGCCCAATGGGAATGGAGGCTAAGAAGATTCATTCATGTCCAAATGATTGTGTGTTATTTTAGAAGGATTACGGTAATTTGATAAATTTTCCAAAATGTAGTGCGTCAAGGTACAAGTCCACAAATTTAGTTAAGGCTAAAAATGGCTCTCCTACCAAGGTGATGTGGTATCTACCAATAATACCATGATTTCAATGCTTATTTCCTAATACTGAAGATGTGCAAAATTTGTCTTGGCATGGGTAATTAAAGGCCAATGATGATGGCATCCTACAACACGCATCTGATTCACCACAATGGAAGAAAATTGATTTATAATACCCTCAATTTGGTAAAGAACCAAGAAACTTAAGACTTGGACTCTGTACAGATGGAATGAATCCTTATGGTACATTAACCATCCAACACAACACTTGTCCTATTATGATTGTTATATACAATCTTCCTCCTTGGTTGTGTATGAAAAATAAGTATGTCATGTTGTCAATATTGATATCAGGGCCCAAGCAACCTAGAAATGGCATTCATGCTTACCTTCAACCTCTAATTGATGACCTAATGAAACTATGGGAAGAAGGTGTTATGACATATGATGCTTCACGTGAAGAGATCTTTAATTTTTTTGCTATGTTGTTTTGCATGATTAATGACTTTCCAGCTTATGAAAATTTTTCTAGATATAGGATAAAAGGATACAAACCATGACCTATTTTTTAGGAAAATATTGATTCAATCTGACTGAAACATGGTGGTAAAATTGTATATCTTGGTCATCGAAGATTTCTCCCACAAATGCATCCTTATCGAAGGAAACGCAAGGAACGAAGTGCTCCTAAACCATTTCCAGGAAATGTTGTATATGACAGGGTGAAAGGTATTGTTAATGAATTTGGAAAGAGTTCAAGTAGTCGTACTCTCGCATGTGAAAAATCTCTATTCACGAAAAGGTCAATATTCTGAGATCTTCCTTAACGGAGATTCTTCTCAATTAGACACTGCATTGATGTCATGCATGTTGAAAAAAATGTTTGTGATAGCATCATTGGTACGCTATTGAATATACCGGGAAAGACTAAAAACATCATCAAATCTAGAAAAGATTCAGAATTAATGGGTATAAGAAAAGAATCATCAATGGAGATTAGGGGTCGCCACACATATTTACCACCAACTTGTTACACTTTG
Organism: Alisma plantago-aquatica; assembly: GCA_963693085.1. Lineage (NCBI taxonomy): Eukaryota > Viridiplantae > Streptophyta > Magnoliopsida > Alismatales > Alismataceae > Alisma > Alisma plantago-aquatica. The sequence goes on along the minus strand of OY856412.1, from coordinate 1,343,094,857 downwards.
TCAAAGCAGGAGAAAAAGACTTTCTCTGAGTGTTTTTATAATATTAAGGTTCCACAAAGATACTCTTCTAATATTTGTAGATTGGTATCAAAGAAGGATCTGAAGTTGATAGGTCTCAATTTTCATGATTGTCACACCATAATGCAACAAATTTTACCTTTGGCTATTCGATCTATATTTTCGAAGCATGTAAGGTTTGCAATCACAAGACTCTGATTCTTCTTCAATGAAATATGCAACAAAGTGATACATCCTGATACTCTCGATAAATTACAAAAAGATGTGATTGTTACCATGTGTCAGCTTGAAATGTACTTTCCTCCTTCATTTTTTGATATCATGGTTCATCCTGTATTACATATAAAAAGGGAGGTGAAGATGTTGGGTCCAAATTTCTTACACTGGATGTATCCATTTGAACGCTACATGAGTGTTTTTAAAGGTGATGTTCGGAATCGTTATCGTCCTGAAGGGAGTATTATTGAGGGTTATGTGGCCAGGGAGGTGATGGACTTTTATAATGATTTTTTGAATTGCAATGAAACTTGTAGTGATCTAAAAAATTCCCATAAAATTGAATCTTATTGTGGCAACGGAACTCTCAGAGCATGAGTGAAAGGAATTAGTCGTAAGTTTTGGGAACAAGCACATTTGTATATTTTACACAACATCGATGAAGTTAGTAGCTACATCACATGACATAATGATCTTATCAAGAGAAATCATCCACGATCCAGTTCAATGTGGCTTGCAAGAGAGCATAATCGAACATGCATTAGGTGGTTTGAAGAGAAAGTCTTTAATCAACTATCTAAATCACCGAATAATGTTGTTGAGAACATAAAATGGATCACCTTTAAGCCAAACAGATTTGTATACTACACAAAGCATCAAGATGAAAGTAGTGTAGTCCAAAATAGTGGGGTCACTATTCAAGCTTGTTCATTGTATTTTGCTAGTGCAAAAGATAAAAGACCACGCGAAGTTGAGATGTCGTATTATGGTGTCATTGAGGACATATGGGAATTGGATTATACAAATTTTAGAGTTCCTATCTTTAGGTGTAATAGGGTTGATAACAACAAAGGAGTTTTAGTGGATGAGTTGGGTTTCACATTGGTGAATTTTGAAAAGATTGGTGAGAAAGATGAGCCATTCATCATGGAAGACCAAGCAAAACAAGTATTCTATATTGATGACCCGACAAATAAAAACGGGTATGTCGTTCTTCATGAAAAAAGACAGTTAACTGTAGATGCTATAAATGAAGAAGAATACTATGAAAAGTACGATGATTCCAACCCATTCTCAGTTGGTTCGCCAAGTATAAATGTTGAAGTTAACACTGATGAATACTATAAATGTCTAGACCATGCTGAAGGAATTTTACTTGACTAACAACTCAACCAATACTAGAGGCATGTATTCTTTGACTTATTTATTTTATTATCATTCAAGCACGTAATCTTTTAAATATACATCATATCACCACATGTGCTTTTATTATCACTTATGTTTCTTTACTTGTAGTTTGTTCTAAAATGGCAAGTGAAGATGAACATTCTGAGCATGAGCACCATGAGGATGGTAGTGGTGATGCTAAGAAATGTAGAGGTCCTACACTGATGCGTAGGATGCAGGAGCTAAGGGCCAAAGGGGAGAAATTGCCAATCTAGTTTGATGTCACAGGAGCACCTATTGGGGAACATGCTAGTGCTTTCAAGCATTATGTAGGGGTGACCGCACGCAGTAAGGTGGCAATAGATATAAAAAATTGGCATGATGTTTCTAATGCCTTAAAAGACCTCCTATGGAAAGATATATTTGTGAGTTAAAGTGATATTATTTTAATATGTTTTTTGTTTATTGATTCTAATTTAGTTTATTGGAAAGACATATCCTTTTTAAAATAACATTATTGCTTCTTATGTATGTATAGCGTGTTTTTCATCTAAATGAAAAAGATAACAAGAAAAAAATGCTACAACATTGTGGTATACGATGGATGGCTTTTAAGACCTATCTCAAAAGGGATTATATAAATAATCCTAATTAAATGACGAAAGCAATAGATCAATATATTTTTATAGAGCTTTAGGTGTGGGAAAGATTTGTTGCATCTAGGAAATCAGAAGAGTTTCAGGTAATAAAGATTGTGATGTACTATATGAATTTTTTTATACAATTAAGGAGGTGAATGTTTTTATATATGTTTATCATGTCTAAATTGCAATACCTCATTTTAAATGATCATGCTATTCACGAGGCCCAAAAGAATAGACAGGCCAAAAATGTGCATGACTATCACGTGGGGCCCGGTGGTTATGCCTTCTGCCGCCAACTACAAGAGAATCAACTCTCTTCTAGAGAAGAGTCTAGTACAACTCAAGTTGAGCGTCCAACCCGAAACTTGTAGTGGATTAATGCTAGACAAAATTGAGCAGGTGAAATTATCAACCTTGCAACTAAGGAGGTGGCACAAAAGATGGTAAGCTCATCCCAACTAAGTAAAGAGTAACTCCCACAAATTTTGATTTATTTATATCTAATTGATTGTGATTTAATATTTTTATTAACTATGAATAGATTGATCTCCATGAGTAAAGGAAGGAAGGAAAGTTCATCCCAACTGGCTGCATAGATGAACTATCAGGTGCTCTTGGTACGAAGGAGCATCCTGGACGTGTTAGGGGATTAGGAGCTGGCATTGTATTCAAGTCTTATTTTAGCCCCTCGCAATCTAGAAGAGGTTATACAGGAGGTCTTACATAAGAGGAAGTTGAAGCATAAGTAGAATAGAAAGTAAAAGAAATAATGCCTTCATTTCAACCTAGTCAACCTTATTAAACTATTCAAACTGTGCGTCTCTCAGATGATGAGGTACAAGCCCATGCTCTAGTTGTAGAAGGTTGTGGGAGCACTCCCAATGACCCAACACAACAGTCTGCAGTAAGTTTGTTCTATATATATAGTTGTAGTAGGTATATGGTTTACCGCTTCATATATAACTTATAATATTTCAATTATAGGTTGTTATGATCTGTAAAATTGCAGTGGAGGTTCCAAAATATAATATTTTGGTAGTAGGCAAGATATACAACCTTGGTGGTACGTTGGATTGCAAACCAGTTATTGATAACATTTGTCGTGTTTCCATCCATCTTGTATATGACAGAATGGGGGACAAACCACTACCCATATATAATCTTGAATACAGTACAATTGAAGAAGCATGAGGTGCTATGGTGGGTTGGCCTAGACACTTGGTTATCAATGACAAGGTATACCTGAATTCTACCATGTTTTTCATATTTGACTACATATATGAACTCATGTAATATATGTGATTTAATTAATAGGTTTGTAAACCAAAAAGTAAAAATTCCACTAGTCGTCCTCCTATGCCCAAGCCATCTTTTATTCCAGAATCCACATTCAATGAGTTGGGAAGTAAATGTAAATGTTTCTGTCGATACTTAGCCAACCAAAACTCGGGATCACAAATGTTGGTCAATTTAACAGAAGATGCAACTGGGAGGGACTTTGACAATTATATTTTTCTTGATGATATCATAGAGTTGTTCCGATATGATTGGATAAATACTCTGATATTAGAAGTATGGATAATGTAATGATCTATCAATATAGAAAATTCCAATACACATTTTTAACTTATTTCTATATATAAAATGATTACAAATGTTATACAACCACTTATATATCCATAAACTTTGATATAAAGAATGTTGGATTCTTAGTTCCTTCAGTCACTAGTAAGGTGGAGACACATATTGAGGATGTGAATGAGTACTTCTCTACTACATTCAAATATTTTCTAGTGCGGGAAAGGAAATTATTCTAATTCCTTTTAATGTCTAGTAAGTATAATTATCCAATATAATTTTAATAATGAATAAATTTCTTTATTTTAATGCTTGTTTTATTCTTACTCAGATCTAGACATTGGGAATTATTGGTGGTTGTCCCAAAATTGATGACTCTTTATTATCTTGACCTAATGGGAAAAATAACAAGGGGCCACGAACTGAAATTGCCAACTATGGAGTAAGCATAAATTTAGTCATTTGTTATGCTTCAAGATGATATTTCTATTTAGAATTTCTATTTTACCAACTATCGTTTAATTGATAGGGGTATAAAGGCTTTTCATGAAGGTGGAGGACAAATACCCACAAAATTAAAGACATTGACTTTGAAAAATGTCAAGGTAGCTACTTTGACGGCTGCTTAGTCTTATATGTATTAATTTCAGCTCTTATATGTCAACTTTTATAGTCTTATCTCAACTCAGTTTATAGTAGTTTACTAACATTAAATATTATTCATTATTTGTAGTGTCCTATACAAAATAATGGTTGGGCTTGTGGATACTATGTAATGAAATATAAGCAAACTATTGTCAAAGAAGCATCACATGACATTCAAACTATAGATCAAGTAATAAAGAATAACATCATAAATTTACAAGTGAGTTGTAGTCATTTTAAAAAATATTAGCATGTGCATTTTCTGTTGTTGATATTTACAACTCAGCCTTACACACCTAAGGACTTAAATGAATTCTGAGAACAGTGGTCAGATGCTTTTCTAAATGAAGTCAATATATCATTGGATAGAATTCATATGACAACTCCATTTATGTATGTGGTTTTTGCACTCTTTCAAATTTACTTTTATATCTAACATGAATTTTAATATCATCTCAGACTTGTAGTCTATCATTTTGTGAATGTTATGATGTGCTATGTGTATGAATATGTCTCAACCGAATGATATATGAATTATTTTTGTTATGAATGTGTGTGGTTTGGAAATTATACAATTCGAATTGGATTGGACATAAAAGCTAGTAAATGTGGCTTTGGAATGAATTTTTGACTTGCATCATTACATTTGCAAGTCTACTTTCTATTGTAGGTTTTGATATTTGTAAAGCAAATTTTTGTTCTGTAGGTTTTTGTTTTGAAGATTTCTGTTCTGCAGAATTTTTCTTTAAAAAATAATTGTAAACTCTAGGGTCGATTATTTTAAAAAACTGACCTTATAGATCTCTAGGGTCAGTTTTGCAGAAATAATCGACCTTATAGGCTTTGCGATCAGTAGCTCATTTTTGTACTCTCTTGGGTCAGTTTTTTGCTTATAACCGTCGTTACAGGTCCTTTCTAGGGTCGATTTGTTTTAATAACCAACCTTATAGTATTTGGGATCAAGCATCTCATTTTTTGTACTCTATTAGGTTAGTTTTTTGCTTATAACTGACCTGACAGTACCTCTGTTGTGTCATTTTTTTCCTAATAACTGACCTTAAAGGTTAGGGGACCGGCTCAATCTTTTGGGTCAGTTTTTTATTCATAACCGACCTAACAAGACCTCTCTAGGGTCGGTTTTGTTTGGAATAACCGACCTTACAACCTCAGGTGCAGTTTCTTTCTCGCTTGGGTTAGTTTTTTATAGCCTCTTGGGTCAGTTTTTACTATATAAGGCTGGTTTTCTTTGGTTAAAAAAACTGACCCCATAGAGCAATTTCTTTAGCGACAACCACTTAGGCGTCAGTTTAAAAGTGATGCTACAGGCCCAAAAAACTGACCCTGTAGACCATTACTGTAGTAGTGGCACCATACCATTGAATTTGCTATCTATTTATAACTAATCAATAAGTTATGCATCTTACCTGATCTACCACTGTATAGGATCTATTATCCTATATAATTGTTATGTCGCTATTATATTTTTCATTTTCTACTACTTCTAAAAATTCAAATAAAGTTTTCTATGCACATCTTTGCTAGCATCCTCTAACATCCTACAAATCTTTCCTAGTCACCAATGATGGATTTCCTGCATGGGAGGTTCTAAGGCAATTAGGACCATAACACACCTAGAAATTAGTACTTTTAAGTCCATGTTAGGAAGGCCAAGAAAAGCATCAACTTCAAAAGTCTACCCACAATAAGATCACCTTTTATCTTGTTTCTCTATTTTCTTTAAGTAAACCATCTAGCATCACTAAATTCCTTCACAACCCAACATTGTTTTAATATTGGATTACCAAGCCAGATAGGGATGGTAATCCTTCCCCAATGATAACTAGATTGTCAAATTCGATCATTGGTTTTGCTATTATTTTCTATTTTCTTATCCAACATGGTCAATTTACAACTTGGCTCTCAGGATCAATCTTAATCCTCATTTTTTATACAAAATGTGGTGGTGCATCCAACACTTTTTTATGTGAAATTTCACTACTAAAAAGGGTAGATATTTGTTTGCATTATCTATATTTTTCATTCCTTTTTGGGTATGGTGTGACACTTTGACACTAGCCCAGCATTCACTAAAATACGAGTTGCATAAAAAGTGGTGATTGGGTACATTTTGACACATGGGGTAGATTGTGAGTGATGTAGGTGGAATTCTTCCTTCCTTTGGAGTGATATCCTATCCATTTGATAAGAGAGACTATGAAATGCATGGACATGGTCATTAAAGTCAATATATGATATTAAGGTCAAAATATCTCAATTAGTCTACTCTAGTTCAAGGAACATAGATTGAATGTTAAGAGCATGACATTCCATGACTTAGTTTCAATTTGGATATCTCTGGCAATGGGATTGTACAATCATTGAAACATTGATCACTTTATATGTTGTAGTTGTTCTTCAAATCATTCCTATTACTTGGGTTACAATGATGTATGCCTAGATATCGATATTTTCTAGTGTTGTTTTGAACATCACTACCATCATAATTAGGAATTGTCAGATCACCCAAATATGGATGCATAGGGAATTGAAGTTTAAAATAAAAAATATGATTATTGTGATTCTAAATCTTAAACAAGTTGATTAACCCTCTCATAAAGTGACCAGAATATCTGATCAGCCAATTGTATTGATTGGTTTAATAGAAAAATCAATTGTTAGTTGGTCTGTTGAATTTTCCATTAGACTAACATAATCAGACAAGACTGATCAGGGAACCTGATCAGGCAATCACAATGTAATACATAAAGTCTCAAATAGGTATGAAATTCAAATGCATCTCAACTATCTTGATCAGTTGATCATATAGAGTGATTAGTTGATTAAAGTGCCAACAAGGCTATGATAAGCCTATCAAGTAATGTAGATTGAGCGATCATAATCTAGTGTAAGTTTTTCAGCATTGAAATATTTTTGAAATTGTGACTAGGAAAGGTATTGGAATTAAAGATCTTTGAGCCAATGACTCTCCTATACAAAGCGAGTATGTCCCAAAGGTTTTGACACATATTTTGAGACAACTTGTCTATAAAATTTCTCTCTTAGAAAGAGAGAGTGAGAAACACAAAGGATTGCTGCCCAATATAGGAAAAAAAGGGAGTTTTGGGATGCCTAGCAGGTCAAAAACTCTTGTTCCTCTTTGAATTTGTGAACAAGGTGGTGCACCACATTCTCCCATGGATGACGTAGAGGTTGAGGCATGCATGCAAGGCTTGGGGAATCTATTCCACATGGTGACATCAAGGTTCTATAAATAATATAATTTTGCAACAACTTGTTTGAAGATCTAGATCTCTTATTGATTCATATAGATCTCTTGGTGACCATTCCAGTTCTAGATCTAGAAGATTTATTCTTAGTGGGAAGAAGATGTGTCTAGTTGTTAGACAACTAGTGTGCATAAAGGTATCACCTTTATCCATTGTTATGTATTTTTTTTAGAGAAATGTTATAGCTATAACAGGTCCTATGGTTGGGTATAAAATGAAGATTCTTATTTCTATTCTGCTATGCCACCTTTTCAGGAACCCGTAGTGGTATATGAGTCAATGTAGTATGCTTCTAATACTAGTTTAGGTTTTGCACAAAGGATGGTTTGTTGGACGATTAATATGCAAACTTGTATCCATGATAATCACCTAAAATCATATATATTTTGATACAAATACCTATGTGACATCTTGAATATTAGTTTTGTTTGGTGGATATGTATATGGAAATTGGAAAATTATGGTATGATCTAGAACATGTAATGTGGTAACCTATATTTTAAGGGATTTATAAACACCATAAATAATGATGAACTAATAGTGAATAATGCATATCCAAACATATAGATGATATTACAGATCGTATTTAGACTATATGAAATCCAACAATTGGTTTTGATGTATAATGTTGAAGGTCAAGATATTAGGTGGCCAAATATCTATGAATGTACTTGATGAGCTAGATTTTTATTTTGTGCATATTGGGCAACTAATCCATGTATAAAAGCTTATAATGTATATCCATGGCTGAATTGACATATGAGACATGTTGGAGGTGTCTTCATAAAACTGTTGAACTATATGGCCAATGGATTGAGCCTTTTTTGAGAAATTTATGTGAGTGGTCTAACAAATTCTAATTAGCTTATCTTGGTATAATACAGCTATATCAGAGATCACATAATGTTTAGAGCTTGCATTTGGGAGATATTGATGTCTTAGTTTTGATAAAGTGAATAGATTGCTTAATATGTCGAACTAAGTTTCATCTATATGATTATGTCACACTACTAGGTGAGCATTATTTTTGTGTTGTAGCTACATGGAGGTTTTTTAACCAATGATGGGGATGTAGCGATGCTATCCCACCTTCTACCTATGACAAGATAGGGGAGGAGATAGGGTCAACTACTTGAACCATGTCACACTACTCACTCCCTAAACCAATAAACCACATGTTTTAGATCAAGGGATCATATCCTAAATTATTGGAACTCTTGAATGACACTTGTTTTGTGTGAAAGGGTAGTGTGTTGTGGGGGGAGAACAAGTGAGGTCCTATCAACCTTACTCTTCTTCTTAGCACTGTAACACTCATAGAATAAGAGATAGTAGATGGGATCTTGAGGAGAGCATAGTAGCCATGGGAAACCTCCACCAAGTCTCCATGAAATCAAGGAAAGGATCCAACACTAGATATTTGTTCCCCAAACCCCAACAAAAGTTAGAGGATTTCATCTCCAAGGATTCAGTGGGCTTTTATGATGGATGAAATTGGTGTTGGCTAGATAAGAAGAACTGCTTGTGGTCGAGTTTAGAGTTTCCCCATCTCTTTGAGACAATGGTGGTGAGTCCCTAAAAATTGTGTGGAGAATCAAATATAGATTGAACTATGTGTGAGTCTCTCCTTCACCATAGAAGTGTCCAATCAGAAAGCATGTCCATATTCCAATCTGACGTAGATGATGTTGTATAATTGTAACCAGATTGAGACCTAGCTAGAGATCTCTCCACCAACACCTTAGAGTAAAATCAATTTCCATGTCTTCATCTGGGGATCTATTCCTCACTCACTAGCTTGCTGGCAAGATCTCTCATAGAGGCAACATCATCTAGGTAGGAAGAGAGAAACTACACATGGAGTCAAAAATGTGAGTCGGGAGAAGGTTAGCTAGTCCAACAATCACTTGATCAACCAATCCACCTGGCCCAGGGTGAGTTAGGAAACACATGCTCACTCTCCCTTGTTGGACAACATGGCATAAATCTAGCACTGTTGGACTCTAGATCTGATGGCTGCAAATAATTAGGATAGGTAAATCATATCTTATCCATATACATTATATAGATCATGTATTAGATATTATAAATATATCCCCTAACCAATAAATCCCCTAAAAATACCTATGTAGTAACTAAAATGTATAGTTTATTATAATATACTTAGTTTTGTCTTTTGAGGTCCAACATCTTATGATATTTAATGTAGAATGCTTACATTAAGGCTCATTTCAAAGGTATAGTTAGCATATGATGGTGATTAAATCTAAGAAAAATATTGAAGAAGCCTAATATGATTTAGAGACCACATGTTGACTCTAATTTAAAATATATCTCGAAGTATATGTCTTTCCCCTTTAATGACTAGTTAGATTCTTTTCAGCTCACACTAATTCTTGAAAATCAATCCATCATTAGAAAAAAAATGCAAATTGAACCACTGCCTTATTATTCCATACAAATAAGTAAACAAATATCATAGACACAATTAAAATCAGTTCAAACCTAGGATTTGATAAAACGTAATGTGCACCTACAATACTAAGCATAATGATGATTAATTTTTATCAATTGAGTGTATCTTATGGTTATATGATCAAGAATAAGTTAGGTTGGAAGCTCTAAATCAGGCATGCATTTTAATAATTTATGAATATGGCTTTCTTTAATGAAAAGTGATACGTCTGAATGCTTGTTTACTTGGTGAAATATTGTCATATAGTATTCAAATGTTGTACTTTATGTTTGTCTCTTTGTCATTTCTTTATAACTTACAAATATAATATAGAAACTCTATTATACAAACCTTGTACACCTACCTATATTCTCATGGCAAGGACATGAGGCTAATGTCCTACTTGAGTTGTTAAGATAGGGCGGAGGGTTAGCTCTTGGAGATGGCCTTTAGGTTCCTCACACAATAAATGGTTAGCTAATCTGGAGCGGACTTGGGGACTTTTCTGATAGGAAGTTAGCCAAAAAGGCATTATGATATATGTGTGTGTTGGTATAATTGGAATATAATTATATTAAACATGGGATATCATTTTTCTAAATACTTAACTTGTTTAATATTGTCCTTTTACTTCTGAAACTATTTTCATTTTATGCAAAGTTTATATATGTGTACCTTTTTGCCCTGTACTTAATACATTGTGTTTTGTTTGTCACTCAAAAAACCTATTACTAATAAAATCAAAAACTTTAGGTACAAAAAATTCCCCTTGATGAAACAAAACAGATCCCAAGTCTCCACGTAGGGAGACATAAAAGAGATCCAATAAAAGAAAAATCCAAACTAAGAAAGACTAAGAGAAGAGTAGGATATAGAAAAGCCCGTAAGACCTAGCAGGGGGAGGGAGAGCATACAGGACCAAAACATAGCACCCACAAAGACGCCTGAGCAAACTCCAACACTACTACCAACTCAAAAGGGCAAGACATCACGTGTCCCAACCCCAAGAACAAACTCAACAGGAACACATAAGATAGCAAAATGAGAAAGACATGACTGTCACTCAACGTCTTTCTCCCTAAAGCAGTGGCCATATGCACCTGGTCATTACTTCATTCAAAAAATTCCAAGAAAAACAGTAGTTCGAGCTTAACAGGGGCATCGTCACCAAACATCCATAGACTTTTGTAGCTGGAGACAAGCATCCATGGATCCTCTAGCATTCAGTTCACCCACAAGGAGAGGATATGTCTGACTATCATCACCTGCATATGTCTAGAGACATTGCTTCTGATATCCACATTGAGCATGAATAAGAATATCACTAGAGCCAGGAGTTGTTGTTTGCATAGCAACATTGCATCAAGCTGAGACTTTCCAACAAACACCTTGATGGTGTCCTTCTCAAATGGCTAGAGGCCGGACTACCATCAAACGCCTGATGTACACCCAGAGCTGCAACGGCAGGAAGGCCTCTAGTCACCAGGCTTTAGCAGTGTAGCAGCAGCTTGTCGAAGCTTCAAGATGAATGTCGCAAGGTTAGCAGGGGGTCACCAGGGTAACGCCATGTCAATGCCAAAGCACCTCATCCGCCCATCAGCCAACAAAGACTACCAGCAGTAACAGCGGAGGGGGAAACCTCTGCACATCGGGGACACCAGTACTGGAGTCGTCGCCACGGATGAAGTGCCACAACTGGACCGAGAAAAGTAGAGTCGGTTGATGTCAAAGAGCCATCGCATAGCCAAATTCCCCCAAGGAGCATTGGATAGCAAGGGAACGCCTCCAGTAGGGTAGGATGAGTAGTACACGATAGTAGGAGCACACCGTCAAATGGTTAGTGGAGGACCAACCACCCAGCGAGGAGCCCTTCTGCTGCCATATCCACCAAGGCCTGAAGCATGGTTGGAATCATGGACGTCTACATCCTGGGTAAACCAGGGTTCACTCAGAGGACCAACAGAGGTACTGGAGAAGAGAGAAGAACACCCATCTCTTCCCAAGCATGGTGGAGCAGCATACGAGACCGGATCTGGTTGGGAGCGGCCCCTCTCCACCCGTTACGCTTGAACGGAGTAGAGTTCAACATGGTCGAATCACCAATCCCTGGTCCAAAGAGTGACTCCTCGTGGTGCGGCGCACCTCCATCACCCCAGATCTACTAAGTAGGCGACATCATCTTTGACTAGCTTCCGTCTCTATAGGATCTCTCCAAAGCCTCCCATCACAGCAACCTCGCCGTGACTGATGGGGGCCAGGGGGAGGAAGCATCGAAGAAGAGACGCTCCCTCCCCCCAGTGGCAGCCACCGGGAGTGACTAGAGAGAGGGGAGCAGATCCTTAGAGCGGAGCCATACCCCATAAAGTGGGAGTTATTTGAGGAGGAGCACTGAGTTTCAGATGTGAAGGATACATTGTGTTTTTACATACTTGTTTCATGTATTTTTTAGGTTATGAAATGGATAGAGTATATGGGACTAGAGAGTCATGTCATGTAAACTTATTGTATGATCCCCAGTGTATATGAATAGACTTGTACAATTACCCAATTTTCTAAAAAGAAAAGAATAGAGTTACAATTTGAATCTTGAATATGTATCTAAAATCTTGTAATAAAACAATGTTTCTTAATATATTTTTTGAATGTTGAGATTATTTTGGTGCTTTTATCTTGTTATCGGTTCACTTGTACTAAGATTTTATGCTTCTGCATTTACACTTTGATAATACCATGCTAGGAATGGATGCCTATGACATATCACCCTTGAATTTATAGTCATTTGGAATTAGGATTTGGGTACTAAAAGGTTTTTTGCTACATGGTATCAATGTATGAACAATAATTACACCAATCGTTTCTCACATGAAGCACAAACTAAATTCAACTTTACATCTAAACTCTAGAAACTGAATGAGTTGTCCTAGGCAGACTAAGATGAATTAACCTCTAAGTTAAAACCTAGATGCTCTGGAACTAGGTGTACATTTGTATAATCATTAGAATGTTCCTTTTCTTCTCCTTTTGTCATGTAGTATGGGTTGTAGGTTTAGGAGGATGAGAAAAGGGATATCTTATTATAACCCTAGACATATGTTTGCGGCATGCTCTTAGTGTAGTTAGAAAAGTATGCACCATGTTCTTCCTAGTTCTCTAGGTGTTGTGGTACTAGAATGCCTAATGAAAGTGATAACTAATTTTGTTTTGGTTTTATTTGAATGGAGTATGGTGTTTTCCATCATTTATTTACAATGTTGGAGAAAACCTATTTCAATTATTAGTACATATGTACATATGATAAATGTTACCACATGCAAAAAGCAGTGAGTATCCATGTAACCTAAGAGAAAGAGTTGTAACACCAGTCGACATGAGATTGTTTAGATTCTAGTTGTAGTTTGAAGAGTTGTCTAGAACCCTGATAAATGTTAGGGTAGTAAGTATCCTAGATGGCCTAGGTTATTTATAATGATGATTAAGATAATGGTTTTGATTTGCATGTTGACGTCGATGATATGAGTTTCTTCATGATGGAACACAAAATAGGTGAAAAGTTGAAATATATGCTCAATGGGATACATGATTATGAGTCCCAAGCTAGACTACTTTTAAGTATATGAGCCTAATCACCTAGTGTATGGTTATCTTTATAATGCTTAACTCTAGATTTCCTATGAAAATATCTAACCCTAGAGAAAGAGGCATTTGAATATATGTACATTTTCCATCTAGGTGGAAGATGTCCCAAAACCCTAAAAAGATGTATTTGATGTGTGATCTTCATGATGAGGCTCATACTCAGGTTAGTGGTCTTGTGTGGATGAATCTAGTGGTTGTCCTTGTGTTTGAAAGTTGGAACAAAGTTTAGTACATGTATATGTTGATGGCTAGCATGTTTTGTGTCAACATGGAAGGGTCATTTCTTGAATGGATTGGGCTTGTCAAATTCTTTTAATCACAATTGAGATACTAATGACACCACAATATAGATGATAATATTGTTCATCAGGATAATGAAAAACATGTGAAAATAAATCTCACTTGAGATAAGCACCTTATATATGTATGATAAGTCACTCCCATATGCTAGACCTAATATGAAACCATAAAATACATGAAAGTTATAAGTTCAAAGTCATGAACTTGAAATCAAGATATATTTGTATCATATATTACATCATTACAAAATAAAGTGCTTAATCCAATCCTTCTTAATCTAAGCTTTTATTTTGATGATATTTCACACATAATAGGGTGAAACCCTAAGTTCCAAGCATGTTTAGCAAGCCATTCTTATGTCATGAAATCGTGGTTTGATGTCGATGATAAACCAAAAATTATAATAAGTGTGATAATTTCAGTAAACAATGTCATGAAGCCTTGATACCACCCTGCATGGTTTAGTAGACTTAAAGACAAAAACTTGACCATAGCCTTCTGCAGAAAGTGACCATTATTCTTTGGGTATTAAGAGGATGTAAATCGTATGCCAAAACAATATCATTACATAACTAAGTTATTCATGATGCATCGATGAATATAAGGTGGAGTGGAAACAACTAACTATGTTAATATCCTAAGTTGACATCATATGTTACATCTAAAATGATATTGACCTTGGCACAAAGAAGTGGTTTCTTAGAGGTTAAAAATAATTTTCTTGAGTATGACATTAGTTGAATTTGATAATGAAATTCCATATAAGGTGGGATGAATGTGATATCCTATTTTTCAAGAAATTGATAATCATCCTCAATAAAGGGAAATAATAATAAATAATGTGGATCTAAAAATATATATGGTATTATAGATCGTATTTAGAGTATATGAACATGTAATGATGCATTTTGATGTATAACACAAAAGGTCAAGATATTAGGTGGCCAAAAATCTTTGAGTGTACTTAATGAACATGTTTTTTCTATTTTGTGTATATTGGGCCACTAAGATATGTATCAAAGTTTATTTTGTGTATTCATGGCTGACTTGACATATGAGACATATTTGAGGTGCCTTGATAAATATCTTGAACTATATGGTGCTTGGATTTAGCCTTTTTGAGGAAGTTTTGGGAGTGGTATGACACATTCATTTGAGTTTGTTCTTTGTGTAATACTAACTTTGGCTATGACAAAGCTATATCAAAGATCACAACATGTTTAGAGCTTGTATTTGGGAGATATTCATGTCTTAGTTTTGGTTATTTGAATAGATTTCTTAATATGTTAGACGCAAGTTTCATATATATGATTGTGTCACACTACTAGGTGAGTGTTAGTTTTGAGTTGTGGCTACACAAAGGATTTGCAGCCATCAATGAGGATCCAGTGATGCTAGCTCACTGTAGATCTCCAGAAAGAGTGGGAGGAGAAAGGCTCAAGGCCTTGAACTACCTCATGCTACTCACTCCCCTAACCAGTAAACCACAAGTTTCAAATTGAGGGATCATATCCAAAATTCCAAGAACTCTTAAATGATTCTGGTGTCGTTGTTGGGGGTAATGTGTTGTAGAGGGAGAATAGGTCAAGCCCCCTCAACCTTAGTCTACAACTTAGCAAAGGTACACATTTAGAAGAAGAGAGAATAGAGGGGATCATGAGCAGAGAATAGGAGTCATGGGAAACCAACACCAAGTCTCAATAAAGTCAAGGAGAGGATCTGACACTAGATATCCATGCCTCAAACCCTAAAATATGTCTTAGGAGTTCATCCCCAAGGATTCAATGGGCTTCTTTGATTGATGAAGTTGGTGTTGGCTAGTGAAGAAGAAGCACTCAGGGTGGAATTTTGAGTTTTACCATCACTTTGAGACAATGGGTGGTAGTGAGTCCATGCAACATGTGTGGAGCATCAAACACAGATTAAACTATTTGTGAGTCTCTCCTTCACCATAGAGGCATCCAAACAGAAATCATGTCCATCTGCTAGTCAGACCAAGATGATGTTGTAGCACTGCAACCAGATTGAGACCTTGCTAGAGAGCTCTCTAGCAGTACCTCATAGTAGAATCAATCACCATGTCTTCATTAGGGGGTTTGTTCTTCACTCATTGGATCTTTGGTGAGACTGCTCACAATAGCAGCATTATCTGAGTAGGAGGAGAGCACCTACACATGGAGTTGAGAATGGTAGTCAAGAGAAGATTAGCTAGTCCAACATCACTTGATCAACCGGTCCACCCAGCCCAGGGTGAGTCGAGAAATGTACCCCCTCATTCCCTTGTTGGGAGACATGCCATGTATCTAGCACAACAAGACTCTAGATCTGATACTTACAAATAATCGAGAAAGGTAAACAATCTCATATTTGTATATAATAGATAGATATTGTATTAACCATTATTAATATATCCCTTGGCCAATAAATCCCCTTAAAAATCCTATGGACTCACAAAAATGTCTAGTTTAATATCACATACTTATTTTTGTCTTTTGGGGTCCAATACCTAATGATATTTAATGTGGATGATTATGCTTACATTAAGGTTCATTTAAATGTTGTAATTAGCATATCATGGAGATTGAATTTGAGAAAATATTGATGAACTGTAACATTATTTGGAGACCATATGTTGACTCTTATTTAAACTATATTGAAAGCTATGGGTCTTTCCACATTAATGATTAACTAGATGCTTCTATCCTCATACTAATTTTACAAAATCAATCTATCATCAAAAAAACATATAAATTGAATTAGGGACTTATTATCACATATAAATTAGCATACATATATCATAGACAAGATTAAGATCTATTTAAACCTAGGATGGCTAAACCAAAATGTGGAGCTAAAATACCAACCATAATGATGATCATGTATTAATGGTGATTAATTATTATTAATAAGGTTTGTCTTGTGGCTAGATGATCAAGGATAAGTTAGGTTTGAATCTCTAAATCAGGTATGGGATTTAATAATTATATTACTATGGCTTTTTTGCTTGAAATGTGACAAATATATATATGCTTGTTTACTTGCTCAAATATTTCCATGTAGTATTCTAGTATTGTACTTGATGTTTGTCTTGTTTTTGTTGTTTTATAACTTACAAACATAATATAGAAACTCCATTATACAAACCTTATGCACCTGACTATATTCTTGGGGTAAGGGACGAGGTTGGGTGTCTTACTTGTGTTGTCAATATAGGGCCAACCATGTTGAAAAAAGGGTTAGATCTTGGTGATGGCCATAAGGCCTATGAAATTGAAAAAGGGTTAGCTAATCTGAGCTCCCCTACAAACATTTCCAATGGGAAGTTTGTCAAAAAGGCCTTATGATATATGATTTTGTTGGTACAATTGGTATAAAATGATATAAAACATGGGCTCTCATTTCTCTAAATACATAAATTGTTTTTATCATTATTATACTTTCCAAACTCTGTTCAAACTATGCAAATCTTATATTTGTGTATCTTTCGGCTATGTACTCAATAACTCATGTGTTGACCCGCTTGTTTCGCGTATTTTTTAGGTTCAGAATTGGATAGGAGTTGAAGGGCTTGGTCAGTAGTGTTAGGTGTCCTTATTGTAAGATCCCTAGTGTATATGAGCAGACTTTTACAATTTGATTCTTGAAGATGTATCTGAAATCTTGTAATAAAAATATTTGTTAATATATTTTGTTGATTGTCGATACTATGGCAGTGCTTTGATCTTATTATATATTCATGCATGCTAAGATTTTATGCTTCCACATTCTTGTTTTAACAATTCCATGCCAGGAATGGACACCTAGGTCCTATCACCATTGACTTTTTAGTTATCTTGAGTAAGGATTTGGGTAATAAACAATTTTGTCACATGTAATATCAACATTTCAATATTAATCAAACATCATATAGCATGTATATAGATTGTATGCCATGCCTCTCTCTATTCAATCTCCATGTAAATTGTAATTATGTAATTAGACTCAGATGATGTGAAAACATCACCACAATAGAGAGGAGGAGACCATAAGAAACCAACTCCTAAGAGGATTGTCACTGGTGGTTTTGTCATCAAGTCAAGACAATGGATCAACAATAACACAAGAACTACCTAGATTAAGGACTTCTGATTGGTTGATCAACTTGCTTGATTGAGCAACCATAAACCCTAAAAGGAAAGATCTAGGATTGCATCTAGATGTAAATTTATGTGTTGTTTTTCTACAATGCTTGTTGGCTCAAGTTTGTGTACTAGTTTCCATATACTTTTTACCACATCTAGTGATTGTTACAGTATATGATAAACATAATAACATATGTATATTGGGTATTAAATGCATATAATATATATATATATATATATATTTCTTTATATAGTATCAATGTTGAAGATGCCTTCCAAGTGAAATACACATTAAAACCTTTTTTACTAAGTGTGTGTACACCAAACGTGGAGGCCATCTAGCTCAAGGAATTATGATAATAAGTATGTGGTCCATCAAAGAAGGGTACATATCTTATTGTATTGGCCTTAGGTTGGACTTGAATAGGTGATCTTAATGGGATTAAGCACTTAGATGCATAAATATGGCATATAAATCATATGATGAATTATTGACATGGAGTTGTGAAGACATCTATTTAATAATTCCATATGATGCAACTGGTAATTGGAGTCAGGCTAGAATACACTCGAGTGTAAGATCCACCATACAATCAAGTGGTGTTTACATATGTAGACAATTGTTTTGAAAAATTCAAACCATTAACATTGATTTTTATAAAAAATACAGGATACATGCAAAAATTAGCTCATTTGGATTTTTATAATTCACTCTTCCATGAAAAAAAACTGACGCACAAAACTAATTTGAATTGTATCTTTTTTTCTCCTTCATATGCATGACCTAGAAGTGTCCAAATGACTCAAATTGTATGTGTAGTATGTTCATGTGATATTTAAGAAGATAAATTATTTTAATTTTCAAAATAAATGTTTTATTATGGAAAACTACTTGAGTGTATTCGATCTCCAAAACACATGTAGTTTATTCTATTCTGACTCCAGGTAATTTTTACCTACCTAAATAATTTAGTCATGGGCATCAATAATGGTTGAGTAATGACCTAATATTTTGGATCTTGGCTAACTAGAAGATTTCTATTTGTAATATTCCAAATAAATAGTGAGGAATATTACTTTAAATAAAATATTGGGAGTGTAGTCAACTAAAGTCAAATTTAATTTTGCCAAATCAGATTTTTGATATCAAACTAATTTTTAAATCTAAATATTGACTCATGCCAAATATAGAACGTCTATCTTAATGGAAACAATTCATTTTCACTATGATTAATCCTTGATAAAGAGAAATTTAATGGAAATAACTTCCATGATTGGTTCATGATGTTGATCAATGTTCTCACATAAGAACATAAGATCTATGTCCTTGATAAAACAATACCTAATAAACCAACTCAAATGTACCTAGAGAGGAAAGGGAGGTTTATAAGATATATTTAGATGACACTATGGACATCAAGTGACTCATTCTTTGCTCCATCAACCATGAGCTTTAGAAGAAACATGAGAACATGGATTTTGTTGAGATGATAACACATCTCTGGAACATGAATCAAGAATAAGAGGGCCAAGAGAGGTGTGATGTCTCCAAGGTTCTTTGTAGGTGCAAAATGGTAGAAGGTGATATAGTTGGGCACCATGTACTAAAATTAAATGGATATGTGGAAAGTCTTACATGACTAGTATATCCTTTGTGTAAAAAGTTTTCCAAACATTTATTCCTATAATCATTTCTAAATGCATACAAGTAATTTTCATGAATTACAACATTAACAATATTGATAAGCCATTGAATAAAATACTTGGCTAGTTGAGATCTACTAAGGAGGAATGAAAGACAACCCAATCCCATGTTGATCATAAGCAAAGGTAAAAAAAGGAAAAGGTAAAGATAAGAGAGGTTCTATATCTATCTAAAGGTCTTATGCACTTAAAGCAAAAGGAGGAGTGGATAAGGGAGGAAATTGTCACCAGTTTGGTCATTGGAAGAAAACATGTCCTTTGTACCTTAAGGAACTAAAAACCAAGAAGTAGGGGATAGAGATCTCCACTATTGGTATATATGTTATTGAAATAAATGTATCTACTTCTTCATCATATGTATTGGATATCAGATGTGAATATCGCATATGCTCAAATATGTAGGAACTGAAAAGAAATAGACTTTTGAACATAGGGGAGGTTGGACTCCAGTTGCAAATGGAGCAATAATTGCTACCATTGTAGTAGGGACCTATTGTTTATCTATATCTAATGAGCTTATAATAGAGTTACAAAACTACTATCATGATATGCCATAAATAGAATCACTAAGTATGTGTCTTGCTTGAATAAAAATGGTTTTGTGTTTCTAATAAGGAATGGTCTTATTTCCATTTTCAAAGATGAGATCTTTTACAGAAGTGCACTTATGTCTTATGGTCTTTGTTTATTAGATCATGAGATGCATGTATAAAACAAAATACCAAAAAGTTAAAACTCAATGACTCAAACAAAACTTATCTTTGTAAGGAAAATAAATGAGAACAAAAAAATTTTGAGTACAAATTTAAGTTTCCTATTTAAAAATAGAGACATGATTAAATCTAAATCTAGGAATGATATTGATATTGTTGATTATATTTAGAAGATTATCAAGCCAAACTTTCTAAAGAATGATTTGAGAATTTTGATAGGTAAAGAAGTTCAAAATCTGAAGCATGTGTGGCATATCATTATGCCTAGAGGGGATGTATCATTTTGGGAACACTAGCTTTTAGGGATTAAAGGTCCTAGAAGGTATATTTTAAATGGTTGGAGGTGTTTTCTAAACAAGTTTCTCACCATTTATCATCTATATAGTATAAGATTTCACCTTCCCTAGTGGTGTATCTTATACAGGAGTGATGTAGAGAATCTTGATCACACAATGTTTCAATGTGAATTCTATAAGAAATTATCGAGGGAAGCGATTAAAGATGCATATATAGTTCAAAATCCTGGCTCTTTTAGGGATGTTTGTTCCACTAAGTCTCTATAGTAGGGTCTCACTATTTTATCTATCTTTTATTTCCTATGGGATATAAGAGATATTCAAATTTTTTGAGAGGAGCACAAATGCAGATAATAGATAGGTCCTCTTAAAGAAATATATAGATAGCATATATGTGTAGTTTTTGAGTTCCTTTACTTTTCTATTTTTCATTATGAGCCTTTTGATCAGCGTTAGTAAGTGATTTTGGAAAAAAAATACAAAAATGGTAACACACTTTCCAGAAGAAAAAAAATGAGGAGAATTTCTACCCTCCATAAAGATGTTTATTTACTCTCTTTTGATTTGGAATTTATAGAGACAAGTGAATATTGGTTAATTGGACAAAATGACAAAAGCTCCTTCCACTAGAAACCATGAGAGAGTTAGTGTCCTATTAGGGCTCATAGATACTGATGTTTGTAGACCTTTTAGAACAACTTATAGAGGTGGATATTAGTATTTCATCACTTCTATATATGACTTCTGTAGATTTGGCTATTTGTATTATAGGAAACACAAATTGGAATCTTGTAAAAAGTTCAATGAGTTCATGATTAAAGTACATAATGAACTTGACAGAAGAATTAAAGCATTCTGAAAAGATCAAGATGTTGAATACTTAAGCTAAGAGTTTGAGGTTGTTATGAAGGAAGGTGGTATTATATCATAATGGAATCATCTTGGAACACCACAACATAATGATGTGTCAGAAACAAGGAATATCACCTTGTCAAACTTGGTACGATCAATGATGAGTTGACCTAATCTTCCCATTTAATTTCATGGACATGAGTTTGAAAGATTGTCTTTTGCATTTAGTTGAGTACCTCCCAAATCTATAGAAAAGACAATTTATTAGATATGGAATTAGGAATGTTTGACTGTGTCTTTCATACAAATTTTGGGATGTGAAGCTTGTGTCAAGATTTGTTTTTTGAAAAGCATGGACATAAATCGGATAAATGTATCTTTTTTGGATACCCTATGGGCTAAGGATTACTATTGCCATATTCTATCTGACAACAAAGTGTTTGTTTCTAGAGATGTCATATTCCTAAACAATAAATTTATTTCTAGAGGAACTAGGGGGTGGAAAATAGAACTTCAAGAAGTTCAAGACCAACAAGAATGTTGTACCTATTATTAGGAATTGTGGAGGTGACAAGAAAAACAAACAATAATTTTTATACTTTGTGTGTCCTACAAGAAGATCTCATCAAAAATGACACATTTGGAAAGAGGGTGTGCAAGGTATACCTTTTTCATGAAGCATGTCCAATAACATCCCTTTCACGTGGATGTGTGCATCAGTCATCGCATGCATGGACTATCCTCGTCAATGTCCTTGAAATCCATGTGCATTAAGCCCATATCTTTTTGTGGTCCATGTTTATGGACTAAAAGTCCTTGTCGTGCTACCTGATCTGATGGGAAGGAGAAGCCTCTTAGTTGGTGACATGCTACCATTAAAGTTTCTATCATTTCTCTCTTTCTGGGAAAGTGATGGCTAGGGTTCACATATAAAAGCATTTCTAATGATCTTGTCATTGCACCTCTTTAAATAGGAGAGGAGAGGCAGAAAGATTTCATAAAAAGCTTAGGAAATGAAAGGCTACAGTTGTGTTTAAATGGGCCACTCGTGGTCTACCAAATAGGCAATTAGAATATTTTGGAATCATGAAGTTAATAACCCAATCAATCAATCATATTAATCAATTGACTAATTTTCCATCAATTGGCTGCAAACTATAACCCATTGCTTAGGGTTATCTGATCGACTTGTCATATAATTCAACAATTCAAATCTAATTAATTACATTAAAAAATTTAACCAGTTAACTTGGATTATATTCTAATAGTATTCTAGTTAATTGTTGGTATGTATGCCCTGAGAGCCAATCATGGGATGATTAGTGGGATACATTAAGATTGATTTGATAAACATCAAAGGCAAGCTTCCAATTCTTTCTGGTTCAGTCATATGAGATAGTGATAGAACAGATTGAATGTCTACAGAATGACAGTATTCAATGACGTATGCCTTCAGGTTCATGACCTGAACGATGAGATCATACGGATGCTAAGAGTTTGTACATTCTTGTTATGTCCCTGGTCGGATGTCATTGTGGAAGGTAGATAGACAGCAATGACACACAAGACTAGATTTTGGTGTTGGTTGATGACAAAATCTCATTAGTCATGATATAGAGATATCAAACCAAACACATAGGTACTTGTTAGAGAACAAGTGTACCGGACAGACCCACCGTGAGTTTGACACATGGAACCATAAGATGGTAGTCACAGTCAGTACTCACAGTGATGGTGGTGAGTGTGATTCTTAGACCTGAAATCACTGCACTCAACACATGTCGTTGGGCACACTTTGACATCATGAAACGCAGTCCTGAAACATGGGTTGTTATAAAGGTGATGGTTGGGTGGCTTTGACACATGGGGCTTTTGAGGGGTGAGTGATAGATATGGGATTTGTCCCTCCTAAGGGAGTTTGATATCCAAGGCCACTTGATGAGTAGGATTGAGATAGGCGTGCGCACGCATGTGTGAATCAGTATGTGATATTGATGTCATACATATCTCCTTCAATCTACTCTGAGATCAAGAAAGTGAATGAACGTTGACAGGATGACAGTTCCATGCCTTGAGTTCATTCGGGATATCAGTGACAAAGGAATTATACATTCACTGTAACACCATTCACGGATTGTAGGATGAAAGTTGTTCTCCAACTTTCTAATTTCACTTGGGTAGCACTGATGTGTGACTAGGCACCGCTCTTTGCTTGTGAAGTCATAAGTGTTATGGACTTTCACTGCCAACGTGAAATGGACCTGCAGGGTCACACACATAGGATTTAACCTGGAAGAGGAGTTTTGTCCACAAAGCAATGTTTAGATTGATTACTAAAGGAGTTTAGTAGTTCAATTAAACACTCAATCAGTCGATAGCTCAATATCATATGGTTCAAGGTGTTGGACGCATTGATTGGAGTATCAGATTGATTGAAATCGCAATTGACTGATTTTGCCCAACCTGTGCTCCCAACCGATCGGCTCATGTGATGAACCGGTCGGCTGAGGTGCTGAACCGGTCGGCTGGAGTGTCCAGGCCGATCGGCTCAAGAGTTGAACCGATCGGCTCAACTGGTGCAACCGACCAGTTGGGAAAGTCATGTCGGCAAGAATTTTCCTTTGGTTTCAAATTGCCCAATTCGATTGGGAATAACATTGGTATACGATACCAATTGAGAACGAAACAAGGAAAGTCTTTTTGAGCTGGATTAGGACCATGAACCGATCGGTTCAGGGCACCAACCGATCGGTTGGAGTGCCCCAAACGATCGGCTCAGGTCCAACCGATTGGCTCAATGGCCGAACCGATCGGTTCAGTTGTGAACCGATCATTTCAAGTTGCGAACCGGTTGCTTTTTGTGGAAAATTCTCGAACCCTTCTACTCCTGCTTTAGTCCCGTATTGCCGGGCACAGAGAACCCTGCCCCATGACCCGCCTATATATATAGGGGTATTGGGGGCTTCTCAAAGTACAACTCAATGCAAGCCGGTTGTTTTGCGAAGTTGTCGTTCTCTCTGGTTTTGGTAACCGTGAGAGAGCCCGAGCAAGTGCTTCCCGCAAAGGGAGGTGCAGTAAGGGAAGGACAACTGCAGTTGCAACTGGTAGCAGGAGAGGGTGTTGGCGACTAGTACGTCAACAGGAGGGTGCGACTCCTTCCACTTCCTTGTGGGACAAGGAGAGTGGAGTTCCAGGTGGTCGGTGTGGACTACTACAGAGGCGGGAGGACACTGCCGCTTAGGAGGACAACTGTCATCCGACAGTCCGGTAGGAGGAGGAGTCGTCAGTCCCGGTGTGACCAGGAGCTGCACAGACACCATCCAAGACCGGAGTTGAAGACCGCGCATTGCGCGAGGTATTGTCGCCGAGCAAGCCTCGGGACAAGGTATGATTCCACAAACCATCCTTTCCTATTATATAGATGTTGACGCGTTTCCTCGGTATGGGTTGGGGGAGAAAATTTTTTGTTTCCGCTGCCTTCTCTGTCTCCCCTAAAACCCAACAGTGGTATCAGAGCCATGTCAACTGCTCTATATTTTAGGAATATCGATATGATCGATTTTGGTTTGTTGCCTTTATTTATTGCATGCGATGCGAATAATATCAGCTTTATGCATGTCCAATCCTAAATCCACATATCCCAATTACATATATGATATGTATTATTAATGCACTCGATACGCGTCGCCCTTAAATGAGTTTTGTGGTCGATGTGTGTAGCATGATTATGGCCTAAAAACCCCTATATGTGTGTGGTTGTTTGTGGTTGCTTGCATCTCGGTCTGCGCACCGATCTTCCCTCTCTTATTCCTGATCTAACTCGAAATAATTCGAGATTCTTTCCTACCTTTGCTCCCCCTGAATGTAACTCGGGGTTTCTTCTTTTATAGCAATGTAATAAATAGGATAGATTTTTATTTCATGTTATGTCGAAGACCGGTGGACATCAAGACGACAGCTGAAACGATCGGTTAAAGGCGTGAACCGATCGGTTGACGTTCCAGACGGTCGGTTCAAGGAGTGAACCGATCGGTTGATGACCGGTTCGAGGAGCGAGACGAGCGGGTGGCAGACATGACGAGATGCACGATGACCAGGCGAACCGATCGGTTGGAGGAGCCAACCGATCGGCTGGTGGCACCCAGACGACCGGCTGGAGAGTACAGATCATTCATGTGATGAGTTGATCAACTCGGATGGCAAGGCACAGAGTTCATCTTGTACAGGTTGCATGTGATGTAGACCTAGATGACCGTGATTCCTCTTGGCTCGAGGAATCACATTAGGATGGCCATAATCATCGCTTTTTATCGTTTGTGCATGTTTTCTGTGGGATATAGCATGTATATGATACGTACTATGTATTGTGGTGATTGGATATGTATATGTATATAAAACCAAATCCCTCATTAAAATATTAAGTCTTACATGCCTTCCATTAGCGGCACACATGAAAAGCTCGATCGACCAAGCGTAGGTTACGCCAAAGCGTGGTGCGCCATCTATCTTGTGGAAGTGTGAAGGGTAGACATGTAGGTTCTACCAAAGTAGGGTGCATTTTTACCGTGTCGGCTTTTGGGTTAGACTTAACTGGTGATTCTTAGAGCGTCTAAGCCCAGAGGCAAGGAATGTTCATGGCAAGGAGTTGTGCATGTTCATTCAACAAGAGTTGCATATGATGCAATTGGCAAGAGTTGCCTACCTGAGAGATCTAAGTTGTGGGCGATCAGCCAAAGCTAACTCATGACTTAGAGGATTTCAGGATCTTGCCCACTAGAAGGTTGTACGCTGCAATCTTCCGAATTGATGGTGAGGGCTATCAATTTGAAGTAAAATAGTGGGAGCGATAATTAATTAAAGGCCTAATTTTATCGTCAACTTTTCAAATCAATCAAACAAGTCAAAAGAGTTTTGGACTAAAATTGCATATATTTCCTTTTGTTAAAATAAATGGTTAATCAACAAATCACTTTATTTACGATCGGTCTTTGAGACCAACAAATTAAATGGGAATAATTCCACGACTGGTTAGGATGATGAGAAGTGTTCTCAGTCAAAAAGTGAAAGCTCTAAGTCCTAGTTATACCAGAACCAGATGAACTCGATCCCACCACATCAATGGCTGAAAGTATGCTTATGGAAGCTTACTGAGGATGACATTGATGAGGAGTGCTTGATGTTGTGTTCTCTGAACTAAGAGTTGCAGAGACAACATGAGACATATGATGTATCCTAGATACTGTCCTAATATGTCATGACAGAAGGAGATCCAGTAAGGTATTCACACACTCAATGTGATTGGGTATGTGGAAAACTTGATTAAGAAGGATTCCCTCTGAGCCAAGAGTTGGCCATTAGTATGATACTGCAAATGTTGTGAGAATCATATAATTCATGATAAGCTACAACATGAAAAACTTTGACAAACGTTGACAGAGTTGTTGGACATGTTGAGGATAGTAAAGGCAAAGATGAAGAAAGACAAACCATAATCTTTGATGTGATCAAAGAGAAAGGTAATTCTTAAGGGCAAGGATAAGGGCAAAGCTAAGAAGTGTTCTGATGCTAGCCAGAAATCCAAGCCGTCTTCAGCCTCAAGGCACATGTGGAAAGGGTGTATGAGGGATTGCCCTCTATATCTGGAAGAACAAAAGAAGATGAAGGAGGGGATGGAGATCTCCACCTAAGGTATCATGAAATGAACCACTTCTTTATCCGAGGTATATGATACCAAGATATGGATATGTCATATATGATATGCAATATCCGCAAAGAAGTGATGGTCTTTGTGAAAGGACCAAGAAAGAGGTACCCATCATTGGAGCAAGTGTTGCTTCCATAGATAGGAATATGTTTCAGTTTATTTCAGCCTAAAGGGCACGAAATAGAGTTGAGAACTTCTATTTCATATATTGCCAATAGATAGAAACACTTTATTCTTGCATATTGTATGACAATGATGGCAATTAATAAAGTTGATGTTTCAATCTTAAAGATATGATCTTTGTGGCAATGCCTTGTTTATCTTGTGATACATGGTATGCATAAGATAAAATGATACCTAAAGTTATTGATAACTCAAACAATTAAATTAGCATATATCATAAGAAATTCATTTCTAGTTTCCATATGATTGATAAATCTAGACTCTTTTGGTTAGAGAACCAGTAAGAGACATGAATATCTTGGACATGATTAATCAATCTTCACTAATGGTAGTGGGAGAATGATTATCCTATTAGGTATAATACATGTGATGTATTTACATACCTATTGGAACAAATGCTAATACTTCTAATGGTGTTTAGAGAAATACCAATATGAATATCCTGAAGTGTTCATGATTTTCATAGATGAAGTGCAAATTTGGTAAAGTGTTAATTCTTGATGAGATCAATGAATGAAACACTTGAACCAAATGTTTGAGATCCTTACGAGTGATTATGATAATGTATCATAGTGAACTCATGATCAAGGCATGGTGATGCCTAAATCAAGAAGGAATCATACTCTAAGGAGTTAGAGAATGATTATCGAATAACTGAATTCTTCTTAATAAATGAATACCCCACACTAATAAAAGAAATCAAGAATCACAAGGGTTGTGAGTTCTTATATCTTTAACAGATACACCTCAATTATCTATGTGATCAGTTGTTCATGTGATGAGTCAACTATCAAGATGAATATGAGGAACCGAATCTTGAGTTATGGTTTATGACCATTACATCCTAAATGACATCCATGTGAACCATAAGGTATGACCTTGATGGTAGCACTCATTGGATCATATCCATAAGTGCAAATAAGTCTTAAGTGTTAAGACACATGGATAACATTTTGAGAAGGATGATGCTTGTTGATTGCAACTTAATGACTAAGACATTTGGCATATGGATACTAAAACCGCATTCCTTTGAGGAATAAAATCAGGATGTGT
The DNA here is from genome assembly GCA_963693085.1 of Alisma plantago-aquatica. Classification (NCBI taxonomy): domain Eukaryota; kingdom Viridiplantae; phylum Streptophyta; class Magnoliopsida; order Alismatales; family Alismataceae; genus Alisma; species Alisma plantago-aquatica. Next base: position 1,343,066,285 of record OY856412.1, on the reverse strand, counting down.
ACGTGACACAACCTATAAGGTTTATGAATCCACTAATGCAAATGAAGTCTATGAGTTACAATGGACTAATCAATGTGATTGATTGAGTACAAGCAACTCAAAATTGGATCTTTACTTTGATGATATAGTCAAAGGGTTTGACAGATATGTCAAAGATAAAGAAGGGATCTGTGATTTAGTGGGAGCGTATTCACATTCCACATATTGATGTGAAATGGAATTGTTCTAGAATGGAAATCCAAAAGTGGAAATTATCTTTAAGGAAGATAGAGATGTTTCCTATATGATAGGAATAGAGATCTATAGAGATAGTTCTCGACAAATCTCTTGACCTGGAAAAGAGAGAGCATACATTGGCAATCTGTACTGAAGGGTTCAGTATGCACAGATTTAGTGGGAGACAACTTGTCCAAATTATATGGATATTAGTATCCCAAGGCCAAGTGTCCAATTCTTATGAAGAATGGGAACACTAAGAATAGATATGGATCTATCATGTATGTAATCATCCCATTGTCTTGCATGTATAACATGGCAAGAATAAAATGCATTCATCATCTTGTATGTAGGACATGGCAATATGATATGCTCATCCTAATAACTCGTATGTAGGACATGACGAGTGGATGTCTGTCTACTTCCAGTAAGGGTTACTGGAATACCATAAGAACTTGATAAGTACTTGGGAAGTACTAGTTCTATGGAGATAAGGAAGAGTTCGATGTAAAGAGTTACATTGATGCGAACTTCCGAAAGGACAGAAAATTAATCGCAAAATATACATAGGATGTATAAAAGTGAAAGTTTGTTGATAATTGGAAGTGTTCCAATAAAACCATTTAAAAGGAAATGTCGAGTATCCGTGTGTTAGAGAACATCAGTGGATACTATATGGATCTAGAAGTTCATGAGATGAACTTATAGATATTCCACTCATTGATGACAAGTCTGGAATCCTTGATCATGCAATGTGGCTAAATGTTAGCAAAGGAATACTAGATCGCATATTACGGCAACTCCATCTCATACGTGCGACGTACAGCGAAGAGAAGTGAGGCATGCAATTTGTTCATACTTTGACAAGGTGTTGCCATTACTCACTATGTTGGCACTAGAGCACAGTAACATGTGGAACATGTTTGAAGATCACTATGAATATGATTCAAGGGTGATTGGCTTGCAGTGCAAGTGGGAGTCTGTTGGTATGTATGCCCTGAGAGCCAATCATGGGATGATTAGTGGGATACATTAAGATTTATTTGATAAACATCAAAGGTAAGCTTCCAATTCTTCCTGGTTCAGTCATATGAGATAGTGATAGAACAGATTGAATGTCTAGAGAATGACAGTACTCAATGACGTATGCCTTCAGGTTCATGACCTGAACGATGAGATCATACGGATGCTAAGAGTTTGTACATTCTTGTTATGTCCCTGGTCGGATGTCATTGTGGAAGGTAGATAGACAGCAATGACACAAAAGACTAGATTGTGGTGTTGGTTGATGACAGAATCTCATTAGTCATGATATAGAGATATCAAACCAAACACATAGGTACTTGTTAGAGAACAAGTGTACCGGAAAGACCCACCGTGAGTTTGACACATGGAACCATAAGATGGTAGTCACAGTCAGTACTCACAGTGATGGTGGTGAGTGTGATTCTTAGACCTGAAATCACTGCACTCAACACATGTCGTTGGGCACACTTTGACATCATCAAACGCAGTCCTGAAACATGGGTTGTTATAAAGGTGATGGTTGGGTGGCTTTGACACATGGGGCTTTTGAGGGGTGAGTGATAGATATGGGATTTGTCCCTCCTAAGGGAGTTTGATATCCAAGGCCACTTGATGAATAGGATTGAGATAGGCGTGCGCACGCATGTGTGAATCAGTATGTGATATTGATGTCATACATATCTCCTTCAATCTGCTCTGAGATCAAGAAAGTGAATGAACGTTGACAGGATGACAGTTCCATGCCTTGAGTTCATTCGGGATATCAGTGACAAAGGAATTATACATTCACTGTAACACCATTCACGGATTGTAGGATGAAAGTTGTTCTCCAACTTTCTACTTTCACTTGGGTAGCACTGATGTGTGACTAGGCACCGCTCTTTGCTTGTGAAGTCATAAGTGTTATGGACTTTCACTGCCAACATGAAATGGACCTGCAGGGTCACACACATAGGATTTAACCTGGAAGAGGAGTTTTGTCCACAAAGCAATGTTTAGATTGATTACTAAAGGAGTTTAGTAGTTCAATTAAACACTCAATCAGTCGATAGCTCAATATCATATGGTTCAAGGTGTTGGACGCATTGATTGGAGTATCAGATTGATTGAAATCGCAATTGACTGATTTTGCCCAACCTGTGCTCCCAACCGATCGGCTCATGTGATGAACCGGTCGGCTGAGGTGCTGAACCGGTCGGCTGGAGTGTCCAGGCCGATCGGCTCATGCCCAGGTTGAAATGACCGGTTCAAGAGTTGAACCGATCGGCTCAACTGGTGCAACCGACCAGTTGGGAAAGTCATGTCGGCAAGAATTTTCCTTTGGTTTCAAATTTCCCAATTCGATTGGGAATAACATTGGTATACGATACCAATTGAGAACGAAACAAGGAAAGTCTTTTTGAGCCGGATTAGGACCATGAACCGATCGGTTCAGGGCACCAACCGATCGGTTGGAGTGCCCCAAACGATCGGCTCAGGTCCAACCGATCGGCTCAATGGCCGAACCGATTGGTTCAGTTGTGAACCGATCATTTCAAGTTGCGAACCGGTTGCTTTTTGTGGAAAATTCTCGAACCCTTCTACTCCTGCTTTAGTCCCGTATTGCCGGGCACAGAGAACCCTGTCCCATGACCCGCCTATATATATAGGGGTATTGGGGGCTTCTCAAAGTACAACTCAATGCAAGCCGGTTGCTTTGCGAAGTTGTCGTTCTCTCTGGTTTTGGTAACCGTGAGAGAGCCCGAGCAAGTGCTTCCCGCAAAGGGAGGTGCAACAAGGGAAGGACAACTGCAGTTGCAACTGGTAGCAGGAGAGTGTGTTGGCGACTAGTACGTCAACAGGAGGGTGCGACTCCTTCCACTTCCTTGTGGGACAAGGAGAGTGGAGTTCCTGGTGGTCGGTGTGGACTACTACAGAGGCGGGAGGACACTGCCGCTTAGGAGGACAACTGTCATCCGACAGTCCGGTAGGAGGAGGAGGAGTCAGTCCCGGTGCGACCAGGAGCTGCACAGACACCGTCCAAGACCGGAGTTGAAGACCGCGCATTGCGCGAGGTATTGTCGCCGAGCAAGCCTCGGGACAAGGTATGATTCCACAAACCATCCTTTCCTATTATATAGACGTTGACGCATTTCCTCGGTATGGGTTGGGGGAGAAAATTTTTTTGTTTCCGCTGCCTTCTCTGTCTCCCCTAAAACCCAACATTAATTACTGAAATAGTTTAGTAATCAACTTGACTTGGACCATTTCCAATCATGTCTAGAATTATACTCTTATTCCAACACATCCTCTGTGTGTGACCCTATAGGCTCCAAATTACACTGGTAATGATCTACATCAACCAACAATTGGTATCCAACAAGACTTCATTTCTACCGAAGTAATTGGAGAAGTAGGAGAATAACTTTAACCTAGTATTGTGATCAGCATTGCAGTGATTGTATAATCCCTTTGTCTCTGATGTCTAGACTGAATCTGAGGCATGGAATATCACCCTCTTAATGTTCAATCTTAGTTCCTTGATCTAGAGTAGACTATTCGTGATACACATGATCTCAAAATCATATATTGACTCACATGAGTGTGGCTATGCATTTCACAGTCGTACCCATCAAGAGGACATGATATCACTCTAATGTGAGGGACAAATTCCATGTACATCACTAACAACAATCCACATGTTTCACAAAGCACCTAAGCACTACTTGTAAAGAAAATCTTTTCAAGGTCGTGTTGAGTAGTGTTAAAGCACATTGAACAACATGAAATCATTGTAGTGACTTCAGGTCTAAGTACAACAATCACCACTATCACATTGAGATGTCATTCTGACCACCACTATTGGCTTCAATGTTTCACGCTCAAAGTGGGTCTGTCTAGTACACTTGATCATAACAAGTACCTATGTGTTTGATATTAAATATTATGTCTAATGAGACATAGTCAGCAATGAATAGACATACTAGTCTTGAAGTATATTGTTTTCCTAATATCCACAATAGTATCTCACTAGGGAATAAGACAAGAATGAATACTCTTAACATACACATGGTTTCATGTTTAAGTCCTCAACCTGAATTCACATGTTATTGAGTCATACATTCTCATGACATTATTATATTTATTCATTATCTCATATCAAAACAAACCTAATAATTACAATTGTAATTATTAATTATCAAAACAATTATGAGGTGTTGCATTACAATCATCATATGATTGTCTCTCAAGGCATATCACCAACACATGTGGAAGTAGATAAGGAACAAGAGGAACCAAAAACTATTGTGGAACCTCATCTCCTTACCAAAAGATAGGACCCTTGAAGGCCTAGTAGGGCACATATTGAATCATATAGAAATCTATTCTAAGAATATAAGGAGATGATGTCTAGGTTATTTAGGATTATGAGCCAAAAACCTACAATGAAGCTAATGAGGGACTAGATTTTGAGAAATTGCATGAAGCCATGAGATCTAAGATGGACTCCATGTATACCAACAAGGTTGGACCTTGGTAGATACATATGTAGGTGCAACACCCATAGGGTGCAAATGTGTCTTCAAGAATAAGACATGGATGTTAATGTAGAAACCTACAAAGGTAGATTGATTGAAAAATTATCAAACAAATTCAAGGTATCAATTATAATGAAATTTTATCACTAGTTGCAATGATCAAATCCATTCAGATCATGCTTGCCATTGTAACTTATCATGACTGTGAGATTTTATAAAATGGAAGTTAGAATTGTTTCTTTGTTGGGAATATTCTAGAGGATGTGTACATGACATGAAAAGAAGGGTTTATCGGTTCAAATGAAGAAAATAAAGTATGTTTTCTACAAAAGGTCAACTTATGGATTGAAGAAAGCATCTCAGAGATGGAATCTTGATTTGGATGAGACAGCCAAACAATTTAGATTAATCCAAAATCAATATGGACCTTGTGTTTACATCGAGGTTAGTAGGAGCATGATTATAGTTCTCATATTGTATGTAGATGACATACTACTTATGGAAATGACATACTTACTCTACAATTGGTTAAAACATTGCTCGAAGATACATTCTCCATGAAGGACTTAGGAGAAGAATCATATATACTAGGAATCAACAAGTATAGAGATAAATCTAGAAGGCTTATTGGGCTAAGACAAAGTACATACATTGTCAAAGTCCTAAATAGGTTTAGCATGCAATATTCTAAGAGAGGAAACTTACCCATGTCCCATGGAATAAGTATTTCTACAAAACAATTTCCCAGTTCTTTGTAATGACGTGAACTCATAAGTAAGACTCCATATGCCTCAGAAATGGGATTATCATGTATGCAATCATACACATGCACCCAAATGTTTTCTATGCTTTGATAATGATGAGCACGTAGCGATGGGATCCGGGTGATGGACACTATATAGATATAAAGAATATCCTTAAATATTTCAAAAGAAGTAAAGATCAATTCCTAGTTTAGGGTGGTAATGAAGAGTTAGTCATAAAATGTTACACTAATGTAAGCATTAAAACATGCAAGAATGATTACCAATCACAATCAATGTTTTCTTTTTTCCTAGCTGGCAAAGCTATAAGATGGAAGAGTTTCAAGTAAGAGATAGTGGTTGATTTTGCAATAGAGGCTGAGTAGATTGCTACCTCCAATGTAGAAAAGAAAGCAGTATGGATCAAGAATTTCATTAGTGAACTGGAGGTAGTTCCAACCACTAAAGCAGCAATATATCAATACTACAACAATAGTGTAGCTATATCATAAGCTAAGGAACCCAAATTTAGTCAATGCTCCAAGCACATAATGAGTTGCTACCATCTCCTACGTGAGGTCATAAAATAAGAAAATATAAAGCTTTGTAGAGTTCCACCTGTATGTAATGTTGTTGATCCCTTGAATAAAGCACTTTCAAATCAAAAACATGGTGGTCATGTTAAATCAATTGGACTTAGGTTCATGAGTGATTGACTCCAATGGAAATAGGAGACTATATGTTACATTCCTTTAGAGAAATGATGTGATGATTCAAAAAGGGATATTTAGTCCTTTGTTTGGTTTAACTAATTAGGATTTGTTTTAGTATGAAGATAATAAATAAACCCAATAATGTCCTAAGAATGCTTAAGCTTGATGACTTATGGTTTTGGTTGAGGACCAGAACATGAGATCATATGTATAATAAGAGTACTCATTCTTGTTATGTGCCAAGTAAATTATTATCGGGGATCATATAGGAAAAAAATATAAGACTAGCATGTATGGTGAGTGATGACTATGGCTCTTTATTCATGATATTATATATCAACTCAAATGCATGTGTACATGTAAGAGATAAAGTCTTACTAGATATACCTACCTTGAGAGTGATTGATGGAAGTCATGCAATGACATGTCATAGTCATATCTCAATGTGATAGTGGTGACTATGATCCTTGGACCCAAAGTCACTACTGTAACACATGTTGCTATGTGTACTATGATAGTACACCAACATGCCTAAATATACGAGTTTCCAAAAAGCCGATGATTGGGTGCATTTTGACACATGGGTAATAGTGTGAGTGGTTTGGATGCTTTTTGTCCCTCCTTGGGAGTGATATCCTCTCCACTTGATAAGTAAGACTATGAAATGCATGTACATGCTCATGTGAGTCAATATACGATATTGAGCTCACAATATTTCAAATAGTCTATGTTAGTTCTAGGAAAATAGATTGAATTTTAAAAGGATGACATTTCAAGCCTCAGTTTTAATCCATATATATGGGAAAAAGGGATTATATTCTCATTGTATCATTTATCACTATAAGGGTCATATTTGGTCTCTAAATGATTTTATTACTTGGGTGGCAATGTTGTGTGTCTAGACAACAATCTTTTCTTGTGTTGTTATGAACATAATTGCCAACATAACTAGGAGTGTACTAGAATTACCATAAAGAAGAACTATAGGTATAAACATGTTATAACCCCAAATTTTGGGTTCAATTAATGAGAAATGAAATTTCTCATATTAAGGATAATTGAACAAATAATGATGTGATTTGTTTTGAATAATTGGATTTCGTTTAAAATAGCCTTGTTATTTGATTTGGGCGCTTTATTGGCTATTGGGCCCAATAAAAAGGAAAATAACAAAGGAATGGATATTTGAGAAAAGAAATAATGGAAACCTCTAGAAGGCAAATCCAAAGAGGATTTCATGCCTCTTGGATTCCTTGGGTTCCAAGGAGTCTAAAGTTGCAAAGAAAAGAAATAAGAAAAAGAAAAGATTAATTATGTATTTCTTTATGAAGAAAGAAATTGGAAAATAATGATATAATGTGGAAATGAGTGGAAAGAGGCATAAATAAGTTTTCTTTGGGAAATTTCATATCCCAAGGATTTCTTATATTAAAAGGGGTTCCAATGAGGAAAATAAAAGAGAAATAAAGGGAAATCCTCAAAAAGAAGGTATTTTAATAAGAAATAAATACAGTATGAGAAATTGGCTTTTAAAAGAAGATAAAGGCAAACCAACGTTCCTCAATGTGGGAATGTGTGCCTTGGGTTTTATTGAGGTCCAAGGAACCCAAAATAATGAGATAATTGCAAAGTGTAAAAAAAAGAGAAAATAGTATATTTGCAAAATAAAAAGATAATGAGATAAATTATTAATGAATTTGTGATATTGATAAAAAGAAAGCATTTTCCTATTAAAGGAAAAGAGAATTCGTAGCCTATGAATTAAAGGGAAAGTCTAATGAGATTAAGAGAGAAGTTTTCGTATTCCTAATTATCTATGGAATAATGATCATCAAAGGAGATAATTAGGAAAAAGAGAGAGAGAGGCACTTGCTTCACGTTGAAGGAAAAGAGTTTCCTTAATGGGGGGGGCTTGGTAACTCACCTAAGGCTCCGTACCATCTCTATAAAAGGTTAGAACCCCTGGGTCGAGCCCAAGATGTCCCTTCATCCCTTTCTCTCTACTCCCTTTACTTCTTCTTTCAAAAACCCTAGAATAACGGGTAGTGTAACCATGAAACCACGAAGAGATGGTAAACGATCTTGTTGGAGTACGGAAGCCTCCAAGACAATCTATGAAGGATCGGGCACTGAGACCATGCGCCATCTCTCAGGATGTATATCCGCGGGACTGTAAGCTGCCGCAAACGTAGCAGCACTACGACCGTTCTTCACCCGAGAACGACAATGATGGTCGCGACCTGGAAATAGCCACGCGTGCGCCGGGGAGCGGCGGAGGCAATGGAAGAGAACCGAGGGGCTTCCGAGTCCAGGGGAGGCAGCAGGAGTCGCACAGCTCACGGCTAGGGCTGCAGGTCGGCGTCGTTGCTGGCATCGCGGGGAAGAAGAAGGGGCACGGGTGCGTTTGACATATTTGCCCTTCGGGGTAAAAAGCAGCGACCTACTTAAGTAAGGGTATAACGGTAAAACCGTTATGTTCCAAATCGCGTGAGCAAGGCATGGAAGGCGCCTACGTGGCACTTCCTTATTGGCTAAGTAAGTATTTTGATGCAAAATTCGTAACTAGTGATCCATAGCTCGGATTGAAACAAAATATATATGTATTTTGATCACAAAAATGCAAGGAATCCATTAAAAATGGTTTTATAGCCTGAATCTGATCCTAGTTCGAAAAGTAGTGTAATGTATGAACTTTAATGTATTAATGGTTATGAAACCCTACTTTGATATGATTAAAGTGATTAATAGGGTTTAATGGATCAATAGAGTTGATATTAACCTGTTAAATGCAAAAAGGTGCATTGAGTTCAAAAAGGAAGAACTTTGCACATGATTAGTTTAATTTAGAGGTTATATGCTTGAAATTGGAAAAGTACATAAAGTTATCATATTTACTGGTTTAATTAGTGAAAAACCCTTGAAATAGATGATAGTTAAATATAGTGATGTTCTCTGAATGTTTAGAACGAATATTAACAAGTTGATAATAAAAGGATGATAATTGCACATAATTGGCTTAAATTAGGGTTTCATATATCTAAGTTTGCATTAATGGGCTTAGAAACCCTAATTTAGGAAGATATTCCTTTTAATAATTTAATTGTGCAAATCCATGAATAAGACAATGTTATGTTGTTATAAATCCAATTTTGAGTACCAATGATCTTTAATGTGAATTATTTGGATAATTAGTGTTCCCTAGTGTACAAAGTGGAAATAGTGATAAATAAGGTTCATATATGTGAATTGAACTACAATGAAATATGATTTGTCAATTTGAAAGAAACCGAAGGTCATAATTAGCCTTAATGTTCTGGATATGACCTAAAAGGATAAAGGTAATAATTTTAGTGTAAAAGAAACATATTAGACTTAATTAACATGCAATTGTACCTATGATGCAGAAATTAGGGTTTGTGAACTAAAAGAGTATTAAAAGTGATAAATGCATAATGAAGGATAAAACCCTAATAACACCCTAAAGTTGGCCTAGAAATCATAAGGAGAAATCAAAGCTGATCTTAAGGATGTTTGAATAAAACAATGACACTTGAATGTTATGCATTATTTTCAGGATATTGTTGATTGCCTATTAATTGTGTTGAATGTTAATGCATGGACATCAAGTTACTATGGATCAGGTATGTGGTTACGCTTATGGCTATACCGCTTTAGTTTCCCGGTGGATTCTCAAATGTTTAATCGCATTGAATGCAACTAAACTATTGGATATTTATTTATTTCATGCAACATATAAAGTGACTACGATTATCACTATAAAGGTGCATAATATAACTGGCTAGATCCGGGTCCACCTCTGTTACTTTGAAAAGGCTAAAAAGGGGTAATCCTAGAGTAAGGTCTAGGTTACCGTGAGTTAGAGACTCTTTAGCAAATCCTGAGTTAAGGAGTGGACTACTTACGAGTAGTGCCATGTGACTCAACCCTAGAAATTGGTTCACTTATAGGTGGATCATGAGGGGTCTAATGGGGACAACACAGAGGATAGGGTACTCTTGGATCACGGAGTTATATAGAAAATGTAATATTGGTTTTTAAACAAGTAATTGAATGATTACATTGTTATCATAGTTGCATGTTTATTGTTTTCCCCCACATACCAGCTACGGTTGACCGACGTTTTGTTTGTCGGCGTTTTAGGTACCATGAAAAGAACAAACAGTAAAGTGGCACCATGTGATACTAAATAAGAATTAAAGTGCAAAGGAGGATTAGATAGATTAGAATCGGTATGGATATAAGAATAGAGATCCAAGTTTTCAAAAGGTATGTAAAGAAAAATTTTATTACCATTTTCAGTATAGCCTGTTAGAATTTAATAATTGTTTATGGTTATATGTCGAACCTTTGATCCGGGATTAATGGTGCGGCTCAACCTCTCGGTTTCCCTTAATTGGGGGTTATCGGGAGGTGGGGTTGTAACATTTGGTATCAGAGTGTAGGTTCCTCATTTAACCATTAATAATTATTAAATTTTACAAACTCCATAGAACCCAAGGGAGTTATTAGAGGAGTATCCGAAAGACGGAGGTGTCTAGAAAGGGATCACGACCGGGGGCTGGAAAGATTTTCCTCCGCACCGCTAGTCGGAATACGAGGACTCCCAGACCCGTGTGACCGCCTGGCCAAAGTCTTAGGGTATGAATCGAAATAAGATACCTCTAGGACTTCTCATCTTATTCATCTCTTCTAATCATAAAATTTCTGATAAGGACCTAAAGGATTAGGGTTTTCTTTCTTCTCCTCACCTTCTCGAGGTATGGTAAGATCAATAAGGTTTAAGTAATCCTCCACTGAATTAATGAAAAGCATGTAAATAAGATGGCATGGACATAAGCTTAATAGATTAAGCGCAAAATAAATAATAGATACATGCTTAGGTCGTCTGACATAAGATGTCATGTCCTCAGGAGAGACCTGAGGCTAGACCTTCTTGTCAGGAGGATAAGTCAGTCTTGGAGATAGAGATCTCCATTTCTAGTTGAGACCTGGCACATCCTATGAGGATGATGCTAACCCTAACCCTAAGTGATGGTTAGAGAGAGATGAGTTGGACCAGGTGTTTGAAGGGACATGCCTTTGGGATGCCATATGATCCATGGATGACCTAACACCTTGGGCAACCCAACCCTGGGAAGGATCGTGCATGTCAGGGTAAAGGATAACTCCTTAGATGATGAGGTTAGTGAAGGACCTTAGAAACCCTATGGGCTTGTGCTAGTAGGGTATAGTTGGCACCTGGGGCACGTCTTAGTGCTGACAGTAGGGTGAAACCCTGGACAAGGAATTATGATAGAGCATAAAGGGTTATGGATAATCTTGAGCAACCCTAAGTTCAAACCTAGGCTTCGCCCATGTAGAGCATGCTTTTGACGATGAATCTTCAGGAAGAGAGGACCTCTAATGGTGAGGTTGAATGTAGGGTTAGCCCTAGAGAGAGTAGGAAACCCAGCAAGAAGGTTGGAAGCCTAAAACCCTGAATTACGGACGATAGTGGTTGCTTCATGATCGATCCCTGCAGGTTGATGATATCTTGGTTTCCTTTAGAGGGACCAAACCCTAGAGAGATAGAAGATGAAGCATCTGGTGCCTATGTGGCTACGGTAGGAAGAAGAGTTCCTTAGACCTAGAAAGGTGTGGTAGCCGGCTATGAGGCCTTGTACCCTGTTAGTTGTCCTTAAGGAGGACCCAACCCTAAGTGTTGATCGAGAAGAAGGATGATAGGAAGTGCACGAGATGCCTTTTTCCAGTTTGATTCATGGTTCAGAGATAGAGCGTGCAGTTGGACACCTAAAAGTGAACCTAGGGTTCCTAGGCCTAAGAAGGGAAGTGGTATACCTAATGCTCATGATGAGAATTAAGTTTTTTTTATATAGTTTTGAGCATGGTACGCCTTATGAATAAAGGAAAAGGAAAGTCCCTTAAGTTTAAGGTATGTGTAGTGAACCCCTCATAGATAGGTTGATGCTAAAGGAAGGTATGACCTTGATCCAACATTGAGGAAAGAGGACAAGTATGACCTAGTATGGTTCAATAAGTGATCTTCTTGTGCCTTAATGGTTGGCTAGGGTTGAGTAGGCTCGTGTGGATGTAAACCCTGGACCTAAGAGCTTTTGTGACCTTGGAGATAGTTTTCCTCCCATCCGGGGAGAGGGACCCCTTTGGAAGGGTGTATATCAGTTTGGTTGGTTTAAGGTAACCTAAAGAGGTCTCATAGGATCTTGAGAAGTTAGGAGAAAAGTACATGGTATGAGAATGAACCTGTAGACCCATAGATTTCCATCTCTAATTGCATATGAATGTGTTACCATGGAGGTAACCAGTAAGGGGCGTGACCAAGGTAAGTAGGTTGCCATGATCCCGATGAAAGGATGAAGGCCAGCCCATGAATGCAGGAAGAGAGATGATGAAGACTTGGGTAAGGTTCTAAGTGAACATGTACTACGATGGAGAATCCTAAGTCTATCCTAGGGTCAGGTAGGGATTAGTCTGATGAAGGTAGGAGTTGCCTAATTCCCCAGTTGCACATGACCATAGGGTCGGGAGGTAACAGCTATCATTGTCTTAGGGCCATGGATTAGGAGATTGATCACCTTCATGAACTCATGGGACCCAAAGGGCAGATGAGTAGGGCACTCTCTGGATGCATGAGGGAAGAGGGATGACCCCAAAAGAGTCAGTACCCTATAGACCTAGAGGAAATGACCAAGGATATAAACCTCAGTAGGTTCAAGACTAGTTTGATATCATGATGTTTGTGAGAAAGAGACATATGTGGCACGTTGCAACTTAGATTTAAAGGTGTATTGGCAAGGTGGGATGTACCATCTCTACTCTTGGAATAGGAGGAACTCTGTATTTGGACTGCAGCCAAATGCTTATTTCCTCTTGTTATGGGGGTGAGAGATAGGACATTATGCATGTCATACACCAAGGATAAGAGATGATGTAGGTTGGAGCATTGCCATGAGAAATGGGGATAGAGAAGATATCTTACCATGGTAAAGTGAATGAATGATGGATGGTTTGCAAACACTAAGAGGAATGAGGTGATCCCCTTATGAGGATGTGAAGCTTACAAGTTATACCAGGTTGAGCTTGATCACCATAATGATGGAATCAGAGAGTGTTCTTATGAAGATGAACATATAGTTTAAGGTGACATGATAAGCAAAATACATGGAAGTGTAATGTTACCCAAGGATGTGAAGTGATAATGAATAATCTGATTAAGGCTTGGTTGACTAGAAGTTAGAAGAGTGTGTTTGGCCAACCCTAAGTTTGAAAAAGAGAGGTGTTTGGATAACACTCAGATGAAACAAGATGCGTTGAAAAGTTAAGGGTTGTTTGGTTAGCCAGCCTAGTTCTTGATGCAATGAAAGGATGATGGTAAAACCTCAGATGTACTTCTTTGGAAGGGAAGGTGATGAAACCCCGACTAGAGTGGTTTAGGGTTTCGAGAAGTTGATCTTGAAAGAATCATGACATATAGGGAGTCATGGTTGGAGATCATATTACACCGTGGAAAATGACAATAGCACTTTGGATGATTAAGATGAAGTTGCATGTGGTGTATGGCCATGCAAGCCAAGAGGTAAAGGACGAACCCCAGTAACCCAGTGTATCGATATAGAGGACAAAAGAATCCTTGAGAGGGAATGAGAGCTCAACACTATGGATGTTGTGATAGGTCTTCCCTGGATCGAGGAAGGTCGAGATACAATGTGGGTTATGGTAGGTCGCCTTACCTAGATAAGGAAGAGTTCTGTTAAGGGACAGATCCAGTTGAACTACCCATGTGAGAGACGGTTCAACTACACCATGAAGCGAGTTCATAGGTGATTGAGTTTGACTTAAAGGTTCACTTCCATACAGTGGAAGTAGGTACATGAAGAACTCAATGATAGTATAGTTTATCACCCCTAACTATGGTTAGTATAATCCAGACTAAAGGGTCTGATGAGGGCATGTGTGCTCATTCAGGGTGATATCTAGAGACAGTTCTTGTCCTATGAAAGATGTGACAATAACCACCATAGCCAGTATCGGGTTGTATATGAAGCTCTGTAAGGGAGGTTGTGTCGGTCACCACTTTAGTAAGGTAATGTTGGTGAAAGGACCACATGATGGTTAGAAAAGTACCACATGATGATTAGAAAAAGGGACCCCAGTACGTGTAGATGAAGTCACTTTGGTTGTGCAAGGGCTGAAAGGAGCCTAGAGACGATGAGAGTCGTGAGCAGATGCAAAGTAGACTGACATACAAGTTACTGTGGGAGAAAATATGACATGAAAATCCGACCCCTCTAAGTTATATCTAAGAGAGTCGAGTCCCCGATACATGGGTCCATTAGAGATGGATGGGTGGAGAAGGTTAGGTTTGACCCTACCCCTCAGGATAGAGTAATGGGAGATGTTTTCCATGTGTCCAATTCAAAGCACTATGTGAGGTACCCCGACCATGTGCTGAGTAATGAACCTAGTGAGCCCCAAGGGAGGCTGGAATGGCATGAGTCACCTGTGTAGTTTATAGACGCCAGGATGAAAGAACTCAGAGAAAAGAATATGTGATGATAAAGGTTCTTTGAAAATGCCATGAGTATGGCAAAGCCACATAGCGGCCAATGATGGACATGGAGAAGTCTTATCCTGAATTGTTTGTTTGCTTGTTTGAATTTTGAGGACAAAATTTCTATAAGAGGGGAAGGATGTTATAACCCCAAATTTTGGGTTCAATTAATGAGAAATGAAATTTCTCATATTAAGGATAATTGAACAAATAATGATATGATTTGTTTTGAATAATTGGATTTCGTTTAAAATAGCCTTGTTATTTGATTTGGGGGCTTTATTGGCTATTGGGCCCAATAAAAAGGAAAATAACAAAGGAATGGATATTTGAGAAAAGAAATAATGGAAACCTCTAGAAGGCAAATCCAAAGAGGATTTCGTGCCTCTTGGATTCCTTGGGTTCCAAGGAGTCTAAAGTTGCAAAGAAAAGAAATAAGAAAAAGAAAAGATTAATTATGTATTTCTT
The DNA here is from genome assembly GCA_963693085.1 of Alisma plantago-aquatica. NCBI lineage: Eukaryota > Viridiplantae > Streptophyta > Magnoliopsida > Alismatales > Alismataceae > Alisma > Alisma plantago-aquatica. Next base: position 1,343,051,011 of record OY856412.1, on the reverse strand, counting down.
TATGAAGAAAGAAATTGGAAAATAATGATATAATGTGGAAATGAGTGGAAAGAGGCATAAATAAGTTTTCTTTGGGAAATTTCATATCCCAAGGATTTCTTATATTAAAAGGGGTTCCAATGAGGAAAATAAAAGAGAAATAAAGGGAAATCCTCAAAAAGAAGGTATTTTAATAAGAAATAAATACAGTATGAGAAATTGGCTTTTAAAAGAAGATAAAGGCAAACCAACGTTCCTCAATGTGGGAATGTGTGCCTTGGGTTTTATTGAGGTCCAAGGAACCCAAAATAATGAGATAATTGCAAAGTGGAAAAAAAAAGAAAATAGTATATTTGCAAAATAAAAAGATAATGAGATAAATTATTAATGAATTTGTGATATTGATAAAAAGAAAGCATTTTCCTATTAAAGGAAAAGAGAATTCGTAGCCTATGAATTAAAGGGAAAGTCTAATGAGATTAAGAGAGAATTTTTTGTATTCCTAATTATCTATGGAATAATGATCATCAAAGGAGATAATTAGGAAAAAGAGAGAGAGAGGCACTTGCTTCACGTTGAAGGAAAAGAGTTTCCTTAATGGGGGGGCTTGGTAACTCACCTAAGGCTCCGTACCATCTCTATAAAAGGTTAGAACCCCTGGGTCGAGCCCAAGAGGTCCCTGCATCCCTTTCTCTCTACTCCCTTTACTTCTTCTTTCAAAAACCCTAGAATAATGGGTAGTGTAACCATGAAACCACGAAGAGCTGGTAAACGATCTTGTTGGAGTACGGAAGCCTCCAAGACAATCTATGAAGGATCGGGCACTGAGACCATGCGCCATCTCTCAGGATGTATATCCGCGGGACTGTAAGCTGCCGCAAACGCAGCAGCACTACGGCCGTTCTTCACCTGATAACGACAATGATGGTCGCGACCTGGAAATAGCCACGCGTGCGCTGGGGAGCGGCGGAGGCAATGGAAGAGAACCGAGGGGCTTCCGAGTCCAGGGGAGGCAGCAGGAGTCGCGCAGCTCACGGCTAGGGCTGCAGGTCGGCGTCGCTGCTGGCATCGCGGGGAAGAAGAAGGGGCACGGGTGCGTTTGACATATTTGCCCTTCGGGGTACAAAGCAGCGGCCTACTTAAGTAAGGGTATAACGGTAAAACCGTTATGTTCCAAATCGCGTGAGCAAGGCATGGAAGGCGCCTACGTGGCACTTCCTTATTGGCCAAGTAAGTATTTTGATGCAAAATTCGTAACTAGTGATCCATAGCTCGGATTGAAACAAATTATATATGTATTTTGATCACAAAAATGCAAGGAATCCATTAAAAATGGTTTTATAGCCTGAATCTGATCCTAGTTCGAAAAGTAGTGTAATGTATGAACTTTAATGTATTAATGGTTATGAAACCCTACTTTGATATGATTAAAGTGATTAATAGGGTTTAATGGATCAATAGAGTTGATATTAACCTGTTAAATGCAAAAAGGTGCATTGAGTTCAAAAAGGAAGAACTTTGCACATGATTAGTTTAATTTAGAGGTTATATGCTTGAAATTGGAAAAGTACATAAAGTTATCATATTTACTGGTTTAATTAGTGAAAAACCCTTGAAATAGATGATAGTTAAATATAGTGATGTTCTCTGAATGTTTAGAACGAATATTAACAAGTTGATAATAAAAGGATGATAATTGCACATAATTGGCTTAAATTAGGGTTTCATATATCTAAGTTTGCATTAATGGGCTTAGAAACCCTAATTTAGGAAGATATTCCTTTTAATAATTTAATTGTGCAAATCCATGAATAAGACAATGTTATGTTGTTATAAATCCAATTTTGAGTACCAAAGATCTTTAGTGTGAATTATTTGGATAATTAGTGTTCCGTAGTGTACAAAGTGGAAATAGTGATAAATAAGGTTCATATATGTGAATTGAACTACAATGAAATACAATTTGTCAATTTGAAAGAAACTGAAGGTCATAATTAGCCTTAATGTTCTGGATATGACCTAAAAGGATAAAGGTAATAATTTTAGTGTAAAACAAACATATTAGACTTAATTGACATGCAATTGTACCTATGATGCAGAAATTAGGGTTTGTGAACTAAAAGAGTATTAAAAGTGATAAATGCATAATGAAGGATAAAACCCTAATAACACCCTAAAGTTGGCCTAGAAATCATAAGGAGAAATCAAAGATGATCTTAAGGATGTTTGAATAAAACAATGACACTTGAATGTTATGCATTATTTTTAGGATATTGGTGATTGCCTATTAATTGTGTTGAATGTTAATGCATGGACATCAAGTTACTATGGATCAGGTATGTGGTTACGCTTATGGCTATACCGCTTTAGTTTCCCGGTGGATTCTCGAATGTTTAATCGCATTGAATGCAACTAAACTATTGGATATTTATTTATTTCATGGAACATATAAAGTGACTACGATTATCACTATAAAGGTGCATAATATAACTGGCTAGATCCGGGTCCACCTCTGTTACTTTGAAAAGGCTAAAAAGGGGTAATCCTAGAGTAAGGTCTAGGTTACCGTGAGTTAGAGACTCTTTAGCAAATCCTGAGTTAAGGAGTGGACTACTTACGAGTAGTGCCATGTGACTCAACCCTAGAAATTGGTTCACTTATAGGTGGATCATGAGGGGTCTAATGGGGAAAACACAGAGGATAGGGTACTCTTGGATCGCGGAGTTATATCGAAAACGTAATATTGGTTTTTAAACAAGTAATTGAATGATTACATTGTTATCATAGTTGCATGTTTATTGTTTTCCCCCACATACCAGCTATGGCTGAACGACGTTTTGTTTGTCGGCGTTTTAGGTACCATGAAAAGAACAAACAGTAAAGTGGCACCATGTGATACTAAATAAGAATTAAAGTGCAAAGGAGGATTAGATAGATTAGAATAGGTATGGATATAAGAATAGAGATCCAAGTTTTCAAAAGGTATGTAAAGAAAAATTTTATTACCATTTTCAGTATAGCCTGTTAGAATTTAATAATTGTTTATGGTTATATGTCGAACCTTTGATCCGGGATTAATGGTGCAGCTCAACCTCTCGGTTTCCCTTAATTGGGGGTTATCGGGAGGTGGGGTTGTAACAAAACATATCTAATTAATTACCATGTCAAACTTTCGAATTTGAACCTCAAATTTAAACCATGGCTACATGGCGACATTATAAAGCTACTCCTAAAATTTCATTACAATTTGGTCAACCAATTAGGAGATATGACCAATTGAAATTATGTACATTTTTCATCTACATTTGAGTCTAGAACCTAAGTTTTCATTTTTAATGGGACAAATATGTGTCACGTTCCCCCTTTACCTATAAGTGCAGATCACTTAAATGGGGAATCGATCCCAACCATCCAATTTGATGGCCATGGATCTGCATGGGGAACCAAGGGTCAAGGACCTGTCTTCAACCTCTTGCAAAGGGCAGGGAAATGATAGGAGGCATGAGCCTCGTCCAGGCGACACCACACCCCTGCTCGTGAAAATTGATCTGAACGAATAGATTTGTCTTGCCAAAATGAGGTAAACAAGCTCGCACTCAACGCCCCTCACCCTCGAATTGGGGAGAACCACCCCCACCTTCTCTGTGCTTCTCACTCTGACGGTGCTCGAGAGGTCTTGAAACCCCAACCAACCCTAAACCTACCCCAAGGCCTATAAAAAGACCCCCCTTGATGTCGCTACCACCCTCCTTTACCTTAACCCTCTGCTTCCCGACTCTCATCGACATCGGAGACCCCTACCCGACCTTCGAATCTCAGTGGTGTCGTAGCATTTCCTATTGGGCATTCTCCTCTGTCTTGCCTTCCCCCCTCTCAATTGGTTTCTTCCCTCAGTTTGCCAAGCCTCCTTGGTGCTTTCCATCAGAGTTTGGAAGTCTCGAACTCCTTCCTCCTCCAAACCACCACCTTCTCTGGAGACCTCCCTTCTGAAACCTGACGACGCACCACGGGACAGAGAGTCGCAACATTCTAGTTGGTTGTCCAGCTTCGCAACGAGCACGCGAAGGCTCCTGCCACTTTACACACTCTCCAACGCAAACCAAGGATCAAGAGGAGCCTCGCCAGAGTAACCATCTTGCTGCTCAAGCAAATAGCAGTAGAGGACATCATGGACTCATGTGGACCAATCATCGAATGACATCTCAGCAATCCATGAGCCATCTCACAATCCTTGGATCAACCTGAGTCATAGATCCAATTGGATCTAGTCGTTGATCAAGGTAATTTACTTTTCCTTATTCATCTTAATCATTAGAAAAATTGATTTTCTTAGAAAAATCCTAGAAAATGCTAGGAATTTCATATTATAGTGAACTTATATACCATTTTCATTAGAAAAATATGATCTATCCAAATAAAATATACTCATGACCTAGATCCGATCCCTTTTTCAAATGTAATAGACCAAAACCCTAATGATCTTTTATTTTTATATTTTGTGTAATAATAGTCATCCTTGATTTAGATCTGGCTTGTGGACATCCTAAACTTAATTTGGATCCCTGATCATCATGTTACTTGAAACCCTAATCAAAGAGGTATATTTGACTCAATAGTTGTAAACAACCCTAAATTCTAGTTTCTCTCTCTAATGGTGTATACCTTATGCAACATTATGTCAAACCCTAACTATTAAATGACACTAAATGACTTTGAATGACCCTGACACCTTAGAATCCAACTTTGATGTCTCAAATTATATGTGTCCTAAAGAGATACCCTTAATGATCTAACCCATAATGGAAAACCTAAATATGAATGCTCCCCTTTTGGGATAAATTAGGTATCTTCAAGTAAATGAAACCCTAATAAGAAGGTATGATTTTTTAACTCCAAAAGTAAGATAACAGTCATAGATAATTCCTGAACTAAACATAAAAACATGAAAGCAATCATATCTAAAGAACCAACCTTAGTCATGGGTCATATGGACCAATAGTAACAAGTATACCCTTGATTTCCTTTCAGGGTGATCTACTCTCTCTCTCTCTTAATCTAGACTTGTGGAATTTTAGATCTGAGATCAAAGGTACATGGATATAATTATATGACTAGTTTTTTTGGATGTTAAATATAAGTATTTGCTTGCGTGTATTTGAGTACATTGTTGGATGTAAATATATGAGTATTTTCATTTTCCTCATTGAACATTAAAGAACATAAATGAATGAGAAATGAAATGTAGTTACTAGTGGTGCTCATTAATCTCCCTATTAGAAAGGGAAAGAATTAATGTTGACAAGCACCTCCCTAATGGTACAAGGTACGTATGGATATCCCTAATGGTACAAGGTATGTGAGGATAGGGTCCAATCAATTTATGTTTGTGCTAAGTCCACCATAGTAATGCATATTCATTTGGAAAGTAATTAATAACTTCGGATTACATGATTTTCCACCACTAAATAATGTTTATTTCTCTTTCTTCTTTTTCAAGTATTTTCAATATGCCAGCATAGTATATCTTTTTAATTCCATGTACCAACTTTTTTGATGTTTATGTTTATCATATTTGCGAGGTACAAGGAACAGATTAAGCACTTCAAAGTATCAGAAGAAAATAAATAATGGACATGGAGGATAGTTAGATAGATCTTCTTCCCTTATCTTATCTTATTTTCAGCTAGATAGTTTTTATTCTTCTAGATGTTGTAATAGGAAGTTCTAAATCCTATGTAATAATCATAATTTCCTTTCTTATAGAACTATTCATTCTTTCTTCTCAAATAATAAGTATGTAATGACTTTATTTATCTTCAATGAATGAATGTTTGTGTGGCTATTCATCATCATGTGAAAAATGATCTTGGCTCATTTCTCTAATTTTAGTTGACTATCTTAATTTCTTGTATTTTCCCTTCTGACATTTATAGATATGAGTGCACTCATATATGGGAACGTCACTAAGGAAAGTATATAGAAATTGGGGTCGTCACAGTTCGTATCAGTGCCAATGTTCACACATCATAGTCACATGGACTTCATTCACCCTATTATGAGTCTAGGTTAGTCCTTGAGTTAGGGATGTAAAAGGTTGAGGTGACTAGGATAACATCTGCCATGGGTCTGGTTAAAGTCTCTGAGCCACTTTACTTAGAAATCATGAGGCTACCTATATGGCAGTGTAAGTCTACCTCGAAGATATCCTAAATGTCCCCTACTTCTTGGGCATACCTTAGTTAGGATCCTTCTCATCTATAGAAATTCCCTCTCATCTCTTCTATAGGAAAAGTTTCCCACTTATCTCCATTTTTTTTAATAATTCCCCCATACCTTTATAATATAAGGTTAGGAAAAGTGTCTCTCTATTTAGAAATTCCTAAGGACTAACTGATAAGGATTTTAGGGTATCCTCCACAAATCATAACATTAAGAACATTAATAATTAATGAAGGAGAATAATGAAATAATATGTGATAAAAGTAATAATAATAATGAAAATAGCTGAGTGATAAATCTAATATGTCCACCTAATTTCAGGATGCCTCCTAAGACTCACAACACAAAGGCCTCTGAGGAATCATCCTCTAATAAGAGGAAACATCCTGAAACCTATGAAGTACCTGATCCCAATACTGCGACTGAGGAAAGGTGGGAGGAAAAGAAGAAAATCCTTCTAGACTTTATGGAAACCTTTGCCATAAGAGGAACCCCTGAAACTAGTACCTCTAGGATAAAGGAAGTAATGGTGATAGATTTCATCAAACTCAACCCTGATACCTCTTGGGGGGAAGATCAGCTTGAGGTCATTGATAAGGATGAGGCCTAGATCCTCTCCATGGAGAATAGTTTTCATACCCTAGAAGTACCCAATGAGAAGGTCAAGTTTTCCACCCATCTGCTTAAGGGAGGGGCAAATATCTGGTGGGAGAACTATGGTGGCAATAGGGGAGAAGAAGTAGATGCCATGGGGTGGGAAGATTTCAAAATCCTCTTCACCGACCATTTCATGCCTATAGCCGAGAGGAAGAGGAAGGAGAAGATGTACATGGAGCTAAGGCAGGGTAGTCTCTCAGTAGCTGACTAGACCTAGAAGTTTAAGCTTTTGGAGCATTATGCACCTATTAGGACTAAAGACCGCCTTAACGAGCATTATGTTGACTGCCTTTCTGCTCACCTGAAAACCCTAGTCATAGCCTCCTATCCCATAAGCATTGATGAAGCCCTATACATGGCCCTCAAGTAGGAGAGAGAGCAAGGCATGCAGAAACCTTCCAGCATGGAGTACTTAGGGTTAACCATAATTGAGGAAGATAAGTCTAGAAAGTTCAATCATGGCCATAACAATAAGGGATCAGGGAAATGAGGAGGTTCAAGAAAGGGAGGACAGAAAAGCCACCAAAACCAGCCAAGGACGAATCATCCCAAGTGCAAGACTTGTAGGCATTTCCATGGTGGGGTATGCTGCCATACCAAGTTGGTCTGCTATAACTGCAAGAAGGAGGGCCATTTCGTCACCAAGTGCCCCACTCCCTCCGTCTTTGGAAATCATACAGCAGGTGCTCCACAGCCTCAGGGACACCGCAATGGCAGGGTATTTGTAGTGAGTGCAGAAGAGGCCAAGGTAAATCCCAACCAGCTTTGTGAAGGTAACCTAAATTCTTTTCATAATTTAATATCTTGTTCAAGTCTGCAAATTATTCATAACTCAATTATCTTATGTAGGCATTGTATTATTAAATGGTCATCCTGTTAAAGCTTTATTCGACTTTGGATCTACAAATATGTTTATTTCCCCAACTTTGGCATCTATATCACATCTGCATATAAGGGACTTGGGATATATTCTTGATGTGTCTACTCCTAGTGGAAAAATACTCATAACCCTACAGAAAACTGATGTCCTCTCTCTTAAATTTGAAAATCATGATATGCCCTTTGAATTCATTCTCTTAACTGTGGAAGACTTTGATGTTATACTTGTCATGGACTGGCTATACACATACCATGCTCACATTGATTGTAGAAACAAGATGGTAGTCCTCTATCAACCTCATTCTTGTCCTATGAAAATCCCTAGGGGAAGAAAATTCTATAATGATATTATAATTTCCTCTCTTAAAGCTAAAAAGCTCATTTCTCAAGGGAAGACTTTGATGTTATACTTGGCATGGACTGGCTATACACATACCATGCTCACATTGATTATAGAAACAAGATGGTAGTCCTCTCTCAACCTCATTCTTGTCCTATGAAAATCCCTAGGGGAAGCAAATTATATAATGATATTATAATTTCCTCTCTTAAAGCTAAAAAGCTCATTTCTCAAGGATGTAAAGTCTTCATCGCATTAGTCTTAGAGACCAGTCCTAGTATCGGGCCTATAGAAAGTCTAGAGGTGTTACATGACTTCCCTGATGTATTTCCAGAGGAGCCTCCTGGGCTGCCTCCAAATAAGATATTGAGTTCTCCATAGATCTTCTTCCTGGAACAACTCTAATTTCTAGGGCACCGTATAGGATGCCTCCTGATGAGCTTATGGAGTTGAAGAAACAGTTGCAAGAACTTCTCAACAAAGGTTTCATTCATCCTAGTGTTTCCCCTTGGGGTGCTCCTATTCTTTTTGTCAAAAAGAAAGACGATTCTATGTGTATGTGTATTGACTACCGCATGTTGAACCAAGATACTATTAAAAACAAGTATCATCTCCCTTGTATTGATGACCTCTTTGATCAACTTCGTACTATGAAAGTTTTCTCAAAGATTGATCTTTGCTCTGGCTACCATCAACTTAAAGTCAAGGATTATGATATTTCTAAAACTACTTTTCAAACTCTTTATGGGCCTTACGAATTTCTGGTGATGCCATTTGGGTTGACCAATGCACATGGAATATTTATGAATCTAATGAACAAAGTCTTCCAACCTTATCTCGATGAGTTGTGGTCATCTTTATTGATGATATTCTGATCTATTCTGATTCCATGGAGAGACATCGGGAAAACTTGAGAGCAATTCTTGAGATTTTGCGAGCCCAAAAATTCTATGGCAAGCTTTCTAAATGTGAACTCTAGATTGACAAAGTCAAGTTTCTTGGACATGTAATATCTAGGGGTAATATATCTATTGATCCCTCCAAAGTCTATACTGTATTGTGTTGGCAACCTCCTCAGAATCCTTCTAAAATCCAGAGTTTCTTGGGTCTGACTGGATATTATCATCACTTTATTCCGAATTTCTCCAAAGTGGAACTTCCTCTGACTAAGCTTACTCAGAAGGACGAGCACTTCATCTGGTCAGCTGCATGTGAGTCTAGTTTCTAGCAAATAAACTAAAGTTAACATCAGCTCCTGTTCTTGTTCTAACCTCTGGCAACGAAGGGTTTATGATATTCACTGATGCTTCGAGGAATGGGTTAGGATGTGTCCTGCAACATAATGGAAAGGTAGTGACCTTTGCATCTAGACAACTAAAACCCAATGAACATAATTATCCCACACATGATTTGGAATTAGCTACAATCATTTATGCTCTCAAAATCTAGAGGCACTACTTGTACGGGGCAACGTTTGACATCTTCACCAACTACAAAAGCCTGAAGTACATCTTGACTCAAAAGGACTTGAATCTGTGTCAACGTCGATGGATTGAATATATAAAGGACTACAATTTCACTATGCCTATCATCCGGGTAAGGCAAATGTAGTCATTGATGCCCTTAGTAGGAAAATGACAGTGTGTGCATCTCTATTTGTTCTTGAATGGAAGAATATGGAGGATCTAGTAGGCTGGAAGCTGTAGTTTCTATCTGATCATTTGCATGTTAATAATCTCTCCATCATGTCCAACTTGCATTTCGAACTTCTTGAGGCATAGAAGGCTAGTCCTGATCTTGCAAAGCTCTCCTCTCTCCTATCAAAGCATCAAGCACATATGTCTGTGGATCTTGATGGTGGTCTTCGATAGAAGAATCATATGTGGGTTCCTGAGCAGTTAGCTGTAAATACAACGATTCTTAGTGAGACACATGGGTCAAAGTACATAGTTCATCTAGGTACGACAAAGATGTACAAAGACCTTCTACGTCAGTTTTGGTGGAGGGACATGAAGCGTGATATTGCTGATTTTGTGTCCAGGTGTCTGACATGCCAAAGAATCAAGGTTGAGCATCAGAAACCAGGTACTCTACTACAACCCCTTGAGATTATAGAATGGAAATGGGAACACATCACCATGTATTTCGTGGTGGGACTACCCAAGACCCAGAAGGGATATGACTCAGCATGGGTCATAGTGGATCGTCTCACCAAGTCAGCTCATTTTCTCCCTGTGAAGACTACTGCAAAAGTTTCTGAGTTGGCTGACCTCTACATACGGGAGACAGTACTTCTGCATGGAATTCCAGCATTCATTGTCTCATACAAGCGCCCAAAGTTCACTTCAAAGCTATGTAAATAGGTTCAAGAAGATTTGGGTACCAAATTGAACTTCATTACAACCTACCATCTGCAGATAGACGGGAAGTCAGAGTGTACAGTGCAGATTCGGGAGGATCTTCTGCGAGCTTGTATTCTCGATTGGGAAGGCTCGTGGGACTACTGCTTGCCTTCAGCTAAGTTTGCCTATAATAATAGCTATCAGGAAAGCATCAGAATGCCTCCCTATGAAGCTCTCTATGGCCGACCATGCAAATCTCTATTACACAGGGAGGACGTCGAAGAGCATTCCTTGATGAAATCAGAGGAGATGCAGTTGTATATTGATAAAGTTGCACTGATCAGGCATAGGATGAAGTGGGCACAGGATAGGAAGAAGTCTTATGCAGATGCTCACTGATAGGAACGTCATTTCAAAGAAGGTGACCATATTTTTTTTTTGAAAATCTAGCCTATTCAAGCTTTGGAAAACAACAAATGAAAGCTCAGTCCTCATTATGTTGAACCATTTGATGTTCTAGAAAGGGTTGGTAAATGTCCCTATCATCTCTCTTTGCCACCTCAGTCTAGTTCCATACATAATGTCTTTCATGTATCTAATATGAAACCTTATGTCAAAGACCCCAGTCACATTCTGAATCATGAGCCTCTTGAATTGAAGGATGATCTGTCATATACTGAGTCCCCGGTCATAATTCTCAACTTTCAGTCAAAGGAGCTTCACAATAATCGATGTATAGAAATGGTGAAATATCTCTACAGCCACCATGATGAGACCGATGCCACCTGGGAGCTAAAGATCGAGGTCGAGAAGAAATATCCCAATCTTTTTCATGCTTCTTGAATTTTGGGGACAAAATTCTTATAAGGAGGGAAGAATGTGATAGAGTGAGTTTTTCTATATATTTTTCTCTCTCCTACAATTTTGTTTATTCCAATTATTCCCTCAACCATCTCTCTCACTAAATTGATTTAATGGCCTATCAATTTCACATAATACAAAACCCTAAGTGTCACATAAAGAAGATCTATAGGTATAAACATATCTAGTTAATAACCATGTCAAACTTTCCAATTTGAACCCCAAATTTATACCATGTCTACATGGATACATTATAAATGTACTCCTAAAATTTCATTACAATTGGGTCAACCAATTAGGAGATATCACCAATTGAAATTATGTACATTTTTCATCTACAATTGAGTCTAGAACCTATGTTTTCGTTTTTAATGCGACAAATATGTGTCACACGCCCCCTTTACCTATAGGTGTGGATCACTTAACTGGGGAATCAATCCTAGCCATCCTATTTGATGGCCACGGATTTGTGCAGGGATCCAAGGGTCAAGGACACATCTTCAACCTCTCGAAAAGGGCTACGAAAAGAGAGGAGACTCGAGCCTCATCCAGGCGCCACCTCACCCCTACTCGTGAAAATTGATCCAAACGAATAGATTTGTCTCACCAAAACGAGGTCAACAAGCCCGCACCTGATTCCCCTCACCCTCAGATTGGGGAGAACCACCCCCACCTTCTTTTTGCTTCTCACTCTGATGACAGCTGAGAGGTCTTGAAACCCCAACCAACCCTAAACCTACCCAAAGGCCTATAAAAAGACCCCCTTGACGTTGCCGCCACCGTCCTATACCTTAACCCTCTGCTTCCCAACCCTCATCGACACCAGAGACCCCTACCCGGCCTTTGAATCTTAGTGTCACCACTGCATTGTGTGATGGGCATTCTCCACTGTCTCGCATTCCTCCCTCTCAATTGGTTGTTTCCCTCAGTTCTCCAAGCCTCGTTGGTGCTTTCCATTAGAGTTCTGAGGTCCCGAACTCCTTCCTCCTCCAAACCACCACCTTCTCCGGTGATCTCCCTTCTGAAACCTGGCGGTGCACCATAGGACAAAGAGTCGCGACACACTGGTTGGCTATCCAGCTTCGGGACGAGCACACGAAGGCTCCTACCACTTTACCTTCTCTCCAACGTTACCAAGGATCAAGCAGAGACTCGCCGGAGTAGCCATCTTGCTGCTCGAGAAAACAGCAACAGAGGAAGGGAAGGTGTCAGCGTTGACTCATGTGGACCAATCATCAAATGCCATCTCAGCAATCTGTGAGCCATCTTGAAATCCTTGGATTAACCTGAGCCGTTGATCTAGTCGTATCCAATCGTTGATCAAGGTAATTTCCTTTTCCTTTTTCATCTTAATCAATAGAAAATTAATTTTCTTAGGAAAAATCCTAAAAAATTCTAGGAATGTCATATTATAGTGAACCTATATACCATTTTCATCAAAAAAATGTGATCTATCCATATAAAATATAATCAGGACCTAGATCCGAGCCCTTTTTCAAAAGTAATAGCCCAAAGCCCTAATAATCTTTTATCTTTATCTTTTGTGTAATAATAGTCATCCTTGATTTAGATATGGCTTATGGACATTCTAAACTTGATTTGGGGTCCCTGATCATCATGTTACTCGAAACCCTAATCAAAGAGGGATATTTGACTCAATAGTTGTGAAAAACCCTAAATTCTAGTTTCTCTCTCTAATGGTGTATACCTTATGCAACATTGTCAAACCCTAACTATTAAATGACACTAAATGACTTTGAATGACCCTAACACCTTAGAATCCAACTCTGATCTCTCAAATCATATGTATCCTAAAGAGATACCCTTAATGATCTAACCCATAATGGAAACCCAAAATATGAATGCTCCCCTTTTGGGATAAAATAGGTATCTTCAAATAAATGAAACCCTAATAATAAGGGCTGATTTTGTAACTCCAAAAGTGAGATAATGATCATAGATAATTCTTGATCTAAACATAAAAACATGAAAGCAATCATACCTAAAAAACCAACCTCAGTCATGGGTCATATGGACCAATAGTAACAAGTATACCCTTGATTTCCTTTCAGGATGATCTACTCTCTCTCTCTCTTAATCTAGACTTGTGGAATTTCAGATCTAAGATCGAAGGTATGTGGATATAATTATATGACTACTTTTGTTGGATGTTAAATATAAGTATGTGTTTGTGTGTATTTGAGTACATTGTTGGATGTAAATATATGAGTATTTTCATTTCCTGCATTGAACATTAAATAACATAAATGAATGAGAAATGAAATGTAGTTACTAGTGGTGCTCATTAATCTCTCTTTTAGATAGGGAAAGAATTAATGTTGACTAGCACCTCCCTAATGGTACAAGGTACACAGGGAGATCCCTAATGGTACAAGGTACACGGGGATAGGGCCCAATCAATTTATGTTTGTGCTAAGTCCACCTTAGTAATACATATTCATTTGAAATATAATTAATAACTTGGGATTACCTGATTTTCTGCCACTAAATAATTTTTCTTTCTCTTTCTTCTTTTTCAAGTATTTTCAATATGCCAGCATAGTATAGCTTTTTAATTCCACGTACCAACTTTTTTTGATGTTTATGTTTCTCATATTTTCTAGGTACAAGGAACATATGATGCACTTCAAAGTATTAGAAGCAAATAAATAATGGACATGGAGGATAGTTAGATAGATCTTCATCCCTTATCTTATCTTATTTTCAGCTAGATAGTTTTTATTCTACCAAATGTTGTAATACGATGTTCTAAATCCTATGTAATACTCATAATTTCCTTTCTTATATAACTATTCATTCTTCCTTCTAAAATAATAAGTATGTAATGACTTTATTTATCTTCAATGAATGAATGTTTGTGTGGCTATTCATGATGATGTGAAAAATGATCTTGGCTCATTTCTCTGATTTTAGTTGACTATCTTAATTTCTTGTATTTCCCCTTCTCCCATTTATAGATATGAGTGCACGCATATCTTGGAATGTCACTAAGGAAAGTATATATAAATTGGGTTCGTCACTACTAACTTGATCGCTAATCATGTAACCTAATCGGGTCATCACAATGTGACAAGGAAAGTCTAAAATTGGAAAGCAATTAAAATCTAGATATGAACTATCATGATCATATGACCAACTAACATGATCGGGAAATTAGATTGCAAAATAGGAATGTTATCGGACAATCAGTTAATGTGATTGGACGATCACAATCTAGTCAAGTTTTTCAACATTGAACTATTTTTGGAATTTCTATTAGAAAAGGGATTGTAAGTAGGGTTTTACAAACCCATGACTCTCCAATAAAAAGCAAGAACACACCAAAGGGTCTAACATATTTTTTGAGAGAAGATGTGAGACAAGTTGGCTATAAAACTTTCCTCTTAGAGAGAAAAAGAAACCCAAAGGATTGTTTCCCAAGATAGGAAAAGAAAGGAAGTCTCAGGATGATTAGCATGTCAACAACTCATGATTCTCTTAAAATTGATAACCAAGGTGGTGCACCACATTATCCCACATACTCATGGAAAAATTAGAGGCTGAGTCACATGTGTAGAGGCTTGGAGAAGCTAAACCTCAAGACAAAAACAAGGTCCTACAAACAAGACAAGAGTGTGGTAACTTGGTGGAAGATCTTCAACTCTTATTGATTCATCTTGATTTCTTACTGGTCATTCTACATCAGGATCTAGAGGATTGCGTTCTTCACTGGAATAAGACCTGTCTAGTTGGTAATTTATAGCTACCACAGATGTTAAGGCTAGGGCATAAAGGAAAAATATATATTTTTCTCCCACTTCCCTCCTTGAAAACCCAACATGTGAAGTTTTTTGGAATCATTGTCGGGAAGAGTGTCACTCCACCTAGCTAGTTTGATTTACTTCAACTTTTTCTATTGTCCTCTCCATTCCAATTTTTATTCATTGTGTTGCTCTTGCATTTGAGATTACTAACTTCTCTTGATTGTGAAATGTGCAAGTGATAGTACACATTTGTGAGAGAAGATATGGATAATCCTAATGAAGGACCACCAACCCGTGATGGAGATCCCATTAGACATATTCATCATTACTACCTACCAGGAACTTATCTATATTGTATTGCCACAAGAAATGAAAGAATTCCTCGTCAAGATTTCTCCATCCCTCCATCCTTTGTGGAAATTCTTTTGGTCTACAATGGGTTAGATCATCAAAATAATTGTTAGCATGATAATGATATTCCAGTGACATATTGAACTTTATAAACTCAAGCTACAACTGATGAGCCATTCATTTGAATTTGTTCCCCTTCTCTCTAAAGGACAAAGCCAAATATTTTTATCCCCAAAAATTCTAGATAATAACTTGGGAGGACATGAAAGTATTCTTTCTTGAAGAAGTTCTATTCTATTGCATGGGACAAAAATGCAACATGTTCTTGTAAATTTCAACCAAATGGAAAATGAGAAGTTCCATGACATTTGGGAAAGATTCCAAAATATGATGAGAGAATATCCTCACCATGAAATTGTTTTATGGTAAGTTTTTCAATACTTACACTATGGTTTAACTTAATTCAGTCAAAATACAATGGATTCATCTTATGTAGGTGTTGTAACAACAATACCCACAAAGAGTCATGGCATTTGTTTAAACATTTCACAGAAACCTGAAGGCACTAAGCTTCTAGTGTGATGAATGAATATGACAAGAACATTATCACTAAACCTCTAGCAGCTTCTTTGACCTACTAATGATACAAACACACAAGTGATAAAGATGCTATCTAAAATTTATGAACTTGATGAAGAGCCCGGGAGTAAGTTCCTTAAGTCATTTGTACAAGTTAGTGAAACCTTAGAGAAGTGGTGAAAACCGTTCATTCCTATATCAACTGGGAATACAAAGTAGAAGGGACACAACTAAAACAACAACAAAGTCAATTGTATAGATGAAGATTTGAGGAAGAGGTCCTTTCAAAGCTTCAACGGTTTGATGAGGTCAAAAATAAGATGTCTGCTCAAGATCTAATAATTAATAGACTTGTTCAAAGACTAGAGCAATTGTCCTCAACACTTTGTCTTCATGTCGAAGGGAAACTTCCTCCCAATACATGGTAAATCTAAAAGACACTAGCACATTGATGAATATACCTCAAAATCCTTACTTTCCTCACCAATATCAAGCTCCACCTCAACATTAGAAAGACTTTGTGCACTAACCCTATTTACAAAGCCAATTCACTCCATTATCAACACCACATAACACACATTCTAACTAAGGACATTGCCACATACATGTCTAGTAACCACTTCCTCGACAACCCCAATAATATGCTCCTCCTCCTCCTTATTTTTCTCAGTAACATGTGGAGGGTGCTACTACTCTAAGAATTGGATAGACAATTGCAAGGCCAAGGTAAACTATTAGTAGTAATACTATGATGAATGGAATAGTTGATATTGTGACTTAAGAGGTTGATGATATTTGATGTCAAGCAATGATACTTTAATGATGAATGATACAACACCACCAGTTACTCACATTATCATGCAAGTAAATGATCCTATTATGCTTGAGAATTTCTATTTTGCCTGAGAAAAACAATCAAGAGCCTCCATTCCCAGACACATTGGATAATATCTCTCCATCCAAAAGAAAGCAAAAGAACATTGAAGGAAACCTTGAGACATTCATGCAAGTGCACATCAATGTATCCATCTTTAATGTAGTCAACAAAATTCCTGCATATTCAAAATTCCCTAAGGACATATGTACACATAAAAGAACTTATGCCAAGGAAGGATGCCTTATAAAGTGAAACTTATTGAGAAATTGAGTGTAAGGAGTGGGACCCATAGGGTATACACTCCCTACTAAAATTTGAACAACAAAACATCCATTCCACACACTCAAAAGACATATTGGAAAAGGTGTAAAATTTTCAAATCTCAAATAATGGTATACAAAAGACCAGAGTATTGTAGAAAAATAAAAGTTTCATGATTGTAATCAATTTTACAAAAGTAAATCATCATCTCCCATATAGGGTTTACACTAAAGATACAATATAAATATCTAGATAGAGGTAAATCTAAACCATATCAAGTTTGTCGCCAAGCATCAACTCCTTAATCTAGGTCCATCTCAACATGCCATGTCCTCCATGTCCTACACATGGGGTTGGAAGCAAACCCCATCTAGAGAAGAAAAGAATATGACATTAGCATAAGACTGATATGTGCATACTAAATATAGATTGAGCAACATATGGAACAGAGGACATCGAATGAATTCCCATAGAAAAAGAAAGAACTGCCCAAGTGGGTACCACGAGGAATGAATTACAATCATATGATGTAAGAGATACTTAACATAAATAAAACATAAGAGTTATGCCACACAAGCACATATACATCTTTTGGCACAAAACCCATCATTAATCATATCAACCTACATTTATGTGAGATAAACATAGCACTAGAACAATATAAATAACAAACATTGCCATGTCTCAAAAACTTAAAACCTGGTAGAGAATGACGTACTACTAGACTCCAAATATATATATAAATGGGCATCACCACCCTGGTATGGGGCATACAACCTCCATCCCAAAAATTATACGTGGGAACACAACCCAAAAAACAATGTAATTACACTACTCTAGATCTGTTGAGTCACATAACATGCTTAATGTAGAGGCAAGTAAAAAGTATCATCAGAATAAACAAGATTTTCATCAAAAAAAATGGACAAAATAATCATCCACCACATAAGTGGTAAAAAGTAGCACATGTGACCAAGTATAAGTTACATCATGAATCAATTATAAGATTGAGTGAAAAGAATATCCTTCAAAGAAGAATGCTTCACAAAAATCAGAACCAAGTAATATATTCTTAAGAGAAAGAGATATTGTGTAGGCTATTATCTGTAGGACCAAGAGTAAGACGAAAATACGTTATTTCTAAAAAGGATAATAATGGATGCAAACATACCTCATTTTAGAGTCTAAACAAATCTAAATTCAGTCCTAGGTCTAAGCCTAGGTCTCCAAAGCACCTATTAAGCGTATATGTAGAAACAGGGTTAGTTTTACATTAATCATTCAAAACCCTAAAAGACACATATTTAATATATGTGTATTAGAATATTAAAACCATTCCATATTCTAGGTTATATTTTTCTAAGTTCATATCATATTTTAGCTTATTTTTCTGACTTATAAATTATTAGTAATGAAATTTTCAAGTTATAACAAATTAGAAAAGTCCATTAAAACTCACATATTTATTAATTTGGAATTTGTTGATAAAAGTGATACCATTGGATATACAATATTTTTTTGATTCTAAGACATGTATTATTTTGTTTTTATGAGGCATAAGTTATTTACTATCAATTTTTAAAAATCAACCAATCAGAAAATACCAAAATCCTCGTCAGTAAAGAAAATTTGATCAGCGGTCAAACTCGCTATGTTAGCCCAACAGTGCTTCACAACTTGTCTTGGATCCCAAACAATACACGTGGACAAGCCACATAGGACAAAATACCCCTCTACGCCAAAAAGAACAAAAACCCAAAACATGGTTAGATATGTACAACCACACCCTTGCATCTTCTCCTTTCTGGTAAATAACACAAGAAACACAAAGCTTTGATAGATCCCCATGGTGAAGACCGCAACCAAACGAACAATCATGGCTCCAACTGCAATGGATCCCATTGTCTTCTCCATCACTTGTTGGTCTCACGGAACCCAACTTTGGGTTTAGCGGCAACCCGACGACCAGAACACCCTGGTGTACCATGACTGACATGAACAAACAACAATGGAACATGTAACTAGAAACAAGGAACAAAGCTTAGGGAAAATTTAGAAGCTTCAAGACGAAGTCAGTCACAGGAAAAACAAAACAAATGGTGGTCGAGCAGTGAAGAACCCAGGTCAATAGCAACATCGTGAAGCCCATGAGCAAAAGAGGGAAAATTAGGCTACATGTCATTTGATAAAATTGACTCAAACAAAAGCTTCCAAAGGTATCCAAGGGAGGCTAGTAGCCTCTTCTAGGTGGCACCATGGTGAGATTCTCATTGGTGAACTCCATGACCACCCGCAAGCCATTGGAGGTAGGGATAACATGGTTGTGGGTCCAAATGGGTGTAAAGAAGAGCAAGGGATAGATATTGGTGCTACCTCGAAGGTGGAGGGAGACCTACATATACACTTGAGGGGTTAAAGAGGCAAAGGTTGATAGTGGACTCAGAAATAGAGGAAGCATAGAAAATCCCTCGTCAACTGGGGTGCAGAGATGACGAAACCAAAGAAAACATGGGGTCAAATGATTTGGAAAGATGTAAGGAGAGTTAAGAGAAAAGAATAAACAAATCTAGAAATGAGAGAGAGAAAACATGGAGAGAAAGGCACATACACTATTCATGCAAAATACGGAATCTGATCCAAGGTAGGAGATAATCTCCCTACCCTTGGATCTGGATTTGATGGTTGAGAGGGATAGGTGCATAAATTAAATCCAGAAACCATGGAATCTTAGTGTGACAATGTGACAAAATCATTTCCTAATCCGATTTTATAAAGTGTTGATTAAATTATTTCCCTTTTTCTCTCACTTCAATTGAAGGTGCAAACAAGGTCCAAATTAAATTGAATTAAATATTTTAGATAGGCCAATTATGAAATATATATTCTGAATTGGTGTTATTTTTCACATTTGGAAACTTTTGATGTCTTATTTAATTCTTTTAAAGTAAATCATATTTTCTCTTTCCTAATGCATTAAAGGCATCAAGATTCACTCAATTAATGTGAAACTTCACCCTCAAGCAAACTCTAACATATGGAATACAATTTTACCATTAATTTCATCTCTTGAGATTATTTATCACATTATTTATTATTTAGGGTTTTAATCACTTTCTCTTTCTGAAACTTCACTTAAGCATTCAAGATTATCCAAATTAGATGAAAATTCACATAAAAGTTTATTTTAGTATGTAAATTTCGAATATGGGGTTTAATTCCACTTTTGGAGACTTATGGTAACTTATTTAATACTTTTGGCTTTTATCCTATTTTCTTTTCCAAAAAGAATTGAGATAATTATTATTATTATGGAAATAATGTAAAACTTGGTTCCCAAGGCAATAGGCACGCAAGGAACACATTTTCACTATTTTATTTTTATTTTGATATTTCTTTATATGAGTTATGGCACCATTCATAATTTTAACACATTATCATTATATTTATCGAATATTATATCAACACTTACTTAATTAAGTCCTACTATTATGTCATTGTTACAAAGAGTTATATATTATTATGCACCAAAATTGACATTTTACTCTTTTCACACATTATGTCCATTAATTCCTTATTTATTTAAATTATGAGACATTATTAATATTTATGGACATGAATTCACCACTTGTTACTGCAGAGCATATTTTTTTATTTTTATTTAGCCATTATGTTAGTAAATAAAATATATTTAATATATTTCATGATTTCATTTACATATTTCCACATAATTACATTATTATGTAAATGTGTTATAAATTTTAGTCCTTGTTTGATCAAAAACCCAACTAGATTTCTAATCAGGGGATAGGGTAGAATCTGAGTTCAGGTTCATTACATTGAGTTTGATTATGCAATATGCAATTTCTAAAGAGAAAAAAGACCTCCTAGCTCTTATAATTCCTTGCAAAACTGGTGGGCCCCGTATTTAGAAAGCCATTTTGGACCTAGGGTCAAGTGTGAATTTGATTCCATATCATATGTACATTGAACTTGTTTTGGGTCAGTTAGAGTCAGCTAATTGTACTCTCTAATTAGTTAACTAGTCTGTAAAGATTCCAAGGGGCTGAAATGATGATATTGATGATGATAAATCTATCATATTACCGGTTAATTTTATCATCCTTGACATTGAGCAAGATAGTTGGACAATCCCTATAATCCTAGGGAGGTGGTTCTTATCCATGTTGATACTATTTTTCTTATGAGATCTGGTACCTTGTCTGTAATATCAATACACATAAAGATCAAATTGAATATTTTCAAGTCATCTTCTAAAATTAAAGTGATTTGTGCCACTAATGAGAATTTCTATTTGATGAATTGTCTTGATTTAACTATTGAGGATTTCCAACATGTATTGATTGAAACTACCACTACGGGAAAGGGGCTTGATCCAATCATTGGATTTTCTCAAAGAACCAATTGAGGGGGGTCAAGGGAATTGTGGTTGTAGCTTCTAGTGACAATCTACCATTTGTAGTATTACATCCTTTGAAGACATCCATTGAAGAACCTCCCTCCTTGAGTTGAAGACCCTTCTATAGGGTTTGAAATACACTTCATATAGTCCAAAATATACCCCCCTTAAGATAATTTCTTCTCTTATTTTCTCAAAACAAGAACATACACTCATTGGTGTCATTAGAAGAATACAAAGGTCATTGAATGGTCTATTACTATTCTGAGGGGAATAGATACTGCAATTTTCCCCACTCCATCTACTTGGAGTAGGACACTCACCCTAGAAGGGAAACACCAAGGAGGTTAAATCAAAAATTGAAAGATGTTGTTACTCAAGAGGTAGTGAAGCTCCTTGATGCTTGTATCATATATGTTGTGTTTTACACTTCATGGGTGAGTCCCATTTGGGTTGGTCCCAAATAGGGTGGAATCATTGTTTCAAAGAATGATGATCGTGAGCCAATTCTAGTGAGAGAATAACCAAAATGAAGATCTATCTGGACTATCGAAAATTGAATTCTAGGCCTTCCCATTGTCGTTCACTGATTACAAAATTGAAAGATTGTTGAGATGGAGTTTCTATAATTTTCTTTATGTATACTCAGATTTCTTTCAAGTGGTAGTCCATCTAGTTGATCAGGAGAAAACCACTGAGACTCAACCAATGGTCATGCACGTTCATTTCATGCCTATCTTTTTTATCCTCATGTGTAGTCTGGTTAATCCAAAATATTTGTTCATTACTTACTGATTAAATCATAATTTTATATTAAATTACATAATATCTTGAACTCATTAGATTTCCTTGAAGACAAACTACTCCCACACAACAAAATTAGGTATTTCTTACTAGTCACATTCTTCCTCTTGTTGTTATTTAAGTAGTCTCTTGTCGGATTTGTCTTAAAATTCCTCCCCATCTTGTAATAGAACCATGGAACATTTCACAAAATGATTTTTTGTTAAGGTGAAAAATGCCCTTCAAAAGTAACTACAATATAATTAGAAATGAGAAACAAATGGTTATGAAGTAATTAAGAAACTTCATTTAGATGCATATAACTCACAACTATGTCCTTCTGGATGATGTTTTTAATGGTAAATCTTCTTTATGCTAAGATTATGTGACTATTGGCACTTTGTTGTGATCGGTAACCTGAAAATAGTGCCTGAAATCACTATGATTCTCTCCTACAAAATCCCTACATCATCAAAAGCAGTGGCCAACTTCTCACCTTTTTCCCTAAGTGTCATCAACATGCACATGAGTGTGATGCTTCTAATCTATAAGATAGTAGAATCACCAGCAGACTTAGTATAAACCTCCTAAACAACCTCCTCCTCATGATGATCAACATCCTCACTAGACTCAACATACTCACCATGTTCAACATCCTTGTGGTTACAAACCATTCTATAACAATCTAAAAAATAAAAAATACAAGGTAAATGTTAGATCCATACATATCTAGCACATAAAACATATAAAAATGATAAAGAGACACACATAATATTAATTAGCATCTAATAGAATGTACATATAAAGCCCTCTCCCTAGAAATATAGGGCTTGCTCCGCCGTCTCTCTAGAAATCTCCTTGGCAGCCGTCGCTGGGGGGAGGGAGCGCCGCTTCGACGCTTTCCTCCCCCTGGCGTTCACCGACTCCCGCTCGAATTCTGGTAGGCGGGCGATTCCTGGAAGCGACGTCCTTGGCGTTTCGTAGCGGATCGCTGGTGGCTGGAGCCGACATTGTCTGGTGATGTCTCGGTGATTCGGGGTGAGAGGGCGAGGTGTATTCATGAGCGACAATCAGATCAGAGTTGGGTTCGTCTACCTCGACCTTGTCGACACTATCCCGCTCAAGCATGGTGGGTGGTGAGACGCTGACCGCTCTGGATCCCAAGATTGCTGCTTCTCACTTCACTGCTTCTCTCCCCCAATCCGAGCATTGCTATGCCAGCGGTGTGCGGCTCCAAAACATTGGTGTTTCCTGCTCCCTGGCGATGACGGTCAGATGTTGCGACCCCGACAGCGGTTGGACAACGCCAAAGCACTCCAGTGGAGGTTCCTCGCTGGATGGTTGGGTGAGTGCTCGGGCCAACCTTGTGAAGGCGTGACAGCCCTCTCTGTTGGGAGACTCGAGCCTACATCCTTGGCTTGTGCTGCTTTACTGTCTTCCTGCTCCGTTGTGGCCCTCTGGCTTGGTCTCTCATAGTCTAAGCTTCAGGGAGCCCCTGTCCAAGTTGCTGATGTTGGTCTTCTCCTACCGTTTGGACCCCAGAATCTTCGCACATCAAGTGAGGCTGGCCCTCTGTTGCTGCAAGGTTCCGCTAAGGCACTCCTGGCGTCTGCTGCTGGCTACAGGTTCTGCTGAGGCGCTTCTGATGTTTGATGGCTACCCCCTGTTGTTGGGAAGACGTGAAGATAGAACACCTTCGAGGTGTTCGTTGGATTGCCTCTGTGCATACAGGGCCTCAGGGTCCTGGTCGGGGTCCCCGTCCTATGTTTTGGCCGCGGGCCTTTTGATGACAGGAAATACCCTTGGGTGTTGTGGTTGTCGCTGTGTTCCAGCATTTACTGTTAGATTAAGGTCCAGCGCTGATGAGCAGCTATGGTGTTTGGGGGATGTCAGCTCAAAGGATCTACCTTTTTCTGGCTTAGTAACACAATTTGTGGGTATCCTTATTAGATAGTTGGTGTTGTGCTGCGTATGAAGGAGTGATTTGGAGCTAACTTGTTTGTCCAAATTGTTGTTGTTTATCGGCGTTGGCTCTTGTCTCTTTTGTGATTTGTTTCAGCTTCATGCTGACCTGCTGCAGGAGTCTTCCTTTTTTGGGTTTTGGCCGTTGTGATCCTGGAGTTGGGATGCTGAGAAGGCCAGAATCTTCATGTCTAGCTACAGGCTGGTTTGCTTGAGGTTGGTCTATGTCAAGTTGCTATTACTCTTTGGGGTGCGCTGACTGTATGTAATTGTGGCTTGTTGTAGCCTTCTTCTCGTTGGTCTGCCTGGACCTTGCTAGATGTCTTGGTTGTTTGGTTTTCTTAGTGTTTCTTCACCTAGATAGTGTGTTTGTCCCCCTGCGTGGGGACTTTGAAACTTATCAAGCTCTCCAGCTCTTGGTTGATGTAATGGGGTACTTAGTGCCCAAAGTTTTTGGTATTAATAGTAACACACTTCTTGACCGACCAAAAAAAAATAGAATGTACTTATGCATTATAAAAGCATTCTTATAATATTTTTTGGATCACTCATCAATTCAAATTCCTTCTTTTTGGGAGTGACACATGTAGAATTCATCAGTGTTACCTTCAACATTTACACTTGTCAAAACAACTAAGAATGTATTGGAGTCATCTTACGTGTCTTAGAAGTCTTCTTCATAGATAGGATCTTCACTGAACTGCCTTTTCCCAAAAAGAATGATAGACCATTTTTCATTTGTAGGGTCTTTGATATATAATACTTGTTTCACATGTGCTTCCACTATGACTGGCTCATCCTTCTAACCAATATTTTCAAAATTCACTTACATAAAACACAACTCATCCACTTGAACTCCTTTTTTGTTTTTAACACAATTGCACCTAAATACTAGAACTCTAATCTTTTTGTAGTCAAATTCCCATATTTCCTCAATAACATTGTAATAAGACATACTATCATCTCGTGGGCTCTTAACCTTCACACTAGTATAATATAATTAATATAATTGAAGGGTAACCCCAATATTTTGGATGAAACTCTTATCATCTTGACACTTTGTGTGGTACGAAAATTAACTTATGTCAAACCCTTGTAATATATGACATCTCTTTTTTGTTTAAAAGTGAGCGATTTTATATTCTCAACAACAACATTTGGTGTTTGAGATAGTTGAAGGAAGACTTCATCTTCAAACCACCTAATAAATGTTTGATTTTGCTCTATGGAAATCCATATTTAATTGAATGAAGGATATATTATCTTGATAAAATTGGTGTTTTCATAAATATAATTATAGATAGGAAAGTGGGCACAATTAAATCACAAAAAAAATCTTCCCTTTATACCCTAGTCGTAGGATCCATCGCAGCTATAGAACATTGGTGAACCAAAGACATAATAAGGGATAAAGATTATACCATTGTGCACACTAGTTATCCAACAACTTAATACATCTTTTTCCATTGAAAATTACAATCTTCCAAATCCAAATGCGGAATGACCACCAAATAATCTGAATGAACAATTAAAAATCTATATTATCCACTAAGATGTTGCACATTCATCTTCTTTTTATCACCTTGTTGTTGTCTTGTATAAGTAATTCTCCAAGCCTTTGCATGTGTTCCTCTACCCCTAATTTGTCCACACATATGAGGTATAACATGGTGCCCAACCTTCCCACCAAGTCAGAGTAACATGACTTGTTGACAAGCTAGGCGTCCATAATTCCCTTTCTTCTCCTATCTAAGAAAGCAGTACTTAGGATAACTTCATCTTTGCAAGAGAGAAGTTTGATGGTCAACTTGTCTCAAAAGTTGCCTCAAAGATTATTTTAAACCCTTTGGTAATGTTGATTTTATATAGGAGTGTCATGGGATTGAAAAATCACAATAATAATCCCTTTTCTAATCACAATTTCAAATATAGTCCAATGATGAAAACTTTGATTTGAGTCTAGTCATTCAATCAAATTAGCTAATTGGTTGATCATAATCATGTTGGTCGTCTGATCAAGTAAGATAATTAGCTAATCAGATCAATAAATATCTAGATCTAAATTTCAAACCATATCGATACTTTTCATGTTGCAATCTAGTCACCCGACCAAGAAACCTGATTGCCTGATCAAGCCAGTCTAGTGGAAAACTCAGTTCACCAATTGGCAATCAATTGATCCATTTGACTCAACCAATTTGATTGATCGAGCAGACATTCTAGTTATCCAATTAGAGGGTTAATTATCCTAGTTGATTCAGAACCATTCTAATCATATGTTTGATAGAAAACTTTAATTCCACTATGCATCCTTATGTGTATGACCCTGTAGGTTCCTAATTATATTTCCATTGATGCTCAAAACCCAAAAAGTAAACATTGGTGTCCAGCCACACATCAGTTCCACCCAAGTAACATAAATGAGTTGGTGAACAATTACTACCTATCAAGTGACCAATGTTAGCATGACCGTATAATCACTTTGTCGTAGATATTCAGATTAAAACTAAGGCATGGAATGTCATCCTCTTAACATTCAATCTAGGTTCCTTCAACTCAAGTATTCTATTCAGGATATTGTGAGCTCAATGTAATATATTGAATCACATGAGCATATAAATGCATTTTATAGTCTCATATCTAATGGTTGGGGATATCACTCCAAAGGAGGGACAAATTACATCTACATCACTCCTAGTATTCAACCTAAGCATCACAGTGTACCCAATTATTACCTTTTTCCCAGCGCAGAATTGAGGGCATGGTTGGTTAGGGTCAAAGTACACATAACTGCATGTGTTACTATAGTGAATTTAAGTCTAAGGATTACAATCACTATTGTCAAATTGAGATATAACATTGACATGTAATTACAAGACTTCCATGTGTCAATTTCGAGGTGGGTCTATCCAATACAACTTGTTCCCTAACAGCCATGCATTTGAGGCAATATCCAGTATCATGACTAAAGAGCATAGTCATCACTAACCATGCATGCTAGTCTTATGTATTATTGGTGTCATGTACTATCCACAACAATAACGAATTAGGGACATAATAAGAATGAGTACTTTTATTGTACATATGATCACATGTTCAGGTCCCCAACTCAAAAAAATGTCATTGAGTCTAAACACTCTTATGACATTATTAGGTTTATTCATTATCTCTATACTTCAACAAATATTATAAGTGGATTCATCTTTTATTAATAATCAAATAAAGTACAAAATATCCCTTTTACAGCCATCACATGATGTCTATCGAGGCATACGACTAACAAACTCCCACATGAACTTAGATCCAATCGCTCATGAACCTAAGTCCAACGAATCTCACATGATCACATGATTCTTTTGTGAAAGTGATTTCAAAAATGTTTCTTTGTGTTGGTACTCTAATAAAATTTATATCTCCTCGTTGTATAATCTCATGTATGAGATGGTAATGCCAGAGTATGTGTTTGGAACGGTGATGTGATATGTGTTCCTTAGCTTGTATAATAGTTCCATTGTGGTAACAATAAAGCTTTATTGAGTCTTTAATGGTTGGAATTATCTCAAGTTTACTAATGAACTTCTTGATCCATATTTCTTCCTTTTCTACATTGGAGGCAACAATATACTTGGCCTTTATTGTAGAATCAACCGTTGTGTGTTTCCTAGAACTCCTCCAACTTACAACTCTTTTGTTTAGGCAAAACAAGAATCCTGATTGCAATCAGGAATCCTCCTTGTTAGTTTGGAAGCATGCATCAATGTAATCCCTTACAATGAACTCTTCGTCACCACCATAAAGTAGTAATTGAACCTCAATTCTTCTTATGTACTTAAGGATGTTCTTTACTTCTATCCAGTGACCATCACCTGGATCTGAGTGGAACCTGCTCGTCATGCTCAAAGCATACAAGAAAATTGGGTGAATACATATCACTGTGCATACATGATAGATCCAATTCCTTAGGCATATGGAATTTTCTCATGTGTGCCATGTTTTCAAAGAGCTTTGAGTTCTATAGATGTTTCTTTTATGGGACATGGATAAGTTTCTTCTCTTAAAATTCTACATTCTAAAACTCTTTAGAACTTTTTCAATGTGCTCTGGCTTAGGGAAATAAGCCTTCAAGATCTATCTCTATAGATCTTTATTCCTAGTATATAGGATGCTTCCCTTAAGTCCTTAATAGAAAGGGCATTTCCCAACCATGTTTTAACCAATTGTAGTGTGGGTATGTCATTTTCCATCAATAGTATATCATGTACATACAAGATGATAAATACAATTATGCTCCCACTAACCTTCTTGTAAACACATGGTCCATGTTTATTTTATAAAAAGACAAAATTTTTGGTTGTCTCATAAAAAAAGATTTCAAATCTGAGATATTTGATTCAATCCATAGTCTCGTCGTATAGCTTACAAACTTTATTAGCTTCATTCGGAGAAATAAAACCTACAAATTGTATCATGTACACATTCTAAGAAGATTCACATTAAGGAAAATAATTTGAAATTCCATATTTAGGATAAGGTGCAATGGCAAGCATGATCCAAATGAATTTAAACTTGGCAATAGATGAAAAATTTTCATCATGGTGAACACCTTGTTAAAACCTTTTGCAACCAATTTTCCTTAGTAGTTTTCTACATTACAATTCATGTCAATCTTCTTCTTGATGACCCATTTGTACCCTATGGGTTTTACCACTTTAGTTGGATTCACCGAGGTCTATTCCTTGTTGGTATACATAGAGTCCATCTAAAATCTCATGGCTTCAAGACATTTCTAAGAATATGGGCCTCAATATCCACATTTTAGGTTGGTGGCTAAGCATCCCCAATGACCAACACATCGTCTTCTTGAGTCTTGAAAAACCCATATCTATTTGTCTCAAGACA
Organism: Alisma plantago-aquatica; assembly: GCA_963693085.1. Classification (NCBI taxonomy): domain Eukaryota; kingdom Viridiplantae; phylum Streptophyta; class Magnoliopsida; order Alismatales; family Alismataceae; genus Alisma; species Alisma plantago-aquatica. The sequence continues at coordinate 1,343,021,841 of OY856412.1, read as the reverse complement.
TGCCCTACTACACCTTCAAGGTTCTTGTGTTACAATAGGTACTTGACGTTGCATAATAGTTTTTGGTTCTCATTCCTTATCTACCTCCATAGGTTTTATGTTAACTTGTTGATCTTGATCTTCTTCAAGTTTAATTTCACCTCATTGGTTCCTTTGTAAGTAACTTCGTTATTGAGGAATATAGCAGTTCTGCCAACAAACAATTTGTTGTTAGACGGAATATAGATGTAGTAAACTTTAGTGTCCTTAGTTTCCAACAAGGATATGCTGATATGACTTGGTTACAAGAGTTTTATATAACTACTTATTAATATAAGATTCACATCTCCAAAATTTTGTGAAATACATACTAGGACGTTTCCCATTCCATATCTGATATGGCGTCTTTGCAATGGCTTTGGATGGTACTAAATTAACTATAAATGTGACAGTTTCAAGAGCATATTCACAAAATGAAGTTGGAAGATTATCTAAACTCATGATTGATAATACTATGTCCAACAAAGTTTGGTTCCTTCTATCTGAGACGACATTATGTTGTGGTGTTTCAGGCGGAGGCCAATGTCATACAATACCAAAATCCCACCGTAGGGCCTAAAACTATTTTTTTATGTATTCACCACTAGATCTGATTAAAGTTCTTTGATTATTTTACCAAGTTGATTTTCTACTTGATTCATGAAATCTTTGAAATTTTTAAAGTATTTTGATTTGTGTTTCTAAAGATACACATATCCAAATCTTCTTAAGTCATAAGTAGAAGTGACGATGCACTGATATTCTCCTCTAGAACTTGTGCAAAAAGGTCCATGTACATCCATATCTATGAGTCATAAAAACTTACTTTCTCTCTTAATGTTTCCAATGAAAACTACTTTTGTCATCTTGCCCACTAAATAATATTCACATATCTCTATTGATTCAAAATCAAAAGAGGTCCATATAACCATATTTATGGATTCTAGAAATGAGCTTCTCATTTATGTACCCTAGATGATAGTGCCAAAGATAAGTGTTGTTTGCATCATTTTTTTAATAGCTTCGTATTTATGCTATATACATGTGTCACAAGATCTAATAAGTTAAGACTATCAGACATTGGGCCACTGCCATAAAAGATCTCATCTTTATAAGAGGAAATATGACAATTCTTTGTTAGAAACTCAAAAACTTTTTTCCAAACAAAATATAGGATTAATGTGTCTATTTATGGAAGGTATATAACAAAAATTGTCTAACTCTATCACAAGCCCACTAGATAGATATTAACGGTAGGTTCCTATAGAAGGGGCAACAATTTCTACCCCATTTGTGTGTAGTTCACCTCTCCTTTGTTCAAGAGTCTACTTCTTTTCAGATCCTTCATATCTGAGCTTATTCAATATACACATCCCGTATCCAATACCCATCATGAAGAACTAGGTAAGTTTATTTCAGTAATGTATACAACTGAAGTTAAGATCTCCATCCCATGGTTCCTATTCTTCGGTTCCTCATGGTAGTGAGGGAAATTTTGATTCCAATGTCCAACCTAGTGAGAATTGCCTCCCTTAGTCACTCCTCTTTTTTCTTTAATTTCAAAAGAAATTTGGCTAACTAGCTTTAGAACCTTTATTGCCATTTCATTTTCCCTTTGTTTTTCCTTTGCTGACAATGAACACAAAATTGGGCAATTCTTTCATTTTCCCCCTCAACATTTCTCAATATTCCAAGTAGTTCATTCAACAACTTATCAAAATTGTTCATATTGTAATTCATGACATATTTCTTGTATAAATTAGGTAATGATTGTAGGATGACATATGTGGCCAACTCTTGTCCTAAAGGAAACCCTACTCTTGCAAGTCTTTCCATATACCCAATTAACTTGAGTACATGGGGTCCAAATTGATCATCTTCTACCGTTTTGCACTTAAATATCACCTTGAAGACATCATGTGTATCTACCCTTGATAGTTCTTGATACATGTTCCTGAGATGTGTTATCATCTCAATAACATCCATGTTCTTATGTTGCTTCTTAAGTCCATGATTCATGGAGAAAATCATGACACATTTGATGTCCATAGTATCATCTAAATGCTTCTTGTGAGTCTCCCTTTCTTTTCTAGGTGCATTCAAAGTTAGTTCATTAGGTACTAGTGTGTTAATGATATAGAGATTACACTCATGTGTGAGAATAATTTTCAACATCCTAAACTAGTCGTTAAAGTTATTTTCATTTACTTTCTATTTTTGAAGGATTTTTTTGGGAAATACCAATCGGTAACTAGACATTACATCTAAACTGAGTGTGGAATGAAAAAGCTATTGAAAATATGAAGGTATTCCTGGTAAGATGGAAGAAGAGGGGCCGGACATGTAGCCCATGAACATGAGCTGTCAGGTTGCTTTAGGCACTGCTTAACTAGCCAGTCTGCTAGTTTGTTTTCACTTCTTTGTTGAAATGCCACCATGAAGAGAGGTTTTTCTTCACATAGGAGTTGGATGGCTTTGGTCAGGAGATCATATTTTGGTGGAGATGCATCAAGATCCTTAATCCAGTTTGTAGCATTCCATGAATCTATAATAAGATTTCCAGAATGGAGATCTTCATGTTTTGCATATAGAAGAGCTTCTCTAATGGCCATTAGTTCTCCTATCATGGGGTCTGTGCCAAGTGAACGTTGAGCTTGGGCGTGGAGACAAGTTCCTTGTAGGTCCCTTACAATCAGGCTTGTAGCTCGTGTACCTTCAGCTTTGTTGGTAGTAGCATCCATGTGGACTATGAAGGAGTTGGGGATGGTGGAAAAACTTGTGGTGCTTGGGGGTGACACTGAGGTAGGTGTCGAAGGAGTTTTAATAGCCTGGGCAGCAGTGATTATCGACGCTCTACAATGGGTGACTATCATTGATGGCAGTATAGGTTTGTGCTCAAAGATTTGGAGGTTCTGGTTTTTCCACAACCACTAGTAGGTTGTGGCGAAGTAAACATCCCAACTGGGTATCTTGCAAAGGGATTTCAAGTTGTAGGAGATCTAGTATGGGGTGGAGTAAAAGTCAAAGAAATGTACAGTGTCAAGTGGAAACAGTCGGTTCCACACTACCTTTTCCTACAGACAGTCTCTGATGGAATGGATAGTGTCTTCTAATGGACATTGACAACACGTGCAGGATGTATCTTGGGTTAATTTGCATCTGACCCTTAGCTCATTGGTGAGCAGTCGGTCATGGTGGATCAACCAAAGGGTAGTCTTGATGTGTTGTTGGGTCTTCAATCCCCTTATGAAGTTGTATCTATCGATGTTGGTTGATTATGTGAAGTGCATGATGATCTTGTAAGCTGAATTAGAGGATAAAGCACCATCCGCAGAGGGTAACCATATTCTTTCACCTTCCCCATAAGTTTGTCTCAGTGGGGGCATCAGTGTAATGGCTTGTGTCGAGGCTTTGTTAAACCAGTAGTCAATGAAGCTTGTGTCCCAATCACCTGAATCTGAGATGAGGCATGACACGGTCATGTCCTTTAGAACTTTCAGGATTGTGAGATTCGTTCTAAGGGTAGGGGCTACACCATCCTCGACCCAGACATCTATCCAGACATTCATATTGTTGCCATAGATTGTTGTCATAGTCGAGTTGGTTAGGATGATAGGGAATAGCAATTTAATCCCCCTCCAAATATGTGACCCATATGTGGTTTCAGTGCCTTACCTACCATATTTGGAATGCATAAGATTTATCCAAGGTGTGTGGCCCTTCTGAGTGTACTCCCAAGTTATCTTTGCTAAGAGAGCTTTGTTGAAGCCGGTTGCCACTCTCACTCCAAGACTGCCTCTATGTGGAGGTTTGGTAATGTGCCCCCAGGGGACCAAGTTCAATTTCTTGGTGTTCTACATACCACTCCAAATGAAATTTCAAATGATTTGGTCAATTCTGTCAGATGTAGATACAGGTAGAAAAGTGGATTGCATTGTCTAGCAGGAATGGGAGGATAACATTGATTTCACTAAGATGACTATACCTACCAAGGATAGAAATCTATTTTTCCAACAGTGGATATATAAACAGATCATGTCTATAAGATATTGATAATGGCCTTTGCTTTTCCTCTTGTAGATGATCGGGAGGTGTTTGAATGTCATATGTCTCAAGTACCTTCCTAATCTTCCTAGATTGGAGGTCTATTTGATATCTAATGCTTTGTAGATCTCGGCTCTTATGTGCGTTGGGATGTTTGAAGAAAAGAATATCGAGGATTTTTCATTGGAAAGCACTTGTCCTAAAGCTTGGCTGAAGTGAGAAAGACACCGAGTGATGGTGTTTGCCTGGCATACAGAAGCTTATCCAAAGAGGATGATGTCATCCGCAAATATGACGTGGGAGAAGGCTAGCTTTTGTATAGTTAAAAAAATAGGTTTCCAATGGCCTAGAGATATTTCTTCATCGATCAGTTGACTTAAATGCTCGAGGCATAGAACGAAGAGGTAGGGGGAGAGGGGGTCTCCTTGCATGATTATGTGAACAAGGTTTCTTGGGATTTGCATTTTGGAGAGAGTGTTAGCGATGAAGGGACAACTAAGCTTGTCTAAGGCCTTCATAAGATCGAGCTTAATGGCACAGTAATGTTTTCGGCTTTGTTTGGATTCAAGGGAGTGAATGATCTCTTGGACAAGGACTATGTTGTCCCTAATCTTGTGGCTGGGCATGAAGCTGGACTGATGGGGAGAGATCCAGGATGGGAGGTACCGATTTAGTTTGTTGGTGATGACCTTGGACAAGAGCTTTGAGCAGATGTCATTCAAAGAGATCGGTAACAGCTATGAGCAAGACTCAGGTTGTGGCACCTTGGGGATGAGGATTAGGGTCAAGTATTTGATTCATGTCTCAATGGGTAACCCGGCGAAGGGGCCTTGTACAAGATTGCAAATCTATTGTTTTAGGAGAGGCCTGTGCTTTTGGATGAATGATGCATATATACCATCTGGTCCAGGAGCCTTCAATGGCTCCATGGATTCAAGAGTAGCCTTTATCTCATCATTGTCAAGGGTCTGTGCTAGGGTCTCCATAGCCTCCGCACTAGGTGGGACAAATCTCCCAGTAATGGTGCCACTCATGTGTCGACGCAGCTTGAGTGACGATTCCTAGTAGACATTAGAGGAGAAGGAAAGAATAAGGTTAATCAGGTCCTTGCCTTCTTCGATCCAATTGCCATTAGAGTCCTTCAAGAGGGTGATCTTGTTCCTACTCTATCTCCCTTTAACGATGGAGTGGAAGAATTTCATGTTGTTGTTGCCCAGTTTGACCAAAGTACAACGTGCCTTTTGTTGCCAGTCCAGCTCTTCTCTCCTGAGGATCTCGTCTAGCTTACATTGTGATTTCACCATGCTTCTGGACAAGTTATAGTCGAATTTGGTTCCAGTGAATTGTGTTCCCAATTCTATCTTTCATTCTTCTATCTTCCTTTTTCTTCTTCGCCGTCCACAAAGATGCCACCTTCAGAAAATTTGATCATGTCCTTTCAAAGGAGGACTCGAGATCCCAGTTTTTGTGAAGAAACTGGTCGAAGCCCTCTATCTCGAACTAGCTAGTGACTGTCCCGCGGAAAGGGGGTTGCTTGTGATGTCGGTTGGTAAAGGTGATCAACAGGGGGGAGTGGCCAGAGCTATTCCTTTCAAGAACCATAACTGGGGTTGAGGTTGTTAGGTCGAGCCAAAGGCCATTGCCTAGAGCTCTATCCGGCTTCTCATGAAGGAGACCTCTCCTAAAGGTGGTGCGGGGGTCGTTGGTGCTAAGGTTGTGGATATTGTAGGAGGTTGCAGCTTCGATGAAGTCACAGCTATTTGCCCTATCGAAGGATCTACTACCAAACTTCTCCGATTGGAACATGACCACATCAAAATCACCTACCATGACCCATGACATGGTGATATTAGAAGCTAGCAGGTTGAGATGGTGCTAGAGGAATTTTCTACTTCCCCTTGTTGTGCCTCCATTTACAAAGGTGAAAAGGAAGTTGTTGTTTATGCCACAATGGATGAATTTCTTGTGGGATAGGAGGACTTCAAGGTGGGATTTCACTTTGTATAGAACCCAGATCCCTTTGGAGAACCCTACTTCTTTGACCCTATGATAGTGGGGAATTCTCGTCTTCTTGATGATGGTGGTGGCTCTGTTTCTATTACAAACAGGTTTGTAGATCCCAAAAACTAAAATGTGATATTTGTTGACTAGATTCTTCAAATTGTTCTGGGTATCTTCATCACAGATACCCTGAACGTTCCAACTCATTACTTTCATTGATCACCTTCTTCGAGGGTGGAGGTGCCCATTTCTTGTGATGCCTTCTTGAAGTCCTAAAGATGAGATTGTTTCCCCCTCATTCTTATACATGCTCATCTAGGGTCCCCCGTGTGGACCACCTTCCTATTTCTGAGATGGATGTCAGCGGCCGATTTGGTCAGACTCCTATATTTTTCATAAGTCATGCCTTTATTGCCCATGTTGAACTGGGTGGTGGTGAAGGGGTGTAACTGTGAGGATTTTACTCAAGGACTTCATCGTCTGAGGGTCTTGCCACCATGTGGTCAGAGTTAGGAACGAGGGATGATGGGGGCTTAGGGACCTGAGATTGCATGTTCCTGGGAGGTTGGATGGTGTGAGATGTGTTGGTTTCTCCTTGGCTCTTGGAGACTCTGTTATTCCTTTCTCTTTGACTCTAGTCGATGCCTCCTCCTCCTCTGCCTGTTATTCTTTCTGCCACCTGATTGACGTCATTAATTTCTTGGACTTCTTCATCCCCCTCTTAGTCTACCTCAAGCCCTTTGAATCTTTTATGTCTGTGGGATGTCTTCAGATGTGAGGATGTGGACTGTTGTTTCTTGGCTTTTCGAACAACTGGTTTGGCATGAATGTCTTCTAAGAATACGGCCATGTGTTGATGTGTGCTGGTGGGGATGAGGGATCCCGCTTCAACATTTTCCCACCTAACAGCATTCTCGTCTTCAAGTTTCTTCTTGTAGTCCTTTTCAGTGTGACCTGCTCTTCCCCAGTGGAGATAGAAGTAGGGTATATTCTCATATTCCACCTTGTATTGGATGTCATCCACCTAGATCATCGGGACGAGTGGTGTGGCCATGTTGAGTTCAATTGCTATGCGTGCGAAGCAGCCTCTACGTTGGAGCATGGTGTCCATGTCTACTTTAATGCTCCTCCCTAGGTGATTACCAATTTTGCACAGAAGCACTTCTTGGTACAGGTGGATCGGCATATTAGGTATGCAAACCCATGCTACGATGTTCAGGGGTGAGGACCTATCTGGGGAGAACGTCAGAGACCACATTTGAATTGTTAGGTATGAACCAAAAATTGGCCAAGGCCCTCCTACCAGAGCATTGATTTAGTCTTCTTTGTCCTGTAGTTAAACAATGTAGTAATCATTCGCCATGTCAATCCGGTTGAAGCCTCCCACTGGTTTCCACATTTATTTGATTATATCCCTTAAGATTAGATACCCGATCTTGCATGAGAGGATCTTTACAACAATAGAGAACTTTCACAATTTCACCAAGTCTTCCAGGGCCTCTTGACGAAGGAAGAATGCTCGAAAACCTTTCCTGGGTGAGATCTCGATATCAGAGGGAAGCAGGTTGATGTCGTTCTCATTTGTGTCTATCTGAATGAAGTTGTGTGGGTTGTCCCGTGAACCCTGGCTAATGGTGTCTCTGTAGGATGGCTTTGCACTTCCCTAGGATACTTTGGATTGTTGTCTTTGGCCCGACAGCCAGGGGAAAGGGTCGGTATCCCCCTGGGTTTTGACGTCCATGGACGTAATGCCAATCGTAGGTGATCCACTATTGGCACATTCGATAGCTTGCTGGCCATAGGAAGAAAAGTTAAGGGACAACCCTGTGGAGCCTAGCACCACCGTGCTAGTAGGACAGGAAGGTGGGTCCCCCTCTCCATCATCTTTGATAAAGCGTCAGTCACCTGGGTGGTCGCCTCCTCCAGTAGCGGAAATCCTTGCAGCCATCCGAAAACTCTTTCTCAAGGATTGACCTAGTGAATTTAGATTGTTTTGTGTTTGGCATTAATCTACATAGAAGATATTGTGAACGAGTCAATATTTTGAATTTAAATTAAATATATTTTAAAAATATGATTTGACAAAATATGTTTGGACATTAAATAGTTATTCTTGCACTACTTCATATAAATTAATAGTTCTCACTATTAGTTTGGAAGATTGTAATGAGAAATTTTCTAGTGAGCCAAGTTGCAAAATATGTTAAGTCAAGAGTCAACTATGACTAACTGCTCACAACTTAATTATTAAGGTAGATAACAATTACCAATTACATAATGTACAATTCTTGGATAGATGGTTGCAAAACTTTGTGTGAATAGTTAATCATATAAATTATATGCCATGTCATGCCTCTGAGTGATTAATCCTATTAAGATCATCTAGTCAAGTCCAACCCAAGGGCATTGTAATAATATATGCACCCTACTTTGCAAGACCAAATACTTATTATCACACTTCCCGAGGTAGATGGTGCACCACACTGAGCATGCCCAGGTTTACTTCTAAAAGTTTTTCTTATATATTGTACTTCGAAGGCATCTTCAATGATGATATTACATGAAGGTATTTATATATATACATATATATTAAATCATTATTGCATATATAATACTATATGTATCATACACTATAACAGCCACCACATATAATTATACAAGATATGGGAACTAGTACAACAACTAGAGCCAACAAGTAAAGTAGAAACACAACCAAGAAATTTATATCTTATTTAATCCATAATTTGTCCTTTCTTGATCAGGCAAGCTGGTCAACTGATTAGAATTCCCTGATTAGAGCATGTCTTGTGTTGTTGTTGAATAGTTAACCCTCCAAGTATCAACCTCTTCAATATGATATTTTGTTTGTCTCCTCCTCACCATCGTGGTCCACAATTGATGTTTTCACATCATCCTATTCTAATTGAATAATTAAAATTTACATGGAAAATGAGTAGAGACAGCATGACACGCAAGCCATATACATGTTACATAATGTTTGATCACAATAAAAAATATCAATGTTACTTGTTTCAAATCACACTAGAACAGTCTATTCCATATCCATATCCATAAAACAAAATCATTTTTCAAGGAATCACATAAGTATATGAAATAGTAATATATAACATATCATATATGATATAACGTGATTATTGCGGATTCAAATTTGCATATAGTTTAGACATCGGATTTGATACCATTTTTTGTTTCTTGGGAAGGTAGGCACAGTGTAATAACTAAAAAAATTTCTCTTTATACCCTAGTTGTAGGATTCGTTGTAGCTATGAAATGCTAGTGAATAAAAGACATAAGAAGGGATAAAAGTTAAACCTTCGTGCACACTAGTTGTACAACCAATATATGTGTCTTGTTGTGGTGAAAACATGATCTTGAAGATCTAGGTCTATAACAACCACCAAGAAATCTAGATGGACTAATAAAAGATCTGGATTGGCACCAAGCTATTACATGGTTATCTTCTTCATAGAGAATTATTGTCATCTTATGGAACATCTTCTCCCAGCCACTACACATATTCCTCAACCACTACTTTGTCTATGCAAATGAGGGAGGATGTGGTGCACCATCTTAGCCACTATGTATAAGAGAAGCATGATTTGTTGATGTGCTAGTCGTCCAGTAACTCCCTTTCTTCTACTATATTAGGAAGCATTTATTAAGGTAAATTCCTCTCTCCAAGAGAGAAGTTTGACAACCAACTTGTCTCGCACATTATCTCAATTTTTTTTCTAAACCTCTTGGGACATACCTCCTTTATATATAAAAAAAATGAGCTTGCAAAATGCTAATTCCAAACCTTTTCCTACTCATATTCCCAAAAATAATCCAATGTTAATAACTCAAACTAGATTTACGAGTCCTATGTGGCATTATGATCATATGATAAAGTTAGTTGGTCGATAGATCATGTTAGCTTAGATTCATAACTAAATTTCTTTCCAAAATTGAGATCTTCTATGTTGCATCCTGATCGGTCAATGAATATACTAGATCAGTCGAGCAATCCAATCTAGTGGAAAAATCAATCAACCAATTGATCCCAACCAATTTGATTGGCAAATCATACATTCTAACTACTTGATTAGAGGGTTAATCGTCATGTTTATGATTCAGAACCATTATAATAATATGTTTGATTGTAACTTTAATTCCCATATGCATCCTTATGGGTTTGACCCAATAAGTTTTTAGTTATGTTTCTAGTGATGTACAAAACAATATAAGCAAAACATTGGCATCTAGTCACACATCATTTCCATCAATGTAATAGTAATGAATTAGAGAAAAACTAAAACCTGTAAAGTGACCAATGTAACTATGATTGTATAGTCCCTTTGCTACTTCTATTCAGATTGAAACTGATGTATGGAATGCCATCCTCTTAACAAACTATCTATGTTCATTGAAATAGAGTAGACTATTGGAGATATTGTGAGCTTAATATCATATTTTCAATCACATAAGAATGTCCATGCATTTCATGGTCTCTCTTAACAAGTGTATGGGAATATAACTTCAAAGGAGGGACACATTCCATCTACATCACTTAAAGCATTCCCCATGTATCAAAGTGTTCCCAATCATTAATTTTTTGGCAACTCGTATTTAGAGAATGTCGGGCTGGTATAAAAGTACATAAAACAACATGTGTTACCGTAGCAACTTTAGGTCTAAGGATCAAATGCACCATTATCAAATTGATATGTGACTCTAAAATGTCTTTAGTCAACTTCCATGTGTCAATCTCACGGGGGGTCTGTCTAGTACAACTTGTTTTCTAACAACTACCCATGCATCTAAGTGAATTTCCAATATCATAATTAAAGAGACATAGTCATTACTCACAATACATGATAGTCTTGTGTATCATTTTTGTCCCATACTATCCAAAAAAATAATTGACTAGAGACATAACAAGAATGAGTACTCTTATTGTACATATGATCTCATGTTCATTTCCCCAACCCAAACCATATGTCATTGAGTCTAAACATTCTTAAATAGAATTAGGTTTATTTAGTATCTCTATAAGCGGAACTGCCTATTCAATAATAAAATAAAGTAAAATAGATCCCTTTTACAGGGACCACATGATGTCTCTCAGGGCATATAACTAACAATAAATAATAAGTTCAACAATGTTGTCTAAGACATACAAGTATTTTTTGTACCCATGGCTCACAACTAGTTCCTTCAACTTGTGTTCCTAAAGTCCCTTTGCCAAAATCACAGTCAATGTGACGTGACTTTTCATTAGAAGAAGTTTCACTACATGTCATAAAATAATTACAAAAGTCTATCACCTCCCATCCACATAACTCTCAATAATACCACCTCCTGGTTGATAACGATGTTGTACATCAACTTTAAACACACTTGTACACTATTTAAAAGGATACATCCAATGCAAGAAAATCATACCAAACAACTTCACTTCCCTAGTCAAATGGACAACAAGATGTACCATGAAATCAAAGAATTAAGGAGGAAAATACATCCCAATATGGCACAAGGGAACAATAACTTCTCTTAGAAACTTATTAAGATTCTCAAATTCAATAACTTTTTTGCATGTAGTTTTGAAAAAGAAACATACCCTAGTGATTGAAAACATTACATTCTTTAACAATATACATAGAATAGAAACATGAAATATTTGTTGTATAATGGTATGAAAATCATGAGATTTAAGACCTATTAGCTTCAGATCCTTCATTGATACCACTCTACATATATATAAGGAGCATCCTTGTGCAACCTTAACAATAATCAAGCACAAGGAAAAAATATTTTCTTCTAACTAGACAAAGTGTTACAAGTAGGAGGTAAATATGAGAAACAATTTCTTATAACATGTACTATTAATTGTTTCCTTATACCCATTTCACATAGTTCTATTTTGTATGTGATGTTGTCTTTAGTCTTTCCTGGTATATTCAATACAATATTAATGATGGCACATACTTTTTTTCAGCATGCCTGCAATCAATATAGTGCCTAATTGTGGAAGAACTCCAACTAGGAAGATTCATTATATTGACCTATACATAATTCAAATTAACCATAGGTGGGGTTAGTACATGGTCTCTTATGAAGTTAATTGACAATGCCTCTTACTCTTTCACAAACATCCTCTCCTAACATAGGGCTAGGGGCACTCTATTCTACAATTGAGCCATTAAATGATTGGCACAACCTTCAGTTAGGATGCACATTTGGAAGAAACCTTCAATGACCAATATATAAAATCTTTCCTCCATATTTTAGTCCTATGGAATAACTATTTTCCTCAAGAATATGTGACGCTTTGGTTCCATATATGATGCTAAAGACAAAGTTATGTATGCTGGAAAGTCATTAATTATGGAAAACAACATATCATGCAAATTAAAGGACTCTCCACATGAAGCTTCATAAGTCATAATTCTTTCTTTCTAGAGTTTCTTTAAGTCATCAATTATAGGTTCAAGGTAAACATCAATATCATTGTGACATTTTCTTCTGACTTGCTATAAATATTGATAGCATAAAGTACTTATTTTTCATACACAACCAAGGAGGATTATTATGTATAACAATAATAACATTCCAAATACTACATTATCTTCTTACTAGTACAACATGGATCCATCTTGTTAGTACAAGGTACAAATCTTAAACTTCAGATTTTTATACCAAATTCATATCACATTTAATCAATTTTCTTTCATTTTGGGGAATCTGATGCATGTCTTAGGAACCCATCATTTTTTGTCTTTACCTATGAAATCAAATATAAATTCTATGCATATACTATATTAGCCAATAATCTAAAACTGTGATATTATAGGTAGATACTACATCTGACTTGGTAGAGAGTCAGTCTTGGTCATACCTGAATTTATCATTTTGTACCTTGATGCCTCACATTTTGGATAATATTTCAAAAAAACATAGTCCTTTTTAGATAACACACAATCATTCAAGCATGCATGCATCTTATTGGCCTCCATTTCGATTGGGAACAATGATTTCTTTTTTTTTGTATGTCTACTAGGAAGAATTTATTTCAACAATGACAATTAAGATGTGAAACTTTTGTCACTCCACCTATAGTTAGCCTTTTGGGTATACAATCTCAACATAACACTCAGCCTCATAAACTTAGTACAAACTAAGTATAGTAGTTTCTCAACATCATGTATAAATTTCTAATTAAGGAAGGTTGATTGGTACAATTTACGCCACAACTATCTAGCATCACATTAACCATGTCATCTAAAATTGGCTTGTTCACATGAACATTGTTGCCCTTTTCTTACTCCACACAAGTTCCACTATCGACATCAAATGATCTCAGAGTAGGAATCTCTTCATGCCAATACCATTATGTATAACCCTATATAATCTTAGTACACATTATATGAATTTTGATTTCATCAACAATGTCAACCTTGAAGTTTCTATTGCAACTCCTACAAGGGAAGTAGAACCTATATCCAAGTTGTGTCCTATATTCCCTCACAAATCTTATAAAATCATCAAAACTGCTACTAAACTCTTCAAAGAATCGATTTTCTATGGACATCCAACATTGATACATTTAGGCTCAAAGTCAACACTTAACTGAGTATTGTATATGAAAATTGTTTTCATTGAGGCCATAGTAGTTTTGACAATAATGTTTAGCATTCATATTGATTAATTTGTACCACCTATCCCATTTATCCAACTACTAAGCGTACAATAATCACCAAAGTATTTCGGCAGCATTCCCCACAGATATTCAAGTACACTAATGTAGATGGAAAAATACGCACCAAACAACAATATGAATGCCAAAATATTTTTAATATCCAAACACCACATTCTACACCACATCCAAGGTGAGTTTAAGTGTTTAATAATAGTCCCAAACTAGGGACTACTATAGAATTACTCCTGATGAGTAACTCATAGATGGGTTTCTAGGCCAAAATGATATATGTCTCTAGGTTCATATATCAATGAATATTATGTCATCTATCCTATTATTTAACACATTTCTCATTAGTAAGTGTATAATTCATATTTCAAAAACATTTCCTCATAGTTCTCCAGGTACACTAACATAAATGGGCATATACCCACCAACATATGTACCTAGAGAACAAATGGGAAAATAAATATTAATTTTTTTTTAAAATACACTCACATCCAAAGTGAGATTAACTATTTGAGGACTATCCAAAATTTACTCTGAACAAGGATTAGGGGTTATTGGTTAGTATTATAGGTTTAGGGTTTAGACATCAGGGGTTTAGGGTTTAGAATTTCGGTAAATACATGCATATACATTTCTACCTAAATCAAGTTAATATAATTTAGGTAAATTCATATCCATTCATTGTATTACTTCTTAGGTGTGGTTATTTATCCAATTCAAATTGAGCAATACACCCAACATAGAGATAAATGAACATTTCATCATAAATATTACATTCTAGAGAAATAAAAAAAGTATACATGCATTCTGAATTGTAATAAGATAAGCATGATATTCTACTTGAATTCTAGTTGTAGAGAAAACCAAATCCAAAAACAAAGTAAAAAAATCAAATTAACATTTATAAAAACATTAATATTTGAGCAAAGAGGAAACACTAAACAAAAATGCCAAAATAAAATAAGTAAAGAATATAACATGTTCTTCAAGTGACATCAGCAGTGACATCCTCAACGGTGGCCAATAGTGGAGAGGGCAGGATTACTAGCAATAGAGAAGGCCAGAGGCATCATCCTTAGTACTAGAAATCGTCGACAGTAGTAGAAGTAGTAGGGAAGGCCGACAACAACACTACTAGCAGCAACAATCAACAATAGTGGAACCAAGAACATTGTAGGTGGGAGTCGAAGATAAGGACTCAATAGCAGAGGCAAATTCATTTGCATCTAGAGGGGGCGGAGTCAAGGGGAAGAAGAAGGGTTTTCAAGAAACTAGAGAGAGAGAAATTGAGAAAGAAACTAGGAGTATTATCAACAAACCTACAACATTGGTACAATAGTAGACACAAACAACATAGCCAAAAAGACAACCCAAGTTGTTCATCTGAGGTATGTTTCCTTTACAAATTCATTTAACATTACAAATTTACCATGTCAGTTTTAGTTCCATAATTGACATAACATTACAGCTTTATATTCCAAAAGAAGAAAAATATATGGCATCAGTTCTCCTACAAAAAACATAAGTAAGATGTTTTTAAAGGAATTATTATAATTATAAAACTTACACATCCTACTTCTATTAAGATTGTGAACCCTTTGTAGAAAGATAATTGAATGGTGCAATTAAATTTCTAAATAACTCAATATGCATTAGTTTACATTAAAAATTTATGTAAGATTCTAACTTGGAAAGAACAAACAATTCATGGGGAGTATATGTGATATCGACTTTTCCTTCATAAATTGAGATAGTAACATAAGTGCTACCCAAATTTTTACCTTCAACACCCATTGTTGATTTATTGCGATGCTTACATTTTGGAAATCAACATTGTGGACCTTTTACAACAGTCTTCTACAAAATTGACGCTACATGCTAAAAATGGACTAGTGAATATTCCTAAATGAGAGATCATCTATAACCATTTTGGTCCATTCCATGCATGAAACCATTCCTCCAGATCTTTAGGAACACTACACTACTGCATGTGTTTGGTGCCTCACATGTAATGTTTTTGTGGGTGCTTACATTACATATGGAATTTGAGAAAGGAAATGAGAGTTGTGTATTGTGTGTATGAACTTATATACGGGCTTATTTAGCCAACAATCAACATAAGGAATGCACTTCCCATCTCTGACTTTTTGAAAGCTAAAAAGGGTTTGAGTTGTAGGATACTTGAGGATGAGTGTGTTTTAAGATCGTGGTGGTGATGAATTGCTTTTTTGGTCTGCATATTGTGTCATTTTTCTTATTCACATCTAGACGTTTCATTATGCATGTTTTCTCCCAATAAGTGGTATTATTGTGAAATTACACTTATGGATATCCTTTTGCATTGATTTTATAGCAAACATGGAGACAAATATGAAAGGAGGAAAGAGGTAAGATTCAATACACTCTAACAAGCGTGGAAAATTCCAAGGAGTCCACAAGGTCTACTACATCCCACCATAAGCATGTAATGGTCATAAAAGTAAGAAGCATCCATGAAAGATCAAGTTCAATAGTTGTAGTACAACAGCTGACCTCCAAATAGATGATCTACCAGTAGAACATTCATGGACAAGAAAGAAAAGCAACCCCCAAAGTCCAAGTTAATTATGACATTGAGCACTCCATTTCCCACAATAATTCTCACTAGAACAATTCTTCCTATTTTTCTCCAGAATGGCCATCCTAGATAGGATGATCGTCTTGAGTACCCAGGATATATTCATCTCCACTAGATGACCCTGACCATATAGCCCCCCACCGTCATTCTCACAACAACAACTTTGGTGGTTCCATTTTCCCATAATCAAAGTGGAGGCAGAACTATCTTTCTTCCTCTAGACCTGATGTTTCTTTCCACTATATTCCTAAATTATCCCTATACTAAACTAAAGCCATCCTACACCCCTATATATACATTAGTGGTGCTCATGAGGAAAAGGTTACCATCTCCTAGAATTCAAGTTTATGACTTTCTCCCACCTACCTCTTTTCTTCCACTTCTCTTTGATTTTTACCACAAAATCCTAATTTTTAGAATTTTGGTCATTCCACTTTTACGTTGCATAACATTCTACCTTGAAGGAGGGAAGAGGAGGTCATTGTTGTTGATGAAGAAGAAGGAGTAATCTAATAAAAGCTCCATGGATTCTCTTCCCTTTATCTTCTCCATTTTTGTATTTTCTTTGGTCATGAGTAGCTCAAACCCATTACTGGATGGTTTGGGAGAGTAAAATATAGCTTTGATGCCTTGTTGGGGAAATATCATTGTAAACAATATACTTACATTTGAAAATGATATATTCTTACTTATTTCTCATTTACCATTTGTTACTATGGTGATTGATGTTTGAAACAACGTAAGTAAAGGAAAAATGATGTATATTTATCTTTCTTGAAAAGAGCTCTTAAGTCCAAGTAATTGCTTCTTAGCTAGATAGATATTTTCCCACATATATATCTAATCCTATATCCTTAGGTGTGTATGTAGGAAAATATGGCATCAGATAGGAAGAAGAAACAAAAACATTTTTCAAATATATCTCCCATTGACCAACAGATCATGTCAATAACAATGCAATGGGAAGGATGGTTTCACGAAGATGTACCTAGTCCTGGAGAAAGTCCAACAACAATCCTCATTGATGTAGATGTGCAATCTATCTTGGAAAGCTTTTGTGTAGCTCATGGTTGCACTGGGACTCATCTAACTGCTCCTCCACAGACAACTGTTTTAGCAACTCCTCTAAACTCACCACGCACTGTGAGTTGATGTTGTCCTCCTAGAAACTACCAAAGGACTTCTGCCTCTAGAGTAGTCCAAACAGACCAACTAGAACTTGTGTCATCCTATTGAATGGATAGGAAGGAGTTATGTCTCTAATTAGTGTACTAGTCACCAACTTTCTATCCGACAACAATGATCCTCAGTTGTTCTCTCACTTGCTATCCCTCCCAAGTTGGATAGGACTTGCTCGGGCTATCATGGTTACCACAACTAGAGAGGACAACAATTGTCAAAGTAACTGATTCTCAATTGTCTGTTTTGTATTTTGAGAAGCCCCAAGTACCACTCTATTTATAGTAGAGGCCAGGTTCAGGGCTCCCATTCTTTGCGGGAGTGGAAGGGACTGGAAGATATTGAATTTTCACAACAATTCTGGAAGTTTCACAACATGTGACATTCCAATAGGTCATCTGGAACACTCAAACAGTCATCTAGTGTGAATGACATTTGTCAAAAAGTTTCCCAATCACACACAAATTTGACAATTTGATTCTAATTGATATCACATATTAATTCCTTGTACAACAAGTAAAGTGCAATTGAAACAACTTTGGGAAACATCTAGAACAATCGTTCGACCCAGTTAAACCATCTCACACATGCGAGATGCTCGACTCACTCACTCATATGATCATCAAGTGAGATTGAGTTGAGCTTATCGGTTCAACTGCAATTCATAGGGCATAACTAAGCAATCTTGATTTCTGATTAGTCTGACAACTTCAAGATCATCTCAATCGTTGAGACGCTCGTCTAGCTTCCCAAACGGCCATCTCACTAGTTGAGATGGTCGTTTGGTAGTGCAGTCAGCCAATCTGTGGATCAGTTGTGTGAATTGAATACCTAAACACTTTAGTAATCAATCCAATTGTCATTCTAGATCACACTCATGTTCTAGATTAGTTCCTATGTTTGTGATTCTATAGGTCCCGTATCACATTGGCAGTGAATGTCTGTAACAACATACAACATCACAAGCAAAGAGTGGTTCCTAGTCGCACATATGTGCTACCAAAGTGAATGGAAAGATGGGGAGAAACTTCAACCTACAATCTGTGTAACAGTGTCACAATGTTTGTATAGTTCCTTTGTCACTAATATCCATATTAAACTAGAGGCATGGAGTAGTCATCCTCATTAATATTCAATATTCTTTCTTGAAGCAGAGCAGACTGCATGAGATATATGTAATCTCAATATCACATATTGACTCACATGTGTATGGCCATACTTTTCTCAGTCTCTCTAATCAAGAGGCATTGGATATCATATTCATGTTGGAGAGACAAATCCCATATCTATTACTCACAGTAAGTCCCCATGTGTCAAAGTCACACAATCATCACTGTTATAACAACCCATCTTTGAGGATTGTGTTTGATGATGTTAAAGTGTACCCAACAACATGTGATGAGTGAAGTGATTTTACGTCTAAGAACCACAACCACCACCATCACAGTGAGAACTAACTATGACTTCCATGATGATTTCTTCCATGTGTGATACACTGCTCCCTAACATGTATCTATGTGCTTGATTAGATATTGTCATATCATGACTAATGAGATTTTGTCATCAACCAACTCACACTCTGATGTTATGTGTTATTGTTGTTTATCAATCTTCCCCAACAACAAATGATTAGGGACATAATGAGAATGTATATACTCTTAACATCTGTATGATCTCATGTTCAAGTCCTCAACATGAAGACATACATCATTGAGTGATATCATTCTCTAGATATTGATTATGTTATTCATTATCTTACAACTGAATATAAAAAATAAATTGGAAGCTTGACTATATTATTAATCAAATCATTTACATGTTATTACATGACAATCATCATATGATTAGCTCTGTGGGAATACATACCAACAAACTCCCACTTGCACTTATAGCCAATCACCCATCGATCTCATCCTTAGTGACCTAACATGACCATCATGGTTCTTCTACAAAAGTGATTTTATATCGGGTTTAGCAACGTTTGCTTTAATATGGTATTTTGCAATTTTTACATCTCTTTGTCGTATGACTATTAGTATTATATGGAAGTGTTATATTATGCTATCTGATATTCCCAACCTAACTAGTAACTCCATTGTTGTCATCAATATTTCTACTATGTCATCAATGATTGGAACCTTACACGAGTTCACCTATATGAACTTCTTGATCCATACAGTATCCACCGATGTTCTTATAACATGGATATACTCAGCTTCTTTTGTAGATTCAAACAAATGTCATTAGGTCAGAACCCATTATAGCTTACAGTTCTCATTTTCTGTCAAACATAAATTTATATTGTGATTATTTTGTCAATTTGGAACCTTACATGGCTCTTTACATACAACTCTTCCTTATTACCATAATAAAGGAACCAATCCTTTGAGTGTTTCACAGACACCTAAGTATTTTCTTTATGGTAATTCAGTGACTCTCGCTAGTATCTGACATATACCCTCTCATCATGTCTAATACATTCAAGATTGCTAGGTATGTATATATATGTCTTCTCATCATGTCAAATACATATGAGATGACTGGATATCCTCTCATCATGTCCAATACATATGAGATAATTGGATATCTTCTTGTGATGTACAATACATACCAGATAATGAGATATGTACATAACATTGCATTCAAGATAGTTCCAATTACAACTCCATATGCATCTATCAATGTGTTCCTATTCTTCATAAGAACTGGGACACTAGGCTCTTGAAAGACTAATGCCATAGAACATGGACATGTTTTCTCTCACTAAGTCTTGCATGTTGAAACATTCATCATCTTGACAATGTATGTGCTCTTACTTAGGTCAGGAAGCTATGTAGATATGTCTTTGTAGACCTTAATTCCTATCACATACGATGCTTCACCTAAACCCTACTTATAGAAGGTACTTTCCTTGCCATGTTTTAACACATTTGTAGGATAAGGACGTTATTATCCATCATTATGTGGAATATTAATATGCTCTGACTAAATCCTTTGTAATCACAGATTTCATCATCATTCTGACTTTAGTCAAACTCTTTGACTATCCTGTCAAATAGAAGATTCCATCTCTGAGATGCTTGCTTTAATAAAAGATTGACCTTTTAGCTTATAGACTTTATTTGCATTAATGAATTTATAAAATCTTTACATTGTGTTAGGTACACATCCTTATAATTATTCCATTTAAGGAATGTGGTTTTAACATCCATAAGCCAAATCTTACTAGTCATAATAAGCTACAACAACAAGTATGATCCCGATGGATTTAATCATAGTAACTAGAGAAAGACTTCATCATGTTCAAAACTTGAACTAGCTTGAAACTCTTTGCAACCAATCTACCCTTCCATGTTGGTCTTCTTATAGAGACCCAAATGCACCCAATGGGTTTTTCCCCTTCATGTGGATCCACCAAGGTCATACCTTATCGATTTACATGGAGTCCATCATTGATCTCATGGTCTCAAGCCATTTCTCATATTCTAGTCCCTCAATAGTTACTAGGTAGGTTGTTGACTCATCTCTATAATGAACTCACCGCCTTCTTGAGTCATAAGATATCATAATCTTTTAAATTCAAGGTGTGTTATACTAGAACTATGAGTTTTGTGTTTACATAAGGAATTTGAGATTCCACAATTGTCTATGATTCTCCTTGTTCTTGTTGTACCTCTTTAGGTTCAACGTTTTCTTATTTGTCTCGAACATTTCTGGTTCTACTTTTACTCCCATTGATTCCTTTGGAAATAAATTCCCTTTTAGGAATGCAATCATCTAGAGTAACAAACATTTTGTTGTAGGATTGAGATAAGAGTAGTCTTTAACAAAATAACATTTATGTGATTTTGTGGACAAAGATTTTAAGAAACATTTTTTCTTATATAAGACTTCAATCCTAATCACTATAAAAGACACATTAGAACTCCTCCCGTGTCATATCTTATATGGTGTCTTTTGAACCATTTGAGACAGTATATTGTTTTAGTGTACTGCACGTGTCCAAAAGAAATTGTAAGACCAGCTAGTTTTTATTGATAATCTCACCATGACTCAATAGGGCGTGATACCTTCTTTATGCCACATCAATATGTTTTAGGTGGAGTTCATTGTGATACACTATCACGGTCTCTCCAAAAGATCCTCAAACTCTTGGTTAAAGTATTTCAACATTGATCACATCAATGTATCTCAATACATTACAAAGTAAGTTACGTACTTCATTCATAATATTCTTGAACACTTTAAGATATTCATACTTGTATTTCATTAAATACAAATTTCAATATCTACTAATCACATCTGTAAATTTAATGAGGTAGTTGTAACTACCTTTAGCATTCATTTTAAAAGGTCTATGTACATCAGTATGTACTAGTCCTAATGGAATAGTCAATCTCTGATGCAGGGGTTTTGAGTCATTTTTATAGACTGATTTTGCATACGTTTTATGTGTATTTTGATCATATTTGTGATTAATATCGCATGATTCACTACCTTTAGTCTATAATCTCTTTTTGCATCAAATTTACCTTGTTTAATCTTATTATGTATAAAATATCATAATTGTTGGATTTGATTGGTGTTATTCTTTTATTTTCAGGCAAGTCGGATAGCTGAATTTGTTGATACCATCGACGGATGGTCGATACCATTGACTTGGTCACAGTGCATTGTCGGAGAAGAGCAACCAGCAGTCGATACCATCGATGGGACTGTCGATGGTATCGAGAGAGCGTCAGTGAGCCAGATTTCCAGAGGTTGATACTATCGACCTAGGAGTCGATACTATCGACTTCACCTAAGTAGAGGAGGCTTTAGTGTCATTTCCTATAGAAAAGTGAAGCCTAATGCGTCGATACCATCGACACACAGTCGATGGTATCAAGGAAACATCAGAGAGAACCCCAAAGAATCACACAAGCGTCAGTGCCTTATGTAGGTCGATACCATCGACCCGCGTCGATGGTATCGATGTCGTCAGATCAGCTTTTGCTAAAGATCGTGTCTAATCAAACGGTGGTGATTTTTGGGTGACCTAAAGTGGTGCATATACCTAATTAAGTCAGCCCTAAGCAATCTATCACGTCATTAGCCACTGGATAAGTCTCAAGAAGGGGAGGAGGGAAGAACAGAGCTGAGAGCTACACCCTGATCGTTCCGAGAGCCACAGAGTTCGACTCGGGCCTCACAAAGCCTATATTACTTTGGCGCATGCACTTGCGTTATACGCATGGTAAATTTGTGTCAAGTTTTTGGCACTATTGCTAGGGAATGGTGATTTTCAACACTACGAGGGCTGCAAGCAGCCACTCTAGGCCACATTTGTTTTAATTTAAAATTCTAGAAATAAATCATCTATCTTTCATAATCTGTAATCATCTAGCACTGTGCCTAATTAAATTTATTATTGTGCAGGTACTAGTGCATGGTGAGTATGCGTAGCACAGACTACGCACAGTCATTACCGGAGGTCCCATTTTTGGGATCAGACTACGAGAATTCAGATTCTGACACCGAAGCAATGGCTGAAGAACAAACAATTTGGGAGAAAATCAAGGTGTTGTCATCTTCTGCATCTAAGGGGCCAATTAAGAAGCAGGCCATCAACATTCCTAACTATAAAATTGACCCAGGCCTAATCAATTTGGTCAAGCCCAATGTGTTTCACGGGCTCAAAAATGAAGATCCAGTGACCCACATAAGCCAGTTCGTGGAGAATTGTGATATGGTCAAGATAGACCAGTTTCCACAAGATATGCTTTACTTGAAGTTATTTCCCAGTTCTCTAGCAGGAAATGCTCGAGAATGGCTGCATAATATGGACGACGAGTATGTGGAATCTTGGGACCACATGGTTGAAGTTTTCTTCGAAAGATTTTTCCCGCCTGAGAAGACAAATGATCTCATAAGAAAAATCCATAACTTCAGTCAGAAAGTTGATGAAACATATTCCGAGACATGGGAGAGATTCCAAATAATGCTGAGGAGATACCCACATCATGGCCTGGACAAAGAAAAGCATGTCAAGATTTTCTATTTTTCTCTTTCGGAGCATGATAGAAGCAACATGGATTCAGTAGGTTCGGGGTTCTTCTTGAACAACATAGATACAAGGTGTTGGGAAATTCTGAAAAACATGGCTAAAAAGCAGTCCTGGGGTGATAGAGATGCACCGAAACAAGTTAAAGTTCCGGGAGATGCCAAAGCCATAAAAGAATTCAATGACAATATGGACTTAATTATGAAAAGGCTACCTACACAAGAGGAGGAATCTGAGGAAGAAGTGCAGGTCAAATACATGTGTCAACAACAAGGGTACAGAAATAATGATTACTCTTGGAGGAAAGACAAAAAGTTTTAATGGAAAGATCCAAATAATTTTTTGTAGGATCTGGATGCCATGCCACAGCCCACGACGAAGGAAAAGAGCAATGAGTTGCTCAATCAGGTGATAAAGCAGAATCAAGAGCTAATGAGCACCTTTGGCCAAAAAATCAACAAACAAGGAGAGTTTATGAATCAGTTTGGGCAAACTCTGCAAAGTCATGGGGCTCAAATGAGGACACTTGAGACGTCTTTAGCACAGATGGCAACAGAGATTTCAAGTTTAAAAAAACCGACCCAACAAGGCTTCCCGGGAAATACCAACGTTCCATGAGGAAATCAACAAGCTAAGGTAATTTTGTTGAGTAGTGGCAAAAAGATTTTAAACTCCAAGGCCGATGAACCAAGCATAAAACAGCCAAAAGCAATGGGTGAGGCCACAGAGGATGTTACAGCCACAGAGATAGTGGATGATGATGTAGAAAAAGTCACAGAAGAGCCCATCCCAGAAGAAGAAATTGTTCAAGAGAGTGAGAAGAGGACTTCATATGTGCCACCACACCAGACGGCCCAGGTTGTTCCCATCCCTTACCCCAACAGCCTCAAAGCCAAGAAAGTGGATGCACAGTTTAAGAAATTTTTAGAAAGCTTTCGGAAACTTTTTGTTAACATTCCTTTGTTGGAGGCGGTTGAGAAGATACCTTCTTATGGCAAATTCTTGAAGGATATAATTACCAAGAAGAGGAAGATTCTGGATACTGAGGTGGTAGTTCTTAAAGAGCAGGTTAGTGCTTTTATTTTGGGTACTTTGCCACCAAAACGACAAGATCCGGGTTGCTTCAATATTTCATGTAACATTGGTAAGGTGAAATTCGGAGAAGCATTGTGCGATTCCAGGGCAAGTATAAACTTGATGCCCCTTTCTACTTTTAAGAAACTGGGTCTTAAGGAATCTAGACAGAGCAACATGAAAATTCAACTTGCGGATAATTATGTGGTACGACCATATGGTATTTGTGAGGATGTTTTGGTAAAGGTTGACAGATTTGTATTTCCAGCTAATTTTGTAGTAATGGAGATGCAATATGAGCAAGGGAATGAGCTACTCCTAGGAAGACCCTTCCAGGATACTGCTGATATGATACTGGAAATGGGTAGAGGCCGTTTGATGTTGGGTATAGCTAATGACAGATTTGAGATGGTCATGCCACCAAGTACAAAACAATCTCAGGCAAAGGAGCAATGTCGTATGGTGAAGCACTTTGATCAAAACATTTCTCTTTGTTTAGGGAAGTCATTTTTGAATATGTCTCATGTGATGACTAAGGTAGACAAGGGGACACTGGCCGTGATATTATGGAACAAACAAAAGTTGTATCTCTTTGCAAAGCTGTGGGTTATCCAAATGATGAAGAGGAAGAAATTTCTCTATCTACTAAGGATGATTCTATAGTAGTCTCGATGATTGACTCATATCCGAAATTGCCCCTTGAGGCATGCCTATTCAATGTCATGGATGATTGGATGAGAAGCATGTCTTCTTCAAGTGCTTCCTTGTTTCTACGCCAAGCATTATGAAGATCTAGGGCCGCTTCCACCACCGCTTCAATCATCATTGATCTGTCCACCAGAATTAGAGTTGAAGCCACTGCCCCCTCACTTGAAGTATGCCTTATTAGGTGATGGTGAAAAGCTTTCGATGATCATCTCGGCATGTCTAAGTGTCGAGGAGGAAGACCAGTTGATGATTGTGCTAAAGAACCACTATGGTGCATTCGGGTGGTCAGTCTCTGATATTAAGGGGATCTCCCTTAGTCTTTGTCAGCACAAGATCCGGCTTGAGGAAGGAGCCAAACCTATGATTTAGCTGCAACGTAGACTCAACCCGAGCATGATGGAGGTCATCAAGAAGGAGGTGATTAAGCTCCTTTCTGCGGGAATCATCTATGCCATTTCAGACTCAACGTGGGTAAGTCCAACACAGGTAGTCCCTAAGAAGGGGAAAATCATTGTAACTCAGAATTTGCTAAATGAACCGGTCACCGTCCGATTGGTAACTGGGTGGTGAGTTTGTATTGATTACCGTCGCATCAACTCTGCCACATTAAAAGACCATTTGCCTCTTCCATTTATTGATCAGATTTTAGAGCGGCTAGCTGGTCTCTCTCATTTTTGCCTTTTGGATGATTATTCCGGCTATAATCAGATTTCTATAGACCCGAAGGATCAAGATAGGTCTACCTTCACTTGTCCTTATGGGACTTTTGCATATCGCCGCATGCCATTTGGGTTGTGCAAGGCGCCGGCTACTTTTCAGCGCTGTATGCTTGCTATTTTCTTGGATATGGTTGAGTGTTGTTTAGAGGTTTTCATGGGCGATTTTTCTATCTACAGTGTGTCGTTTGATGAGTGCTTGTATAATTTGGAAAAAGTTTTACAAAGATGTGAGGACACACATCTAGTCCTTAATTGGGAAAAGTCTCATATGATGGTTAGTGAGGGAATCGTGATTGGACACAAGGTGTCTAGCAAAGGACTGGAGGTGGATCCAGTCAAGATTGAGGTTATTTCCAAACTACCTCCACCAAATTCAATGAAAGGGGTGAGGAGTTTTCTCGGTCATGCAGGGTTTTATCGTCGTTTCATTAAGGATTTCTCTAAAATCACTAAACCGTTGTCTGAATTGCTTGAAAAAGATGCAATGTTTGATTTTAATGAAAAATGTTTGCATGCCTTCAATGTACTTAAGGAAAAATTGATCTATGCACCAGTTGTTCAAATGTCGGATTGTACTAAACCCTTTGAGCTCATGTGCGATGCATCAGATTTTGTTGTAGGTGCTGTTCTTGGACATCGTTTTGAGAACAAACCAGTAGTGATTTTCTATGCATCTAAGACTTTAAATGATGCACAACTTAATTATACCACCACAGAAAAAGAGCTTCTTGTCGTGGCCTTCGCATTTGAAAAAATTAGGCAATATTTAGTGGGGTCAAAAGTCATGGTTTGGACAGACCACGCTGCCATCAAACACTTAATGGAAAAGAAAGATGTCAAGCCTAGATTGATTAGGTGGATCTTGCTCTTGCAAGAGTTTGACATTGAAATTAAAGATAAGGTGGGAATTGAGAACGTGGTTGCGGACCACTTGTCTAGGTTAGAGTGGGTAGATGGGAGAGATATCCATATACCCATTACTGCGACGTTTCCCGATGAGAAAATCCTTTCGATAAAATCTAAGGATATGTGGTTTTCGAATATTGTGAATTATCTTGCATGTAAGGAAATACTGGATGATTGTACTTATCAAGAAAAGAAGAGATTTTTCAATTCTTTAAGATATTATTTTTGGGATGACCCCATTTTGTTGAGACAATGTAGGGATGGCATCTTACACAGGTGTGTACCAGAAGGTGAATATGATAGTGTGTTTAGTCACTGTCATACACTACCCACTAGAGGTCATCATGCGAGCACAAGGATAGCGGCCAAAGTGTTGGAGAGTGGCCTTTATTGGCCTACACTCTTTCGGGATGCCTATGACTATGTGAAAAGATGTGATTCATGTCAAAGGGTAGGTAACATTTCAAGATGGAAAGAGATGTCCCTCAATGTGTTTCAAGAGGTTGAGGTATTTGATTTGTGGGACATTGATTTCATGGGACCATTTGTGTCCTTAAATTCCAATTTGTATATTTTTCTTGCCTTTGATTATGTGTCGAAGTGGGTAGAGGCAATACCAACAAGGACTAATGATGTTGTGGTAGTGTGCAGGTTCATGAAGGAAAATGTTTTTTGCAGGTTTGGTGTGCCACGGATGATTATAAGTGATGGGGGCACCCACTTCACAAATAAGAAATTTGCTACACTATTGAGTAAATATGGGGTCAAGCACAACGTTGGTACCCCGTATCACCCGCAGACGTAAGGCCAAGTCGAGGTTTCCAATCGGGAGATCAAGAAGATATTGTAACATACAGTGGCATCTTTGAGGAAGAATTCGAATGCACTACTACTGGATTCTTTATGGGCATATAGGACCGCCTTTAAAACCCCTATAGGCACTACACCTTTTAGGCTGGTTTACAGGCGGGCTTCTCATCTGCCGCTTGAGTTAGAGCACAAAGCACACTGGGCGTTACGGAAGCTTAACATGAGCTATGATGATGCAAGAAAGAAGAGAATGTTAGAGCTCAATGAGTTAGATGAGCTTAGGATGAATGCTTATGAGAACCATAGGATCTATAAAGAATGGACAAAGCAACTCCATGACCGCCACATTCAAATGCGCATTTTCAAAAAGGGTGATCGTGTGTTATTGTTCAACTTGAGATTAAAGTTGCATCCCGATAAAATGAAATCCCGGTGGAGTGGACCTTTTGTGATAGAAGATGTCTGATGATAGGGTGCTATTATGGTGAGAGATTAAGAGCTAACATTCTTAGTGAATGGTTAGAGATTGAAGCTCTACTATGGGGAGGATTACACGAGAAAGGTACATGAGGTTAAACTCATGGCACTCAAGGAAAAATGATGAGCTAGATTGCATCTAGCCTAAGACGTTAAAGTAGGGCGCTTGTTGGGAGGCAACCCAACCATTGGTAGTTCATATTTTCCAGTCATTTTATTTTCCGTCATGTTTTCAAGTTAGTTTTGATTAATTTCATTCTTAGTGTAAAAATAATACCCTAATAAGTTTGCTCACTTTGCAGTACTATTTAAAAGTCGATACCATCGACCACAATGTCGATGGTAGAGACGTGGGTGAAGGCAAGCGGCTATAGAATATTTTTTGAGTCGATACCATCAATGGTATCGACCTACCATCAGCGACATCAAAAAAAAGAGAGCATCGGGTCGATAGTATCGACCAGGAAGTCGATGCTCGTGAGATCCCTGAAGATTTTCAAAGAAATTTGTCTTAGTGAAATCGATAGCATCGATGGGGCAGTCGATGGTATTGACCCGACAGAAGTAACGAAGCGATGTCGGGGCCTCGTGCAGATAAAGGACACATAAAGTGTCGATACCATCGACATTTTGTCTATGGTATCGACTTGACACGTCACCAATCCACGAGAAGATATCAACGGTGCTCGCCAAATTCAAAAGTCGATATGTGGGATGGGTCGATACCATCAACCCGCGTCGATGGTATTGACCCATCATCAATCCAAGCCCCCACATCTAGCCATCAAAGACTGTCAATAGCAGCAAATACCCAGATTTTTCTACAGGGGTCTATACCATCGACACCTCATCGATGGTATCGACAATTCAATAATGGCGGCGATTTTAGCTATAAAAGGAGGGGTTGAATTCATTTTCTCTTCACGCCTTCAGACCTTCTCCTTTCCTACTTGTGCTTGAGCACTTGTGAGCAACCGGAGGTCTTCACCGAGCATATAGCGAGTGAGAAATCTTCCCCGAGCTCTTCATCGACTGTGGGGATCATCTTCTCTGACCTTCATCGAGCTCTTCTTTGTTATCTTTTTCTATTCACAATGGTGAGGACATTAGGAGCTTCTTCCTCATGGATTACTCCCATGGAGATTGACACGTTCGTGCCACCACCGTCGGGCTCTATTCCCCGTCTAAGGATTGCCCACCCCTCGGCGGATGTGAAGAAAATCTTTGAAGAGTTGATGAAGTGGCCAATAGAGCCCACTCATTACGTTGATCAAGTAATGATCTGGGACCTTGGTTTTGAGGAAAACGTCACCTATATCCTCCTTGGTCAAGTTGGGCGGATGGCAACAACATGGGAGGAAGCAATTCCCAACCACGTTGAGGGTCATCCTTTCTTTGGAGAGTGGCCAACTTATAAGGAGATCGTGGCGGAGTTCATGGCCTCCCTCAACATCTGTGTTGTGCCCAATGACCTTATCGCCACTGACCGCGAGTGGATCAAGGGTCGCGTTTCCTTCCGTTTGTTCAACTGCAACTATAATATTACACTCGACCAATTCAACTCGATCTACAACTGGTGGCACTCACCCAAGCAGTACTGACGGCCAAATAATCGGGCCGATTATGATGCAATGTTTGTGGCATTGGTAACCACTCCAGTGGGAAAATCTATCAGCTATCACAATGTTGCGGTGGCCGACTTCGAGCACCCATTCGTGCGGGTTTTACACCGTATGCTTTGCATCACCTTCTTTGCTCGTGGCGAGCTTTCTTTGAGAAAATTCCAGGAGATAGATTTATTCTTCCTCTACAAGCTACTGAAGAGGGAAAAGTTAAATTGGAGCGCGTTTTTCTTGACGCGTGTGATTGTCGTGAAGAGGTGTACCAGAAGAGCCCCTATTCACTTTGGGGGACTTATCACGCCACTAGCCCTCTACCTTGGGCTAGACCTGTCATCACTTCCTCCACTGGTCAGCAAAAATCTAGTGAATCTTGCTCATTTCCACCGCTCCAACCTTCTGACAGTTCATGATGGCGTGGTCTATGCGCACTGCCACATCAACAAAGAGTATCAGGAGTGTGCGCTCCCTGATCCCATCTTCAACATTTAAGAGGCCCAGCACTTCAGGTGGCCCATTATTGCAATCGAAGATTCAGTAAGTGAAGAAGACGCGGGTAACAATGACGATGGCGATGAGAATGAAGAGGAAGAGGAGACTTTCACTCCTCTTTGGGCACGAGTGGCACCAAGGAAGCGGCCACGCTTCTACCTGGGTGCATCATCATCTTTGCAGCCTCCGCCACCACAGCCCTCTCAGGAAGGAGAGGACGTCTATTCGATGTAGGGAATGTACAACATGCTCCAGAGCATCTAAAAGACGCAGCAGCAGCACACTGCCTCCTTCGCCGATATCCAGGATACCACAAATCAGTTGTATGCAAATCAACAAGCCATCTTCGAGAATGAACGTTAGTTGTTCACAAATCAACAGTAGGTCTACGACTGGTTGGGGAGGATTGAACAACTGCAGCAGCCGTTCTATGATCACTACTAGAGCCAAAACTACTTTGGGGGATATCCTCAACCTCCGCCCATGGAGCCATATGATCCAAACTTCCAGCGGCAATATCCATCTTGGGATCCCACTGCCCCACAGTACCCACCACCGGAGTAGTAAACGGAATCACTGTTCCACCTGCTGAGATTGTTTTTGACTATGAGGCCATAGTCGAATTCGAGCTTGGGGGGAAGATGGAACAGTTTCTATCTTTTATTTCCTTTTCCTTTATTTTAGCAATTTTCTTAGTTGTTAGGATCCACATGCTATCTAGTGTATCTGTGGATGTCTAATGTTAATGTGTCATCTCAATGTTTTTCACATGGGAGTTACGGGTGCCATTATCTGAAATCAGAGCATAATTGAAAATTTTTCAAGAATTTGCAAGTTGAAGTTGTTTGAACTTGAGCACTTAACCTATGAAAATAATTGGGTTTGTCAACTTTAAAACATAAGATCATAATTGTACATCCTTATAATTCAAGAAATGTGGATGGACATGGATGTTGGGCCTAAACTAACCAAACGGTAAAGGGACTTTAATCAAAAGTAAGTGAGAGAAACCCTTTGATTTATTGTTACACAGGTCAATAAAGAGGGAAATATAATCTATTCCAATGGTTTTGTACATTATTCTTGTGATCTATCCATTTCATTTCATTCAATATCCACCATAAGAATTGGAAGCACTTATAGTTTTTCATCTTTTGAGTGCATGACATGTAGATAGGATTTCATTGTAGCTAGATTTTGCATCTCTGCATTCACACATTCTCAAGTGCATGTCATTATAGTTGCATTTTGCATACTCTAGAGCATATAGGACTTTTTGTGCCTTATTTCTTCTGGAAAATAAGAAAAGTAGGATTATTGTTCTATACCCACTGAAAAGTAATTTGTAAGGCATTAATGATGTTAGCTAAGTGGAAATAAGCTCGAAAAAAAAGATAATATTGTGAATGTTCTTCTAGTCAATTGAAAAATGAGGGTTTGAAACAAAAATGTAGATAAAAAAAGAAGAAAAAAAGAGAGTGGGAGAAAGGAACTTGTTTCACCTACATGTATATATAAAGCAAAGAGGAATAAGCACATAATGTAGTTTTAGTAGTCATTCCATCTTATCTTGAGACAGAATGATAGTGCATGCATCATTCTACCTAAAAATTTAGGCATTAGGTCATTTTCATATGCATATGCATCATTTAGGCCATTTTGTTTATTTTGCATGATAAAACTATTTGGTGCTTCTCTTTCTTCCACAGCCGCCCATTTCATCCACCCGTTGCTCAAAATGGTAGGCCACCCATGACTATCTCCTAATTATTGTATACCAAGAGATCTGCTTCCATTTAGATGGTAGTTAAGACTTGAGTAATGTAGATAGGAGATCACAAGATGCACTAAGTCTGAACTGGAGGAATTTATTATATCAACTACTTTATTTGATAGTGTTTGATGATCTTGGGGTGGACATTTCTTATGGACGATCATTGTCACCTCTAGGGTAGTTATCGATCTATGGTCAGTGAGGGTCGGAATGTGCATGAAAGGTGGGAGTCATATTCAATTGTCTTTTATGATAATATGTTCTTTAGTTGACTCTCACAATTCTATTATATAGTTTTGTGCTCGAGGATGAGCAATGTTCAAGCTTAGGGGAGTTTGATGCAGGGGTTTTGAGTCATTTTTATAGATTGGTTTGGCATACGTTTTATGTGTATTTTGATCATATTTGTGATTAATATCGATGATTCACTACCTTTAGTTTATAATCTCTTTTTGCATCAAATTTACCTTGTTTCATCTTATTCTGTATAAAAGATCATATTTGTTGGATTTGATTGGTGTTATTCTTTTCTTTTCAGGCAAGTCGGATAGCTAAATTCATCGATACCATCGACCTGGTCATAGTGCATTTCCAGAGAAGAGCAACCAGTAGTTGATACCATCGATGGGACTGTCGAT
Source organism: Alisma plantago-aquatica (assembly GCA_963693085.1). Lineage (NCBI taxonomy): Eukaryota > Viridiplantae > Streptophyta > Magnoliopsida > Alismatales > Alismataceae > Alisma > Alisma plantago-aquatica. Next base: position 1,342,989,014 of record OY856412.1, on the reverse strand, counting down.
GGTATCGAGAGAGCATCAGCAAGCTAGATTTCCAGAGGTCAATACTATCGACCTAGGAGTCGATACTATCGACTTCACCTAAGCAGAGGCAACTTTAGTGTCATTTACTATAGAAAAGCGATGCCTAATGTGTCGATACCATCGACACACGGTCGATGGTATCAAGGCAACATCAGAGAGAACCCCAAAGAATCGTGCAAGCGCCGATGCCTTATGCAGGTCGATACCATCGACCCGCGTCAATGGTATCGATTTCGTCAGATTAGGTTTTGCAAAAGATCGTGTCTAATCAGACGGTGGTGATTTTTGGGTGACCTAAAGTGGTGCATATACCTAATTATGGCGGCTCTAAGCAATCTATCACGTCATTAGCCACCGGACAAGTCTCAAGATGGGGAGGAGAGAAGAACGGAGCCAAGAGCTATGCCTCGATCATTCTGAGAGCTGGAGAAGATGTTTTCCACTGCCAGAAGGTTGTAGAACATTCACCTCGCACCAAGGAACGCCTGGATCTTCTCCGTTCAGGGGTTATACAACACCTATCCACGTTTTCTCCATGTTTTCTCCTTTCCTCATGTTGTTTTTCATTGAGATGAACATGCGGGGCTAATCCCCTTTATCTTTAGGACTGGGAGTAGCCTGGGTAATCGTTGTATGACAATTTTGACATAGTTATCATAATTTGTCTCTAAATCTGTGGTATGATTTCGTTTTCTCCATTATATCATTATGATTGATCACCCTAATGATAATCTAATACCTTTAATTACTTTGAAAGAAGAATTAACGGTTGAAAAGAGACGATAATCACAATAACTAATAAATCCTTTGAACAAGGTGATGTACAGTTAATGGTGGGAACCCAGAGTGTGACCTTCATGCACCTAATTTAGGGTATAGGTTACTACTACTGTGGAACCGACCTAGATTTAGGTAGTGAATTGTATCACGACAGTGAACAATTCTGACTACAGGCCACTACCCAGAATAGGAAATGAATTAGGATAATTGTGTAGTAACTAGTACAATGAGAACCTACGGTGAAACCGCAATCCTAAAGATTCCACCATTAATTGATTAAACCAACCATTTAATCGATTGTTTTTCTTTCTTTTCTTTTTCTTTTCTTTTTCAATCAACTCTCAAACCATTTTAATCGGTCTAGCTGATTGCAAACAGTTAGTAGTAGTCTACCGAAAATCCATTCCCTGAGTTCGATTCGGGCCTCACAAAGGCCTATATTACTTTGGCGTGTGCACTTGCATTATACGCACGGTAAATTCGTGTCCATCTCCCACTACACTTAGTGAATAAGTTGTTGTCATGTTGCCCAATAAATAAGACATGCATGTCTTTATTGGTTCAATAATCAAAAGAGATTAGATAACCATCATATTAATTCTAGAAATGTATTTCTCATTTATGAGCTCTAGATGATAGTTCTATAGGTATTCAACAGTTTGAGTTATCAAGTCATTTAATATATGTGCCATACACATTTTTATTTACAACTATCAAGTATAGTTTGTGAGACATAGGGAATTGCCATAAAAGACCATATCTTATAAAATGAAACATAATATTCTTATCATACAAAACATATAATGTTTTCATCAATGGCAAGTGCATAATAGAGATTCACAAATTCTATTATGTGCCCATGATTGACAACTGCCAACTGTAGAGGAAGCAACACTTGTTCCGCATAGTTCTAGCTTACTACTTCTCAGGTCCTAAAGTAGAGATCTCTATCTCCATATTCTTCCTAATATCCTCTATAATGATGATAATTCTTTCCAATGTCTAGATAGGTGACAATGGTGGCACTTTCTTGTATCCTTTAAGTGAAAAGGACAAATTCATTTTACACTTACCCTTCTCCATAACTTGAGTGTAGAAGGGAGTTAAGCTTATCCTCAGAACATTTCTTAGCCTTTCCTTTTCCCTAGGACTCACTTTCACGGATCATCGTCACTGATTTTTCCTTCTTCTTCCCTACTTTGGCATCAACATGCCAAGCATTTCATAAAGTGAGTATATGATTCTTACAACAGTTGCATAATCATATTCATGGTCATCTCTTGACCTAAGAGAAATCCCATTCATTCCACATGTCCAATCATATTGAGCGCATGGGGTTGTACTGGACCTCTCTTTGTCAGTTTGCACTGAACTAGCACTTTGGAGACATTATACCTTCTTTGCTTTACATGATTCTTAATATGTATTACCATCTCAAGAATTTCCATGTTGTTTATGAATCTCATAGTTTATAAAATAGAGCATTTGGTATTTAAATGTCTATTCCATCATTGGCATGCTTCCAATCAGCATCCATTTTTCTTTAGGCGCATTTGGAGTAGGTTCCTCTAGAATTGGTCTATCAAGGACATAAAGCTTTCACTCATTGTTGAGAACATTTCTTAAAGTCTTTAACTAATTGTGGAACTTTATCCCATTTTGTCCTTCTTGCTAACTGATTGCAATGTGTACATGTTTTTGTTTGACATTTGATTCGACAACAAAATATTGCAACTTTTCGAAACATTGATGATATTAATTAAGTTTTTAATTAACTATCGCTCCAACTATTTTATTTGAATTGATATCCCTCAGTATCAATCTGAAATATTGTAGCATATCATATTCTAGTGGGCCAGATCCAAGATAATTCAACTGTTGCCCGATCAACATCGCAAACATAGTCAACCATCAAGGTAGGAAACTCTTGTCAATTGCATCATATTTAATTCTGGATAGATGAAATGTGCAACCCCTTTCCATAATCATCTCCATGCTTCTGGGCCCAGACGCTCTGATAATCACCAGTCAAGCCTGACCCAAAAGCCGACACAATAATAATGCACCCCGCAGAGGTAAAACCTACATTATTACCATCACACTTATATGAGATAGATGGCACACCCCACAAAGGAAGAACATATGCTTTGTCGATCAAGCTATTCATGTGTGCCACTTTTGGAAAGCATCTAAGACTTTGATATTTTATATGAGAGAATTTTTATAAATACATATACTTTATCCAATCACCACATATATAATACATATAGTATACATGTTATATCCTACAAATACAACATGCAATAAATGAAAGTGATGGTTATGGATAGCCTAATGTTATTCCTTAGATCCACAAGGAATTACCACAACCTAGGTCCACATCACATGTAGAAACTTGTTGTTGATGAAGATCCATGATTTCCAATCCAGGTTGACTGGTTCAACCCTTGAATTGGTCGGCTTTCCTTTTGGTCAATCGGTTGGTCATCTACAGTCATTCGTCTAGCTCCACCAAATGATCGGTTGGTCATCCTATATCTGATCATTTGGATCCTCCAAACGTTTGGTTCATATGATCCTTCAGGATCCTTGTCGGTCGCCAGCCAGTTGGCACGGCCGTCTAGGCTGTGGGCATGTTTCATTTCATCAAAATAAGAAAGTAAACTATCCTACTATTTCATGATTATCGGGAAACCTTGAGTTACATTCAAAGGGAGAAAAGGTAGGAGAGAATTAACTTTACATTGGGAAGATAAGATAGAGGCACAGTTTGTAGACTGAGACAAATAGGATCAACTAATCACACAACTATTCATATATAATAGGGGTTATTGGCCATAACCATGCTACACATCCACCATCAAAACTCACTATTAGGGAAACACATGTAAAATGTATATATATATAAACAATATATATATATATATATATGTATGTATATATATATATATATATGTTTATATATATATATATATATATATATATATATATATATATATATATATATATATATATATATATTCATTTGGGTTCTTATGTGGTGATTTAGACTGACGTGCACATCAACCAGTTTAAATATTCACATCACATGCAATCAATAAACTTGATAAAACCAGAATATGATCATATTGATTATTCTAAAATATAATTATTTGATATGACTTTGATACCGTTGTAGGGAAATATGGCATCATATAGGTAGTAGAAACAAAATTACTAACATATTGCCCATTAACCAACATATCACGTAAATAATAATATAATGGGAAGGATGGTTTCACAAAGATATACATGGTCTTGGAGCAAGTCCAGCAACAATCCTCATTGATGTAGATGCACACTCTATCTTGGATGGTGTCTGTGTAGCTCCTAATTGCACTGGAACTCATCTGACTACTCCTCCACAGACAACAACCTCAGACAACTACTGCAGCAACTCCTCTAATCTCGCCACATACTGAGAGTTGATGTTGCCCTCCTAGCAACAGCTAAAGGACTCATGCCTCTAGAGAAGCCCACTGGGACCAACTAGAACTCATGTCGTCCTGCTACAACGGACAAGAGGGAGTTGTCCCTTTCGTTGGTGTACTAGTCACCAACCTTCTCTCCCACAATAATGATCCTCAGTTGTTCTCTCCCTTGCTATCCCTCCCTGTTCCGATAGGACTTGCTTGGGCTCTTGTAGTCACCAACACTAGAGAGGACAATAATTGTTTGATCAACTAATACTCAATTACATGTGTTGTATTTTGGAAAGCCCCTAGTTCTTCTCTATTTATAGTAGAGGCCAGGGTCAGGGTTCCCAATCTGTGCGGGAGTGAAAGGGACCGAAAATCTCAAATTTTTGCAATAATTCAGGAAGTTCCAGAACATGTCCATTCCGAACTGTCATCTGGTGCAGGATATGGTCATCTCGCACTGTGAGACGGTCCTCTAGAAATTTCCCAATCGCACATGAATTTGGCAATTTGATTCTAATTAATATCACATATTAATTCCTTGCACCATAAGTAATGTGCAATCCAAACAAGTTTGGGAAACATCTAGAATGTTCGATCGACCCACCTGAGCTATCTCACACATGTGAGATGCCCGTCTCACTCACCCAGACGGAAGTCTGGTGAGGCTGAGTCAAGCTAATTGGTTCAACTGTTTGAAATGGTCAGTTCATAGAGAAAAACTAATCCAATTCGATTTATGATTATCCTAACAACCCAAACGACTATATCAACACTTGATATGCTCATCTGGTTGTGCAAAGGGTTGTCTCAACCAATGAGATGGCTATTTGCCAGTGCAGTCAACCAATCTATGGATTTTTTGAGTGAATTTAATACCTAAATGCTTTAGTAATCAATTCAATCATCATTCAAGATCCAACTCCTCTTATAGATGAGTTCCTATGAGTGTGACCCTATAGGTTCAATATCACATTGGTAGTGAATGTTAGTAACAATGTATGACATCATAAGAAAAGAGTGGTGCCTAGTCGCACAATAGTGCTACCCAAATGAATAGAAAGTTAGGGAGCAACTTCAACCTACAATTTGTGTATGGTGCTATAATGTTTGTATAGTTCCTTTGTCACTTATATCCACATTGAACTAGAGGCATGGAGTATTCATCCTCATTATTATTCAATCTTGTTTCTTGAACCAGAGCAGACTGCATGAGATATATGTAAGCTCCATATCACATATTGACTCATATGCTTATGGCCATGCTTTTCTCATCTCGCTAATCAAGAGGCCTTAGATATCATACTCCTATGGAGGGAAAAATCCCATCTCTATCACTCATACTCAGTCCACATGTGTCAATGTCACCCAATCATCACTGTCATAACAATCCATGTTTCAGGATTGTGTTTGATGATGTCAAAGCATACTCAACAACATGTGATGTGTGTAGTGATTCCAGGTCTAAGAACCATAACCACCAACATCACTGTGAGAACTGACTATGACATCCCTGATGATGGCTTCCATGTGTGAGTCTCACAGTGGGTCTATCTGATACATTGTTCCCTAACATGTATTTGTGAGCGTGATTTGATATTCCATATTATGACTAATGAGATGTTGTCATCAACCAACTATCTCTCTGATGTTATGTGTTATTTCTATCTATCAACCTTCCAAAACAACAACCAATCTGATACATAATGAGAATGTATATACTCTTAGCATCTATATGATCTCATTCTTTGGGTCCTCAACCTGAAGACATATTTCATTGAGTGTTATCATTCTCTAGACATTTATTATGTTATTCATTATCTCATAACTGAATATACAAAATAAGTTGGAAGCTTGCATTTACTACTAATCAAATCACTTACATATAATGACATTACAATCATCATATGATTGTGTTATGACCCACTCCATGATTAACCAGTAAGCACAGCGATTAGTGCGTCATCATGTTGATTAAGTTGAGTTAAGTAGTCACAGATGCAATTAGTGCTTTGATCTAGTGTTACCGTCTAATTAGCATGCTTTCTTGCCTTGAGGTTGTAGAGGATTTCACGCTTGAAACATTTCAAAAGAAATCACTCAATTTGGACCTACGAGGCAAAAGATATGGCATTTTTTAGGACTCTTGGGTTGAAGCTGCACTTTTCCCATTTATTGGCTATTAATTATTTTCCCTTATCTTCTTTCCCTTTCACCGGATCGACAAACACCGCTTGAGTGGAGCTGAAGCAGGTCGATCAACCTGCAATAGAGGAGAAGAGGAGGGATGATCTTGGGGCAATTCTTGAGCCCTTAGCTCTGATTCAGCTTGGTTTCTTCTTCTCCTTCCTTCCTTTCTCCCTTCCCCGCCCCTATCTGCAGCCCTAACCAGCCCTAGCAGGCGTCTGACCTAGCAGCAGCGCTGGCGGCCAGCAGCAGCAGTTGCAGCTGCAGTAGCGCAGCCAGCAGCCAAGGGAGAGAGAGGGGTGGCTCCGCAGCACCCTCGAGCCAGCAAGCGTCTGTGACCCCAACCACTTGCAGCTCAATTAGTAAGGGGTGGCGCCCCATCTAGCAAGTAGCAGTTGCTTCTGCATGAAGCAACGGCCAAGGGCCATCTTGGCACAAGTAGCACCACAAAAACGGCACGAATGACTCCGACTTTGAGCCCTAAACTCATTTTTGCAGCCCCCCTAGTCACGAGCAGCACCAATTCAAGGTTCCCTTCAAACTGTACGTGAGGTGGAAGCTGCTACTAGCAACAGGTCTGAATTCAGGGCTATTCAGAGGTTGAAGACAACCCCATGGACGAGTTTCCAGACGATTTCGGTCATCTTGGACCACTATGATTAGAATCTCGCTCAGGAAGCACGATTTAACTCCAATAAATGAATGATTTTGGTTCAATCTATGTTATTTGTGGGTAACAGCGCTTACCCAGGTGCCAGGCAGTGACGGCGTCGCCAGACTTTTATTGCACATTTCTTGTCTTCACGATTTTCATGATCTTAGTTTATTAACTGATTAGTATGATTTGGACTAGTGGAATTATATGATTGATGAAAACCTAAATTGCTCAGTTTAAAAGTGGAATACAGTAGCACACAAATCTAGGGTTTATAGTAGATGTATAGTTTGGGAATAAATCTAGTTTGTATGATTTTAGTAGTTTACAAGATGCATGATTTCAAAGAAATGACGATGACATGAAAATTTCAATGGAAACCTAGTTGCACGCTCCCTATTATATTTAATGTGTGTGGTTTAGTCTTAACACAAATTGGCACATTTCTCAAGGACATCATTAAAAATTCTCACTTAATAATAATAATTCTTGCCATGATAAGTAATTTACTCTTAATTGAGTTATGTGATGCACAACTCAGGATTTGGCTTGATGGGCATGTTTTCCAAGGAAGTATAAATAATGTACAGGTGTTACTAATGATTTCTCATATGTCAAGTAATTAACTCTTATCAGTGTAATAAAATGTTAAATTGCATGATTCCAGTGTGTATGTGCTAAGTGGACATGTAATCTGGTTATTTAAGAATTTTAGTCTGCCTGCATGTATAATTTGTTGATTACTTAGTAAATTACAGTGTTATGAATGTACTACCCTGCCAAGTTTAGAATGATGTACATGTTTTATTATAAGCTTCAGATGAATAGACTCAGTACCATAAAGATACCAGAGTCAAGAATAAGTAATAGAGAGATACAATATAGTAAGAGCTTTCCAAGAATAATAAAATAATAGACATAGGTGCCCTGAACACCGTAGATTCCCTACGAATGTCTGCACTGTAGGGAGGAAACGATCCACCATGGCAGCGACTAGTATATGGGGATCAGATCACACCCACAGAGCGTGCGGCGAGAGGAAGCCCTTGAGGAAGTCTCCTAAGAGAAGATAGGTTACCCAACATGAACTGGAGATCCCAGTGGTAACCCAGAGGTACCCACATAGCGTACTAAGATGAGGCCCACAGAGCGTCTCAGACCCTCTGCCTGTGTACTCAGTCTAGAGAAGAGGTCTAGTTAAAGGCCATTTGTTTAGCCGCCTTAGTCAGACGTGATGGTCCGAGTCAAGTAGACCCAGATTCAGTTCTAGGCTTAGTGTAACGTCCCCAGATTTCCTCCGTCTCGAGACTTAGAAGGCCTGAGAGGACAAATTTGAAAACGTTAGGCAATCATTTCAGAGAGCAATGCAAAAGCGACATACAAATACATGAACATTCAACTATGATGCATATACCATAACATTCTCAACATTCAACATATTAATATTACAACATGAATTAAATTTAAATATTGAAATAAGATTTATAAGTCTAAAAACATGTATGCTAACAAGATCTTAAAACAATAGGTACAACCTAGACAACTTCTCACTTCCTTTCTTTTATCCCATGCTAGCTCTGAACCTAAAACATACGTGAAACATTGAATCAAAACAATGTGTTGTGTACATGATTAGAAAGATACATATATTTATGGTTTTCATAATTTGAAAAGACTTGCAGAAAGAAAGTAAAAAAATCATAGAAAACATTTCGTCATTAAGCAAAATACGCCAATTTTACTCATTTTTTTAGATGGATTGCATTACTAAGGTGGACTAGTACCAAAACATATATATTGGGCCCATCACCGTGTACTGAGTACTCTAGGGAAACTCCCCGTACACCGTGTGCTCTAGGGAGGTGTACTAGTCAACATTAATCCATTCCCTCATAAGGGGGATAATGAACACCTTAAATAACTACAAAACATCTACTCATAATTTATGTTTTCAAGTGACAAAACAATGAGTACTACATAGATATACTACATCCAATATTTGCAAATAGAATAGAGCATACGTACATATCATGATTGTAAGCAAGAAAACCATAGTCATATAATTAAATAATCCCACGTACCTAAGTTCAGATATTCCTAATAATTGTTGATCATCTAGATATCTGGTCATCACCTGATTAATAACAATTAATCATCATTAATACAATGTTCACCATTATTAATGATATTTAGGTTCAAATTAGGTCTTTGACCAAAACTAGGTTTTATAGATTTGAAGTATATTTCTGGTATTTTTCTATTGATTAGAAGGTAATTATAAGGGTCTGGTTCATATTTCATATTTTTCTGGTGATTAACTTATTTTCTAGAATTAAAAAGAGGTTTTGAGAACTTATTCATGATTAAATGAGGAAATACCTCATATATAGGTATATTACTCATATTAGATTCCACATTTGGATTCCAATAATAATTACTATTCTATGAGGATTTCATGAGAATTTATATCAATAGATAGCATTTGTTATAATTATATGAAGCCCATAAAGGAACATTATAAGCTAAACTAATCATCACCATCAAATATGTCTTAAAAGTCTGATATGAGGATCCTATGATAAAGTAGGTGTTTTTCTAAGTCTAGGGAATTTTTTTGGAAATTTATAGGCCAAGGGAGTTATTTATAATGTATTTTCTAAGATGAGGTCATTTTTTGGAAATTAACAATATTGTACCTTAAGTAATGGGGTCCACTTTTGGGATGGCACTCCTGGATTGGGCCACGTTGGCTAGGTATCCTCCCTTCTCAGACACTTAGCTGGTGTGGTCAAGAAAGAATGGGTTGGTTCTAGATGGTTCCACCCGCTGAGCCGGTCTGACTCCCTCCTTTCATCCGCGTGCTTCTCGGAGCACTTTTGCTGTGTGCGATGACCGCACCGCCGAGGACGGGAGCGGCAAGGAAATCCATGGTGGTTGGGACCTCCTCACCCAAGGATAAATCTGTAGCATCTTCGGCTAACCTTGTGGAGTTGAGGAAGAAAGATCACAAGGTCTTAAATTGCTCTCTTCCACTTCTATTTGGGAGCCTTCCTCCTCGGTTCCTATCCAGTGTCCTAAGCAGTGGCACGCGTCACTAGGGCCATGAGAGCTTCGCTCGAGTCTGCAGTGAGGAGCTCGATGGTTGATAGAACCCTACCCTAACTTCGACAAAGATCCAGGTGAACCACCAGCACCTTGGCTCATTGGACTGAGCTCTAAGGTCTGCGGGTTACTTGTGGGTGGTAGGGGGATGGTGTATCCTCTCTACCATTCGCCTCGACGACCACAACCTCCTCTCCGAGCGATGTCACCGCCAGCTCTATCGTGGTCTAGGAGGTGGTGATTGGTGATTCCTATGACACAACCATGATGAAGGGAACTCTTCAACTCGCAATGCATCAGGAAGACCATGTCGTGGAGTCTGACATCACACCCTACTAGTGCAGTAGATGAAGAAAGGGGAAGAAGGTTACCCTCATCAAGGCTAGCGGAAAGCTCCTGAAGATCTAACATAAGCTACGAACCTAGGTTTTGATGTTGGTTGTAATGGGAGACCTCGAAGCCTCCTCTTAATCATCCATAATGGATGATCTTCGAGGCCATGAAGTTTGCAAACGCAGGTAGAGCGTCAACCTCAACCCACCAACTGTTAGTTGTAGAGGAGAGGTACAGGGAGATCTACCTACGATCATCTGCCTACACACCACTATACACACACTGAGGGGAGGGAGTCGTTGAGATCCTAAAAGTGTGGCGGACTTGGCCAGTTCATCCTAGGCATTGATTCCTCCTAATGACTCCCTCCACCAGCATCCTGAAGAATGGTCACCTGCTCCTCAGTTTGTGGAGGTTCAAGAAGAGTTATTAAGGATTGTCTAAACTACAACCATGGTCAATCAGACCCGATGTTACCCAACTGGGATGTTTCCCACACGAGTCATGCCCCTCTCCACTTGACTGATCATGTATGATGATACTGGTGAATCAATCTTGGTCTAAAGTCAATTGGTTCCAATTATTTGATCAATAATCAAGCAATACAAAAACTCTCACATGATAGGCATTAGTTCCCCAACACATGTTCTAGCATTCAGCCACATTCGACACCAAATACCCAACATATGTTCATTCAAATTCATTCCTCACATAACCTCAAAAATAAGTATATAATCCTTGAATTCAATTTAAGAAATCATCAAATATTGGTCCAACAAGTTCAACAACACCTTCTATGATCCTAAAATACCTCAAGGCTCATCAATTGACCACTTGATTTCATTACGACTACTAAATCGACCTCTTGCACTCATAAGAACCCAAGTCAGTGAATAAAAAGTTATTCATTGTAATGGATGTCAATTAGATCTAATAATCATTCATTGCATCTATTCTTAACCTTTTTAAGTGAAAGCATCCAAAATTGAATGATTAACCCCTCAATTTGGCACTAAACATCTACATAACATTCATGGTCTTCAATTTCTATATGGGGTATCTAAACCCAAAAATATGGGTTATCACATTCACCCCACCTTAAAAGGAATTTTTCCCTAAAAATTCAACTAATTTCATACTTAAGTGGTAATCATAAATTCTAACTTCATATAGGTTTCCACTTCTAGGTTCTGAAGTTGTCAGAGTCCTATATGCACCCTAGGTGGTGATTCTCATATATAAAGCATTTATGGTGTACCCACCCCACCTTATATAGATAGAAGCATCATTCACGTAGTTCAGTTATAACTTGACATTCTAGCATTTAGGATTTACATTTCTTATTACCCTAATATTAAAGAATTAGTTTACACATGTAGAGTTGAGAAGGTATCACTAAGGGTTTCATCTTTCACCCCATTGAACCATGCAAAGTGACATCAAGTGTTCCTTTCATTTGTTACTAAAATCATCACATTTGACTTCATTAAAATGGATTTATGGTCAACATCTTACTTAGATGTCATCATTATAGAAGAGCTTACTTTACATGCTTGAATATAGAGTTTCACCCTAAGGTATGAGATTTATAATCAAGATATAAGCTTAGAGTTGTAAGATTGAGTTTAGGAACTTTATTTTGTGATCATGTACTCAATGATCCACATCTATCTCTATTTCAAGCTCAAAATTTCAAATTTATATCTTTCATGTATGTAATGAAGGGAAAGAGGATATACTAAGTCAATCTTATCATTATTTAAAAATTGGATATTACATGTACACATAGGAAGGGAATATAGCATAGGACAAGCTTCTATGAGTGACTCCACATATATACATCGTCTATCTAGCTCAAGTGAGGTTTCTAGCATCATATATTAAGGAAGAGAAGAAGAACAAGAAGAAGAAGGGACAACATGTGTGAGTATCTTATGCACAATGAATTTTACTCCAAGAACTTTCATTTCATATATCACCTCACTTGCAGCAAATGACGAGCATCATCGACTTAACCATTCAAGCTAGGACCTAACGCAGTCAAAGAATTGACTTTCTCATCATGAATTTTCTACCCATCACATTTTTTTACCGAACTCTCACATATAGGATTGACTCATGTAAAAGGACTCAACTCATCTACTCAGGAGTAACACAGCTTAGGACACATCATTTCACATATATCTCAAATTTCTCATATATTGTAGGGTAGGTCCTATGACCCTCTCCTTGTGGATCTCACTCTCTCTAGAGTTCACCACATATCTTGTCCTAACACTGGTGGTCCTCATTAGTAAAAGAGTTTGAGTCTCATGCATATTAAATTTTCTCTTAACTTAGCTCATCTTAAGAAAGAAAAGAGAATGCACTTTCAACATCAACACTTAGCTTAGAATCTTCAAAATTGGATCCAACTCATATACAACTTAAATCTTTTCAAGGAAACTTACCATCAAAGATCAAACTTAGATAAGACTACACATGCTTATCTAATATATAAATTAATCATCTACTTTAACTTTCACCTATCCAATAAGGCTCTAGACATCTAATCTAGACCTACAGTCTCTTCTAGACTGATGTCGCTACCTTTCACTTCGGTTGCATGAACACTAACTACTCTCCAATGTGAGGGACACATTTTATATATACATATATTTAATAAAATATTATATAGTTTTTCTCCGAGAAAGAAGATGTTAGAGAAAACTATCGAGGCTCAAGCCAATTGGAAATCAAAACCAAATCAGCAAAAATCAAGTGTCCCACACACAGTAGATAGTCTAGCGCCATGTAACCTCGTGAAATGGTGAGAACATGATGTAGACTATTTTAGCTACCCAATACATATGAGCTCTATATGGAATGGGTTTCACACACTTGTATAGACCTAGTTCTCGAACATCTAAGTTCTAACTTAGAGGCTAAGTAAAACCTTATTCCTATAGAGCAACTTACAAAGTTTCTAGGGTTTAAGGTGAATGGTGAAATTTAATTTTTATGTTCATGCTTTGATACCAACTGTAACCACTAAAAAAAAATAATGATTTAGCTATGATTGCTTCAGTTACAATTAATTTATATGTAGTGAGAACCATTTTTACTTATAAAATATTTTTGGATAACTAAAATGATTGTAGCCACCTTAGTAAATAAGGTATAGCTACAATTTTTCACTTCATTTTAATTGTATGCAAAATGACTGTAAAGAGGCAAAACCCCAACTCTCTCCCCCATTATGTACGTATCATAGCGGACAGTTACCCCAGCCGCTTCTCCGTCCCCGATCCCCCGACTCCAGTCCACAATGGCGCCCTTCGCGCTCCGTCCGTCCACAGTCTGCCGTTTGTGCGTCGTCCGGTGGTAGTCTCTTGAAGCCCGATGCCTAAAGCCACCTTGCCTCCTCCGATTCTGAAGCCGTCTGCCTGATCCCTGCGCCCCCATCCCACTTCTTCATCCTCGATCCGCACAACGGCGCCCTCCGCTCTCTATCTGCAATCCATTGTCCGTGCGTCGTCCAGTGGTGGGCTCCTGAATCCCAACGCCTGAAGCTACCTTGCCTCCTCCAACTCCGAAGCCGTCCGCCCAATCCCTGCACCCCCATCTCTCTGCGCCCCCTATCATCCGATTGGTGAGGTTCCCCCCAGCAGCAGAACTTTTCCGACAGCACCCCTCTCCAACAGTGCACCTTCCAGTCTTTTCTCTGAAGGTGTTCCTTTCTGGCTTCTCTTCGGCGGTGCTCCTGTTGATTTTCTCTCAAGCAGCGGTCCCCTGCTTTGTGCGCTCTTTGGCAACGTCTTCCAACTGGTCTTCTCTCCGACGTTGCTCCCTGCATTCGCCGACGTACGATAGTGCCTACTCTCTACTCTTCTCTCTGTATATATCATATGTATTTTATATCCAGTTCTCATTCTTGCTCTCTCTATCAATCCTACAACTATAACAAGAAGAACATTTGATATTTCTGTCAGCCACTTCCTCTATGAAATAGGAGAAAGACTATTGCTTGATGCTTGTTGTGGATACACAATACCTGTAAAAGTAGGCATTAGGAATACCATTAAATACTCATAGGTTTATCCCATATTAGAAGTGGCACACAGACCTTAGGCTCCGTTTAATACCATCCCTCTATAAGGGCCCTCTATTTTTGCCTACACTTGTGAGAGCAATTGTTCTCTTTATTCCCCTATATATCATTCGTACGTATGCAACAAGAGGAACGTTTGACATTTCTGTCAGCACATTCTTCTATTAAATAGGAGAAAGATTTTTTCTTGATTATCATAATGGATACACCATACCTCTTAAATAGGCATTGGGAAGAAGAACAATTGCCTAATTATAAAATGTATGACTAATATATATATTAAGTAAAGATAATCATGTTACGCCTAATAGGCCCACTAATACTATGTAACCTCCTTTTTACTTTAAGGTTCCCCCTCATGCTGGACAATATACATTAATCATGACCGTCTTGCCCATGAATATGACTACTATTTGCCTATTTGGATCAGACTGAAGATTAATATAGATAGTTTTCTTTGAGTCATATGGCTTGTTGAGGCTTTCATGAACTATTCTACATAGTTTTTTTGTGTGTTTGTTTATAGTATTTATTTTCATGGCTCAAGCCAATGCATTGTAAAAACTCACTTTTTGATATATACAAAAAAAGGAAAATGGGATAAAAAAAGGAGTGTACTCATTATGGAAGAAAAGGGCACTCCACAAGGAAACTATGCTATAAGCTAGATGGTTCTCCTTCCACAACATACATGCAACTCTCATTTTTTTAACATTGAGACTAAGTTATGGATTATATTTTAATTATACTATATTCTCCCTACAATGAAAAACAAGTGGGATAGCTTTGGAAAGTGAGTAGTTGATGCTTTCTTCATTGGTAGAGGTTGAACTGGTCTCTGTGCCACTGTCTCTCATCAGGCTTCGAAAAGTCCAATTTCTTATTGGTCTGGGCAAACTCTACCCATGATCTGAGAAAGAGCTCTTAAATCTTATCGAAACTAAGTTATGTAATGATTTTTAATACTTTGTGTTCTTATCTTTTTTTTTCTTAATTGTTATAGGTAGTCATGGTAGATAAAAGTTGGATCCATGAGGAACATAGAACAAGCACGACATATTTACTTGGGGTGGTTAAATTTATAGAGCATGCATTTTTAAAATCCAGCAGAGATGGGACTATCTTATGTCCATGTAAGCAGTGCTTAAATGTGCATAGGCAGAATCGGGAAGTCGCAACTGAACACTTGTTATGGAATGGATTCTTGACCACCTACACAAATTGGATTTTTCACGGTGAGGGTTCATTTGATAGCTCTGAGGATTCATAAACACAAAATGACACATTCAAAGATGATATGAGAGACATGTTTCATGATGTGTATGGATTATCACAGGATGGAGAGAATATGGAAGGTGACGACCATCGATTTGTATTTGTTGATGATGCAGAAGTTGAGCAATTTTGCAAACTGTTAGAGATTGCTACACATGAATTGTACCCTGGAAGTAAGAAGTATTCTAAATTGTACACTGTTGTGAGGCTGTTTCACATAAAATGTGTCAATAATTGGAGTAATAAGTCATTTTCTGAGCTGCTTGAGCTTTTGAAGGAATTGCTTCCAGAGGGTGGGATGTTGCCCGGCTCTTATTATGAATTAAAAAAAATAATCAGGGACCTTGGACTTGACTATGATAAAATCGATGCTTGCAAAAATAACTGCATTTTGTATCGAAAGAATTTTGCAGATAAGACTTCATGCCTAAAATGTGGTGCTTCTAGATATAAAGAAATCAAAATTCACTAAGTTGGTGCAGAAAACATTCATACAAACAAGAAAGGTTTTCCTTGTAAAGTCCTTCGCTACTTTCCCTTGACTCCTAGGTTGAAGAGAATGGTCATGTCTTCGAAACTATCACCCCTAATGCGGTGGCACGATGAAAGTCATACCAAAGACGGGATTCTTTGACATCCAGCAGATTCTTTAGCATGGAAGATGTTTGATAATATGCATGCTGAGTTTGCTTATGATTCTCGCAATGTTTGCCTTGGTTTAACTTTCGATGGATTTAATCCCTTTGGCCTCATGAGTCTACCATATAGCATTTGGCCCATTGTCTTGATTCCATACAACTTGCCACCATGGTTGTGCATGAAGTCTCCCAATTTTATCATGTCGATGATTATTCTTGATCCAACTCAACCAGGAATGGACATAGATGTCTACCTACAACCGTTGATTGAGGAGTTAAAATAACTATGGGAAGTTGGTGCTGATACTTATGATGCTGATCGTAAAGAGATATTCAAGTTGCATGCTGCCTTACTATGGACGATAAGCGACTTTCCTACATATGGTTATCTATCTGGTTGGCAAACAAGTGGGTATCTTACATGTCCTTTCTGCAACAAAGACGCGTGCTCATGGAGACTACCATATAGTAAGAAAGCATGTTTCATGGGGCACAGGAGGTTCCTCCCAATGGATCATAAATTTCGTAAAGATGCTTCATCATTTGACAGAAAAGAAGAATTTAGAAGTGCTCCTAAGATGATGTATGGAAGTCAAGTTCTAGATCAAACTAGAGATGTAGATAATTTACCATACAACTGGAGAAAACAAAGTATATTTATTGAGCTGCCATACTGTAAGTATAACCTTATACGTCATAATCTTGACGTGATGCACATAGAAAAGAATGTATGTGAGAGTTTGATTCACACATGGCTAGGAATGGAGAAGTCAAAGGACACTAAAAATTCTCGATATGACCTCGAAGAGATGGACATAAGGCATAGACTTCACACTATCAAGGATGGAAATAAAAATATCATCCCACCTTCATGTTTTACTTTGAAGGAGGAAAAAGAATTATTTTGTAAGCTATTGAAGTCTGCTCGAGTTCCTGATGGGTATTCTTCTAATATAGCTAGAAATGCATGCGTCAAAGAAAAAAAGCTGATGGCATTAAAGAGTCATGATTATCATGTATTGATGCAACATTTCCTCCCATTAGCTTTACAAGTAGCATTGCCCAACAAAAATGTTAGATCTATTGTAATTGAGTTGTCCAATTTTTTTAAAGACTTATGCTCTAAAGTCATAAATCCAAATACTTTTGAGAAGTTGGAATCCAGAATAGTAGTGACTCTTTGTAACCTAGAGAAGATTCTCCCACCATCATTCTTTGATGTGATGGTGCATGTGGTCATTCATCTTCCATGAGAAGAGAAGATAGCCGGACCGATATTCTATCATTGGATGTACCCCGTGGAGAGGTAATCTTTCTAACAATTAAATTTGTTCAGACTTTGCATCTGATCATATGTGATTTTCTTACAGAGTTTTATCTTCTTATTAATGTAGACACTTGCAAACTTTAAAAATATATGTGTGAAATAAAGCTGCTGCAGAAGCTTCTATAGCAGAAGGTTACTTGGTAGATGAATGTTTAACATTCTGTTCGAGATATCTCTCAGGAGTTGAGACAAGGTTCACTTAATTGTCTAGAAATGATGTGGAAGATGAAGATATGGATAATGATGAAGAGTGGTCTATATTCCTTCATAAAGGGCGTCGTCTAGGAAAGAAGACCTATTATGTTTGATAGCACAATGCTCAAAGCTGCGCATCAATATATTTTGGCAAACTGTGATGCAGTTGATCCATACTTGAAGTAAGATAATTGTTTACTTTTCACTATGTACTTTCATATTTACGTCTAGGTGTGTCACACGTGTTTGTTAGCAGGGAGCACATCTGATACTTGAAGAAATCAATCCACGTGCATGACAATGGGAAATCCTAATCTTCATATGAACAGTTTCAATGAATGGTTTAAGAAACATGTAAGTTCCAATAAGTTATTTCCATTAGCAAAATAACAAAAATATATAAATAATAAAATTCATAATATTTTCAGATTGAGGAGAAGGCAAAGTCAACAACTGTGTCACCAAACCTTTTAGTGTTGGCTCTAGGACCGCAACAAATGACGATGCAATATGCGGGATATGTAACAAATGGTTATAGATTTCGGACCAAGGATCGAGAATGCGGTAGGAAAACACAAAATAGTGGAATTATGGTGAACGCTCAGACTGAAAGTTTTGCCAGCTCCAAGGACAAAAATCCTCTAACGGGTCAGGTTACGTACTACGGGGTGTTAAGGGATGTTTTTTAGATCAGTTATTATGAGAAACTCAAAGTTGTATTGTTCAAATGTGACTGGGCCAATGCAAACAGAGGCATCAAAAAATCTGAAAATGACTTCACAATGGTCAATTTAAAACGTATTGATGTAACTGATCATCCATTTGCATTGGCCTCCCAAGCACAACAAGTGTTTTATGTGAAAGACATAAGTCAAAAAAATTGGAGCTTTGTTGTGCACACTACACCTCGTGATACTTATGACATATAGGAGAAGCTTCATGATAATTTCATGGATGGAACCTTCTTGTCAGAAGATAAATCTCTAAGTGATTTGGAAGATATCTTAAGTGACGTTTGTGATGACGTTAATTTAGTCAGAGAAGACATGGAGGGTGTGACCTTTTATGAAGAGGGTCATGATCCCCATCATTGATCTTATGTAACTCTTTTTATTTTATTAGTTGGGTCAATTACTGGAAACACTCATGTTATCCTTTTATTTATAAAATGATCATTTATTCTTTTACATAATTATATATTTGGGTTAATCTGCTTAATGAGTTTGCTTGTTGGATGTTGGCTGCATCAGCAAAATTAAAATATTATTGAAATTTTTAATTTTATTTGAGGAACACAATTAGAGAATGTATGCCATGATTTCAGTATGTAATTGAATATTTTTGATATCAATTGTCTATTTAGGAGAATGAAAAGACACAGTCAGCTATTGTCTCCACTTACTGATGATGTCTGCAATGAAGGATTAACTCATGGGAGTATGACAGGTAAAATAAAAAATTACATCATTGAATATCTTTCTTAGAATCGCTCATAACATCATTTTAGTTGTAGGTACTTCCAAAAGACCAAAACGAGGGTATCTTGGTTCGATAAATGTTTATTGGGGTGTTCAAATGTAAAAGAAGGACTTAGAAATAGTAAAACCATGGTGGGATCAGCTGCAAATAACAACAGAAGTTCTTCTTTGAACCTTGCAAAAGAAAATAAATCTTCTGTGTCAAATGATGGAGTTGGTGTCGTTGGTAAAAGTCATGTGGTGGAAAACTCAAATAATGCTAGAGAAGAAAGTCATTCTAAAAGACACTTAGAAAAAAAAAGTCATCAAGGAGTGCATGTAAAAGCAAGTATGCAACGTTTGGTAAATGATGTCAGTAACAATCAAGAGGTTTAATTGATAAATTAGATAATGATCAACATTCTATTGCTGAGTCTCCTACTTTTGATCTTGGGAAGAGGGAAGGTAAGAAAATTTAGATACGAAGATGCATTATATTTTTCACAAACTAATACTTAATTATATGTTTATAATATGTATATCCTTGTAAATGCTTGCATCGTATTCATGATTTTGTAGGGGGAGCTACAAATAAAAAAACAAGGGGCTATTCTAAGTGTATCCGATTATGGGGTAAGACAGGGGATAAAAAGCTGCCAATTACTTTGGATGAGAATGGAGATCCAATAGGACCACATCAGAATGACATGTCTTACTTTTTGGGAACTGTTGCTAGAAATTCTGATCTTGCACCATTAAACTATCTTGATTGGCGACAAGTACATGTGGAAAACAAAACCGCTATATTGAATTATGTGGATGTAATTCTAGTCTTAGAGATATAATACAATGTTGTGAATTTTTTATTTAAAAATTATTCTTTTGTTACAGACCAAGTTTGTTATCGACATAAAGGGGAAGAATTCAGTTTTGCGAATAGTGAGGGATTGTTGGAGAAACTTCAAAGCGGATATTAAAAAAAACACTACATGCGGCATAAAGAAAAATCTGACCGACTTAATGATTTCCCCTCCCGTGTTGATCCTAATCAATGGAAATTTCTTGTGAATTTTTGGGATTATGATGATGGAAAGGTAAACAATTTATTCCTTAATTTTGTAGAATTTAATAGTGTATATTGCATATAATTATATTATAATGCATTGTATGTACTTAAGGAGTGCTAAAAACATTATGAGCAGAAAGTTCATAACGACAAGACATACATCAGGATCAACGTTGTATGCTTGTGTGAAGGATAATATGAGTTATCTTCTGGTTGAAATGTGCATTACACTTTCTTACTACTATGCTCATATATGCTGCTACTGTTACAAACAATTACAAGAAAAGAAAAATGGTGGCAATGTTAGCAGATTAGACTTGTTTAAGGCCACCCATTTGAAGAAGGATGGTACTGCTGTGGATGCAAAATCTGCAGAATTGATTGTAAGCAATCATTTAACAAAAAAAATTTTTATTTAATGAAAATATTCTCATTAATATTATATGTAGGACAAGATGAATGTGGCACTTGCAAGTAATGATGAAAATCTCGATATAGATGAGATATTTGATCATATTTTGGGCCCAAAGAAGATTCATGTGAAACATGTGATTCATGTGTCTCATAATGTATATGAAAATAAACTCACAGACTTAGAACTGGTTGTTGATGCTCATACCCAGATATACGAGGCTCAACAAAAGGAGTTGTTAGAAATGAAGAAAAAATTTGAAAATCTTGAAGCTATGATGCTGAGAAATTCTAACATGAGTGCTTCGTTTCATCCGAATGAGGTAAATCTTCAAATTCTTATAATGTGATTACATAATAAAATTGATTTTCTTATAGTAAACTATTTATTTTGTAGAATATCACAATGACCACCAATGAAAGACTACCCAGACCAAATCAATTGAGTAGTGAAACACCCATTACCGAAGGACAGGTTATTATATCCAAACATTTATTGATTAATTTTTTCAATCTGATTTTTAGGTTTAAACAATGTTTGACACAATCTTTATAAATTTAAAGGTTGTTTCCTTGTTAAGTTTTGAGGATGGGAATTCAATTGTAGCATGAGGACAAGTTACTTCTACAAGTCCAACTTATGTCATAGGAGGAGCATTGTTGGGGTCCTCATTTGCTGTCGTTTCCATTACTGTACCAATCCAACCTCAAGAGCAGTTGATTAGGCCTTTTGGTCAACACCAAGTCATTGAGGATGTAATTGGTACAGTGATAGCTTGGCCAAAGAAATTACTCATTGTTAGGTAACATTTTATAAATTAATCTCAATACTAAAAGTGCACTTCTTAACTATTTATGCATCATTGTAGGTGAACCATTTGGAGACGTGGAAACCAAGAGTAGCAGTCATTTGATCAACATAAAGATTCACATATCATATTAATCCATAGGATTTAGTAAAAATAGAAGTCAACCATTCTTTATTATATTTAGTTGGTTTTCAATAAATGTGGATGTCACAAATATTGTAGTACCATTCATTATTTCATTGTCTTGATTTTAAATTCAAAGGAAAAATTCTTATAGATCATTCGCTATCTATTTCCCATGCATCAAATGATTGCCATGTTATTATAGTTACTGAACAAGTGGCATGTATGGTTCTGGTTGAAGATTGATTTTTTGGTGTAGAAAATGTTTGGCGTGTAGTCTTTTAGGAGGTTTTGTCACACCATCTTATCCCATTTGCAGTCCCTAAGTTCATGGGTCAAGCATGCTGAGAAATTTTTTTGTCTACTGGTTTATTGAGTTACAGGCGTATCTCTTTTTTATTTTCTGCTACTGTCTGCAGTGTTAAATGCCTGCCAGGTTCATGGATCTAAAGGCTAATATAGGAGATAATGATTTGTTGGATGCCCTTCCTTTAGTTTCTTTTGTCAGCCTTTTATGTTTTATCTACCTCCACTTCTTTTAGTGATGTGATCTATTCAACTTGTTCACCTATAAAGATTTATTCATTTCTATTAGGTTATGAATTCAGGGATCTACATGATTTTTTTTATAATATCAAAGAAAGGAGCTTGTATACCAATACCTTACATGAATTTTCCATGAAAGGACCAAGGATTTAGTTGATTCTGCAGCAATATCTTCTATGGAAGTACAAAGCCATATAGCTAAGGAAGCTTTACACTGTTAATTTCCTCCGTAAGACATGCATTCAAACTTGGCATTCTTAACCCTCTATTGCATGCATTTTTTCTTCTCAGACCAATAACCAACTATCCAACTACTTGGACCTGTGATCAGGGGCTGCTACACCATAGACAAGATAAATCAGCTCCTCCTGCTATAACTGAGTGACCATACATTCTGAAGCTCCTTGACCCTCAACAAAATCCCCAGGTGAACTAAGCTCATTTATGATGTAATTACTTTTAAATGTGTTGCTTTATTTGCCAAGACTCTCAAGTCACTTAGGCGTTGCATTTATTTTAATTTAATTCCATGTAATGCTTCTTCTTCCCCAAAGACTTCATCTCAGTCATGTACTCTACTGGCAATTGTCTCTCTCATTTATATTGACCTCTTCCCTCCTTCCTGCTTCTCATCATCCTTCATGTCCCTATTCTTCTGTTGTGTAAATCAGATGATGCTCTAGAAGAGTGAGGGAGAAGACTCCCATCATATTTTCCATTCCCCTATTAATGAGAACAATGCTGTTTACTTTCAGTACATATGATTTCTATACTAATGCAAACATTGTTATTTACTTTGCTAGGTGAAAGTACTCTCACATCGTAAGTACTTTGCTAGGAAAATCTACTTCTGTCATCAAACAAATTGTAATGGATACTTCTAAATGCAAGGCCAATTTGATGCTTTCAACTTCTTTAAAGGCCAATTTGATACTTTCAACTCCTCTTAGTAAGTGACAACATTAAGCTTGTTGTGATTTTGTGGCTAGTAAGTAGTACTTAGATGCTAAACCTGAAAATTTATATAATATTCTTGTGTGTATTTGGTGTTCAAGAGAGTATAACTCCTCTAGATGAAAGATGTGCATCACAAATACCTACTTTATCTTGTTTATTTATTTTGGCAAAATACCTTTTTCACATATTAGAGAATGAGATTCTGATAATTTATCTACATCTAATCTAACTTTATCATATACATCTAATCTCACTTTGTCATATGGATTTTTGCCTTGTGTGTCGGGCTTGATTTGGTTGGTGCCACTGAATCTCAATTTTGTTGTAACATAAGGTGGGTGAAAAGGTTGAGACTCTGGAATTATGGTGCATCTAGCATCCCATTCCTACCTAGAGGATTTCATCCTTATCTGGAGGCCATTTCCCGTAATTATTCTATTTCTTCCTTTTAGTTCTTCATGGAACATTAATTATGTAGGAAATGATATTCATATCTTCAAGTTTGATATTCATACCACTGGGTAAAGTTAGTAGGTTACTAAGTCAAGAATTGTTGTGTAGTCTCTTCGAGAGTCCATTTGGATAGCATGTCAAGCATCCCATTACCTTATGGTTTGACACACACCAAGTTGATGCCATGTGAAATAGCTAATTGGCCTTGAATTATCATAGTTCATCTGCTTGATGTACTTGTTGACAGAAGAGTTTTGTCTCGGTGGAGTAAGGTACATAATGTAGGTTATTCCCCTTAAACTGGTATTTTGATTGTGGACCATGTTAAAATATTGGCGAATGAAATGTACATAAGATGAAAGTCAGAAATCCTTGTTCTTTAAGGGATGGGATGAGACAAATAAGGAACTCAAGAACAACATGATTATGTTCATCAGACTAGTTGTTGTAAGGAATAGTGTTTGGAGGATTCAGAGAATAGGGAATAGTGTTTGGAGTATTTTTTCTTAAAATGTGTTTACAGAAACATGTAAATTGCTTTGTTCTACACATATTCCCCCCCTCATAATATTGTGACCTTTTGTATAAAGCCATATTACTGGTTGTGATATTTCTATTGGTGATGATTCATATTGTGAACTATTTGGTACAACTCTACCAGAAGGCCATGGAAGTAGATCCTTCATTTGAGACAGCAGCGGAATGCCTTGCAATTGTTTTAATAGACCTTAGTACTGGCTTACAACTTTCTGGCAATGTCCAGGAATGAATACAGAAATATTGCAAAGCACTAAAAATAGATAGCAACTATGCAGTGAATAAAAAAGCTTTATTATTTGTAAAATTGTTTATGTTGCTCTCAGACTAACCATATTGACAATTTGATTATTGTCTTTGATTTAGCAGGCTTACTATAACCTTGGGGTGGTGTATTCGGAGATGTTGCAATTTGATATGGCCCTTAGCTGTTACAAGAACGCTGCATTGCATATCCCTATGTATGCAGAAGCTTACTGTAATATGGGAGTCATATATTAGAGTCGAGGAGATTTGGAGACTGCAATCTCTTGTTATGGAAGGTTCATGTTGCTTTTCACTATTGTTAAAATATTAATTATTTAAAATTCAATCTCACTAGACACTACAAATTAGATCTACATTCCTGCTGAGGTTGTTCTTATTTTACTCTATACCAGATGTCTGGCTGGCTCTCCAAACTTCAAAATTGCTATGAATAACATGGCACTAGCGTTGACAGATTTGGAAAAAAAGGTGAGATTTTTCCTCTTTCTCAAGCATTGAATAACTAAGGAGACTATTTTTGTAATGGCAACTTCAATTGGAGCTTCTAAAATCTGAAATAGAGGGGTCTAAGAATAATTTATTCTTGTTCTTGTGAACACTTATTTTAAAAATACTACATTTGTATTCTCATTTCTTACTCTACTAGCTTGCTTGCATTGATTGGTATCCCCTTGTTAGTGCCGTTGTGCAACCTATTTCTGCCCACTGGTTATTTTTGTGTATGCAGTTCATACAAAAAAAATACTTGTATGCAAATCTTTATTTCAGGTTAATTCTTATGAATGACTTATCTCTTAATTTGTCTACTCTTAGGTGGTGGAACTAATCAATATTATGTATTAACTACCACTTATTTATAATGCGCACAAAGTATTCAAATTATGTTTAATATAATCTACTCCAACCTGAATGTAATGCTATTACATTTTGTTTTGTAAGTTGCTGTAATTTTATGTTTTGAAATGAGTCAAGCATCATTTTCTAGATTGGTTTTATATTTTTGACATATGAATGATTGCTAATAATATATATTACTATTCAGAAGATATAAAGGGTTCAGAATCATGTTTACAAGAGAATATAATTATTCACTGATTAAGAAAGCAAGCTGGACCTCTACAAGAAAGGAGGACATTCAATGGGCGTCCTTCATGGCAAAGAAATACAAAGGTAGATCAGGCTACGAGAAGGATGGATTCATGCTAGGATAGGGGCATCCATATGCATTTGGTATTTATTATGGAACATTCTTCCGGAATTACTATTTGTGGAACCCAAACATTGTTCAAGGTGATGA
The DNA here is from genome assembly GCA_963693085.1 of Alisma plantago-aquatica. Taxonomy (NCBI): domain Eukaryota; kingdom Viridiplantae; phylum Streptophyta; class Magnoliopsida; order Alismatales; family Alismataceae; genus Alisma; species Alisma plantago-aquatica. The sequence goes on along the minus strand of OY856412.1, from coordinate 1,342,963,030 downwards.
TTCAATCACAGGGAGGCACAATTTTTAGTTGCCTATTTGATGGTCTAGAAGGTACAAAATGCAACCATCTTTTAGAATCAAGGCTGGCAAGCAGCAAGATTGATTATCGATATTCATACCCAGATGAGGAACATCCATAGAGCCTTCGAAGCAAAATGTTAGACTTAAGCCGCTTAATCACATAACACTGACAAAATGTTAGATAGCAAGGGCACTAGAGCAGCATATTCATTATGAAAGATGAGACAGGAAGATGGGTCATAGGTGACACTGATTAACACTTGGGGTCTGCACCTACATCAATTTTTTTTGGTGATCGAGTAAGGACTACAATAAGCATAAGGACAATATGAAGGAACATGTTCCCTTCTCTAAATTTGAACTAGCAGTTATATTGGAAGGCCATGTATGAAGAAGCTACTTCAAGGAGCCTGAGTTTAATTTTGAAGTTTCATCTACTATCCTACCCAATGTAATACAAGTTTTATTAAGTAAAAGTATGCTCCATATACTGTCCTAATCAGTATAGTATGAGTTGTTTAAGCAGGTAGTTTACTATGTGCACACTACCTTATATATATAATGTATCTATGTATATGTAATATGTATACAGTAGAAACTTTTTATCTTCATTAACAAACTTCAATGTTAAAAAATAGGAGAATGGTTGGTATCAACAATTGTTCATACCATTAGGTTCTAGAGGATTTAAACATGTTTTCATTTAACAACTAAATAGAGGAACTAAAATTAGTGTTAATAATGTGATCATGAAAATAGTGCTCACAACATGAGCAGGAAATTTGATCTCAGAATATAGAATATTTATTTGATCTCAGAATATAGATTTTTTTATCTGATCAGCAAAACTACATCAGTATATATTCTTAAATAACTCATAAACACATAGACAAGATCTACCATATTAAATGTCTCATCTTGAGGCTTGCATTGCATATTACCCTGCATAGCTCAAGCTTCTCAAGTTAGGATGTTGTCTGTAATTATTTGACTTGCTTATGGGGGGGAGTAATTCATAGTTTACCATTTTGATGATGTACCTAGAGGCTTATGTTGTCTGCTGCCATGTCAAAGAGAGAAATCTATATAGTTACTGAGAGCTAACTCATGATGCTAATATTGCTTTGAAGTGGGAAATGAAGGATATCCATTGTCATCTAGAGGTGGTTCCAGGATATTGGATATTACAAGCCACCATATTATATTACCGCCCTCATGTCTATGAAGAAGAAGGGGTGAATTGTGGTTGGAGAGACAAATTTGGATGTGTTTGGTATGGAAAGCACTGCTGAAACATTGTTATGCCAGGCATCAATTTACTTATGTACATGTGTGTGGGTCTGGAAATTAGTATATTAACAAAAATTATTAAGTATTTTCAGAAACTTAATTTGGACAACCAACAATTGTTTTCTGTGCTCCAAAACACAAAGCATCAGACCCTCTGCAATAACCTCTAGGACTGAACTATATTTATTGGTATAGCAGGTTTGGCTAGCTCAAGCTCCACATATTGTTGTTGTTATTGATGCATCATACAGGGGATATGATAGATGCATCATTTCAATTGTTGAACTTTGGGTCTCTCTTAATTTGAGTTGATAATGATCATTGGTTTTCTGTACTTCTGAAGATTGTGCCCTTTGCTATGGTAGGAGTCAGTTTTGTAGCTCTTTCATGACCATGGAGGGTCAATGTTATTATATGAAGCTCCTTCAATATGATATTCTCTTTGATGAAGGTTTTTCTAACTTTATCCTGGAATATCTTCTGATTTTTCAATCTTTTACTCAGATGGCCAAGTGTTGAGCTCTTTTTCAGAAATTTCCTCTCTAAATGCCTTTTGTATGTCTCCTATTCAGATCTATTATCAATCATTATGCCAGGTGAAGTTCTGGCTATGCTCGTTTCCATCAGAACAATTGAAATCTTCATGTTGGTTTCAGAGTTCGACCTACCTCTAGATTATGTGAAGAATGGAATTGTTGGCCTTAAGAATCAAAATAATAAGTGAATGTGAAGCAAGGTAAAGGTTCTTATTTACATTTCATAAATGAGGTATCTTTTTAAAATTATAATATGAATCTCAACAGTTTTGGGTCCAAACGGTCTTGAAGACCTTGACAAACCTTTTCTTCTTAATAGAAGAAATCTCGATTAATCTATAGCAATATATGGTGCTATAGTAGACAAAAGGAAAGTAGGCACAATGAATATCATCTCAGTCAGTAATACCACTAAATACTCCATAGAGTGCTTGGTTGTAGGCAGGTGTGGTCAACATGCACAACACTGCACGGGCGGTAGGTGGTTGACATGAAAAAGATTGCACAAAAAAGGATAATAGCAGTAGAGGCAACATATCCGAATGATGGATAACTGTGATATGAATGAATTGATTGAAAACACGACTCTGGGATGCAGAAATAAGAAAGAACTACAAATCTGTTGGTAGAATAATAACAAACGCACAATCTTCTCCAGAAGTTTTCAATATATTCACTCCATCTCTTCTCTTCTCTCTTCTCTCTTGTGCACCTCCCTCTTTACCAACTATGAACATAAGCTTGAGACTAGTTGGGGTACACCGCCCTCTTATGTGGAAATTCTTACAGCCAGATCTAGTCATGGCATCCTGTTGGCTATGGAGTCACAAAAAATTATAAGTCAAAGACCTAATGCTCTACCATGTCGAAAAAAGAGGGAAACATGTTATATTTTCATCGAGCTCCATGAGTGTGGCATTGTAAAGAAGTCACACTATCATGCCAATCATTGATTTTAACTCTTGACCATAGTGACTTGTCCTCCTGAGAAATGTTATTTTGGAAATATTGAATGAAGGCAGTAATCCATAGTCAATTCTCTAACAATATCCAAACTTGTCCGAAGTGATATGTTCTTGTTTAGATATGTACTTTGGTGTAAATATGAGTTTTCTTAAGTATTCTTGCGAGCCTTTTAAGACAAAGTTCATCTATGAAGTTGACCATGTCTAGCCATTCATTGCCAGTTTTTAAGGCTTGGCCAACACCAGTTTTCAAGGCTTGGCCAAGCCTTGAAAACTGGTGTTGACCTTGGGCAAGCATGTTAGTACAGCACAATTAGCATTCACTTAAAATCTGCGCTAAAATTCACACTACAATTCCTGAGCCTGTGTAGGGCACATGCCCCCCTCCGGGTCATTAAGTTTGCTGCCCTACTGGGGTGGGGGAGGGGGAATGCTTATGATAATATGGTTGTGATGTACTTTTCTATATTTGCTTCTAGAATCTTCCAGTTATTGATGGTGTAATAGTAGACCTTCAATATTTTCCCTGCTACGGAGAATGGATGTGCTTTTGTACTTATTGATAATAATCAATTGTCAAACTCTTGTTATTCATTGAAGTGGGACTAAAAAGTATTTGTTGGTTTATGCAGCTTTACACACATGAAGAATCAAACCAGCACTCGGGAGCGTTTATTTTCCTAATGGGTCATCTTCTAGCCACCATACCTTTCCTCTTTTTGATATCAATATGTTCCAGCTTGATATTCTATTTTCTAATTGAACTGAGGGATGAGTTTAGCCTGTTGATGTACTTTGTGCTAAATTTCTTCATGTTCCTGCTAGAAAATGAGGCATTGATGATGAGCATTGCCTACATATGGCAAGAACCATTTGGCAGCATTTTATCATTGGTTTTCATACATGTAAGTCACACATTCTTTTCCCTATTCATCATACACAACCTTTGCAGTGCTCTTCGTTTGTCTTCCATTATCCATTTGTTATTTGAATTTGATATTGGTGAAAATGTAAAACAAATCAGTAGATGCCAGAGACATGCATTATTGAGACTACACTTTGATCCTCTAATATATATAAGGATGTTTCATATGTCATCGTGTATGTTTTATTGTTGTTTTTAGGTGATAATGATGCTCGTTGTCGGATCTGTTAGGATGAGAAACAGTTTTCCTGAAGCTGTGTGGAGTTATCCACTGTCATATATTTCATTCCATACTTATTCGATACAGGTATATAGGTTTGTAGGTTCTATATTTATAGATATATGACTGAAAAAGATATTGGTATACCTTTTCTAATCGCTCTGATTTTGTTTTCCTTTTACAGGGTCTCCTTGAGAATGAGTATGTTGGAACATCCTATGCAGTTGAACATGTGAGAGCCATTTCTAGTGTCTAGGCCGTGCGTGGTTCTTATAGCATCTCCTCATCTACGAGTGCAAAGTGGACAAATCTACTGGTTTTGTTTCTGATGGCTATGGGTTATCGCATCATCTTCTACTTTGTTCTTATATTAAATGTAAGAGAAAGGATAGCCACTTGTACATCTTATTGTCGATCAATCATGCACACAACAAAAGCAAGGTAGGTAATGTCTCTGAGCTCTGGATTAGTAGGATTGTAGTGTTGTAAAATGTAAATGTTAATCTTTAGAATTAGCGTGTTTCAAATTGCAATGTGCAATATTATAGGAATTTGTTCCTCAGCTATAACGAAGGGAAAAAGGTCCCATGCATTTCTTTCTATGCTGTTAAAGGCGACTGTTGTTAAAAAAACAGTGGATATTTAAATTGTATATAAAAATGCCACTGCTATTTTGTGATCTTGCACTCCAAATTTATTTGACTGGGCAATAGCTAGTGGCAGTTGCATCCGACTCTGAGGCGTCGTCTTAGCAATATCAAGTGATCTATAATTATAGGAGATTCTTCTGTGTAGCTCAACAGTCAGAAGGGGTAAGCGTATAGTTCTCACTACTGTCACCTTTTAAATATAGTTCAGGTTTTTAAGTATTTATCCATTTTTTTGTTGCAGGTTCCTTCTCTGCAACTTGAATTCTTAGCTAGTCATATAGCAGAGTTGACACTCTTGGAGTACGGTTTTCTTTCTTATGCTCCATCATTAATAGCTGCCTAACGGTCTTCCTTACAAAATTTATACTACAGTCAATGAGGAAACCTTGGATAAACAGTGAAAATAGGTCTAGTCGTCAGCTTGGTAGCATTCTGTAGATCAATGAGAATGAAAAAATGTAATATAGAGGTCACCATGTATAGGTAGGAGCTTATTCTTAAATGCAATGGGAGAAGAAAGCTTATGGAATAGGTAAGTTATGAGTATGAGAAACTATGTTTTCTTGTTTCTTTCGGGAGTTATATCTCAAAACTTGTATGTTTCTTTGTAGGTATCCATGGTGGTTTGCACAAAGTGGATGCTACCATCAACTTGATGGTGCTTAATCCACAAATACAAAAGTACAGAACGTATAGATTATGAGAAAAAATGCCAATATGTTCTGATCCAGGGGATTCGCCAACCAAAACTAACCATACATGAACCTCTACATGAGTTGCCAACAGGAAAGGCTGCAACTCGAGCTCTGGGAGTTGATGAGGACATGTCACATACCCCTATCATGTTTGGGATTGGAAGATTCACCACTAAAGCTGAGATTCATAGGGATGTTAAACTCACTATGAATTAGGTGGAGGAACTAAGGGAGATGAGCCCTCTTTATATTGTGCTTTGTAGTCTTTAGTGGATAGATGTAGTCAGAAGAAGATATTGTATACATGTGTCTTTTTTCCATGCATATTGTAAAACAGGGGCCAGGTTAATGTCCTCCCCATGTGTACTCATTGTTCAAATATAAATAAAAGTATCATTGGTGACATTGTAATCACAACTCGATCTTCAATAACATTCATCTATTTTCTTATTGAAAGCCACTCTATATTGGCAAGCGACTGACTGGATACATAATGTCTCTCACTACATATGTATGTATAGTACATGGTGTCTTTTACTACACACTATCTATAATTACATGTGTAGCAAGTGCTAATTTTTGCTATACATGAACTACAAATACAAATTGTAACCAATGCCATCTCTCCCTACATATCATAGGTACAAATTGAATTGTAGTCATACATTTGGCTACAATTGAAACTACATGTTTATGTGTAAGGACATTTTTACCTACAATTAGGGTTACATATGAATTTGTAGAGAGAGGAATAACTAACTACAACTTTAAAAAATGTAGCCTAAACAATTAGCTACACGGGTATTAGCTATATATTATAATTGTAAGGATAAATGTAGCCAAAGCTTTTAGCTACAAATTTTGGGGTTTTCACTACAATTTTTTTTGTAGTTAAAAACCATATTTTTCATAGTGAACGTTCCTGGATTTCTACCGTCTCGAGACTTAGAAGGCCCGAGAGGACAAATCTGAAAATGTTAGGCAATCATTTCAGAGAGCGATGTGGAAGCGACATACACATACATGAACATTCAACTATGATGCATACACCATAACATTCTCAACATTCAACATATTTATATTACAACATAAATTAAATTTACATATTGAAAGAAGATTTACAAGTCTACAAACATGTATGCTAATAAGATCTAAACACAATAGGTACAACTTGGACAACTGCTCACTTCCTTTCTTTTATCTGACGCTAGCTCTGAACCTAAAACATATGTGAAATATTGAATCAACACAATGTGTTGTTTATGGGTAGAAAGATACATATATTTATGGTTTTCATAATTTGAAAAGACTTGCAGAAAGAAAGGAAGAAAATCATAGAAAATATTTCTTTATTAAACAAAATATGCCAATTTTACTCATTTTTCTAGATGGATTGCATTACTAAGGTGGACTAGTACCAAAACATATATATTGGGCCCATCCCCGTGTACCGAGTACTCTAGGGAAACTCCCCGTACACCATGTTCTCTAGGGAGGTGTAATAGTCAACATTAATTCATTCCCTCATAAGGGGGATAATGAACACCTTAAATAACTACAAAACATCTACTCATAATTTATGTTTTCAAGTGACAAAACAATGAGTACTACATAGAAATACTATATCCAATATTTGCAAATAGAAGAGAGCATACGTACATATCTTGATTGCAAGCAAGACAACCATAGTCATATAATTAAATAATCCCACGAACCTGAGTTCAGAGATTCCTAATAATTCTTGATCATCTAGATATTTAGTCATCACCTGATTAATAACATTTAATCGTCATTAATACAATGTTCACCATTATTAATGATATTTAGGTTCAAATTATTTCTTTGATCAAACTTAGGTTTTACTGATTTGAAGTATATCTCTGGTATTTTTCTACTGATTAGAAGGTCATTATAAGGGTCTGGACCAAATTTCATATTTTGCTGGTGATTAACTTATTTTCTAGAATTAAAAAGAGGTTTTGAGAACTTATTCATGATTTAATGAGGAAATACCTTATATATAGGTATATTACTCATATTAGAGTCCACATTTGGATTCCAATAATAATTACTATTCTATGAGGATTTCGTGAGAATTTGTATCAATAGATAGCATTTATTCTAATTATATGAATCCCATAAAGGAATATTATAAGCTAAACTAATCATCACCATCAAATATGTCTTAAAAGTCTGATATGAGGATCATATGACAAATTAGATGTTTTTCTGAGACTAGGGAAATTTTTTGGGAATTTATAGGCCAAGGGAGCTATTTATAATGTATTTTCTAAGATGAGGTCATTTTTTAGAAATTAACAATATTGTACCTTAAGTAATGGAGTCCACTTTTGGGATGGTGCTCTTGGATTGGGCCACATTGGCCAGGCATCCTCCCTTCCTAGACTCTTAGCTGGCATGGTCAAGAAAGAATGGGCCGATTCTGGATGGTTCCACCCATTGAGTCGGCCTGACTCCCTACTTTCATCCTCGTGCTTCTCGGAGCACTTTTGCTGTGTGCGATGACTGCACCACCGAGGACGGGAGCGGAAAATAAATCCATGGTGGTTGGGACCTCCTCATCCAAGGATAAATATGCAGCATCTTCGGCTAACCTTGTGGAGTTGAGGAAGAAAGATCACAAGGTCTTAAACTACTCTCTTCCACTTCTATTTGGGAGCCTTCCTCCTCAGTTCATATCCTCAGTCCACAGTAGTGGCGCGCATCACTAGGGCCATAAGAGCTTTGCTCGAGTCTGCAGTGAGGAGCTCAATGGTTGATAGAACCCTACCCTGACTTCGACATAGATCCAGGTGAACCACCAGCACCTTGGCTCATTGGACTGAGCACTAAGGTCTACAGGTTACTTGTAGGTGGTAGGTGGATGGTGTATCCTCTCTACCATTAGCCTCGACAACCACAACCTCTGCTCAGAGAAATGTCGCCATCTTCTCTATCGTGGTCAAGGAGGTGGTGATCGATGATTCCTATGGCACAACCTGGATGAAGGGAACTCTTCAACTCGCAACGTTTCAGGAAGACCATGCTGCAAAGTCTGCCATCACACCCTACTGGAACAGTAGATGAAGAAAGGGGAAGAAGGTTGCCCTCATCAAGGCTAGCAGAAAGCTCCTGGAGATCTAACAGAAGATATGCACCTAGGTTTTGACGTTGGTTGTAATGGGAGACCTCGAAGCCTCCTCTTCATCAGCCACAATGGATGATCTCTGAGTCCATGAAGATGGGAAACGCAGGTAGAGCATAAACCTCGACCCAGCACTTGTTAGTTGTAGAGGAGATGTACAGGGAGATCCACCTATGATCATTCTCCTACACACCACTATACCCACACTGAGGGGAGGGGGTCGTTGAGATCCTAAGCCCTTGTTTGGTAATGGACTGGGATTATGAAATCTGGACTGGATTAGAATGGATTAGTCCAGTCATCCAGATCATTCAGATTGGGATTTCCTATTTGACCTTGTTTGGTAAACCAATCCGACTGGCCTCATAACTTGTATTTTTCAGTCTACTATATAAAACAAAATACACAAAAGACAGAGCAAAATCTAGACTGGGATTCCTAATCCTACTACTAGCATGACTGAGATAATCCAACTTTTGGGATTATGGAATCTCAAAACGAGGGTTTCTAGCCAAACGCGCATGTGCGCAATGCTACAGAATCGCGACTGGATCTGTTGATATGGTGCAGACGTGGCATAATAAGACAAGTCGAAATTGGATCGTGATCCGTTGCCAAACAGGGGATAAATGTGTGGCAGACTTGGCCAGTTCAGCCTAGGCTTCGATTCCTCTTAATGACTCCCTCCATCAACATCCTGAAGAATTGTCACCTTCTCCTCAGTTTGTTGAGGTTCAAGAAGAGTTATTAAGGATCGTCAAAGCTACAACCACAGTCAATTAGACCCAATGTTACCCAACTGGGATGGTGCCCACATGAGTCACGCCCCTCTCCACTTGACTGATCATGTATGACGATACTGGTGAATCAATCTTGGTTTAAAGTTAATTGGTTCCAATTATTTGATCAATAATCAAGCAATACAAAAACTCTCAAATGATAGGCTTTAGTTACCCAACACGTGGTCTAGCATTCAGCCACATTCGACACCAAATACCCAACATTTGTTCATTCAAATTCATTCCTCACATAACCTCATAAATAAGTATATAATCCTTGAATTCAATTTAAGCAATCATCAAATATTGGTCCAACATGTCCAACAACACTTGTTATGATCCTAAAATACCTCAAGGCTCATCAATTGACCACTTGATTTCATTACGACTATTAAATCGACCTCTTGCACTCATAAGTACCCAAGTCGGTGAATAAAAAGTTATTCATTATAATGGATGTCAATTAGATATAATAATCCTTCATTCCATCTATGCTTGCCCTTTTTAAGTGAAAGAGTCCAAAATTGAATGATTTACCCCTCAATTTGGCACTAAACATCTACATAACATTCATTGTCTTCAATTTCTATATGGGGTATCTAAACTCAAAAATCCAGGTTATCACACTTAGCTTCCCAGGTTTTAAGCTAAGTCTTGTACGGTGGGATCGTAGTTCACTATGAGTCTTCATATGTAGAGTACACTGCATATGATCAGGGCATAAGATAAAATATGTTCATATAGGTTCATAGAGTTTCTTATAAGTTAAAGAGTTAAGAAAGATTTGAGTTAGTTTCACAGCAATTGTCCTTTAAATGAAATTTTAGTATTCTCTATTATGTAATCATATCTACAGCTTTACAACAGTTGTTATCTTAATGAAATGTTGACATCTCTTGTCGGTTAAATTATATTGCTTAGATCTGCTTAGTATAGTATTATCTGGTATTTTATTCCAATTAATAAACATAAGATGAGTTATCTGTGATGGTTGGGTGAAATTCTATTCACTGAGCCAGTAGCTCACCAACCTACTAAAACATTTTTTTCAGGTCAGCGTCAGCATGAGGAAGTTGAAGGATCGTATCACCTATGTTCTTAGAAGGTAATTTGTAGTTAGATAGAGGTCTCTTAGTCCTTTCCCCTTAGTCCTTGGGCATGTGGTGTGGTAGTGAGAGAATTTAATGTAACATGTAAACTAGTTTTAAGTTATCTGTTGTGCTTTATTTTCCACATGAAAAATGTAATATGTCGTATAAGTTTGTTTTTCTTCCAAGTAAGGTTAATGCTAAGTTACTTCTGTAGTTTTATTACGATCCGATATTATTCAAGCTATTAGGTTTTTCCTTTAAGTTAATTCTAAGTAACTAAGTAAAGAAAAGGTTAAGGGTGGTTTATCGAGGGTGACTCCCCGGTCTCCGGGGTCATTAGAGATGGCACGGGGAACGGAGTGTTACAGATTGGCTCTCTGGGCATACATACCAACAATGTAATCTAAGTTGATAGTTGTGCCTCATTTGATGTATTTAGCAAAGAGCATGCTAGAGGTTGGATGGAGGGTAATAGGAGTTGAGATCCTTCTCCTACATGTCATACCACCCCTGGCACAATGTACAATAGTAGAGTCATTCCTAGAAACCTAGACTAGTGGTGTTTTGATTGAATGATACCTATAACCTATTCAATTAAAACTTTTAAGGTTGGATTGGGAGTGATAAGGACTAGTTCCCCTATGTACACCTTATGGCACCCATGGTCAACTAGTGGTATAGGATAATTCCTCATCATCCCACTTTTTTGTTAGCTTGACAACATGGTCTGGTTAAATATGTTACATGACATAACCCTAAGTAGGTTGAGAATAACTTTACCCCCAGAAGCCCACTTCTATAATTAATTGCTTGAAGCCCTAATTTCTTCTTTTAGCTAAATGTCCTTAGTTATTTAACTAGACTCCTCATTAATGTTAGGTGTTTCTTATTAGGGTAATTTAATTGGTTCTTGTGCCTAGTTGCTTGAGTTAGGATTAACTTGTAATCTCTTCTTTTGTTAATCAATTGCAAGTTTAGTCCACTATTTGTTGTCTTAAGGATGATTGCTAGTCTAGTGTTGGTGGTTGCTTCCTCTTTCCCTGTTCACATAGTTGTTCTCTTAGTTGTTAGTTATGACCTCTCTTGATTAGTGTTAGTGTTAGTTGTTAGTCTTTAGTTGCTTGCTTTAGTTTATCTTTCTTAGTTAGTAAGTCGTAATTGTGTAGGGTTAATCTAGGTTTGATTCTTACTCATTCCAATTGTTTTTTCACCTTAGTGCAACTCAAACTCAAAGTCAAACCTTAAAAATCCAGAACTCTACTTTAGGAACCTAGTAAAATAGATCTCACTATAGTGGCTCCATTCTCTTGGCGGATTCGACCCCGACTTGTCCCATTTTATAAAACATTTATAGTTCATGTTGTTACTCAAATCGTTCTGTATAAGAGTGTGCTGACATTAGGATGTTTCTTAGCGTAGTGTTCCCTAGGCGCATCACATGTCACCCTGTTCATCCAACCTAAAAGGTGTTTAGTAATACCTAAAATATAAAAATAAACTTAAACAAAGGGTACTATTTTCCCATGTGACTTTGCATGTGGTTCTTATTATGAAATGTCTTGTGTGTCCTTTGATATTAAGTACTAGACAAAATCTGCAACCGTGTGAGTTTATGTTCAATTCTTGTTATATTCTAATACATGAGAATAATTTTATCCTTTGAGGGGTTGTCTTCTTTGAATAAACGTTGAAGGAGGCCAACGGAAGGTTTGTGACATCCACGTTAACACTCATTCAGCGGGAAGGTCAGGTGGTTTTCATATAAGGCAAGTCGGTTGGATGTAAAACCAACCAATACCAAGAACTGTAAAGCAAGAAAATGTAAACGAAAAGTTAGAACCTAGTTCTTTTTTGTTTGGTTCTACGTAGATTAAATGCGTCTAAATGCGTTTTTATATATTTGATTCGAAGTATTTCATATATGGTATCCGTTCATTTTAGGAAGCACGTATCAAAAACCACGCTTGCATTAGACATTTACGTTGATTAGAAAAAGTAATTAGCATATGATAGGAAACAATATACTCGTATAGAAAGAAGATGGATGGAAGCCAATTCTATATGGTAGAGATATGGGAACTGAAATTATGCCAAAAAATGGTGCAATTAGTTTTGAACATTTTATGTAGGGCAAGAAAATTAATATATGGTTTGTTTCTACACCCTGGGCAGGAAACACACTTAACCAAATACTAGAGATCAGAATTTCTTGCATACCTGCAACTACATGGGTTTGCTTACAGTCTAATCAAAAGGACACTCAACTACGGATGCACATAGCTGAATGTAGCAACTATAACCTTCATGCAAAATGGGTGGTATATAATGGAACTCATTCAAGCTCTGTTAATCATGTTGGGGTTTCTATCATCAGCTATACCCTGAATCTTTATATTTTTTGTCTATGCGAGGCACACGGTAAGAACAACACCTAATAACAGTTCGTTTGGTTAGGTGGAGACTCAACACCTAGTAGGTTTTTCAAAACAGGAAACAAAACTACACGAGGAATGTTTGATTCGAAGTAATCTTAAGCACCTTAATCTGTACCATGTCTGGTATTATGTAACTTGTCATCAATGCCCATTGCAACTTGACGATAAAACAGGAGCGCAACCCGACCAAAACACACAACACAACCACTTGATGTCCTTGATACGTAGTACGTACCAGTCTGCAAGAGTACTGTGAGGGTAATGGTAGTAGAATGTGACATGTTCAATCAGAGAAGTCACTGCCTGTTAGAGTAAAACACAGATGTAGGGGCAACGCCCTTCCACAGACCCGAGGAAATGAAATGCGTCCTTTTTTATGTAATTTGTTCCCTATGTTTTGTGTGTAAGTCAAAGTGTGGAGTTTGATTTTCCACCACTAGTTGAAACTGCACGCAACCTAATGCATAACAGAAAACACACCGATTTACTGCTTTGCGGTTTTTCAAACCGGTCCAATCAAACAGTCCTAAGAGAAAAAATAATTTGTCTGTTGAATTATACGGCTCCACTCCACTGTATGCTTGGACAGCTGGTGAATATACTGATAAGGAGAAGAACGAAATAAATCACGTCAGGGCCACACCAGTATCTTGGTGGAGGTGGGCACTACAGCATTTTCCTCAGATCTTGGAGCAGGAGGTGTGAGGCCGATTCGTGGCCGCGTGTTTTGCTGATGCTGTGACAGTAACATAGCAGCCGCCGCGGTTGTGGACCTTGCTGGAGGAAAGTGAATAGGTGAATTCCGGAATCACAAAAAATCACCTGTCTGCTACATGCAGTGGTGAGATGCCGACCGCCGACGGTACTTGAGACCTCTCGTTTAATTTCTAAACCGTCAATCGTTAACCCAATCCCAAATCCCCTCAACCGTTTGTTTGTGCTTGAGGATCTATGTTGGGGGATCCACAGTGACGGTGACTGACGACGAACTCTTGTCTTGAGTAATATTTCTTATTAATGCCAATATTATGTAAGTAGATTACTTAATAAAACATTAGATTTTTTTAAATAAACTCCTAAAACGTGCATTAAACAACCGAATACCGAGCATAAATGAGAACGAAAAACGACGCATCAAGTCTTGCGTGTGCTCTACATAGAACGCGGTGCTAGAGTTTCCAATCGGCGATCACCTGTACATGTGGAAATTGACCATATGGATCGGTGTTGGCGACATGATAGGTTAGATAGGTGGTATCAAACTTGGTGCACGGAACAAGACATCAAGATCTGTCCCCTCAACGTTCAGGTTTCACTATCTTTGACATTTATTTCGTTATCAAGACCTCCTTACTCTTCCTTAATTGTTTCCGGTCAACAATATGCCGGAGTCAAGGGGATGGGTGGCACATTTTTACACGAGTAATGCTATATATACCTACTACACACTCGTTTTCTCGCGAGTCCGCAAAAGTCTGATCTCAGTCATTTTTTTATGTGAATTAACTCCACACGAATTAACTCTATACAAAGCCGAAGAGTCTCCGAATTAACTCCACTCTCATTCCATCCCATCAACATTTCTCGTACTAGTACAGAATGTCTGACACTCTCATTCCATCTGACTAGTGTTCCCGCACTAGTACAGGAAGTGTGATTCTCAGCTCTCATCATTCTTGTCGGTTCGCTTCGTTTGTACTGAAGTCGATCTCCCTATATTCTTCGTCCATCGTGGAATGTTAGTAAAGTACGTCTTGTACTGTACTTCATGTTCTTGTACTATACAATTTGTATTTTAATGACATGTAAAATAAAACATGTGGAATATCTGACGTACTGTAATGTGTGTTTGTATTGTACGTCTCGTATTGTACGTTTTGTACTCTACGTCTTGTACAATACGTAAAATAAGATCAACAATTATGATCATCATGAACTATCACTTTAAAAGGAGAGTGATCTTCATTCAATATTGTATGTCTCGTATTGTATGTTTTGAACTGTACGTCTTGTACTGTACGTAAAATGGGTTCAACGATTGTAATTTATAATATTGTGTTAGATAAAGAAAAAATGGTCAATGTATCCTTCGAGTAAATATATAGATATAAAATTTAATATAAATGGTAAATGTACAGTACTTATTGATTTGTGAAGGAATATAGATGTACCGTACATCTGTACGTACGCCTGTACAAGTGAGAATTTGAATACTTCTTAAAAGAAAGAACTAGCAAAGAACGAAAATTTGAATTTAAATATTTTTTGTAATTTGTGGTGGAACTAGATATCACAATTAATATGTGTGGGAGAGTTATGCATTGTATGTAGTTTTTTTTAGAACAAATGGATTGATTCATTACTTGTTGGTCATACGGCATCTACAATTGGGAAGAAAGATACAAACATAACAAATAAACATCAAGTTCAGTAATCCAAGAGCACTACAACTCATATTGGAACGAGAGTGAGTCATTTCTGCGTTGATTCTTCTTCCTTGAGGCTGTCTTAAGCAGCTTTTCATGAAGAATTCGTTCAACCTGAGCATTGAGTAGTGGTAGAGGTGATGGAGCAAGACGGTATTATGCTCGTATATCAACTCAAACAAAGCCATACAGTTGAGTAACAAGATCGATCCAAAGCAAAAGGGAGATCTAGTCATAGCTAGAGATCTCGTCGCTCTCCTGAAGAGAGGTCGTAGCAAAGCGTTTGCATGTCATTTGCATGGCTTTTGTATAGGTTGTAATGTAAAATTTGACTGTAGGTGAAATCTCTCTCGGAAGAGTTGCTAGACATACTTTTTCAAATTCTGGGTAAGATAGCGGTGGAAAACCACCTATGACTAGAATTTTCCTTTCTACACATATCACCAAAATATACAATTATCAATTTTAAATGCAACACATACAACTGACATTTACTCTCCTTAGTCTTCAAACATCCAAGAGAAGGATGACCTAGGAGTTCTTGGCCAACAATTATGGCATCAAATCTCAGGTAACTACACAAGTCTATAGGTTCATTGACATAAACTAGTATTTTAAAAACCAAATCGGACTGGATGGTCCTGCCGGTCAGACCGGTAAGCCGGTGGCGGACTGGTCTAGAAGTCTAAAAAAATCAGTTGTATTTTTTTTCTGATCCAATCGGTTGGAAACACGGTCTGATCGGTCCCACTAGTGGACCGGGCCGAATCAAACTGAACCAGTGGTTCAAATACAAGAAAAAAAAATAAAAAGCATAATACATATATGTATGTATATATACATAGAAGGTAGAAATCGTAGAATACATACATATATATATGTGTGTAAATATATGTATATACTTATATATATATTTATATATATATATATATATATATATATATATATATATGTATATATACCTATACATATAAACATATGTATTTAAATACATATAAATATTTATAGAAATATATA
The DNA here is from genome assembly GCA_963693085.1 of Alisma plantago-aquatica. Classification (NCBI taxonomy): domain Eukaryota; kingdom Viridiplantae; phylum Streptophyta; class Magnoliopsida; order Alismatales; family Alismataceae; genus Alisma; species Alisma plantago-aquatica. The sequence goes on along the minus strand of OY856412.1, from coordinate 1,342,946,835 downwards.
TATACATATATATACATATATGTATATAAGTATATACATATATACATATATGTATGAACACATACATTTACATATATGTGTGTATATATATATATATTCATTTATATATGTGTGTGTATATATATGTATATATACATATATGCATGTATGAATATACACACATGTATATGTATATATATAGTATGCTCGGTTGAACCGGTTCCACCGGTCCCACCACTAATTTCCTTATACTATCTTGACCGGATCGGTTTTTCTGGTTCAATTTTTTTTGTCATATGTTGTCATCATTTTCGGTCCAACCGGTTCAACCACCCCGGCTGAACCTGACTCAATCCAGTTTTGAGTCAACACTGGTTCGGTTCTAAGAACATTGATATAAACCAAGGAGAAGAGCTCTATAGACAAAACAAAAATTTTGTAGCGCTTCCTCTTGAAGAATGTTTATTATATAATGCAAGAACAAGACAATTCTTCAAGTAACTACACAACCATAGCAATTGTAATTAGTTCAACTCCTCTGCATGTTGCGAGTTCAATACCCAATGGAACACCCACAAGGAAGGTTTATAGTAACAACTAAAAGTACTTTTTCACGATTTGTGATAAGATTAAACCTCTCCTAACAAACACAAAATTATCAAAATAACACTATCATAAACTCGGTTGTTCTCCACATCACATGCAACGTACAAGCTACACATGGTATTTTCATCAATCTTTCCAAATGGAGGTGTTATAGCTAGCCCTAATATTGATACTAAATGGGTATTCATCTTGAGGGGTATGGATATTCCCTCTCACTGCTACAGAAACAGCGTTCCACGTCGTTTTTCGGGGCATTAGTTATTTAACGAAACCGACATTGATCATCATTACATGTCGGCTATTAAGGAAAACCGACGTCCATATTTGAAGACCAGCCAGACATGGGTATCGCTTTTTATTTAGCGTCGACTGAAGAAATGAAACTGACGCCTAAAATAGCCCGCGAAATCCAATTTTTTCGAGCAAAAAAAAAATTGCCCCCAAAGTGTAACATACATCGTCAGTGTTTTACCTAATAACCGACGCCTAAAGAAGATAAAAATTTCACGTGAATTTTACCATATGAGCATCGGTTGTTGTAGGGTAACCCACGCTGATAAGGGTTCATGCGCCTCCCTGCCAAAAAATTTAGGGCAAATTGACGTCGGTTTTATTGGGATAACCGATGCTGAATAGTAAAGGTGTCGGTTGTTATAGATAACCGACGCATTTTATTAACATAATAGCCCCTGCAAGAACAGACTCTTCCCATTTCTTCTGTTTCATCGCAAAAACAGACTCGCTTGCGATCGCCTTACTCTGCCTCCCGTCGACGCCGCCACCACGCCTGCTTCCTATTATGTCACTGCCAACGCCTCCTGCTGCTACTACTGCTTCTCTGCTCGCCGCCGCCGGCTGCTGCTTCTCTGCTCGCCGCCGTCGCCGCTTCCTTCTCCTTCTGCTTCTCTACTCGGTGTCGCTGCTCCTCACACCGCCGTCACCAATGAATCTCTTCTCCACGCTGCTTGGCTAGTTGCTCGACAGGTAGGCCCTCCTCTTCTTCCTCCATGCCCCTCTTCTTCTTCCTTCTTCTCCTTACCAACAGCAAGCACTGCACGGCCGTGTGGGCTGGCCACGGCCGTGGGTTTGTTGGCCGACCACGGCCGTGCTACCCAGCACGACCATGCTCAGCCAACATAGCCATGGTCGTGGCCAGCCCACACGGCCGTGCAGTGCTTGCTGTTGGTAAGGAGGGAGAAGGAAGAAAAGAAGGTATATATTCAAATGAAATCAATTATGAATTTGTGATGAAATCAATTATGTTCAAATTAATTATGTTCAATTATATGATGAAATCAATTATATTCAAATCAATTATGTTCAATTATATGATGAAATCAGTTATGTTCAAATCTTGTGATGAAACCCTAACATCTACATGAATCCCTATTGCATGATGAAACCCTAACATCTACATACTCTATATGATACCTAAAATTGTGATGAAACCTAACATCAATTGTGATGAAACCCTAACATCTACATATCTATCCAAGATGATGAACATGCATGGACACTCAAAATGTTGAAATCAATGTTATAGAATACGATACCTAGATTAAATGATGTTACATGATACCTAGATTAAATGATGTTATAGAATATTGGAATGACAACATACATGTATTTGTTGGCCTAGAAACCCGTCCAAGATTTACTCATTAGGAGTAAATCTTGGATAGTCCTCGGTTTGGGACTGTTCTTGAACACCTAATCTCACTTAGGATGTAAGTGTATAATGTGTATTGGGTTTTCAAGAAAATTTTGGTTGCATTTCCCCGTTTGTTCTCTAAGTACATATGTACTTGCATTACAGCGGGGAAATGCTGCCGAAATTTTCTTGAAAACCCAATACACACTATACACTTACTAGTGAGATTAGGTGTTCAAGGATGGGATAAGTGGTACATGTACATTTATTATACATGAGATTGACATCACATGTATTTGTTAACCCTAGACCCTAATCTTGTCCTAATATATACTTGTTTTCTCTTTGATCATAGAATGGATAGATCATGGATGTCCATTCACAATCGTTGCACCCCAGAGTTTATATATGGTCTTGATCAATTTATTAGATCTGCCGAGGAACATAGGAAACAACCTAGAGATAGGTTCTACTGTCCATGTAGGCATTGCGGTAACAACTTGAAAGTCAGCACTGGTGACGAAATCAAAAGTCATGTCATGTGCAACGGGATTGTACAAGCCTATACAGAATGGCACTGGCATGGAGAGATTTCAAACCCAAAACCAGTGGATGTCGATAGCAGTGCTTGGGTGGAAGAAGAAATTGTCTTCGATGATGTAGATGTGAACGAACCAGTTCCAGTAGACATCATTGATGCGATGCTGGATAGTTGTGGGGTAGAGAACACCGATCCACCTCCCATCTTTAGAAACATTAGGCATGATGCATAAATACCATTATACACAGGTTGTACTAAGTTTACAAAGCTTAGAACTGTGTTGAGATTGTATAAGTTGAAAGCCAACAATAGATGGAGCAACAAAAGCTTCACTTCATTGTTGACTTTGTTGAAAGAAATGCTTCCTGAAGGAAACGAGCTGCCAATCTCAACATACTTGGTAAAGAAATTGTTGTGCCTAATGGGAATGGAGGCCAAGAAGATACATGCATGCCTGAATGATTGTGTATTATTTCAAAATGACTATGTGGATTTGAAAGATTGTCCAAAATGTGGTGTGTCACGGTATAAATTGACGACTTCGGGGGAGTCCAAAACTGGTTCTCCTGCCAAGGTGATGTGGTATCTACCTATAATATCATGGTTTCAATGCTTGTTTGCAAATCTGATAGATGCAAAGAATTTGAGGTGGCATGCATATGTTAAGAAAAATAATGATGGGATCCTATGACATGCGTCTGATTCCCCATAGTGGAAGAAGATTGATCTATTGTACCCCAAATTTGGTGAAGAAGGCAGGAATCTAAGACTTGGGCTTTGTACAGATGGGATGAATCTATATGGGACATTGAGCAGCCAACATAGAACTTGTCCAGTCATGTTTGTTATATACAATCTTCCTCCCTGGCTGTGTACGAAAAATAAGTATGTTATGCTGTCATTGTTGATATCAGGCCCTAAACAACCTGGAAATGATATCGATGTTTATCTTGAACCTCTGATTGATGACTTAAAGAAACTTTGGGGTGAAGGTGTGATGACCTATGATGCTTCACTAAGAGATACATTTCATTTGCACGCTATGTCATTTTGCACTATGACTGACTTTCCAGCATACGGGAATTTGTCTGGATATAGTGTCAAAGGAGCTAAAGTGTGTCCTATATGTGAAGAGAACACTGATTCAATAAGACTAAAATATGGCGGCAAGACTGTATATCTTGGTCATCGAAGGTTTCTTTCAAAATTACATCTGTATCGTAGGAAGTGCAAAGCATTCAATGGATGGAATGAGGAACATAGTACACCTAAACCCATACCAAAGGATGTTGTTTATGAAAGAGTAAAAGACATTGTCAATGAATTTGGTAAGAGATCACAATGTACTATGGCCACACGGAGTGACAATTCTTCATTCAAGAAGAAGTCAATATTTTGGGATCTTCCTTATTGGAGTTCTTTGATAGTCAAGCATTGTATCGATGTCATACACGTCGAGAAAAATGTGTGTTATAGCATCATTAGTACTCTATTGAATATACCAGGTAAGACTAAAGATGGGATAAAATCTAGATTGGACCTACGTGAAATAGGAATAAGGTCAGAATTAACAAAATTACATTAAATGGGTAATAAAAGAACATACTTACCTCCCGCTTGTTACACGTTGTCTAGAAAGGAGAAGAAAGCTTTTTGTGAATGCTTGGTAAATGTTAAGGTGCCACAGGATTACTCATCCAATATCCGTAGATTGGTATCAATGAAATATTTGAAGTTGATAGGTCTTAAATCTCATGATTTTCACACTCTAATGCAACAAATATTGCCCGTGGCAATTTGATCTATATTGCTGAAGCATGTAAGGTTTGCAATCACCAGACTTTGTTTCTTTTTCAACAGTCTGTGCAGCAAAGTTATTGACCCTGATACTCTCGATAATTTGCAAAGAGAAGTGGTTGTTACCCTATGTCAGTTTGAGATGTATTTCCCTCCTTCGTTCTTTGATATCATGGTACATCTTGTTGTCCACTTGACTAGGGAAGTGAAAATGTTGGGACCAATTTTCATGCATTGGATGTATCCCTTTGAACGATACATGAGCATTTTTAAAGGTGATGTTCGAAACCGTTATCGGTCTGAAGGGAGTATAATTGAGGGTTATGTGGTGAGAGAGGTTATGGATTTTTGCAATGACTTTCTTAGTGGTAATGACAATCCCGTTAATGACAAGAATATTGAGGAGGGTAAAGGAATTTTGGGATCATGGGTGAAAGTAATCAGTCATGAGAAGTTGGAACAAGGTCACTTGTATATTTTACACAACATGGACGAAGTGAGTGTTTATATCGAGGAACATACCAATTTTATCAAGAGACAACATCCTTGAGCCAGTTCAATGTAGCTTGCTAGACAGCATAACAAGACTTTTGCTAAGTGGTTTGAAGATAAAGTCTTACATCAACTATCTCAAACACCAGATGATATTACGGAAACTATCAAATGCCTCACCTTTAAACCAAAATCGAATGTTATGTCTTATGAAGGGTTTGACATTAATGGGTTCACATATTACACAAAGCGCCAAGATGATAAGAGTTTCGTCCAAAATAGAGGGGTCACCCTTCAAGCGTCGACTATGTATTTTTCAAGTGCAAAGGATAAGAGTCCACGTGAAGCCAAAATGTCATATTACGATGTCATTGAAGACATATGGGAGTTTGACTACATAGATTTCAGAATTTCGCTCTTCAAATGTAATTGGGTTGATAACACCAAAGGAGTTATAGTGGATGAATTGGGTTTCAATTTAGTGAACTTTGAAAAGATTGGCGAGAAGGGTGAACCATTCGTATTGGCATCACTGGAGAAACAAGTATTTTATATCGATGATCCTGCAAATGATAAATGGTCGGTTGTTCTTCATGGTAAAAGACAGTTCATTGAAGATCCTATAGATGAAGAAGAGTACTATGATAAGTATGATGACTCCAGTCCATTCTCAGCTGGGTTGCCAACTCCACAAAATATTGAAGCTAATGATGACTTATATGTGCACGGAGATCAGAATGAAAGATTTTTAATTGATAAAAGATCGCAATTTTAGAGGCATGCATGTTTATACTTTTTATATGTTTCATTTTTCAATGTTTCATTTTTATATTTGAACTATATAAAATGCTAAATGATTGCTTTTTTATTATCAATATCATTTTCAGATATAATGTTTCATTATCTTCTAATTAATACAAATGCTAAATGTTTGCCTTTTTAATGACATTTTCATATGGCTGACCATGATGTCCATGATGAGCATGATGTCCATGATGAGGATGATGTCCATTATGAGCATGGCGAGGATACCAATGTATGTTTTAAAAACATATCCTATATTTCTATAGAAATTCATTATCTTCTAGTTATGTCATATATCATATATTTCTATATTGGGCTAATTCAGTGTGTTTATTTTGTCAAATTTTAGGTTGATGATGCACATGTACCCTCTGAAGCACTGGAGGAACTTGATGCACATCACCAAAAAGTTAACAAGAAAAGGGGCATCACTCTACTGAAGAAGTTAACAACGCTAAGGGGCAGTAGATCCAGATTGGTTGTGAAGTTTGATAATGCAGGAAATGCAATTGGAGTGAACCGCAATAATTTTGTAAACTATCTTGGGTGTGTCACTAGAAGCCATTGTGGTGTTAAGTATGATAATTGGCATAAAGCTCCTCAGGCGAAGAAAGACTTGATATGGAAGGATTTATGTGTGAGTTATTATTATTTGCAATTCTATTTTTTAGATTACAAATTCTATTATTTGCAATTCTATTTTTGGATACTAGTTAATAGCAATTCTATTTTATAGAATCTATTTGCATTGGATGAGAAGCTGTATTGTAAAAGCATGATGCAACACGCTAGAAAGATGCTAAGGAACTATAGGACAAATCTCAACATAGAATACATAAAAGATGGTGATAAGAAGAAGAAGTCAGCCCTTGAAATGTGGAACTTCTTGGAGAAAGAAGATTGGTACATGTTTGTTTCTTCAAGACAAACTGAAGAATTCAAGGTATTAAGCGTCACTCCCAATTTAATTAATATACATTGTATTCACCTATTCAAGATTAACCTTTAAGGTTACTAACCAAATCAATGTGCATACTAACTAGGCGTTCAGTGAGGCGCAAAGAGAAAGGCATGCACTGAATGTGCATGACCACACAATGAGTCCAAAGGGCTATACAGGCATTCGCCAAAGATTACAAGTGGAGTTTGCTGCTACTCAGGAGTCCTCTACTACATGTACCACACCCATGCCTTGCCATGATGTCTGGATAGCTGGGAGGCAAAACAAGAAGGGTGAAATAAAGATGTGCGTAACTACTGAGGCGGATGCAAAAATGGTAAAATACAACTCAACAATGCATGTCGTTCGAATATTGATTATTTGTGGTGTTTACTTACCAATTTCTGTTGATGGTGATTAGTGGGAGATGCACGAGTAGAGGAAACAGGGCACATTCATCCCTCAGGGCACAAGGGATGAATTGACAGTTGCTCTAGGTAACCTAGAGCATCCTGGACGTGTTAGGGGTGTAGGTGCTGGTGTGGGCATCAAAGCGTTCTTTGGGCCATCCCAGCGCAAACATGTCACAAGAGCGGGACTTTCACAAGAAGAGGTAACCTATTCTTTTTTTAGAATGTTACTGCAAAAGAGAATTCAATAATAAGAAGCTAATGTTTCTTTTATCCATGTATAGGAGAATAAGAGAGTCAAGGATATAGTTGCTAAGAAGGTCAAGGAAGAAATGTTGCGGTGGCAGGCATCTCAGGCTTCCAATCAGCCTATGGCAACCCACACTTCTCCTGATGCACATGCTGAGAGTAATCATATAGACCCACCACCTAGCACGTCTGTTGTAAGTATTGTTTATGACATAGTAGCTAGTCTTTTCAAGATGATATGTTTTTAAAATGATATGTATATATGTATAACATTCTTTACATAAATTTGTAGGCGTTGAAGACATGTCGCTTAAAAATTGAAGATTATATTGTTGCAGAGGTGCAGGCTTACAGGTCCCTTCCTGGGGAAACGATTCATGGGGCTCCAATGCCACAGGGTTACGTTTGTGTGAGACTGATACGTGTATTCCCCGATTGGAGGGAAGTTGCATTGTCATATGCCCACCTGAATATTGATACACTTGTTGAGGAAGAAGGCGGGGTGATATTGTGGCCCAAAGCGGATGTCGTCTACATAATGAAATTGTAAGATAAATTCACATTACGTTAAGTTGTTAATGTGTATATATGAGGTCAATTGATCTGAAATTATATACAGGTTAAAAGAAAACACCCAGAGCATCTAGGCCTCCACCTCTACTTCCTGCATTACCAAGTTGGGTTCCAACTGACCTAAAATTCCCATTAGGTCTTGCTTGTAAGGGAATGGCAGTATGGCTACGTGCACATAATATACATTGCCCTATAGTTGTTTCTTTAGAAGCGGATTATGCAGGTCAATCATATGAAAGCTCTCTATTTATACAAGATATTATTGAGTTTTTATCTATGATTGGCTGAATACATCAATGATAGAGGCATGGATAAGGTGAGATCTTGTTTATACATCCATATACCTTGCGTAGGATCTGGTGATCTGGTTTCTTATATATTAATGCATATGTAATACATGTTTTGCAGCTACTTAGTCAAAATTCAATGTAAACAATTTGCATTTGAACATGTGGGATTTTTTATTCCATCATTGATTAGTCTGGTAGCTAAAGACCCTGATAGTGTTCAACAATACTGTTGTGATGCTTTCACAATTTTCGGTCAAAAAAAGAAGACGATAATAATAGCTCCATTCAATGTGAAGCAAGTTTACTTTGCTTATAATTTGGACTTAATAAAATTACATTTTTATTGTGGATTTTGAGTTATTAATTTTTAACTTTTTTACCTCTAGCGTGAAGCATTGGGAGTTACTAGTTATTCTCTTTGGGACGTTCACTATCTATTATCTAGATCATGCGGGGAGTATATTGAATCCAAAAATTGGACACGTAATGAGAATGGCATTATTCTGGTGAGAAATATTTCATTTTTATATATGTTAACATATGTTATTACATTACTATTTAATTATGCAATTTATTGTGTTACATTAACATGTAGGGGTTTAGATGTGCTCAAAAAGGCTGGAGGAAAGGTCCCCAATAAAAAGAACTAGCCAATAATTTGGGAGAATGTGAAAGTAAGTTACCGACTCCAATGTATATGTTATTTATGTGAACTTTGCTTATTTGTATTTTTTAATATTTTGTATCCATTTTATAGTGTGCTACACAAGACAATGGCTGGGCATGTGCATACTATGTGATGTGGTTTATGGACATGATTATCAAACATGCAGATGAAATCAATGCCATACCTAAAGTATTATATATAGTCTCATTAGATAGTATGAAATATCATAATCTTATTTATATATTATTACTTATATATATACATCATTCTCTTTGCAGGTGTTTAGAACTGACCCCACTACAGGTATTTAAAAGATGTACATGATCCATATTCGATGGAAGTATTAAATGATGTAAGAGAAGAATGGGCAAGAGCCATACAAGCAGTGGGGACTGTAAGATATAATTGGGATGATGATAGCGATGATGAATGATATTTTGTAAATGAATGTTTATACATGTATGATATTTTGTAAATGAATGTGTATACATGTGTTTCTACATGTCTGAATGTTTCTACATGTGTGAATGTGAAAATTGAATTGATGTTTGAATGTATCTACCTATGTGTGAAAAGAATATTTGTTGATTTTGTAGGTTTGTGGCTTGTTTGTTGGCTAATATCAATGGATATCATAAACCTATAGTTCAGTTCCACTGAACTGCAGGTTCTCATCCTGCGACTAGCCACAGCAGGCCTACAAACTGATAAGAAAAAAAATCAAACCATAGGCATCAGTTATTTATCTAAAACCGACAACAAAGGTTTACAGCGTCGGGTAATAGCATAAAACTACTACCTAATGTTGCCAGACAGCCTGGTCAGCATGGCCGTGCTGGATGACACAGCCGTGGTGGCAGGTGATCTGGTGTCGGTTATTAGTAGAACACGAACGCCATTCTGTCCACCACGGCCGTGCTGGACAGCATGCCATTCTGGCCAGCACGGCCGTGGCGGCAGATGACATGGCATCGGTTACTAGTAGAAAACTGATGCCGATTGAGTCCTAGATGGCGCCCTTTTTGTGGCGCGGATGATTATAGCATCGGTTTTGTTACTTATAACCGACGTTGATGGGGCCCTACTGGCGCGTTTTCAGTGGCACGAAGCATTTTGGCGTCGGTTGGAAAATTGACGCCGAAAGGGTTTGACTTTTAGCGGCGCCCACATAGGCGTCGCTTGGAAACTGTCACGAAAAGGGCTTAAATAACCGACGCCAAAGGTCAGATCTGTAGTAGTGTCTTCTTGTGGAATGACCTATTTAGGATCTCCATGGCCTGCAACTATTGTTGTAGCTAGCCAGAACTTCTCTAGGAGATCGGTTATGAGGAAGGATGGAACCTAGATCTCGCCCCTTACATAATAACAAGATATGGTTGTAGATCTATGATATTAAAGGCTTATATAGACCCCCTCCACATTTTCCAAAATGACCAAAATGGGGTTCCACATTCTGGCTTCTATGCTCATCTGGTGGCTATTCCTACAACTTTGGGACACAATTCTCATCTCAAATCTAGTATCGTCTCTCTCATGGACAACCCAACCTTACATGGAGAAACCAAGGCCCCATCCAGCTCCATGAAGACTATGAAGCCATGGAAGATAGGGAACATTCTTACACCAATAGCTTACAATTGATTAATAGCTTACATTTGTCTTCTCTAGGGAAAAAACTCACATGTTGTAACATTCCACCACAATACACACACAATAGGAAGAAAGACCATATATTGTCCTGAACATGGGTTCTACAACTTGGGGGAAGTGTCACAACATTGATAACCAAATCTACATGTACAACTTCAGATAGTTCATACATGAGTACGTAAAGAATTCTGAACACGGTACTAAAACCCTAATATATAAATTCTATATAAAACATGAAGTGTCACCTTTCTAATATAGACAATTGATCCGTTGAATGGTAGATGGCACCCCACTAACCTATATCCTGGAATTCTTAAAGTATGTTATCTCTAACCTTGTTGTTTCTCCTCACCTCGAGATATCTCATCCCCAACCATAAATAAATGATTAAGAAGTGGACTTGAGTATTCATTGTGTAAAAATATTAAATTTCAAGACAAAAAGAAAAAATAATCACAAAGTATAATTATCATTTTATCTTTTAGTATATAAAAATTCTTAAGAATAGTTTTCACCAAGTTTTCTTTCTAGCTGCTATGAAGTGCATGTTGAATTAATACTAAAGTGCATCTTATATTGCATTGAAGTATTCTACGTGCTAGGTAGTCTAAGATCTTTCTCTAAGAAGCCTACATAGTGGACAACCCATGATAGGGATCTTATTAATTAAATATAATCTTAATATTGATGACTCTTCACTCTATCTCTTTAACATTTAAAATATTAACATAATAACTCCAGAAATGAAATGTAAAGTGATTTCATTAATATTATAATCTTTTATTTATAAAAGATATGGGACATGTCTAATACGTAGCTTGGAAAGTAAATATTAATTTTGTATCACTACTAAAAATTCTCCTGAAGTTAATGGAATTCTTATTACCATGCTCAACACACATTGTTAGTTAGCAATAATTTGAACCTAATGTCTAGTATTATAAGGTTCTCTAGTAAATCAAAGGGATTCATGGACACAATTGGCTTTCAAACCATGCTCCTTATATTTTTTCAATTTATATCTCTCTATGAAGTATTTGTATGCAAATGTTTGAGGTCAACAAATTGTTCTATAAGTTTTCTATGTTCTAGAATATAAGAAAGAGGAAAAACTATTTAAAATCCTTTTCCACAAACATGAGAAAATATTAAAACACCTAGTTAGAAGATGGTAATGTCTGTTATTAGTCCATTGATATTCGTTTGTATTATGTGGCATATCAATGTGAAAGGAATATAAAAGTAAAACGTAGTTGATGTGAAAATTATAATAGAAAAGATATTACTACCAATGTTTCACATTATGTATAAAGTAAAACTAGTTGCACATTAGAATATTTTTGGTATGAACGTTGGAACAAATAATGTTAAACACAACGATATAAGAGGTAGATCGTAGGTTGTAAACCCTGACCCTACTTACATTCACACCATGCTATCCTGAGTACCAGCTTCCATGATTTCTTTGGTCCCACCGAGATATGGAACATATCCCCTACTTGAGAGAATGATAAGAATGATTTTCCTCCATGAGAGAAATAAAGGTGATATTGAAAACTCTAAATAACAAAATTAAAGGTGAACTATAGCTATGGGAGATAACCTTAATAAGATGTAGTTGATGAAATAAGAAATCGAAATGTCAAGTAAGGGATTGATATTGAAGTTGGTAAGAAAAGAAGTCAAATGAGGTAGAACAGAGCAGACATGGAAATACCTAGAAAATCTCTAATTGACAATCCTAGAAGAAAAACATGCCCTTTCAGGAGTAACTTGACCTTAATATGATGTTGTAGAGGCTAGACACTCCACTTCCAACTTTGGGTGGCCTGACTAAGATATTTGGGTTGGTTGTATAGTACCAAGAAAATAGGGGTCGTATAATAAGTCAAATCTAGGTTCTATGGGTCTTTAGATGGTAGAAGAATATATGCATATATATATATATATATATATATATATATATATGTGTGTGTGTGTGTGTGTGTATTTATATATATATACATATATATATACATATACATATATATATATATGTATATATATACATATACATATATATACAGAGAGAGAGCGAGATAGGTTGAGAGATTATGTGGAAAAGATCTGTAAGTTTATCTAGACATGGAGTTGGGGCTATTAGGGACTCAAGTTCATTAAGAGCTTGTTATAGATAAAACTTTACTATATCTATAATCATTGAGATCATGAGGATGCATTCTAGTTAAATGAAATATTTTTTTGTATAGGATTCATCTAAGAAAAAGATAAATAGGGAAGATATTTTTATTATTTTTTCTTATAGGAGTTTAATTTGGGTGAAGATGAAGGTCCACAAGTTCATAGATGACTTTACCTCCATGAGCTTGACCTGAATTTGACTCTCCCTTCTCCCATAAAAAAAAGAAACACATATACAAACCTATATATATTGATCTAATTGTTTTTATCTAGAACTTGAAAGTGTTTTGTATCTAACATAAATTTGTTGAACCAGTTTATCTAAAATTAATGAAATTTGTTTGGTTAGGAAACTAGATTTGAACAATCTAAAGATCCACTTTGCTTTTGTATTTAATATTTACAGTTATTTGGTTTTCATTATGAGGTCCTAGGTTAACTAATTAATGCAAAATTATCTGTACAGATTTATCCTAGCAATTGATTTAGGGTAAAGCTACATAATGTAATTTTTAAAATAACTATTTTATGGAATTATCATAAGTAATATGATAAAGTTATGTTTACTAAACCTAATATACTTCTTAATTATTATATAGGAAACTATATTGTCGCCTAAACTAGTAGATAACACTTTACTTGGGGTCAACCTTTATTATAAAGTAAACTAACATTATTAACCTCTTATTATATCCTTGATGTCAAAACATAGGAAAATGGAAAGACACATGTAATGGATCATATTTGGGGTTAAGTGTTTAAGGAAATTACTATTCAACTCATGTATTAAATATTTGGAAGTTGTATATGAAAACAAGGTTTTGAGGCTATACAAAATCAATGGTTGTGAAACAAGTCTAAATAGAATACATTTTGTGTGCCCCTCTTCATATAATGATTGCAACATTTGGTATAAAGCTATTACAAAAAATAAAAATTTCTAATGGTTCATATAAGTATACATATCAATGATGCAATGATTCACCAATAAGCATATTACATTAAATAACAAATCATTGCTTTAGTTGTAATGGTCTACGATGTGTCTCCAACAAATATTCTTTTAAGCATTGTTTGTACTACATTCCCTGTAATAGAATCCACAAATTTCAAGTTCTAATAAAAGTATAGGAATTTAAATCATATATTTAATAGCCTCTGTAACCCCAAATATTAATAGATTCTAAAATCAAGATCTTTTATACTTTTGAATATACAATATTTCCTTAAAGTTTGTCACCATTCCTCTCGATAACACTCTACATAACTCATATTTGAAAAGTATTTTTTAACTATTTAAATAGACCTTTATCAACTAAAACCATCTTTTTGTAACATCACCCAACTCAAGAAACTCCTCATTTACCTAAACACCCACATCAATGAGAACATGCAAGCATTATTTAAAAATTTCATGCACATTTTCCTCCTCAAGATAAGCCATATCGAACAATATAACACTCAACCGCTAAACCCCATTTAATATGACTACTGCCACACACTCCCACCTCATAGAAAAATCACACTCCTTCCACCTCTAGTAACCATGGTTTGGCCCTCCATAGCATCATCATGTACGTTTCACATGGAATATGAGAACACTTCATCCCATGCACATGTAGATGACATTTTTATCGATATAACATTTACCTCCTAATCAATACCATTATCAATAGCCTAACATTTTATTCAAGAAACAACTCTGATATATGGATCTAAATTGCACATTCATTGAACACTTGGTTGAAGATATTTCACTATTTTTCATTAAGTGTCTAGAATTAGGCACTATATCTATCATTTAGATAGGGGAATAGTGTCCCCACAAGTGTTCTCTTGCAAAATCTTTGGTACACTAAGATATTCAAGAGAACTAACAACCTTGGGTGAAAAGTTCCATTTCATTCAACATCTCAAATTACATCCACTAATCTAGCATTGGGTATTTTTCTAGATTATCATCAATTATTTGTCATATATAGACAAATCATCAAAATAATAACTGGACAAAATATTCATTCGATTAAAATCATCACTTACAAAATCCACAATTGGACCTCATTTCTTCACAGATCTTGCAGATTCTCCATCTTTATAGTCCATCCCTCGAAATAACATGAGAAAAATTGAACATAATTCTATCAAACCAAATGTTGAATTCAGTCATAATATAAATCATAGAAACATTTAGGTGAAAAAATGGAACCTCATTTCTGGACCAAACACGAGAGTTAGAGCTTCGCCTCAATGACTTCCTATTGCCAAATAAAGAAGATATGAAGCCCTCTTTCCATATGAGTGGTCTACTAAGAAAATTGGTTGTAAATGATAAGGTGCACATCTTAGAGTTGATTATGAATATTCCTGTAGGGAGTTTGGGAAATTAGTATTCGTGTTTGGGCCATCCTTGAGTCCAAAAAAACCAATATTAAAAAGAACAATACGAATGATACTTATAAATGTCATAAACAAAACTGTATTCATAATATCTAAGAGCTATATCATGATAGAACATTGTCAAAAACACATTAATAAATTTAACCTTATCCAAGGTACCATAATTTATACTCAAAATTTAGTATAGAAATATAATTATATCTTATATGATCTTGAACCAATGATATAGAACATTTCAAGGATTTTGGGGAAGATTTCTTGTGCTTTGCTAAATAATGGCCTGAAATTTTGAAATTGTGTCGGATTCAAATTTAACACACTTAGATTTGTAAAATACCCTATAATGAAACAATTATAGAACTCTAGCAATGGCTACTAAGCTTTATACAAATTTCACAAATAAGCCTCTAATAATTTTGGCTAGCATACATATATTTAATATATTTAAAGGTGTAATTATATGTAGCACAAACTCTACTAAAATATGTAGAAAACTGGGATAGTTTATTAGATCCCATAAGGTGAATATCATCACTATAGATGAAACTAAATAATCTATTTGTAATTCCAAATTAGATTCACTGGTGGCATTATTATCATTGATTGTGTTAAAATCCCATTAACACATATTAGAGGAATTTCATGATTGGATGGTAAGATTAAGCTTATGACACCTAAACACATTAGGATACCTACTCAACAACCATCAATATCCAAAACATTGATGATAACACGCCTGGTATTTCATGGGAATGTAAAATGAACCTCTATGTTGAAAAGCATATTTCTTCCTAAACAACACCTAGTTGATATTTACAAAGGCATATAATGGGATATCGAGGGTGATTTGAATATCACAAGATATGACAAAAACCAAGCACTACAATAGTTGTCACGTCAAGATAAGCAACATTAAAATATTTGTTTCATTATGTACATCAATGGACTATCTCTCATTGAACTGACAACTAATAATTCATAATATAATTTGATACATGGTTCCTTCTAGTCTATTCTAGAAGGTTTCCAATTTTTAAAAGACCAGGATGACAAATACACTTACGCCACTAATATGTATTTGAATGTATTTGACGTGGAATATTACCGCACTACAAACTCACTCGGGGTTGAAATCCCCAAGATTTTACTAAAACCTCGTGCAATAATACCACCCATAAGTGGACGGGTCTTATCGCAATATAGTTAAGGATCAAATCCCAAAGGACAACATTTTTAAGAATCTTTTTTAGTCGAATCTAGCATAAGTAAGACTAATATTTAGAATGATTGATTGGGTAGTGGTTGATTAAACTAATTGTAAGAAAGTAAAAGAGTAGAATTAAAGTTTGTTCTAGATTAATGATATGGAATCATTGGGATGGTCTCGGGTTTCACCACCACTACACATGCAAACTCATTTAAACATCAAACATCCAGGTAAGAATCTAACTATCCAAATGAAACTGTTGCGAACCCCCCCTAAGGGATATTTGGGACCACGTAAGCATCCCCTTAGGCATCAGATTTATCATCACCATCCAGATCATGCACTCACAGTTCTGAAGATACAACATCCAATTGAGGTTGAGGTCCTCCCTAAGGAATGTTTAGACCACAGAAGCATCATCGTAGGCTAGATGGCTCGTCCCGTCACGGATCATACACTTACGCCCTCAAGGAATCCCATTCTATTTCTAGTCAGGGAGTCAACCACATTAATCTACAAGTGAGTAGGTGATTAATCTACAAGCAAACATCGACAATTAACAAAGAAGATACAAAAACCAACTAAGGTTGTGGCCCTCCCTAAGGGATGTTTAGGCCACAGAAGCATCATTGTAGGCTAGATGTCTCGTCTCCTCACGGATCATACACTTATGACCTCAAGGAATCTCATTCTATTTCTAGTTTGAGAATCTACCTCATTAATTGACATTCTACCCTACATATAGAAGTTCTCATAACATAGGGAAGAACAAGATGAAAGCAAGCAGGTAATCAAGCTACAAACATTACCAATTAACAACGAAATGGAAAGTTATATACATCACCTTGGAATGTTAAATGAAAAGACATGAAAGCATGGGCAGCGGGGCTAGTCCCCACACCCCAGATAAAAGTGACTACTCACTCATGATGTGAGAAAAAAGAAGAACAAGAGAGAAGGAATATTCTTTCATGAGCATGATGCATAAGGTATTCGTAGTTCGGTGAAGATGATGCGGTCTTCTACGTCGTGTTGGTACAGATCTAGATGAGGAGGAAGTACCACCAAGGCAGGCTAGGAAGACCTTCTTCTCCACCTTCTTTCTCTTCTCAACTTCCTTGCTCGTAGTAAGAGGAAGTGTGGGAGGCTTGATAATGGCGTGAATATGGTAAAGTGGTGGCGGTGTGGAAGGGAGACTGATCCTTTGTTTAAGCAGCCTTGCAGTGTCCTCAAATCGATCCCCAATTGAGGACCCTTGTGGTCCTATTTATAGGCTTGGATGGGGTCCTCACGTTTTTACTGTGAGTTTTCTCCAAACGGTTTGGAGCAAACAGTTTGCTTGAATGGTCTGGAGAAAATAGTTTTGGAGACCGTTTGACATTCAAATGGTCTTGGCTTCTATCGGTCTCTGCCTATGATCGGTCTCAAGTCTCTGTCCAAACGGTTTTGTGTTCTTTGCTCTATCGATCTTGTATCTGATCGGTTTTGTGCCCCAACCGGTCTTGCTTCCAAACGGTCTGGAGATGCAAATGGTCTTGAAGACCGATCAGATCCAAACAGTCTTGAGGACATATGGAGCTTGCATGGTCTCGTTGATCAAATGGTCTTGGCACCTGAACGGTCTTGTGGGTGACTGGCCTATCGGTCTTGAGACATGATACCGTATGGCGCCAAACGGTCTTAAAATCGTATGGAGTCAAACGGTCTTCATTGTCCAAATGGTATTGAGGACTGATGGCCTCCAAACGGTCTTCATCATCCAATCGGTCATTGGTCCAAATGGTTTTGAACCCGTTAAGTGTCATACGGTCTTGAGAACATTTGGGCTCAAGCGGTCTTGAGACCGTATGGGCTCAAACGATCCTAAGACCATTTAGGTAGAGTAGTGAGTGGAGGACCGTGTAGGTGAATGTTTGAGACTGAGAGGTCAAAATCGCATGGATAGATTGTTAGGGAAAACCGTTTGGTCAAGACCGATTGGTCAAGACCAAAGTTGAGAGGATCTCGAGAAAATTCCATTCGATGGTTGAACCTAGTCAAGACCTGCATAAAATCAATATAAATCTGGTTAATAATCTTGATAATTGAATTAGTTAAGAAATCTTGCATTTTGTGAGATTAAGGAGATGAAATCGAAAGTATTGAATCGAATTGGTCCCAGAGAGGCAACTGAAAATCATGATGAATATGCATTCATCAGAATACCCCGAACTTAAACGTTGCTCATCCTCAAGTAACACAAAATCTGAAACAGTCACCAAATGAATACTTTCTGATCATGTGATTGCCTCCTCTTCAAATCACAATTATTTCTTTTCTGGTCAGTATGACTAAGCATCTCAACTTCCTGAGGCCACTGAACACATCTTACCATATCTTCATTCCTGAGTTTTCTTTCCAACTTCACTTCCTCCTAACTTTTTCCAACAACAAGCATGTCAAAGATTTTTGTAAGAGTCCAGAGGTACCCACAGAACAACAAGTGTGCATATGATCTGTCACTGGTGTATTTCAAGGTGGTGGAGGCATTTATTGTGCCTTTAGGTAGAAAAGGGAGTGAAGGGTGGTATGGAAGGAAGGAATAAATCTCTCCTCTATTCGACTCGAGATTTTTATTATATTATTTGCAATTTCATTAATTGCATTTTTTTGTGCGAATCTCTCCTCTATTCGACTCGAGATTACATTTTTTGTGTGCACTTTGGCATCTTTTCTTGGTGGTATGCCCCTATTAATTTGCAAGGGGTATGGAAGAAGTGGATATAGAGGGAAGTGGCGTGCCACCCCAAACTTAGGGTTTGGCACTATTTTGGCTATTTTTTGTTTCTTTTTTATGGATGGAGGTGTACAAAGATGATAGAAGAAGTGTAGAAGAGAGTTCATAATAGAATGCAACTTGATTTACAATTCTGCGCACCGGGTTGTTCTCTTTATCGTACTCTGCTCAAATAATGACTTGATGAGGATCCGGTGGGGATTCCATGTTGTTGTTCCACTAGTCAGTTAGGAAGCACGACGTGTTTGATCCCTATTAGTTTGACAAACGCTTGCCATTTTTACATAAAGATCATGATGTTAGGGTTCATAAGCTTCACAAGATGATTTCAATCAAAAGGCTAGTTTTCAAAAGAAGGTCCTTTTGAGGATCTACTTCGAATGAGGAGGGTATAATGATCCAAAATGCATAGAGATTGAAACAAAAAGTGTCAAAACTTCATCTAGTATCTGTTCAAATTTCTTTGGAAAACTTTTAAAAATTCTGAAAATTTTGAAATTTTGGTCAAAAATGCAACGATGAAATCTTAAGTCTAAATTAGATAGGTGAAGGTGGAAAGTAAGATATGTACTACCCACCCTCCACCCCGAACTTAGAAATTTACTCGTTCCGAGCAAACTCTAAATCCGAGATGGAGGGGAAAGTTCATGCTGTTTGGACCATCAAATGTGGTTGCGTTCCAATCAGCGTGTGTCCGCCATCTGAAAATGTCAAAAATAAAAACTAATCAGAACTCAAGATAGCATCTCGCGATGTGATTTTTATTTGGTGCAAAATTATCTAAAACAATAAAAACAAAATTAAGAAATATTTCTAATTCAAAATTGAAACTAAATACAAATTTATTGATCGGGTTGCCTCCCGACAAGCGCCTTTATTTGATGTCGATGGCTCCAGTATTGCTTCGGTGCCTGTGTCAAGGACATGGTGAGTTCCAGTATTGCTTCGGTGCCTGTGTCAGCTGAGGTGAAATATCTCTTCAGTCATTGACCATTTGCAATGAATCTGCCTGACTTTTCACTCCATAAAGAAAAAGCACCATGTGGGGAGATGCTCTTGATGATGTAAGGTCCTGACCAGTGGGAATGGAGTTTTCCTGGGAATAACTTTAGTCTTGAGTTGAAAATAAGATCTTGGTCTCCCACTTGAATGTCCTTCCTCTTGAGATGACCATCGTGCCACAACTTTGTGCATTCTTTATAGATTCTAGCATTCTCATATGTTGTCATTCAGAGTTTTTCCAGCTCCTGGAGTTGTAGAATCCTGGCTTGGCCTGCTTCTTTCATATCAAAATTTAGTTTTTTTTATTGCCCACCATGCCTTGTGTTCCAATTCTACCGCCATGTGGCATGACTTTCCATAGATTAGTCAAAAAGGTGTAGTCCCAAGGGGAGTTTTAAAAGCAGTTCGGTAGGCCCACAAGGCGTCATTGATTTTTACTGACCAATCTTTTCGATTGCGGCCTACAATCTTTTCCAAAATAGCCTTGAGTTAACGGTTAGAAACCTCTACCTGTCTACTAGTTTGTTGATGGTAGGGTGAGGCTACCTTGTGAGTTACACCATATTTCCTCAGCAATGTTTTAAAGCTTCTTTCCAGGAAATGAGAACCTCTGTCAGAAATCACAGTGTGTGGGACTCCAAATCAGGGGAAAATGATATCTTTGAACATTTTGATGATAGGTTTGAAATCACTAGTAATGGTTGGTATGGCTTCGACCCATTTTGAGATGTAATCCACCGCCATTAGGATGTAGGAAAATAGATGAGAAGATGGGAATGGACCCATGTAGTCCACACCCCAAACATCAAATATCTCGACTTCTTGCCATAAGTTCAGTGGTATCTCATCTCTTTTGTTTATGTTACCCATTCTTTGGCACTTGTCACATGATAAAACAAAGTTGTAGGAATCTTTGGATATGGTTGGCCAAAAGAATCCACATTGCAAAACTTTCAAGGCAGTTTTCTTAGGGCTCATATGGCCTCCAACTGGGCCTGAGTGACATTGCTCCAAAATAAGTTTATCTTCTTCTTTGGTGATACATCGTCTGTATAGGCCATTAGCACAGAGCTTGAAGAGGTACGGCTCATCCCAATGATATTTCTTCACATCATGCAAGAATTTCTTCAGTGCATTTCTGGTGCATTTGGGGTGAATGACACCCACTGTTAGTTAGTTCACAAAGTCCGCGTACCAAGGGATAGCTTCGGAAACTTTCATAAGCTGATCATCTGGAAGAGAATCGTTGATGGGGATCTTCTCAGTTTCCAGGGCATGGATATGACTGAGGTGGTCTGCCACAACATTCTCTATACCTTTCTTGTCTCTTATCTCCAAATCAAACTCTTGTAAGAGGAGAATCCATCTAATTAACCTAGGTTTAGCATCTTTCTTTGCCAGGAGGTAATGGATAGTAGCATGATCCATGTAGACAATGACTTTTGAACCAATGAGGTAGGATCTAAACTTGTTAGAGGCATACACGACTGTAAGAAATTCTTTATCAGTAGTTGCATAATTCCTCTGAGCTTCATCGAGGGTTTTCGATGCATAGTAGATCACATAATGTTTCTTTTCTATACATTGGCCCAAGACGGCACCCACAGCATAATCACTGGCATCACACATAATTTCAAAAGGGTGATCCCAATCAGGGGCTCTGATGATGGGTGTTGTTGTAAGAGCATGCTTTAGATGGTTGAAACTTTTAATACATCCTTCGTCAAAATTGAACTCGGCATCCTTTGGTAGCAAATTTGTCATCGGCTTGGTTATCTTTGAGAAATCCATTATAAACCGTCGGTAAAAGCCTACATGACCTAGGAATGCACGAACCTCATTTACATTTGTTGGGATAGAGAGCTTGGAAATTACTTCGATCTTGGCCTTGTCTACTTCAATTCCTCGATTACTGAGCCTATGGCCGAGGACAATGCCTTCCTTTACCATAAAGCAACACTTCTCCCAATTTAACACAAGTTGTGCTTCTTCACACCATTTGAGGACAAGGGAGAGGTGTTTTAGGCATGAGTCGAATGAATCTCCATACACATAAAAATCATCCATAAAAACTTCCATGACAGTTTCAGTGAGACCAACAAATATGGTATCCATGCAATGATGGAAGGTTGTGGGTGCATTATAAAGGTCGAACGGCATTCTTCTAAATGCATATGTTCTGAATGGGTAGGTGAGAGTGGTTTTCTCTTGGTCATCTAGATGTATGGGTATTTGATAGAATCTAGAGTAACCATCGAGATAACAGAAATATTCTTGATGAGCCAACTGTTCTAATACTTGATCAAGAAAAGGAATTGGGAAATGATCCTTTCGAGTTGCCTTGTTTAACTTCCTGTAATCAATGCACATCCTCCACCCTGTAACCGTTCGAGTGGGGATGAGTTCATCTTTTTCATTTTGTATCATAGTAGTTCCACCTTTCTTTGGGACCACATACACGGGACTCACCCATGGTGAATCTAATATCAGATAGATTATCCCAGCAGTGAGCAGTTTAATGACTTCATGATGGACTACTTCCTTCATATTTGGATTCAATTTGTGTTGATGTTCAATAGTTGGCTTGTGATCTTCCATCATGGGGATTTTATGCATGCACAGCGCTTGACTAACCCCAGTGAGGTCGCTCATCTTGTAGCCGATAGATTTTCTTCTTTCCTTTAATTCCTTCAAAAGTTTGTCTTCTTGTTCTATCGTTCGATCTGAATTTATGATGATGGGACAGACCTTGAGTTCATCTAGAAACACATATTTCAATCCTTCTGGTAGGGGCTTCATTTCAGGAGCTTGTGGATTTTCACATGCTTCTTCAGTAACATCCACTACTTTTAGTTCCTCAACCTTGGCTTCAAGATCTTCTTTAGCAGCATCGAGGTGGAAAATACAACTTTTCACTTGTTCGTCATCTAAACTTTCTGCATTCAGATTAGTAAGTGTCATCCCTAAAGGATCTTCTTATTCATAATCCTCCTATGTGAGGAGTGACATCTTCTCTATGCACTCAATCAAGTAGACTTCCTCTTGCATGCTCGATCTTCGCATGCTTTCAAAAACCTTGAATTCGAGAGTTTCTTTACCTAATCAGAGTAATAAAGTTCCTGCTTCAACATCGATCAGAGCTCTTGCAGTGGCGAGGAATGGACGTCCAAATATGAGAGGATATCTGGTGTCTTCCTTTATGTCCATGATGACAAATTCACACAGAACATAGGAATCTATTCCTACCTTGACAGGGACATCCTAGATGATTCCTAAAGGTAGAGTCACAGTGTTATCTGCAAGTTGTATGGTCATGCCAGTTGGGAGAAATTCAGCAAAACCTAGCCTCTTGCAAAGGCTAAGTGTAATGATGAAAATGCTAGCACTAAGATCAGCCAATCCTTTCTTACAGGAAGAATCATCGATATGGCAAGAAATCCCAAAAGATCCTAGATTTTTCTACTTCTTGGGCATCTTACTCATGATGATATCTAAAGTAGTCATCACCAACTTGACTGTCTCATGCTCTTTATTTATGTATTACCTTGTCAGAAGTGATTTTAGATAGTTTGTCTAGGATGGTATTTCAGCCAGCGCATCTAGGAAGGGTATATCCACATGAAGCTTTTTCATAGCTTCCTTGAACTTATTGAAATGAGTGTCGAGTTTGGTTTGCTTCAAACGAGCTGGGAAAGGTGGACAAGGCTTGTATACTGGTACCTCTGGTTCTGGTGTTGCTTCTTCCTCTTCATTAATAGCAGATCTTTGCTCGGCTGTCTTATCAGCAATCGCTGGTTCTTTCAGCTGAGGCTTAGGTGTTGTTGAGTCTTGGACGATCACAGGCTCATTCTCATCTGTAATAACCACACGTGTCTTGACAGGAGGATCATAATAGTCTTTTCATGACCTGGTGGTGACAGCCTTCAGTTGTTCCGGATGCTTGGGATTGTTTTCTGGTTGGCCATCAAAGGCTCCAGCAGGTGGTTTCATACTAGCTTCCAATTCTGCTAGTTGAGATTCAATAGCTTTCTGATGGGCTTGCTAGCTAGCTATCATAGTTTGCTAGCTAGCTATCAATGTTTGTTGCAATTGTAACATCTTTTCAATGGTCGATAGCTTGTCATCAGGGGAGTTGGGGCTAGCTTGTTTCCCTTGTTGTTGGTTCTGGTAAGGGACTTGGTTGGGGTTCTGAAATTGAGAACTGTTCTGATAATTGTTGAAGTTCTTATTCTGAAAGTTTCCCCTAAAGTTCCCTTGATTTCCAAAGTTTTGTTGTTGGTTATACTGAAATCCTGGTGGGCCTCTTTGTTGGTTAGTTGAACCAAGTTGTTGCGAGTTTTCTGCTCCTGAAGGATTTCCATACTGAAAACTAGGATGGTTCCTATTTTAATTCAGATTGTAGTATCCTTGACTAGGAATGGTGTTGACGACATTAAGATTTTTTAATTGACTATTATCTCCTTGTCCACATGTGTTGCTTAGAACAACATCGTAAAGAACATTGCATGCTAAAGTGGAATGATTAGTACTTTTGCATGCTTCACAGAACAGTGAAGCCGACTTGATCTATTCTTGTTGTTGAGGGGGTGAACGTCCTCTTCCAAATGTAGCATGGGAAGATTCGATATGGTCTTGCTTGGCGACAAGGAGTTTGAGGGTTTCAGCTATAGACTTGTATTCTGGAATAACTTCGGCCATAGCTACCTTCAATACTCCCTTACCTACAGACCTACCCCAATAAGCTTGATTTTCAACTCCAAGGGTGAAAACCCTCCATGCACTGTCATAACTCTGTCGCATGAAATTTCCTCCAGATGAGGAATCTAAAAACCTTTTGATATCATCATCCACACCCATATAGAAGATTTCAATAAGCTGATTCTTAGGGATTCAATGGTGTTGACATTTGCATAGAAGATTTGTGTACCTTTCCCATGCTTCCGCAAGGGTTTCTCCTGGGGCTTGAGTGAACATTTTTATTCGAACCCTAATTTCATAGGTGAGTGAAGGATGGTAAAAAATTTTCAGAAAAACATTTTTCAATTGTTCCCATGTAGTGATGGGCTCACATTGCAAGGAATTTTATCAACTTATAGCTCTATCAGCTAGCGAATACATGAAAATACGGAGTCTAATTGCATTGTCAAACACTCCATTTTGCTTTGTCATGGCACATAGATCAATAAACCTCAGAAGATGTTCTTGACTATCTTCACCTTGTTTACCATATAATGGGTTGTTTTGAAGCAAGGTAATCCAATGTTCCCTTATCTCAAAATTGGGAGCATGGATGGGAGGAGGTTGGACTGGGTGATGAACATCAGCAACTTTAGGGATTGAGAACTCCCTAAGATCCTTTGTAGTTTTTCTACTTGTGTTGCTGCTTGCGTTGCTAGGATTTCTTCTTGAACTGTAGCCCTAGCTTCTTGCGTGAGTCTTTCTCTCTTTGCATTGATAGCTTGAGCCACCCTTCGGGCTATTTCCTCCTCTTGAGCCATTCTTGCATGATTTCCCATGTTATGTCGATGAAAAGTTATGTCTATCTCAGGATCAAAGCTGGCAGTGAGTCCGGGACTGTTCAATCGGTGCATACACCAGCCTTGGGGGTACCTGGAACGAAAAGATCTAAAGTAAGATTGATGGAGTGGAGTGAAATTCAAGTAGATGATTGATTGTATCAAAAGAAAACAAAATCCTAGATTAGCCTTAAAAGAACTAGATTTGTCTAACTGATTCCATTGTCCCCGGCAACGGCACCAGAATTTGATGTAGAATATTATCGCACTACAAACTCACTCGGGGATGAAATCCCTGAGCTTTTACCAAAAACTCGTGCAATAATACCACTCACAAGCGGACGGCTCTTATCGCAGTATACTTAAGGATTGAATCCCAAAGGACAACATTTTTAAGAATCTTTGTCACTCGAATCTAGCACAAGTAAGACTAATATTTAGAACGATTGATTGGTAGTGGTTGACTAAACTAATTGCAAGAAAGTAAAAGAGCAGAATTAAAGTTTGTTCAAGATTAATGATATAGAATCACTGGGATGGTCTCGGGTTTCACCACCACTACACATGCAAACTCATCCAAACATCAAACATCCAGGCAAGAATCTAACTATCCAAATGGAACTGTTGTGAACCCTCCCTAAGGGATGTTTAGGCCCCCGTAAGCATCCCCTTAGGCATCAGATTTCTCGTCGCCATCCAGATCATCACTACTACAGAACCTACCTTTAGTGTCGGTTATTTAAAGCCTTTAGTGTCGGTTTCTGAGCGACACCTATGTGGGCGACACTAAAAGCTCACCCATTAGGCGTCAGTTCCAAAACCGACGCCCAAACTCTTCGCGCGCCACTGAAAACGCGCCATCATGGCACTATAGGCGTCGGTTATTAGATACGAAACCGACGCCCAAACCCTTTGCGCCACAGAAAGGGCGCCATCTTGGGCACTATCAGTGTCGGTTTTTTACAAATAACTGACGACATATATCTTCGCGCCACAGGACGGCGCCAACTTGGGCACTATAGGCGTCGGTTATTAGCTAATAACCGATGCCATATAACTCCCAACATGGCCGTGCTGGACAGCATGGCCGTGGTGTTAAGGAAATAGACATCGGTTTCTATTAAAAACTGACACTGTAACCTATTTGGCGGCGGTTTTATACAAATTACCGATGCCTATTGTATTTTTTTTTTCTGTCAGCCTGCAGACCTGCTGTGGCTGGTCGCAGGATGAGAAACATGTTCAATTCAGTTATGAACTGTAGGTTTTACGACATCCATTGATATCAGCCGACAACAGGCCACAAACCTGCAAAATTAACAACAAAATTATTCACACATGCATTTAGTAGTGCAACCTGTAGTTCCATTTTATTTTCACACATTTAGAAAGATTCATGTAGCTAGCAATCTGTAGTTCCATTCATTCACATTCACACATGTAGAAACATTAATATAGCAACCAACACTTTCATTTATTTTCACTCAGACACATGTAGAAACATCCAGACATGTAGAAACATTCACACATATATTATAATTCAGAAATTCATTTATAAAATATCATTGTTTAGTCATTATTCGCTATCAGGATCCCAATTATATTTTAAAGCCCCCACTATTTGTATGGTTGTTGCCCATTCTTCTCTTACTTCATTTAATTCTCCCATCGTATAGGGAGCATGTACATCTGGTAAGTCCGTTCCTGTAGTGGGGTCAGCTTTAAACACCTGTAAAGAGAATGATGTATATAAATAATTAATGAGCTATAAATAAGATTGATATATTTCATATTATCTAATGAGACTATATAATACCTGAGCAATACAATTGATGTCCATACAACATGACAGACTAACACATATATAGTACATAACAACAACAGCGTCGAATTTACATACAACACTAGCTTAGTACATATATAGTGGGACTTATAAGGTGACGATCCCACCTGGTAAAACAGGTTACCGACAACTACATGTTATGACTGGGAGGTCATGATTCAGCAACAGTATGCATTAGCAGGAGGACAAACAGATCACCATATGTTTGTCCTCATATGGTGATCTGTTTGTCCTCCTGCTAATGCATACGTTGCTGAATCACGACCTCCCAGTCGTAACATGTAGTCGGTAACCTATTTTAGCAGGTGGTATCGTCACCTTAGTCCCACTATATATGTACTAAGTTAGTGTTGTATGTAAATTCGGCGTTGCTTTTGTTATGCACTATATATGTGTTAGTCTGTCATGTTGTTATATGAATCTGAACCACTTGTGTGTGCTGCAGTTTATGTATTGTATCTGTATCCTGCTTCTCTTCATTGGGGCTTCTTCCTGTATATCCTGCATATCCTGCATAGCTATGTCATGTCCGTCCTGCATAACCTTCTTCCTATATTTATTTTTCAAAGAGAATACAAACAAAAATTATTAGTGTAGAGTTAGTGAAATACTGATCAATGTCTAGAATTGGAATAGATCAAGAACCTACTCTCAGCATCGCGTATGTAATCTCGGGTGAGATTGGTCCTATAGTTCTTTAGCACCCTCCCACAATGTTTAGCATTTGTATTAACTAGAAGATAATGAAACATCAAATCAGAAAATGATATTGATATTAAAAAAGTAAACATTTAGCTTCAATAAAAAAATATAAACATGCATGCCTCTAAAATTGTGATCTTTTATCAATTAACAATCCTTCATTGTGATCTCCGCACACATATAAGTCATCATTAGCTTCAATATTTTCTGGAGTTGGCAACCCAACTGAGAATGGACTGGAGTCATCATATTTATCATAGTACTCTTCTTCATCTATAGGATCTTCAATGAACTGTCTTTTACCATGAAGAACAACCGACCATTTATCATTTGTAGGATCATCGATATAAAATACTTGTTTCGCCTGTGATGCCAATATGAATGGTTCAGCCTTCTCGCCAATCTTTTCAAAGTTCACTAAAGTGAAACCCAATTCATCCACTATAACTCCTTTGGTGTTATCAACCCAATTACATTTGAAGAGTGGAATTCTGAAATCTATGTAGTCAAATTCCCATATCTCTTCAATGACACCGTAATATGACATTTTAGCTTCACGTGGACTCTTATCCTTTGCACTTGCAAAAAACATAGTCGATGCTTGAAGGGTGACCCCACTGTTTTGGACGACACTCTTATCATCTTGGCGCTTTGTGTAATATGTGAATCCATTAATGTCATACCCTTCATAAGACATAACAGTCAACTTTGGTTTAAAGGCGAGGCATTTGATAGTTTCAGTAATATCATCTGGTGTTTGAGATAGTTGATGTAAGACTTTATCTTCAAACCACTTAATAAAAGTCTTGTTATGCTCTCTAGCAAGCCACATTGTATTGGCTCGAGGATATTGTCTTTTGATGAAATTGGTATGTTCCTCGGTATAAACGTTCACTTCGTCCATGTTGTGTAAAATATACAAATGACCTTGTTCCAACTGCTCACGGCTGATTACTTTCACACGTGATCCCAAAATTCCTTTGCCAAATAGCTCGTCAATATTCTTGTCATTATCAGGAGTGTCATTACCACTGAGAAAGTCATTGCAGAAATCCATAACCTCTCTCACCACATAACCTTCAATAATACTCCCTTCAGGCCGATAACGGTTTCGAACATCACCTTTAAAAACGCTCATGTATCGTTCAAAGGGATACATCCAATGCAAGAAAACCGGGCCCAAGATTTTCACTTCCCTAGTCAAGTGGACAACAAGATGTACCATGATATCAAAGAACAAAGGAGGGAAATACATCTCAAGCTGACATAGGGTAACAACCACTTCTGTTTGCAAATTATCGAGAGTCTCAGGGTCAATAACTTTGCTGCAGAGACTGTTGAAAAAGAAACAAAGTATGGTGATTGCAAACCTTACATGCTTCGGCAATATAGATCGAATTGCCACGGGCAATATTTGTTGCATTAGAGTGTGACAATCATGAGATTTAAGTCCTATCAACTTCAGATCTTTCATTGATACCAATCTACGGATGTTGGATGAGTAACCATGTGGCACCTTAACATTTATCAAGCATTCACAAAAAGCTTTCTTCTATTTTCTAGACAACGTGTAACATGCGGGAGGTAAGTATGTTCTTTTACTACCCATTTCATGTATTTCTGTTAATTCTGACCTTATTCCCATTTCACGTAGGTCCAGTTTGGATTTTATCCCATCTTTAGTCTTACCTGGTATATTTAACAGAGTACCAATGATGCTATCACAGACATTTTTCTCAACGTGCATTATATCAATACAATGTCTGACTGTCAAAGAACTCCAATAAGGAAGATCCCAAAATATTGACTTCTTCTTGAATGAAGAATTGTCACTTCGTGTAGTACATTGTGATCTCTTACCAAATTCATTGACAAAGTCTTTTATTCTTTCATAAACAACCTCCCCTGGTAAAGGTTTAGGTGCACTGCGTTCCTCATTCAATCCATTGAATGCTTTGCGCTTCCTGCGATACGGATGGAATTTTGGAAGAAACCTTCGATGACCGAGATATACATTCTTACCGCCATGTTTTAGTCTTGTTGAATCAGTGTTCTCTTCACATATAGGACATGCTTTAGCTCCTTTGACACTATATCCAGACAAATTCCCATATGCTGGAAAGTCATTAATAGTGCAAAACAACATAGCATGCAAATGAAATGTCTCTCTTCGTGAAGCATCATAGGTCATCACACCTTCACCCCAGAGTTTCTTTAAGTCATCAATCAGAGGTTCAAGATAAACATCGATGTCATTTCCAGGTTGTTTAGGGCCCGATATCAACAATGACAGCATTACGTACTTATTTTTCATACACAGTCAGGGAGGAAGATTGTATATAACAAGCATGACTGGCCAAGTGTTATGTTGGCTGATCAATGTCCCGTACGGATTCATCCCGTCTGTACAAAGCCCAAGTCTTAGATTCCTGACTTCTTCACCAAATTTAGGGTACAATACATCAATCTTCTTCCACTGTGGGGAATCAGACGCATGTCGTAGGATCCCATCATTATTTTTCTTAACATCTGCATGCCACCTCAAATTCTTCGCATCTATCGGATTGGCAAACAAGTGTTGAAACCGTGATATTATAGGTAGATACCACATCACCTTGGCAGGAGAACCAGTTTTGGACTCCCCCGAAGTCGTCAATTTATACCGTGACGCACCACATTTTGGACAATCTTTCAAATCTACCTAGTCCTTTTGAAATAATACACAATCATTAGGGCATGTGTGTATCTTCTTGGCATCCATTCCCATTGGGCACAACAATTTCTTTACCTGGTATGTTGAGATTGGCAGCTCGTTTCCTTCAGGAAGCATTTCTTTCAACAAAGACAGCAATAACGTGAAGCTTTTGTCGCTCCATCTATTGTTAGCTTTCAACTTATACAATCTCAACACAGCGTTAAGCTTCGTAAACTTAGTACAACCTGTGTATAACGGCATCTCAGCATCATGCACAATGTTTCTAAAAATGGAAGGTGGATCGGTGTGCTCTACCCCACAACTATCCAGCATCGCATCAACGATGTCTACTGGAACTGGTTCATTCACATCTACGTCATCGTAGGCAATTTCTTCTTCCACACAAGCACTGCTATCCACATCCACTGGTTTCAGGTTTGAAATCTCTCCATGCCAGTGCCATTCTGTATAGCCTTGTATAATCCCGTTGCACATGACATGAGTTTTGATTTCGTCACCAGTGTTGACTTTCAAGTTGTTACCACAATGTCTACATGGACAGTAGAACCTATCTCCAGGTTGTTTCCTATGTTCCTCGGCAAATTTAATGAACTGGTGAAGACCAGAAATAAACTCTGGGGTGCAGCGATTGTGAATGGACATCCATGATCTATCCATTCTATGATCAAAGAGAAAACAAGTATATATTAGGACAAGATTAGGGTCTAGGGTTAACAAATACATGTGATGTCATTATTATATATAATAAATGTGTACCACCTATCCATTCTTGAATACCTAATCTCACTAGTAAGTGTATAATGTGTATTGGGTTTTCAAGAAAATTTTGGCAGCATTTCCCCGCTGTTCTCCAAGTACATATGTACTTAGAGAACAAACGGGGAAATGCTGCCAAAATTTTCTTGAAAACCCAATACACATTATACACTTACATCCTAAGCGAGATTAGGTGTTCAAGAACAGTCCCAAACCGGGGACTATCCAAGATTTACTCCTAATGAGTAAATCTTGGACGGGTTTCTAGGCCAACAAATAATGTATTGTCATTCTTATACCTAAAATCCTAGTTCTTCAAGTTAGGGTGATTATTGATGTCTTTAAAAGCATGATTGGCAATTTAGGGAAAAGTTCATCATTGACATTCCAAGCATGTCACATGTGTGCATTACAGTTCATTATTAAGCAAGATATAAGCAAGTATGTCATATTAAAATAGACTAAACAATATGAGAAAATAGTAGTGTAATCATGCAAATGGGAACATTCATGGGAACACACACTTCAGTTATAAGCATTCATGTAGCAACTTTCAGTTCCATTCATTAATCTCTTTTTACATCCACACACAGGGGTGTACCCCTAAACAATAACTAAACAAAGGGGTTGGTGTACCCCTAAACATGCGCATAATTAAAAAAACTATTAATACAGACAAGTCAAGATAGATAGACAACTAAATACTACACCAACATGGTCCCGCATCAATAACTTCTTTTTGATGATGAAGCTGTGTCACGAAGCTCCTCACTGTATTTAGACAAATCTGAACTGATAGGGGCCTCAGATTCAGATTCCTCATAGATGATATCTGACGACGTGCGCTCATACCGCAGTAGATGATCGGGGGTCTCGCAGTTGTTGTTGGTTATCCAAACTTTGATGGAATTATGGCCAACTGGACGGAGAAAAATCCTGTTGCAACAGACCACATGCATCTCTCCAATCCAATCACGCCAACCGGATTTTGATACAAGATTTCCCGCCAAATCATACTCAACCTCGATAACATGTGAATAATTGCCAAAAGTTATGGTCACTTTACCAGGCATGTAGTGTCTTCCTTTTAGAAAACGCCAATGTTTGGGTATGACCAATTGGTTTAAGGAACGATCATCTAGGATGATGTCCAATTGTTCTTCAATAGGGAACGTTAACATTGACATAGAGGCCCAGTTCATAGTGACTGTTATGGGTGGACAGAGACTGCACAATATTAGTATTAACAAAGTGTAAGTACATATAACGATGTTATATATTTTCAGAAAAAGTTGTATAACATCAGTTAACCTTTTATTGCTTGTCATAACCAACTTTATTGTGGTAGACATGATAGCTTGAAAAGAAGTCTACAAATGTACTTAGAGAAAAAACGAGGAAATGCTCCTAATGAGTAAATCTTGGACGGGTTTCTAGGTGCTTACTAAAATAGAACCATTATATGGAACTAATCCTACATTATACACATACTTTTCCTGAGTAAGATAATGTGCACTTCATGGAATTATTAAGATCTGAATATATAAAAGTTGTTTCTACCTACTTTGATGGGATTTTATAACATTCGAGTCTTCCATTTATAACATTAAGATCTGAATATATATAAGAATCCCATTTGATACACACGATTGAGAATCTTTCACGATACTAGGAAAATACACTAACTAGATATTCATTTAGGTGTTAGACATCAATATGTGTATGAGCCCTAATTAAAACTGATTCTCGTAGGAAGTAAATAAATTTAAAAAAAAATGCCCAGCAGCAGGGCGGCACCTTGAGGGAAGATGAGCAGAGGAAGAAGAAGAAGGCAGGGCGGGCACCTTGAGGGAAGAGGAGCAGCGGCCGGAGTAAGTCCTAGCAGCTTCCGGCGGCGAAGAGAGGAGTGGCGGAGAGGGCGGCGAGGCTAGGAGACCTAGCTGCTACCGGCGATGGCAGAGAGGGAGGCCGGTGGGTGGAGAGGGAGGCCGGTGGGCGGGCGGGAACCGACTGCTTCTCGCTCGACGGCGACGAGCGGCGAGCACAGAGGAAGGAGCAGCGGCGACGGAGAACGACGGCAGAGCACGAACGGCAGGGATCGGCGGCGGCGGCGGCAGGGAGCAAGAAATTGCCGGAGCTAGGGAAATCGAGAACGAAATAGGGAAATGGGAAAAATCGTTCGGGCAGGGTGAGCTATTAAGTTGAAAATACGTGTCGGTTATTTAAAAAACCGACAACTAAACCAACTGTGTCGGTTCGTTTGCAAAAACCGACACCTATACTATATTATAGTCGTCGGTTTTTTATTAAACGACAACTGACAACTATTCCTATCTCACGAATACCATTTAGTCGTCGGTTATTTAGTTACGAACCGACGCAATATGTAAAATATTGGAGCCAATTTTTTCGCTGGAATTTTGGGTTTGGCGGTTGAGTTTAGGTGTCGGTTCTTTATTAATTAACCGACACTTAATAAAAGCGGTACCCGTGTCTGGTCGACCTTCATGGGTTGGATGTCGGTTTCTGTTAAAAACCGACACATTAGGGTTTATGTGTCGGTTTTTGTATACAACCGACACCTTGAAAACCGACTTTATAAGCCATTTCTGTAGTAGTGCATGCACTCATAGTTCTGAAGATACAACATCCAAATGTGGCTTAGGTCCTCCCTAAGGGATGTTTATACCACTAAAGTGTCACTGTGGGCTAGATGGCTCGTCCCCTCATAGATCATACACTTACACCCTCAAGGAATCCCATTCTATTTCTAGTCAAGGAGTCAACTACGCTAATCGACAAGTGAGCAGGTGATTAATCTACAAGCAAACATCGACAATTAATAAAGAAGATACAAAATCCAACTAAGGTTGTGGCCCTCTCTAAGGGATGTTTAGCCCACAGAAGCATCATCGTAGGCTAGATGGCTCGTCCCCTCACAGATCATACACTTATGACCTCAAGGAATCTCATTCTATTTCTAGTTTGAGAGTCTATCTCATTAATCAATATTCTACCCTACATACAGAAGTTCTCATAACATAGGGAAGAACAAGATGAAAGCAAGCAAGTAATCAAGCTACAAACATTATCAATTTATAATGAAATGGAAAGTTATATACATTGCCTTGGAATGTTAAATGAAAAGACATGAAAGCATTGGCAGCGGGGCTAGTCCCCGCACCCCAGCGAAAAGTGACTACTTGCTCATGATGTGAGAAACAAGAAGAACAAGAGAGAAGGAAGATTCTTCCATCAGCGTGATGCAGAAGGTAGTCGCAGCTCGGTGAAGATGATGTGGTCTTCTACATTGTGTCGGTGCAGATCTGGACAAGGAGGAAGAACCACCAAGGCAGGCAGGGTAGACCTTCTTCTCCACTTTCTTTCTCTTCTCGTCCTCCTTGCTCGCAGCAAGAGGAAGTGTGGGAGGCTTGATAATGGCGTGAAGATGGTGGAGTGGCGGAAGTGTAGAAGGGAGACTGATCCTTTGTTCAAGCAGCCTTGCGGCGTCCTCGAATCGATCCCTAAATGAGGACCCTTGTGGTCCTATCTATAGGCTTGGATGGGGCCCTCACGTTTTTTATGTGAGTTTGCTCCAAATGGTTTGCTTGAACGGTCTGGAGAAAATGGTTTTGGAGACTATTTGACACCCAAACGGTCTTGTCTTCTATCGGTCTCTGCCTCTAATCGGTCTCGAGTCTCTGTCCAAATGGTCTTGAGTTCTTTGCTCTATCGGTCTTGTATCTGATCGGTTTTGTGCCCCAACCGGTCTTTCTTCCAAACGGTCTGGAGATGCAAACAGTCTTGAAGACCGATGGGATCCAAACGGTCTTGAGGACTGATGGGGCTTGCACAGTCTCGCCAATCAAATGGTCTTGGCTCCTGAACGGTCTTGTAGGTGACTGGCCTATCGGCCTTGAGACCATATGGTGCCAAACGGCCTTGAAACTATATGGCGTCAAACAGTATTCGTTGTCCAAATGGTCTTGAGGACCGATGGCCTCCAAACGGTCTTCATAATCCAATCGGTCCTTGGTCCAAATGGTTTTGAACCCCTTAAGTTTCATACGGTCTGGAGACCGTATGGGCTCAAACGATCCTGAGACCTTTTAGGTATAGTAGTGAGTGGAGGACCATGTAGGTGAATGTCTGAGACCGAGAGGTTAAAACCGCATGGGCAGACTATTAGGGCAAACTGTGTAGTCAAGACTGTTTGATCAAGACCAAAGTTGTAACATCCTTGACCTGGGTTATGCCTTAACCCTGGGTGTTTTGCTTAAGCAAGTTAATTAGATCCTTAATTTTATCTTGTGAAAAGTAATTAAGGCTCAAGAGGAACTTATATTTCAATTTTGGTCATGTTTGGATAATGTTGAAGCAATGTTTGCTTATTTTGGACTAAAGTGCAAATTACCAAAAAGTGAGGGGTTAACTTGCAAATGTTACATAAAAAAATGTTCTTCATATGTTGAAACATCATAGGAATTATTATGATGTAGTGGTATGGCTTTCACAAGCCTGAGTACCAAGAAAGAGCTGATAAAACAATGTTTGTGCATTAAAACCTAGTTTTGGTGTAAAGTGCAATTTACCCAAAACCTAGGGTTCAATATGCAAATTACCACTTCAATGAGGTCCCTTATACTTCTTGGCATCATTTAGAGCAAATAAAACAAGAGGGGCGCCTCATTTAAATTAATTTAGAGGAGAGAGAATCTTGATATTAAAATAATCAAGATTTATGCATAATTGAAACCCTAATTCAATTTAATGCAAAAAAAATATATTAATTAAAGAGCCCTTCAACCAAAAGTTGAAGGATGAATTTTCAAAGAGGTTGGACGAGCTTGTGCCTTGCAAAGGCACGAAAATATCCAAAGGAAGTGGATAACTCACTCACATTATTATAAGAAAAAGAAATATCCACTCACTTATGGATATTATTATAAAATGATTTAAGGTGCTTAATTTGCTTTTCTTTAAATTGTGGATAATTGAGAGGAATAAGAGGCAAAGAGTATAGCCTCGTCCCTAAGGAAGAGAAGGTGGAAAGTGGCAAGGATAAGGGGGAGATAATTCCTACTTTGTCTCTCCTAATTGAATTTTTAATAAAAATTGCATATAAGCTCATTTATCTATAGAGTAAAAGGGGAATTTCGAATTCACTTCCACACTTTGCTTGCAAAACGACCTTGGGAGCTTGGGATCAAGAGGAGAACGAGCCCCAACCTTTTGGTAAGTTTCTTGACCCTCTTTCACCTTGAATCCATGGTGGAAATCACAAATCAATGCATGATTTCTTCCTATCTCGATTTCCTCTTCAATTCTAACCATTCCTTTTCACTCAAAGCTTGAGTACGAGCCTTGGGATAGTGAAAGGAGTTGCATCCACCATTTTTGACGTGATCTTGAAGCTTTGGAGCTCAATTGGAGGTGGGTTATATAACTTGAACCCCTCTACATTGTTATTCAACTATTAATCTTGCAATTTTGTTGATTCCTTCATCTTCTTGATTAATTACTTGTTGAAAATGGAATTTCCATGAAATCAGATGTACTAGGAGTTACATGAACGAGGGTAGATGATTATGACATCATCTTGGACACTTTTCCCACAGAATTGTATCTCGTTCGGTTTTAACATGTTGCTCATTCGATTTCAACCAAAATCATTTGAAAGCAAACGGTTTTATCAAATTGTTTGAAGTTAAATGATTTCAAACCATTTGGGAGAGTTGACCATGGTTGACCATTTGGGAATTCTGATTTTAATGGTGATGGTTGATGACCTATCAAATTTGATTAATTAATTCCAAAGGGATCATCAGTTGAAGGTTAATCAATTAGCAAACCCTAATCGGGATAAGTGCTGAAATTCAATTTGGTTAACATAGATTTTAGGGTGATTGAGCCCAAACGGTCTCAAGACCGTTTGGAGGTCACCCAAACGGTCTCCAGACCGTTTGGGGGTCACCCCAGACCATTTGGAGGTCTAAATTTAAGTATGGTTGAGTAATTGAAGGTCCAAAGATATCAAATTGAAATGCAATTAGGTGTTGATTTAATGATCAATCTAATGATCTAAACCCTAATAGAATTCCACAAAATCCAAGGATAGGATGAGGCAAACAGACTCAAGACCGTTTGGAGGTCATCCAAACGACCTCAAGACCGTTTGGGGTCTGTTCATATCAAAAATTTGATGATAATTCATTAGTTGCAATGGAATCAATTCCACAATGTTGATCATTGATGGTTATTCGATTCAAAGCCCTAATTGAAGGTTCCTTGAGTTGAAATCCTAGATAAATTGGGTTGAAAACCTTAATTGATGGTCTAATTGAAGGTTGATTCAATAATTCAAGTGATAAATAAATCAAGGAATCAATTGATAATCGGTTCATCCATTGAAATCATGAATCATGTGTGTGTTGAAAGGACTTTTTGGTCCATTTGGTTTTGAGATGGTTTGGACCAAACGGTCTCAAGACTGTTTGAGCCCAAACTGTCTCAAGACCGTTTGAGCCCAAATGGTCTCAAGACCGTTTGGGACCAAACGGTCTCAAACCATTTGGAGACCCAAGCCCATTCGATTTCAAAGGCAGTTTGCTTAAACAGTTTCAAACCGTTTAGAGATCAAAGGGTCAATATCGTTTGGTAACATAAACTGATCAAATCAATTGATAACTTAATGAGTTGAAGGATCAATTGCCCCTATAACTTTTACTGATTTATCATAATGAAAATCACTAGGATTGTACCTTTAGGGTACCAAGTGATTGGTAATATTAGACAAGTTAATCTTTGAAGCTTAAATAAGCAATACTTCAATATACTATGTCTATCCTTATTGAATGTTCATAAGTGAAGGATTGGTTGACCTATTTAGCCAAGTTTGACATAGTCAATATCCTAGATAGGATGAGAGAGAGAGAGGAACTCATACATGTATAATAAACATGTAAAGGTCAAGCCTTAACACCTTCAATTTAGATAATTATGAAATTAGGGTATGATCCTTAATAAAGAGATCATGAAACCCTAATCAAGATGGTTGTTGAGCCCTAATCCCTAATTTAGGATAATAATAGATGTAATCCTAATCTAAGGTAAGGATGAAACCCTAATTAAGGATGATGACATGAGTAACCCTAATTCCGGATAATGTCATACAAAACCCTAATTGGGATGAATAGTGAACCCTTATTCAGGGCAATTTGGAGTGAAATCCTAATATAGGGTAAGGATGTAATTCTAATCCAGAGTGATGATATGTGTAAACCTAATTCAGGGTAATGTGATATAAAACCCTAAATTGGGATGAATAGTAAACCCTGATTATGGATACTTGAGTAGGAATCCTAATTGGGATGAATAGTAAACCCTAATTGTGGGTAATTAAAGTGGAAATCCTAATTGAGGGAGATGCCATATGAAACCCTAATTGAGGATGATTCCATGTGAAACCCTAAATGAGGATGATGCTATATAAAACCCTAGTTGAGGGTGATGCCATGGGAAGTCCTAATCTAGGGTAATGCCATGTGAAACCCTGAATTAGAATGATGTTATGTGGGACCCTGATGAATGATGTGATGTAAGGCTCAATTCTAGGGTGATACCATGTATTGATATATGAAACCCTAGTGATAGTATATTGGTCAATACACTAAATAAGGGTGTGGCTAATATAATCAAGTAAGATGAGAATGTTACACCCATGATGGGTAAAAAATTGATAAACCATATGAATGGTAATATTGATACTCTAATGAGCAAGGGTATAAGGGACAAGATAATGCCTAGATCATTATATGTCCAACTATATACATGTGTAACAACCCTATACACCTTACAAAGATGAGGACATGAAACTCTTAGGAATGATGTATGTAACATTAAATTATGATGTGGATAACATCCTAAGAGTTGAAATAACTAAAGTGGTTGATAATATATTATTCTATATCAACAATGCTTAACCATTAGATAAGTCCATATCATTAAAGATAGTTGGACAATACTAATGTGTGACCTATGAACTATATGATGAAAGTGATAGGTGAATGGTTAAAAGTATTAAGAGGGAAATACCTTAATACAAGGTCAATTGATTATCTTAAGTAAGATGGAATGAGGAGAAAAGTGATACATCAGGACATGATAGATATCACATTTAGCATTTAAAGGTTTTTATACTTATACCTTGATGCATCTCAATCCAACATACTTGGATAAGAAACACAAGAAGTGTGTGTTATGTAAATTATTACAATGAATATGTAATGAATTCAACGCACTTTGATAAGTGTTGGCTAAACACTATGAGAAAGGGGTTAAGCCAAGATAATGAGCATGATATAAACATACCATGGTAAGGTTGAGAGATGAACTCATACCTTTAATTGATATTCTTAAATGATATATGATGAAAGTAATGATCATGAGTAAATACTTATGATAGTATTGAATGCTCCTAGAGGGGTGGAGCAATATATCAGGGTTGAACTAATGATGTAAACATGAAACCCTAACTAATGAGAAATGGGAGATCCTAACCCTAAATTGGGTAATGGAATGGAAAATCCTATTTGATAATAAACCCTAATCCTGATAAAGGAATGGTGGTGTTACTGTTGTATCACATGATGTGATAAATGAATCATATGACTGTCATCATGTCTTTTAATCATGCAGACATCATGAGATGATGATCATAGCCAGAT
Organism: Alisma plantago-aquatica; assembly: GCA_963693085.1. Lineage (NCBI taxonomy): Eukaryota > Viridiplantae > Streptophyta > Magnoliopsida > Alismatales > Alismataceae > Alisma > Alisma plantago-aquatica. Next base: position 1,342,906,364 of record OY856412.1, on the reverse strand, counting down.
TTGAGCCATGACTTTTATATAATGACAATGTTGATTGGCCTTGTGTACCTTGATGTTGTTGTTGCTTAGTAAAAGTAAAAAAATGTGCATGGATTCTATGAGTCATATGAGTTAGTGGTTGCCTAGTGAAAGGTGACAAGATACTTAATGGGCCTTGTGATCCATGTGAGATGCTTTTGTAACAAGTATCATGTATACCTCAGTCTGAGAACCTAGAGGTAATAGTTACCTAACAAGTGGTAATAGTGATTAGTGATGAACTAAGGGTATGAATACCCAAATTTGATAAGTAAGATAATGATGTTGTTGTGAGATGTGAACTTTCAAGTGATGAGATAAGGGGTTAAGATCCCAATGTATTATAAATTTTGGTAAAGCAATTGATAAGAGCTTATATGTTTCTTTGTAGCAATTGTCACAATAATTCATGTTTGAGAACTTGACTGATGCTAAAAGAATGTGCTAATGTACTTAATTAATCAAGTGAAATCATATCATGTAGAGCCCTAACCATAGATCCATCAGCGTCAGAATTGTTGAATGGTGAAATGGGTTGCTCTGCGGCATAACCCGGAAGCCGCATATTTTTTAATATGTGGGGGTAATGGGTTAATATATCCTTACACAGCATAGGAATGGCTACGGGCCATATTCTATGCACAGAAATGGATACAAACCATATCCCAATAAGAGTATGGCTACGGGCCATAACTCCACAATATAATACCAGGCATTGGCTACGGGCCATATCCTGGAGAGAGTATATGCTACGGGCTATAACTCTATAGCAAAGATGCTAATATACCTTGGCAAGCTAATTGTAGTTGACACATGATGTCTCTGCCATATAATCTCGTACTGAACAAGAAAGTTGAGGTCTTGGATTCCGGCTCTTCCATTGACCTTGTATGGTACCGATTTCAACTTCACAGTGGTCGGTTGGAGTATGAGCGGTATACCTCATCTCCTTAGGGCATAAGTGTGATTGTAAAATGTAATTAGCCGTATAGCATGTTTGCTTAAGGATTGAATACGGAAATACATTGGCTGATGTTACATTTCTTTTATACATCTCTAGCTGATAAATGTTATTCATATCTCTTTATATTCATTGCAAGTAGATGGATGAATTATAATTCTACGATGGATAGATGCAATGCTCTCCTTAGGAAAAGAGATTACTTTACTCTGTTCATTCAATGATTAATATTGTTGTTAATATATTAGAACTCCGGCTCAGTTTTATTATAATAACTGCTATAACAATGTTTTGGCGGAGAGTTATATCTCCCTCTGGGGCAATTTATAATTGCCTCACCCCCATGGGATCCAATGTTTTTAGGTGGACACAGATGAAGAGGCAGAAACCATATAGCAGAGAAAGAACAACAGCTACAGTAGGGACAACAATAATATCTCAGGTGGAGATACTGCCTGTCAAGTCACATAGATAGTAGTCCTATGTGTCGTCCATGTACTCTCAGGTCCTCGGAGTTTATTGTTAGTGTTTTTAAATGAATCGATCTAATATTTTGGCTTGTTGCCTCGAGGTTCTTATATAGTCTGTATATAATGTTAAAAGTGCATCTGATGATGTAAAACCTCGAGAAGAGATGGTACAAGCTATGTACTTATGAACCAGGATGTAAATGGTATACTTTGGTTCTTGATGAAAGAGTTTTCCTATGCATGGATCTCTTTGCAAAAAAAAGTTTTAAATTCTTAGTGATTTTCAGTAATCCGCTGCAAATGATTCACTTCCGCTTATGTAAATCTTGTTTTTATAAGTTTGATGCCACAATTTAGTGGTATCAGAGCTCTAGGTTCACTGAGTCTACAGATACATAGGACTAAGGTAGTAGAGTCTGTTCTAGTGTCTTCCATTGTATTTGATAGTGTCTTCTTCTCATATAGGAGAAGAAGAACTTGAAGATGACTGGGCCACATGAAGAGTTTGCTACAGAAAGCAGCAATGTTGCACCTAGAAGGGATGTAGGGGATCAAATCAGAGAAGAACATACACCTACACATCCCCAGTTTGACCCAGCCATGATAGAGAGCCCAGCTTTCCCTGCTCTGTTTGAGCAATTTAGGACAGCTATGATGCACATAGTAGATCGTGCATTAGCATTGCAACCTAGACTACCAGTCCCCAATGACAATGTTCTGAATATCCACAGGACTTGTAACCAACATCAACAGGTTGAAGCAATAGGAAATGATGAAGTGTTGAACTCCAATAGGTTCCCTGCTCAACATTAGCCTGTTGGAACAATGAATAATGATGAAAGGAATAGGATACAATCTGAAACCAGGATCTGCCATAGGTGTAGGAAGCCTGGACATATCAGACCTAATTGTCTAGAAAAGGAATATAAAGGAAGAATTGAGAAAAGGCCTATCCAAACTCAGGAACAGAGGCCTAGTAGTTCTAAAAAGAAGAAGTTTTTGATACCATCGGTACAACCAGGGCCTAGTGCACCAAGGCAATGGTCATCTAGAAAGGGTAAAGAACCTTCTAGACCACATCTAGAGCTCAGAATTTGCTACCAATGCAGAAAGGTAGGACATCTGGCAAGAGATTTCTCAGCCAGAAATGTTATGGTGAATCAACCTCTGAGGCAGAATCAGCCTGAGGCAGTGAACAATCCACGAATCATGATAGGTTAGACAAAATAATTTCATTCTAATATGTCTTTTTATGGTTTCCTGAGTTAAATTAAGAAAGAAATTGATTGAGCTTTCCTTGATTAGTCCTATGAGGACTTACATTTTGCATAGTAAACATTATAGATGTTTTACATTGTTGTTACCTCTATGAGAGAAGATGAGGTATAGAAAAGATGCCTGGGTAAAATCCAGAAATGATGAATCTTATGCTCATGATAATATGAAAAAGAAGGAAAATAATAGTATACAAAGTGCATACTACTTAATCTCAGTATTTATATACCCTGGCCAGGTATACAACTATTGATGATAAAGTGAGTATGGAAACTCCTAGATTGCTATCTTTTTTATTGCTCTGATCAAGTAGTCATTCTGAGACAATCTAATGAGTATCAGGAAATTAGAAATATGGAATGAAATAAATGTGTCATATCCTAAGCATAAGAAAGAGAAATCTGAGATAATCTCAAATGAGTATGTGCGTATGAGGAATTAAAAGTATACTCCTCATAAGATAAGATGGGAACAAGGGAAATGATCCCTGTCCAATAAAGTTTGTAAGTGTAATGAAGGTTTTTTCCCATAAATGTGGAAATGGGAGAATGTGCTGGTATCACTAGATACTCATGAACATGTTAGATAATAACAAAGAAAGGAATAATGTTATGTAAACATCCTTATAAATTCCTATGCTGAGGGCAAGGAACCTAGGATGAGAAAAAGAGTAAATGATTCGTGAATAGTTCAAAATACATGAAATAATAAGAGGAATATGATTCCTTGTTTTCTTTCCTTTCGGGGACATGGCAATCAAGTGGGTCTTAGGACACTTGATGTGCATAAGATAAAAATATTCATGTGATGGATACATAGATAAGCATTAGTTTATCTTGGACTTTGGTTCCAAGGTGAAGATATATATAACAAGTGATGTCCCAAGATGAAAGGAAGATAAATATGTGATGTATTTTCAACACATGTGACAGATACCAAGGTAAGAGATTCTAGTATCTAAGAAATACCAGATGGTTTATGTTGACTACCTAGAATGGTCAACCATGAAATCAGATTAATCATGGAAAATAGTATCAACATCACATGTTAGGGGCTTATGCTTTGCATAAACATAATAATTAAAGATACCTTTAAGATAAATTCTTAATTGATAAGTAACTTCTCCTTATAATGATAAAATGTACAACTAATGAGATAGTTAGTACAAGTAATAAGGAAAGTGTTATCTGACACAGAATCAACTCCACAATCAATAATAAAAAGGACAGTGGAGTATGTGTCCCCGGTGAATTATTCCATGATAAATTTTTGTGGAATAACTTGGTATTGATAAAATCTTTATGGTGTCTCCATGACAATGAAATTCTATGAGGAGATTAGATAGTATGGTGAATAAATAATATCTATCTTCCTTTATCTGGGATTTCGGGGGCGAAATCCTTGTTAGGGGTTTATAATTTGTAACATCCCTTACCTGGGTTATGCCTTAACCCTGGGAGTTTTGCTTAAGAAAATTAATTAGATCCTTAATTTTATCTTGTGAAAAGTAATTAAGTCTCAAAAGGAACTTATATTTCAATTTTGGTCATGTTTGGATAATGTTGAAGCAATGTTTGCTTATTTTGGACTAAAGTGCAAATTACCCAACAGTGAGGGGTTAACTTGAAAATGTTACATAACCAAATGTTCCTCATATGTTGAAACATCATAGGAATGATTATGATGTAGTGGTATGGCTTTCACAAGTCTGAGTACCAAGAAAGAGCTGATAAAACAGTGTTTGTGCATTAAAACCTAGTTTTGGTGTAAAGTGCAATTTACCCAAAACCTAGGGTTCAATATGCAAATTACCACTTCAATGAGGTCCCTTATACTTCTTGGCATCATGTAAAGAAAATAAAATGAGAGGGGTGCCTCATTTGAATTAATTTGGAGGAGAGAGAATTTTGATATTAAAATTATCAAGATTTATGCATAATTGAAACCCTAATTCAATTTAATGCAAAAAGAAATATATTAATTAGAGATCCCTTCAACCAAAAGTTGAAGGATGAATTTTCAAAGAGGTTGGACGAGCTTGTGCCTTGAAAAGGAACGAAAATATCCAAAGGAAGTGGATAACTCACTCACATTATTATAAGAAAAAGAAATATCCACTCACGTATGGATATTATTATAAAATGATTTAAGGTGCTTAATTTGCTTTTATTTAAATTGTGGATAATTGAGAGGAATAAGAGGCAAAGAGGATAGCCTCGTCCCTAAGTAAGACACGGGGGCAAGTGGCAAGGATAAGGGGGAGATAATTCCTACTTTGTCTCTCCTAATTGAATTTTTAATAAAAATTGCATATAAGCTCATTTATCCATAGAGTAAAAGGGGAATTTCGAATTCACTTCCACCCTTTGATTGCAAAACGACCTTGGGAGCTTGGGAGAAATAGGAGAACGAGCCCAAACCTGTTGGTAAGTTTCTTGACCCTCTTTCACCTTGAATCCATGGTGGAAATGACAAATCAATGCATGATTTCTTCCTATCTCGATTCCCTCTTCAATTCTAACCATTCCTTTTCACTCAAAGCTTGAGGACGAGCCTTGGGATAGTGAAAGGAGTTGCATCCACCATTGTTGACGTGAGCTTGAAGCTTTGGAGCTGTAACACCCCAATCTTATTATGCAATTTTTCCAATATATTTTATTCCTTGCATGACTCTTTTTCTAAATAAGATAATTGTTGAGGACTTAAATGCAAATTTCCCATGTTAGTTTTGCAAATTCATTTTATTATGTCCAATTGCTCTATTATCCTTATTTCATTTAAAGAAAATGTTTTCATTTATATCTATGCTCTTTTGTTTAAGAAAATGAGAATAAATGTTTTTATGACAAATTTTCTCTCTCATATGATAATTAGTGAATTACATGTTTAATCTCTTGCTTAGTGGCCTCCATCTCGTTAATTGAAAAGAAATAATGTCAAGTGCACGTTTTCATGTTTTGTAATTCTTATTTGATAAATTAATAGCTTTATATAGACTAAACATTTCCATTTAAGTATACATGATAGTTTTGCTACATTATGCCTAAAATGTGTACAAGCATCAAATCCAATTAAATGGGAATTATCTAGACACTATAATGCAATTATGGTCAAAATTTGAATTCATTTGACCCATGGTTGTGCCCTATAAGCAATTAAAGTAGGTTTTAATATGGTGTGACCTTTTATTTAAATGGAAATGCATTCATATGGTCGATTTAAGCTATTGTTGCCTTTAATGTTCTGTCACGCGTTATACTTATCACGCGCACTTCCCTCACTGTGGGATTAGGATCCAACGGTGCTTCCATCTTCTTCCACCTCACGATGTTACGCCAGTCTACAGCCGTTACCAGAAGCTTCAATGCGAGCCTTCAATCTCGATCGTTTCTCGACGGTTTCCTCGCATTCCTTCGCCAACGAATCTAGCTCATCTCCCCCATCAGAATGAGCCCCAGCTCGCCCCCTCTCGCTCACTGTCAGGCAAATGCTCAATATAGGGCTCGCAAACCCCCTTGCACAGATGGCCATCCAGCATCCTCTGCCACCACCTAAATGCTCAGAAAGCATCGCCAAGCCCCAAGACTCCCTCCTCCACTGCCAATTTGACCCAGAGAGCCCCGACTCTCCCTGACCTACTTGAGTTTTCTTCATCGGCGGTGCGGGCTTCTCCCTACCCACAGTAGTTCCTCCACCCTAATTCCCTCTCTGGTAAGCATCTACCATCCCTCGCGGTGCTTTTCGCATCATTGCTTTGCTCCGATCCTGCCCCAGTTGTTGTACCCTCAAGGTCACCTTCATGGTGCTTGTCGGCATACAACTCTGTCGCACTCTGGTCTGCCCATGGCCATGGATAACTCGCCTTTGGCCTTGATGGACCGTGCCACGACCTTCACCTGTGTTTTCTGACTCACATCCGTGGATTCTCAGCTCGTAACCAGTGGTTTCAAGTATCTGAGATCCTCCCCTATTCTTGCTTTGCGGCGGAGCATTCCTAGAGCTCCCGACCACCGTGAGACTCCATCTTGGACTTGTCGAGTTCGTGTGGCAACAAGGATGGCCACGATGCTCTTGGTTGTGCCTGTTGGACACTACTTCGTGATCCCAATCCCAGGAGTCGAGGATCGGATGCTGCTCTCCTGCCATGATGCAAAGGGGAGCAATCCAGGTCCTGATATGACCTTGGTACCCCTGTCAACCTATTTTGACATTTTTCACCCGCGAGGGTATTTTTGGGTTTTCATGCCTTGTTTCCTTTGATCGCTGGGGCAAGCATCGTGGCCTAGCTGGCCAAGCCCGATTGGGCCAAGTCAGATGTTGGCCCACTATTTTTGGATTTGGATATATATATATATATATATATATATATATATATATATATATATATATATATATATATATATATATATATATATATATACGTGGCTTTTTCTCGATTTACTGATTGGTCTGTTCTTCATAAATTCATAGTAAATCGCCTATTTATCATAAAATTATGCAAAAATATGTTTTAGAAAGGATTTTCGATGAGGAACTCAATTTTATGTTTTTCATCGATTGATTTTGCTATTTTAACATCTCAATATTTATATAAACAAATTAGGGTTTAATGTTGTGTAATGAAGGATATATATGCTAATTTCAGGTGATTAAAAGGATCTAACCAGTCAAACCAGGTTTGACTTAGGTGTTTTAGCTCAAGGTAAGCGGGCCATGCCCTTGGCATAGTAAACTTGATTTATTGAATGATTATGATAAGTTTATGCACTTTATGCTAAAGTCATGGTTAATGCATGTTTTCTTCAATGTATATGATTATTGGATGTTGATTGTTATAATTTAAGTCTAAGAATAGAAATCACATTAAGATTATGAATTATGATTAAGATGCATGAAACCAAGATTAAGAGGGAAGAGATTCCCATCCATGCTTATGAGGGAGAAATCCCATTATGTTTCATGGGGAGAAATCCCAATTATGTTCAAGAGGGAGAAATCCCAATTAAGATCAAGTTTAGGTTATTAAGAAGATAAGTAAAGTCTAAGAAAGATCATGGTTAATGGAAATTGATTTAGATTTATATGCACCTTGTTATGGGCTTTCCGAGCATTATGGGCTTTCCAAGCAATTATGGGCTTTCCGAGCATTATGGGATCCTTATGGGGCATTAAGAGAGGAGCATATACTTCTAGTCAAATTATTTATGTAAAAGACGCCAAGAAATGATTAATGTTAATACATGTTGATGTTTATGTCAAATCAATTTATATGTTATTTTTATGCTTTATAACATGCCAATGCCGCTTACTTACCATGTTTGTTTTTCCTTTGCATGGTTGGGGACGATATGTCCACAAACGTTGGAGCTAAAGGGAGGGAGACATCTTGAGAAGATTCCAAGGATCCAAAATCATAGGAGTTGTTGCCTGGTGGGACGTCCATCTATGGAGATCCTATCTTTTTCATATTATCTAGTTTATGTTTAGTATACCTTTAGAAGCATGATGTAGCTTTCTTTCCAAGAACTCATGTATGAATCTATGTTTCTATGAATGCTAAGTGTTGTTTATTTCTTGATATGAGATCATGCATGTGACAATCCCTCCCTGATATGCCAAGTACCCCACATTATGAATAATTATGGGGATTAGGTTGTGCTTCCACTGGTTACGTAAGAAACCCTAGGGAGGGGTGTTACATGAGCTCAATTGGAGGCGGGTTATATAACTTGAACCCCTCTACATTCTTATTCAACTATTAATCTTGCAATTTCGTTGATTTCTTCATCTTCTTGATTAATTGCTTGTTGAAAATGGAATTTCCATGAAATCAGATGTACTAGGAGTTACATGAACGAGGGAAGATGATTATGAAATCATCATGGACACTTTTCCCAAAGAATTGTATCTCATTCAGTTTTAACATGTTACTCATTCGGTTTCAACCAAAATCGTTTGAAAGCAAACAGTTTTATCAAACCGTTTGAAGTTAAACGGTTTCAAACCGTTTGGCAGAGTTGACCATGGTTGACCATTTGGGAATTCTTATGTTAATGGTTATGGTTGATGACCTATAAAATTTGATTAATGAATTCCAAAGGGATCATCAGTTGAAGGTTAATCAATTAGCAAACCCTAATCGGGTTAAGTGTTGAAATTCAATTTGGTTAACATAGATTTTTGGGTGATTGAGCCCAAACGGTCTCAAGACCGTTTGGAGGTCACCCAAATGGTCTCAAGACAGTTTGGGGGTCACCCAAGACCGTTTGGAGGTCTAGGGTTAAGTATGGTTGAGTAATTGAAGGTCCAAAGATATCAAATTGAAATGTAATTAAGTGTTGATTTGATGATCCATCTAATGATCTAAACCCTAATAGAATTTCACAAAATCCAAAGAGGATGAGGCAAACTGTCTCAAGACCGTTTGGAGGTCATCCAAATGACCTCAAGACCGTTTGGGGTCTGGTCATATCAAAAATTTGATGATAATGCATTAGTTGTAATGGAATCAATTCCACAATGTTGATCATTGATGGTTATTCAATTCAAAGCCCAAATCCTAGATCAATTGGGTTCAAAACCTTAATTGATGGTCTAATTGAAGGTTGATTCAATAATTCAAGTGATAAATAAATCAAGGACTCAATTGATAATCGGTTCATCCATTGAAATCATGAATCATGTGTGTGTTGAAAGGACTTTTTGTTCCATTCGGTTTTGAGATGGTTTGGACCAAACGGTCTTAAGATTGTTTGATCCCAAACAGTCTCAAGAACATTTGAGTCCAAACGGTCAAGACCGTTTGGGACCAAATGGTCTCAAACTGTTTGGAGACCCAAGCCCATTCGGTTTCAAAGGCAATTTGCTTAAACGGTTTCAAACTGTTTAGAGATCAAAGGGTCAAGATCATTTGGTAACATAAAGTGATCAAATCAATTGATAACTTAATGAGTTGAAGGATCAATTTCCCCTATAATTATTACTGATTTATCATAATGAAAATAACTAGGATTGTACCTTTAGGGTACCAAGTGATTGGCAATATTAGACAAGTTAATCTTTGAAGCTTAAATAAGCAATACTTCAATATACAATGTCTATCCTTATTGAATGTTCGTAAGTGAAGGATTGGTTGACCTATTTAGCCAAGTTTAACATAGTCAATATCCTAGAGAGAATGAGATAGTGAGAGAGAGAGGAACTCATACATGTATAATAAACAAGTAAAGGTCAAGCCTTAACACCTTCAATTTGGATAATTATGAAATTAGGGTATGATCCTTAATAAAGAGATCATGAAACCCTAATAAAGATGGTTGTTGAGCCCTAATCCCTAATTTAGGACAATATTAGATGTAATCCTAATCTAAGGTAAGGATGTAACCCTAATTAAGGGTGATGACATGAGTAACCCTAATTCCGGATAATGTCATACAAAACCCTAGTTGGGATGAATAGTGAACCCTAATTCAGGGCAATTTTGAGTGAAATCCTAATCTAGGGTAAGGATGTAATCCTAATCCAGAGTGATGATATGTGTAAACCTAATTCAGGGTAATGTGATATAAAACCCTAAATTGGGATGAATAGTAAACCCTGATTATGGATACTTAAGTAGGAATCCTAATTGGGACGAATTGTAAACCCTAATTGTGGGTAATTAAAGTGGAAATCCTAATTGAGGGAGATGTCATATGAAACCCTAATTGAGGATGATTCCATGTGAAACCCTAAATGAGGATGACGTTATGTAAAACCCTAGTTGAGGGTGATGCCATGGGAAATCCTAATCTAGGGTAATGCCATGTGAAACCCTGAATTAGAACGATGTTATGTGGGACCCTGATGAATGATGTGATGTAAGACTCAATTCCAGGGTGATACCATGTATTGATATATGAAACCCTAGTAATTGTATATTGGTCAATACACTAAAGAAGGGTGTGGCTAATATAATCAAGTAAGATGAGAATGTTACACGCATGATGGGTAAAAATTTGATAAACCATATGAATGGTAATATTGATACTCTAATGAGAAAGGGTATAAGGGACAAGATAATGCCTAGATCATTATATGTCCAACTCTATACATGTGTAACAACCCTATACACCTTACAAAGATGAGGACATGAAACTCTTAGGAATGATGTATGTAACATTAAATTATGATGTGGATAACATCCTAAGAGTTGAAATACCTAAAGTGGTTGATAATGGATTATTCTATATTAACAATGCTTAACCATTAGATAAGTCCATATCATTAAAGATAGTTGGACAATACTAATGTGTGACCTATGCACTATATGATGAAAGTGATAGGTGAATGGTTAAAAGTATTAAGAGGGAAATACCTTAATACAAGGTCAGTTGATTATCTTAAGTAAGATGGAATGAGGAGAAAAGTGATACATCAGGTCATGATAGATATCACATTTAGCATTTCAAGGGTTTTATACTTATACCTTGCTGCATCTCAATCCAACATACTTGGATAAGAAACACAAGAAGTGTGTGTTATGTAAATTATTACAATGAATGTGTAATGAATTTAATGCACTTTGATAAGTGTTGGCTAAACACTATGAGAAAGGTGTTAAGCCAAGATAATGGGCATGATATAAACATACCATGGTAAGGTTGAGAGATGAACTCATACCTTGAATTGATATTCATAAATGATATATGATGAAAGTAATGATCATGAGTAAATACTTATGATAGTATTGAATGCTCCTAGAGGGGTGGAGCAATATATTAGGGTTGAACTAATGATGTAAACATGAAACCCTAACTAATGAGAAATGGGAGATCCTAACCCTAAATTGGGTAATGGAATGGAAAATCCTATTTGATAATAAACCCTAATCCTGATAAAGGAATAGTGGTGTTACTATTGTATCACATGATGTGATAAATGAATTATATGACTGTCATCATGTCTATTAATCATGCAGACATCATGAGATGATGATCATAGCCAGATTTGAGCCATGACTTTTATATAATGACAATGTTGATTGGCCTTGTGTACCTTGATGTTGTTGTTGCTTAGTAAAAGTAAAAAAATGTGCATGGATTCTATGAGTCATATGAGTTAGTGGTTGCCTAGTGAAAGGTGACAAGATACTTAATGGGCCTTGTGATCCATGTGAGATGCTTTTGTAACAAGTATCATGTATACCTCGGTCTGAGAACCTAGAGGTAATAGTTACCTAACAAGTGGTAACAGTGATTAGTGATGAACTAAGGGTATGAATACCCAAATTTGATAAGTAAGATAATGATGTTGTTGTGAGATGTGAACTTTCAAGTGATGAGATAAGGGGTTAAGATCCCAATGTATTATAAATTTTAGTAAAGCAATTGATAAGAGCTTATATGTTTCTTTGTAGCAATTGTCACAATAATTCATGTTTGAGAACTTGACTGATGCTAAAAGAATGTGCTAATGTACTTAATTAATCAAGTGAAATCATATCATGTAGAGCCCTAACCATAGATCCATCAGCGTCAGAATTGTTGAATGGTGAAACGGGTTGCTCCACAGCATAACTCGGAAGCCGCATATTTTTGAATATGTGGGGGTAATGGGTGAATATATCCTTACACCTCATAGGAATGCTACGGGCCATATTCTACACACAAGAATGGTTATAAACCATATCAATTCTACAGGCTATAACTCTATAGCGAAGATGCAAATATACCTTGGCAAGCTATTTGCAGTTGACACATGATGTCTCTGCCATATAATCTCGTACTGACTGAGAAAGTTGAGGTCTTGGATTCCGGCTCTTCCATTGACCTTGTATGGTACTGATTTCAACTTCGCAGTGGTTGGTTGGAGTATGAGCGGTATACCTCATCTCCTCAGGGCATAAGTGTGATTGTAAAATGTAATCAGCCGTATAGCATGTTTGCTTAAGGATTGAATACAGAAATACATTGGTTGATGTTACATTTCTTTTATACATCTCTAGCTGATAAATGTTATTCATATCTCTTTATATTCATTTCAAGTAGATGGATGAATTATAATTCTACCATTGATATATGCAATGCTCTCCTTAGGAAAGGAGATTACTTTACTCTGTTCATTCAATGATTAATACTATTGTTAATATATAAGAACTTCGGCTCAGTTTTATTATAATAACTGTTATAACAATGTTTTGGAGGAGATTTATATCTCCCGCTGGGGCAATTTATAATTGTCTCACCCCCGTGGGATCCAATGTTTTTAGGTGGACACAGACGAAGAGGCAGAAACCATATAGAAGAGAAAGAACAACAGCTGCAGTAGGGACAGCAGTAATATCTCAGGTGGAGATACTACCTGTCAAGTCACATAGATAGTAGTCTTATGTGTCGTCTCTGTACTCTTAGGTCCTCGGAGTTTATTTTTAGTGTTTTTAAATGAATCGATCTGATATTTTGTCTTGTTGCCTCGAGGTTCTGATACAGTCTGTATATAATGTTAAAAGTGCAGTTGATGATGTAAAACCTCAAGAAGAGATGGTACAAGTTATGTACTTATGAACTAGGATGTAAATGTTATACTTTGGTTCTTGATGAAAGAGTTTTCCTATGCATGGATCTCTTTGCAAAAAAAATGTTTTAACTTTTTAGTGATTTTCAGTAATCCGCTGCAAATGATTCGCTTCCGCTTATGTAAATCTTGTTTTTATAAGTTGGATGCCACAAAAGTTGAGAGGATCTTGATCGAATTCCATTCGATGGTTGAACCCAGTCAAGACCTCTACAAAATCAATATAAATCTAGTTAATAATCTTCATAATTGAATTAGTTAAGAAATCTTGCATTTTGTGAAATTAAGGAGATGAAATCAAAAGTATTGAATTGAATTGGTCCCAGAGAGGAGACTGAAAATCATGATGAATATGCATTCATCAATATTACATATAATTATTTTCCCATCATATTATATACCAACCGTAATCCCTTAATATACAAACCATGTACGTTTGAGATATTTTGTATTAGCTAGTATGAGTTTTGACATATCATTTCACTAGGGTGAGGATTGCATACACATCAATTCTTTCTTGGCTACATAATTCATTTCAACCTAAACAAAAACAACGCCTCCTTGATGACATGGAGACATATACTTTTGGAATTAAAAAAAAAAGCATTCTCAAAATAAGCAAGAACATTTTGCAATGGAAAATGGTAATTTTGAAACCAAGAAAATGGAAAAAGCATATTTTTGTATGAATTAAGAAATAATTTTGAAGTCTATATATAAAATCCATTGGATAATGAAGTCAAACAAGCATAAATTTAGATTGAAGTTTTAATGGGAGACATAGAGGTTTACTCATTCATATTCTTATAACTAAAAGTCAGAGGATTAGGGAAAAACACTGTAAAATCACTAACATATAATTACAAAACAAGATCCAACTTATTCTCTCTTCATTTTGAGTTTTATGAGAAACTAAAGTTTCTCAACTGATTCGTCCTACAAATACTTTCACTGAAGACAAGGTCAATAATGTAGTCAAATATATTTAAGATCATATATTCTTTGTTCTCTCCTTGTATCACTGATGTTGGGATTCCATCGTATATTCATTCAAGCACTTATTTTGTTTTATCAAACATCATCATGACATTTCCTAAAATTTAATCATGAATCAAAGACATATATCTCTCATTGAACCTTTAACACAAAATCATCGATCTATCAACCCCAATTGTTCATAGAACAAATCCATTGCCACTCTCGTGTATACTATACCCAAACCTCACATCAACAACATAATTCAGAATGAACATATTGTATTCATTGAAGATAGATGCCACTACAAAAAAAAATTATATAGCTACATTTATTTTAAATAGATTTAGTCTATATGTAGTGAAAACAATTTCTAAAAACAAAATAAAAAATGTAGACAAATAAATATATCTACTGTACTAGACCTAGACTAAATATATTTATTCTCATTTTATATTAAATGTAGAGAAACTTTTTGTAGTTAATTAGGTGAATCTATTGTTTCCCTCCAAGGATACTTGTAGTCATGTACACTATTTGCCTCTCACTCTGTAGAACCACACACTCTACCCAACCTCTAATTTCTAGTTTTCTCATTCTCTTATCTCCACCTCTCTATCCTAGATCTATAATTTCTCTCTAGTAAAGCTCTCAACCACCCCCAAAGATCTGGAAGCATCACACTATAGGTGATCGCTCTGCTTCCTCAAACATTAGGAAGCATTGTAAGAACAGGAAGCACAACTACCACCAATGGGTCTCTACCCCCATACACTTCTTGAGCCACCAACCTCAAAATACATCAACTCTCTAGAATTGAGGATGCATTCCCATGCCTAGGAGTCCCTCAACTTCCCTTCTCCCTCAACTGCCCCATCTCACCCAACTAGCTACATTCTCCCTTCTCATGGTGGCTTGAGGTCTCTTGATCAGCCCTATAGGTGGTCAAGTGTGAGGATGTCCCTACTACTACTGACATCGAAGTGCTTTTTTTTTACATCAGAGTGCTTCCCCTCCAAACTTCGATTAGTATGTCCTTGGGTTTCACATAAGAGGTGGTCAATGCTTGCTATCATTTTATTCATTTGGTTAGGGTTCTTTTTCTCTATTTGTAATATGAAATGATTTACGAACTTGGTTCCTCTATAAAAGTATTTACACACACGTAACAATTTTTATTAATGATCAAAGAATATAGAACATGGATGATATTGTAGATGTCAAAGCAGTCTGGACAACATAGGGGGATTGACCATAAATGCCAATATTCTAATATAAACTCAAAACATCACAACTAATGATACCATCTAGATTGATTATGAATTTCAAGAATGAAGTTGCCATTAGCCATCATATAGTTTAGTAATGATATTATGTTCCTTGACCATCATATAGTTCAATAATGAAACTATGTGTCTCTCTTGTCTTCACTGAAACAAGATGAATGATTGACCTAATTAATCCTTGTGTATCATAGATACTATTTTTGAGTCTTTTCTAGTATCTTAAGTCTATCATAGGTGATGTTGTCTACATTAATTAACTATTCATCAACCACATCTTGTCTAAGAATAGAAGCAATATTACTAATGCATATTTTTTCCTCTACAATTCAATTATTCAAAAGGAAATAGTTGACTAACCATACCATCTAATACATTTTAATATCATATAGAATTTTGTTGAAATAATAAATAGTATTTCCTTCTACCTTTTCATTAGCGGGCTCCTTGTCGAATTAAAATTCAATAATAAAATTGTTTATCCAAGATATTCTGGGCTAGAGATTGAGTATCAACACATAGGAATTTCCCTGATTCATCTACAACAATGCCCACATCTCCCTCGTATCAATTTTGGCTGATCTTGATAACACCAAGATCATGCTAAACATGCCTTTCTACAGACCATCACATGTTTGATGTTTTTCTACTACCACCAAACAATTGTCAAACCACCTTGGACACATGTTAATTACAAACATGTTATCATTTTCATAATTGAATCTAACTAGGAAGAACTTTTCATGGTTACCAACCAATTAGAGAAAAATGTCCCCAGTTGGAATATTGCAATTAAGTTGTTGTGGAAGAAGCAATAAAACTTAAAATGTGGAGTATGTACAATGATCTAGCACTCCTTGTTGGCTATTCCAACCATTTAATTGTTACATGTATCTCCCATATGAGTGGATGTAACTAATTGGATGAGTGGATAATGAATAGTAGAGATAATGTCCTACATCTGTGTGGACACACATGCTGTGTTGGTAATCAAAACGTCCCCATCAAGAAAGAGTATTCATGTATTATTCAAGTTTGTGTTGGCAATTGAACTGTCACGGCCTAGGATGTTACCCTATTGTTTTTATAATAATGAACTCAATTCAAATCAAAAATCTCAATAAAGTTATCTTCCTTGTGTAAAACCTTAAGGTTTTTTATTCTAATGTTGATAAAATCCACCTAAATCTTGTCATAGAAGGATTCCAAGGCCTATCAAGTTAGTACAAAGGTGATTGAATTATATAGCGTGATACTTTACTAATTCCAATAAAGGGCAAGAATGAAGCATCTATAAGCACATGGCTATTTAGAAGAAGAGAAATAATGTCTCGGTAAATAAATTTGATGAGAGGTCCACTTTTTATAACTAGATGAACTACAAAAAGAAGTAATTTCTAGTCCAAAAATGTGTTAAAAAGGAAACATCAACTGAATATATAATTTTCTTCACATGATTTGAATTAAATCTTGAACTAGATAACACTGACAAGAAAAAACAATGGAAGAATAAATTAAGTGTTAAAAGTATCACTACTAATGGAGTAGAACAATGTGAATATTAGATCATATTTCTCAATGGAACAAGATTAAATATCCACAAAATAGTATTAAATGGTACTAACTATATCAAACTAATTCCTTATTTTTTAAACTAAAACTAGAAACAAATCTACACATATATTAATGAATCAACAATGATTAGTTTGATAGCCAGAAGCTAAAAAATCCTCTGGTGATTAGGATGGTTAGACTCATTAGTTGTAGCAGGTGTGTGACACTTATCAGATTTGTATGACATTGAACTACATTTCAAGGTTTGATTTAGTTACCTATGTGAGGGAGCAAAGAAGATGAGGAAAAGGAATGTGGAGTTGGCTGGGGACACAAACATGGTTATGGTTTGCATATGGTGGTGGAAGTCCAATAGACATATGCATATAAAGTACACCTTAATATGGTTGTTGGTGATGTATATATATCCTAAATTACAATACTGATATATTTTAAGCTAGAATGGCTTATGATGTACACCCACTATAATTGATCCCATTGGTAAAATTAGACCCAACACTAGTATCAGGTATGAGCAAATGGATTGAAAGCAATGGTATTGAGAGATGTGTAGCTATCAAAATTGTAGGTACATGGTTGACTGGACTACACTGAGTTTCCCATAATACGATAATATTTATCTTTAAGGAATTTCATATTTATATATTTTTCTATGATATATTGATAACTTATTTTTCCTAATCAGATATTGTATTCCTTCATATAGATCTTTATGACTTCTATTACTGAGAAATGATTGCATTTAGTGATCATGAGTTCCATAGTTTCTTAAACAGAAATATGCATCTATATCCTTTGTTTCTTAAGGATAAAACATGATTTGTCATAGGAACATATGATAATGGTTGATTCCTCATTTCATTATTTTTATTGTTGGAACTTGTTGATTGATTTCATGTTTAATGCTCTTTTATATTCCTGGAGATATGTTTAGTGGGTGTAAAATTCTAACATGGTCATCAACTTCTACTTCAGTTTTATTAAGTAAATTTCCTGGTAAAGTGAAATTATATACAATAGTATTAGATACAAGAAATTCCCACTTTGGTCCTGAAGTTTAAGACAGAATGTAATGACCCACAAATTTGATGTGGTGTAATCTCCATATGATTTGGAAAATTAGTATTTCAGATTCTTACTTTCAACCATTTTTAAGGAGTTAAAACAACTACTTCCATCTTCCTGAATTACAATGTCATTTTATATTAGTAGTGAAGTTTCACAAAGGGAAAGAAATAATCTAATTGTATAATGTGAAGAAGTTAAATGAATGATCTCAAGCCATTCCTGCTTCCATAAGGTGTCATTGTTAACAATTGTACAAGCTTCTAAATGACAAACTTCCTTGTCAGTAGAATAACTAAAGGTCAAAGCCTCCTTTTCACTTTTAAAGACTACGCATCCAGGAAAGTATATGATAATATAAAGTCTCTTAACCATCACATTGATTTTACCATGTGTTACCATGATTGTTCCATCATATCACATTTCTCATTGTCTACGGTGATGAATATTTTGCCTTTTTGGATCACCTTGTGGTCATAAACTAGTTCAACACTGAAGATATTTGTGCCTCCAATCGTATAGCTCCATGTATTTCTAGGCTTTTACAATTATGTTGTGCCCTTCTAACATTCAACTTTAGTCATGATTTCCAATAATAGGGAAGGGGATTCCTCTTCTTTTTGAATGCATGAGTTTCTTCTCTTATCATTATCTTAGTTTCCAGGGAAAACCATAGGTTGGATAATATATATATATACACATTCACTATATATGTGTATATATATTTTTTATATATATGTATATGCATAAATATGGAGAGAGAGATATGGTATAAAAATGTGTGATTTATAGTAGATGTTGGGTCGACTAATCTAAAAAATAATTTTATCATACAATATTATTATTTTATTAGAAATTCTAGTTATATAACTGAGTTTATAGTAAAAAATATATGAACAAATATATAGAGTTATGGAACTCAATGGGTCAGCCTGTGGGTTAAAACCTGATTGAGGAAATATAGACTAAAGTATTTCTTCTCAGTTCATCTAAATGTTGATGCTCCTTGGATTGGAATTGTTGAACCTTTATAACTTCCTTTTGTTTATAAAGCTTTTTGAGACCTTTCTAAAGGTAACTTTAGCAATTATCTTATTCACGTTGGTTCTTACATATGTTAAGAGATGTTGATTTTATGACACTTGTTGTAACATCCCCAAATTCTATTTTCCCTAAACCCTAAGCTGTCTAGAGGGAGAACTGTGAGAACGTAACTCAGAGTGGGATGTGGAAGAATTGTGTGCATACATGAACAAACAACCATAGTCATACACCAAAACGTATTTCAACATTCAACTTGTGTGTATTACAAAATGAATTATTACAACTGACAATTATAATTTTGGAAAGAGAATTTACACAGTATGAACATTACTAACTAGGAGTTTACATAGTAGTTACAACATGTACATTACTCACTTCCTATCTTTTCTCCCATGCTATGTCATATCCTAAAACAAATATGAAATAATGATTCAACACATAATATTTTTTATACATGGGAAGAAAGATAAATGACTTTATGGTTTTCATAACTTAAAAAATATTTGCATGATGAAATAAAGAAGATCATAGAAAGTGGTTCTTTAATAAGGGAAACACACCAATTTTAGTCACTTTTCTAGATGATTTGCATTACTAAAGTGTATCAACACCATAAACATACATGTTGGACGTGCCCCACCCCTAGGTCTATGAGGATTTGCTTTCCCCTTGGGATTTGGGGGTGTGGTAAGCTTAAATACAGAGAGAAAATATTACGCACATTAGCACTTATAAAATATCTACTCATACTATATGTTTTCAAGTGACAAAACATCAGGTACTTAAGGTAATAGTACATGTAAAATCTGTAAATAGGCGAGCATACATAATCATCATGATTCAACCAATAAAACCATAGTCATATACTTATATAAACCCAAATACTTAATTAGAGGTTTCCTAACTATCATTTATCATCTAGATATTTGGTCAATACCTAGTTGATAACAATTAATCCTTAGTAACAAATGTACATTTTATTCTTAATATATTTGGTCCAAAATTAGGGTTTAGGAAAACCTAGGTTGAATATGGTATTAGTCTGGTCTCTTATGTTTCTACTGGTCTACAAGTCATAATCTAGATTTGGTTCAGCCTTCATTTTTTTATGCTTGTATTATTTATACAATTAATGTTAGATTTAAAACTTATAATTAGTCATTAATAGGTAATTTCCTAGTATTGGGAAATATTGTTCCATTTCAAGTCCAAAAATTTCTTCCAATCATCATTAGGGTTCTATGGAAATTTTCTCTTAATTAATATCAATTGGATACTATATATTCCGATTAATAAACTTGAAAAGATCATTTCAACTATATTATAAAAATTAATATTTTTTTCAAAATCCAGACCCAGGTCCTACAATGAAGTAGACATTTCTTTATTTCCAAAGATATTTTTGGACATTATTTTGTCAAGGGAGCAATTTTAGTGATTGACACAAGTTTTGCATGTTTTTTGTAAACAGGGAGATGAATTACCTATTTGGAAATTATAGGTTGATTCAATCTTCTAGACTAACCAGTTCAGAAAGAGCCACATATCTAAGAGGAGGCTCATGGTAGTCTGTTGGGTTGCTCCTAAGCCAACTGGTGTGTTGTATTAAACCATCCCAATTTAATAACTTGGAATATGTCCCACATGTCCTCTCCATCGCTTCTATGTGCCATGATAACAAGTTTGCTAAAGCCGACATCCATTGTTTTCTGAAGGAGGCTCTACTGCAATGCTAAATCTCCAGCATGTTGAAGGTGTGATATTGTTGCCTCTCTTTTGAGTACCAAGGGATGGAACAATCCTATTCCTTCCTTTTATTTCCACACCATCACCCTAACCCAGCAAGAGGTGAAAGGGGACGAGGTCCCAGAGGCTACTTGATGTTTCTTTCTTGCTAGAATGACACAACTCTGATCTATCTCTTATTTCCCAAGAAGCCACACCCATGGAGTTGTAGAGGAGTCTATGCCCTCATGCTATACCTCTTCAGTCTATGTCATGATCAATCCTTGGTTTGGGGCCAACACCTCAATAAATCCAAACTTCAAATCTTAGAGTACTACCATAGGTACAAAGATGAAGGGGATCATTTTCCATTAACCAGACTCCCCTTAGACACTTCCAAATTCCTCTTCAAACTATCCAAAAAAATTATCTGGGTCTCAATCTTGCTTTCAAGGGCTAGAATCTACTTCTGAAACCCACCTTTTTTCTCAATTATTCACCTTGGTCAGTATGCATCTCTTCTTCTCAAGTTGATTGGGATTGTTGGACTAACTTTATAGGTTTGTGGTTGGGTTTCCCTACCCAGACCAAATCTTCTATCCACCCCACATGCTTCTATCTATGTCGGTAGATTACTTCTAGAGACAAAGTAGAATTTTAGGAGATAGGGACTCATTCTTGTTGATTCTTTGGCTATAGGACTAGTACATATTGTTGAGATCCAAAGGGTACAATAGGTGTAGTGACTTTAGGCAACACCCCCAGATCTACGAGGTTGACTCCTTCATTGGGAATCAAATGATATACACATCCATCTCATTTATTGGTGTTGGGGGATGATAAGGTTTCAATGGATTTCCATGTAGCTAATCCATGGGTGATATAATTTTACACAGGTCATTAGATTTAAAAAAAATTAATAAGGCTTTGCTTTGCATATAAATTGAGTGCCAAAAATTTCAAAATCTTATATTTTCTAATAGGAGCCTACTATTATAATGAAAATTTTGACATGGACTAATGATATCTTGACTTAGACGCTCTTCGAGTTTGGGACATAAAATCAACTATTTATCTAATCAATGAGTTCCTCCAAACAACTTCATATTTAACTGTATAAACCTTGAATATAAATCAATGAATTTTAACCATATAGTTCAAAACACTTGACATGATCCTATAATACCACAAGCCTCATCATTTGGTCACTTTAGTTCGTTATGACTATTGAATATCCCTCTTGACCTATTATATACACAAATCAATCAACAAAATCAATTCATCGTGATTGAAATCATTTGTGTGTCACTATCACCAACAATGTCTTTTTTCCTACTATTTAGGTAAACATAATCTTTAATTTAATGTTGAACTACTCAATTTTTCTCAACCATCTACTACACATGTACTATCCCCAAATTCTATTACGGGTATCAAACCCTAAAATTAGGATTATAACATTCACCTCACCTTATATGGAATTTATCCCTCGAAATTCAACTAATCTCATACTTAAGGTGAAACCAAGGAGTTCAAGTTCATATAAGTCTGGACTTCTAGATTCCAAGACTATTATTGTTCTGCATGCACTCTAAGTTGTCATCTTAGAATCTAGAGTATCTAAAGTATACCCACCATACCTAAAAGAGGTTGAAGCATCAAATTTTCTTTTTTAGAATTGAACCATCATTAATTGTTTTAGTCATGAAATGACATTATTCTCTTTAGGAATTACATCCCCCAATTCTCTAAAAATTACGATTTTTTTAATCAAAATTTTGAAGTTGAGAAGATATTACTATAGATTTCATCTTTCAACCACTATCTCATTCATGGTAGTATAAGAATTTCAAGTTATTGAGTATTGGGATTCACAGTTAACATCATTATTGTGTTTTACGATCAACATCATACTCAGATTGTATTACTAGATGGAATTAATTTTATATTTACACATTAGGGTTTTCACCATATTGTGTGAGAGTTATCCTAGACTAGAAGCATAGATTCAAAGGGATTGAGGTTAAGAACTATATTTTTTATCATGGAATCCATGATCCACATATATCTTTATTTCAATATTAATTTTAGTTTATGTCTTTCATGTATGACATGAAGGGAATGAGAGTATGCTAAGTCAATCTTACATGATTTCAAACATGTATATTTTGTGCATGATATAAGAAGGGAGTATAGAATAAGTCAAGATTATATGAGTGATGCTCATATATAAATAATCTATATATCTCAAGTGAGTTTTCTAGTATCACATACAAATTAAAGAGAAAAGGACAACATATATGAGTATCTTATGCTCAATGTATTTTACTCTCATAATCAATTCTTCATATCTCATCTGACTTACTACTAGTGATGAGCTTCACAAGATTAGGCCACTCAATCTGGGACCTAACTAAGTTAATAAATTGATTTTCACATGATGATTTTTCTACCCATCTCATTCCTTTTTCTCAACTCTCATATCTAAATTTAGATCAAATTTAGGAATCATCTATAGGGTACTCAACTCACCTACTCAGGAGTAATCTAGCTTAGCACACATCATTTAGCATATATCTCATATCTCACATATATTGAAGATTAGGTTCTCTAACCTTCTCCCAGTGGGCCTCACTCTCTCTATTTTCACCCCATACCTTGTACTAACACTAGAGGTCCTCCTTATAGAAGAGATTTGGGTTCATTCATATTTATCCTTATCTTAACTAATATTACCTTAAGTAAGAAAAGCCTACACACTTTCACCATAAAGACTTTGAACATATTTTTCAAAATTGAACAGAGACCTCATATACAACTTAAATCCTTATAAATTAACTTATATCATCAAAGATAATACTTAGATAATATAATCCATGCTTATATTTTTACTACTGTTTGTCAATCACATAACCTAATAAAGCTCTAGAAATCTACTATAGAAATACTCTGCTTTCAAGACTTATGAAATTCCATTTTACTTAGGTTGCATGACTACCTCCTACACTCATGTGTGTTTTGAAGCATTTTCATGTTTATTTCATATATAGTAAAATATTTATAGTTTTTATCTGATAAAATAGGTGTCAAAGAAAATTGGAGAGTCTCTAACTGATTGGAAACAAAACTAAGTCATAACAAACTTAGCATCCAACACACAATAGAGAGTTTAGTGGAATATTACCTAGTAAAAATGGTGAGAACTAGGTGTAGACTAGTGCAGATACTGAAAACATGTGTGCACCATATGTTTAGGGTTCTTTTACCCAAGATTTTCATCATCTCCAAACAATGTAAAATCCCATACTGTGATAACCCATATTTTAGGATTTTGATATCCAAAGTAGTGTTATAAGACCATGAATGTTTTGATTATGATTGAGCTCACTTTGAGGAATTAATTCTTCAATTATGAACTATTTTGGACTATGATGTATGCAAATATTATCGATGATGATGAAACCTCATTGAGTTAAATTTTGGTGAATAGTCTTTATTAGTCAATTTGAGTATTTAGGAGTCAAATATCCAATTGAGGGCATAAATGGACTTGATATGCTATATGATCAAAAGAAAATTTATTGCATTCAAATCTTAAGGAGGTCAATAGGTAATCACATGAACATAATACCTCTATATATGAAGATGTTTATAGAAATTAATTGATTTTCAAATAGTTGACTTCTTGCCTCAAATTTGAAGGAAAGCCTTATTAGGGTACAATGAATATATGCTCAGAATTTGAGGTCTAATTGAATATCCAATGAAATGTTATTTAAATTATTGGATTATTTAAGGCTAGAAACTACAATCCATTAACTATCACTCGACCACTCAAGGCTTGGATTCATCATCTCCCAACTCCGAAATACTAGGAGCAGGTGGCACGAATGGGACTCCTAAGGAAGTAGTCCCCTACGAGGAATATGGGAGGCTAGTTAGGCATGCTAAGTCTGCCACACCCCTCCAAATCCAAAAGATAAGTCGCAATGGTCTTGGAGTGGAATATAGAGAATGATCACACTCAAGTCATACGCCCATCTCTCCACTTCCATGGTGAATGCAAGACAGATCTTGAAGCTTCCCCATCCATTGGCAACGAGGGTGTTGAGTTTCTTTGAATCGTGCAAAGCTTCAGGCATGGTTCAAAGAGTGTTTGGGGGCTTCAGGGGTTATTTTACCATTTTCTCTCCTTCACTATGATGATATTCAATAGCATACTCATTGCTTCTTTAGTCTGAACCCATGTTTGTCAGGTTCTGGCGGTGCTGCAGGATCTCTCCTTTGAAATTGAGCATGGTGGAGCCTTTTTCCTCCTTTCTGAACCTTGTGAGGCATGATAAATGCTAGGGAGAAAACCCCCAATCACAACGGCATGCCTACCACGAACTTGGAGGAGCAATGATAGAAGAACCACAAAATCACCAAACCTTAAAGACAAACTTCCACACTCATTTGACCCACATTGTTGTGAAGGAAGATAGAGCAGGGAAAGATGGTGTGATTCCTCACCATCTACCCCACTTGTGGCGGCGAGGAAGCCATACCCTAGCGGAAACGGGGCCATGGTCTCCTATGATTTCCGTCTGAAGCATAGTACTCTACTAGGAAACATAGTAGCATAACAAGGATCACGATGTGGAGATTGTGAGGAGAGAGACAGAGAAAGTTCTAATTCTCTAGCCAGGCTATGCCAATTCAAGGGAACTGGTAGGATCAGACTGTGAGCCATGTGTCACAGAGGGGCTACGTGGCATCAATCTGCAACCCAGTCAGAAAGATTAATGGCTCCAGTATTTCCCAAATGTAAATACCTTCCAAAATTTATTGATATCTTGTACATATCACAATAAATAGCTCACTTGACCAATAAATTTCTCAAAAATACTATTAGACTCAAAAAAATTCCCTATTTATTATGAATCCACTAGATCAAACCTTTGAGGCATTATTACTGATGAGTTTTTATCTACAAGATAATACTCGTATTTAGGGTTCATTAAATGAAATAAATAATATTTATATGAGATTAATTCTCAGAAAATTCTATTAGATCCTTATTGATTATTGAAGTCTATTTCTGAACTCTGATTCGAATATTATTATGCCAATATATTAGGTTTTCCTCATTAATTACTAATAGATGATTTAGCATCATTTTAAATCTAGAAAATAGGTAAAGCATCAGAAAAATATGAAAATTAAACCAACCCTTAGAATGACATCCTGATCAGTAGAAAAATATTAGACATAAGTTCTAGGTTGTTTGAACCTAGATTTGGCCAAACCCTAATTTAGACCTAAAATACCTATAATATGATGAACATTTATTAATGATGACTAGTTGCGATTAATCAGGTGATGACAAGAGATGTAGATGATCTAGAATATAAATAGGAATATCTTAACTCAGTTACATGGATTTTATTAAGTATAAGACAAGTATTCATGGATGCATAATGACATGATGTACTTTGGATGCTTTTATTTGCTAATAAATTCTTGGATGCATATTAGTAGTATATGTTTTGCCAAACATAAAAGAACATAAAAGAATATGGATTTTTTGTAGCTACTAAGAGTTTACATTATCTCTCTCTATCTCTCTCTGTATATCTATCTCTCTCCTTCTAAATATAAGGTCGGCACATCCCCATAGCCCAAGGGGTAGGGATCCCCATAGTCTAAGGGGTGGGGAAAATATGAAGTGTGACACCACTTAGTAGTACAAATACATCAAAAGACATCTAAAAATATGTATTTACCTGATTATCACATTAAATAATGTTTTCTTTTACCTTTTCTTCTTTCTTAAAATTTTCAAGTATGCAAGCACAATATATATGTATCTTTCACCCACGTACACAACACATTGTGTTGATTCACTATCAGATCTGACTTTCCCCCTCACGCAGAGGGTTGATCGAAAGTTCCATTTTGTGGGAGGGAGATGGACATACACCAATCATGGGCGAGACGAAGTAGTGCCAAGATGTGATCAAGTTGTATAGGTTGTACCTATTGTGTATATCCTGATTAGTATACATCTACATATACTTGTAAAATCACCTTTCAATATGTAATTGAGATTTGTTTGTAATAATTTGTGTTGTAATTATATACATGTTGAATGTTGAGAAATTTTATGGTGTATGTTATGGTTGAATGTTCATGTATGCATATTATGCTTCCGCATCACTCTTTGAAATAATTAGCTAGCTCTTTCTGGTTTTTGCTCTATGGGCTTCTATGTCTCGAGATGGCAGAATTCGAGGACGTTACAATTGGTAGCAGAGCATGAACATTAGCTACACCTGATAATTGCTCATCATGAAACATAAATACTAAATTTTACTTTCACTTTAAACCCTAGAAAATTATTAATTTGTTCTATAGGAATTAGGTTTGACTTAGCCTCTAAGCTAGAATCTAGATGTTCAAGAACTAGGTTTAGACAAGTGTGTGAAATCCATTCCATATAGAGCTCATATGTATTGGGTAGATACACTAGTCTACACCTTGTTCTCACCATTTCACTAGGTGACATGGCATTGGACTATCTATAGTGTCTGGAATACTCGTTTTGCTGATTTCATTTTGTTTTCCAATTAGCTCGAGCCTCGACAACTTTATCTTTTGTCTTCCTTCTCAGATAAAAACTATATAATATTTTATTATATATATGTAAATATGAAAATGTGTCTCTCATACAGGATAGTAGTAGGTTTTCATACAATCTAAGTGAAATGGAGTAATATTAGTCTAGAAGAGAGGGTAGTTCTAGATTAGATGTCTAGAGCCTTATCGAATATTTGAGAGTTAGAATAGATGATAGATTGATAGATGATATAACTAAGTATAATCTTATCAAAGTACGATATCTAACGATATAAGTGTTTTACATAGATCTAAGTTGTATATGAGGTCTGAATATAATTTTGGATGATCTAAGATAAGTCCAGGTGATGAAAGTACATACTCTTTTCCTTACTTAAGCTAAGTTAACATAAAGTTGAATATGCATGGGCATAAAGATCTTTTACAAAGGAGGACCTCTGGTTTTAGGATAAGATATGTGGTGAACTCCATAGAGAGTGAAACCCACAAGGAGAGGGTCATAGGACCTATGCAATAATATATGAAAAACAAACATGAGATATATGTGGAATGATGTGTCCTAAGTTGGGTTACTTCTGGGTAGACGAGTTGAGTCATTTTGCATGATTCAATCCTATATGTGAGAGTTGGTTAAAAAAATAATGGGTTGGTGACTCATAATGAGAAAGTCAAATCTTTTGATTGAGTTAGGTCCTAGCTTGAGTGACATATATTTGTAATCTCATCATTAGCTGCATGTGAGGTGATATATGAACTTTGGTTCTGAGAGTAAAATACCTTGTGCATAAAGTACTCACATGTTGTTCTTTCAACCACTCCTCATTAACATATGATCTTAGAAACCTCACTTAAGCTATATGGATGATTTATATATAAGGAGTCACTCACATAAGCTTGAACTACTCTATATTCTATTCCTATATCACATATGTTATATATCATTTTGAAATCATTATAAGCTTGATTTAGTATATCCTCTTTCCCTTCATATCATACATGAAATATATCAGTTTGAAATCATGAACTTGAAAAAAAAGTATCTTCAAATCATATATTACATGATCAAAGAATATGGTGCCTAACTTCAATCCTTCCAAATCTAAGCTTCTAGATTAAATATCACACGATAGGGTGAAACCCTAATATTCTAGCATGAAAAATAAGACCTTCTCTGATTATGAAATCCTAGTATGATGTTGATCATAAATCACAATAATGATGTAATGTATGAAAATTTCATAGATAATGACATGAAATCTTGACATCACCTTGTATGATTTAGCAGGGTGAAAGTTGAAACCCTTAGTAATACCTTATCAACTCTATATGAGTAAATAAATCCCTAATTGTTAGGGTTATAAGGGATGTAAATCTAGAATATAGAATGCAAAGTTATGACTAAGACATTAAATGATGTTTCAATTTTTATAAGAATGTTATGCTCCAATCTATATAAGGTGGGGTTGGGTACAACCTCGATGCTCTCAAATGAAAATGTGATAACTTAGGATTTGTCAAAGATTATGATAGTTTTAGCACCTAGAAGTTCTGGCATGATGGTAGTGAAACTCTTTGATATCACCTTGAGTTTGACAATAGTCAAATTTTGAGGATGAAATATAATTTAAGGTGGGGTGAATGTGATAACCCATATTTTAGGATTTTGATATCCAAAGTAGTGTTATCAGACCAAGAATGTTTGATTATGATTGAGCTCACTTTGAGGAATTGATTATTCAATTATGAACTATTTTGGACTAGAAGGTATGCAAATATTGTCGATGATGATGGAACCACATTGATTTTGATTTTTGTGAATAGTCTTTATTACTCAATTTGAGTATTTATGAGTCAAATATTTAATCAAGGACATAAATGAACTACAATGTGATATGAATAGATCTTGATATGTTATATGATCAAAAGAAAATTTATTGCAAGTTGTTCGGATCTTAAGGAGGTCAATAGGTAATCATATTGACCATAATACCTCTAAATATGAAGATGTTTGGAGAAATTAATTGATTTTCAAATAGTGGACTTCGTGCATCAAATTTGAAGGAAAGCCTTATTAGGATGCATTTGATATATGCTCAGAATTTTGAGGTTTAATGGACTTTCCAATGAAATGTTATTTAATTTTTTGGATTATTTGTGGCTAGGAACTACAGTCCATTAACTATCACGCGACCATTCAGGGCTTGGCTCCGTCATCTCCCAGCTCTGAAATACTAGGAGCAGGTGGTGCGACTGGGACTCCTGTGGAAGTAGTCCCCAACGAGGAATGTGGGAGTCTAGTTAGGCAGAGTGAGTCTGTCGCACCCTCCGGATCCAAACAATCAGTCGCAATGGTCTGGGAGTGGAATATAGAGAATGATCAAACTCCAGTCATATGCCCATCTCTCCACTTCCATGGTGAATACAAGATAGATCTTGAAGCTTCCCCATCCATTGGCAATAATGATTCTCAGTTCCTCTGAATCGTGCAAAGCTTCGCACGACTCAAACAGTGTTTGGGGGCTTCAGGGGTTATTTTCCCCTTTTCTCTCCTTCACTACAATGGTGTTCAACCGCAAGCTCAGCGCTTCTTTAGTCCCAACCCACGTTCGTCAGGTTCTAGCAGTGCTCTAGGATCTCTCCTTCGAACTTGAGAATGGTGGATCCTTTTTCTTCCTTTCTGGACCTTGCGAGGCAGAACAAATGCCAGGGAGAAAACCCCCAATCACGACGGACTGCCTACTAGGAACTTGGAGGAGAAGGAGATAGTAGAATCACAAAGATCCCCACACCTCAAAGACCAACTTCCACACTCCTCCGACCCACCTTGCTGCGAGGGAAGATAGAGGAGGGCAAGATGCCGTGATTCCTCTCTGTCTACCCCGCTGGTGGCAACACCCAACCACAGAGCTCGTCGATCCCTAAGCGTCGAACTCCTTGACCGTGATACAATGCCAGAGGGTATCACGTGTCGAGGAAGCGATACTGTAGCGTCGATGGGGCCATGGTCTCCTTTGATTTCTGGCTGCAACATAAAACTCTGCTAGGAAATAGAGTAGCAGAAGAGGGATCATAACGCAGAGATTGCAAACACAGAAAGAGAGGGAGAGAGTTATAACTCTCTAGTCGGCCTGTGCCAATTCAAGGGAACCGACCAGATCAGACCGTGAGCCATGCGTCACAAAGGAGCTATGTGGCATCAATCTGCAAAATTTCCCAAAGGTAAATACCTTCTAGAATTTCCCGGATCGGAAAGATCAATGACTCTAAAATTTCCCAAAGGTAAATACCTTCCAAAATTCTTGAATTTATCCATATCTTTTATATATCAAAATAAATAGCTCACTTGGCAGATAAATTCCTCCAAAATACACTAAGATTCGAAAAAAATCCCCTCTTTATTATGAAACCACTAGATCCGACCTTTGAGGCATTGTTACTTATGAGTATTTATATACAAGATAATACTCCTATTTAGGGTTCATTAACTATATAAACAATATCCATATGAGATTAATTGTCACAAAATTCTATTAGATCCTTAATGATTATTGAAGTCTATTTTTGAACTCTAATCTGAATATTATTATGTCAATATATTAGGTCTTTCCTCATTAGTTACTAGTTAGATGATTTATCCTCATTTTAGTTTGAGAAAATACATAAAGCAACTAGAAAAATATGAAAATTAAACCAAACCCCTAGAATGACATCTTGATCAGTAGAAAAATATCAAACGCAAGTTTGAAGTTGTTTGAACCTTGATTTGGCCAAACCCTAATTTGGTCTTAAAATACCTAGAATATGATGAACATTTATTAATGATGATTAATTGTTATTAATTAGGTTATGACCAGAGATGTAGATTATCCAGAATATAAATAGTAATCTCTGAACTCAGGTATATGGGTTTTATTAAGTATAAGACTGGTTTTTATGGATGCATAATGATATTATGTACTTTGGATACTTTTCTTTGCATATAAATTCTTAGATGCATATTAGCAGTATATGCTTTGCCAAACATAAAAGAATATGGATGGTTTGCAACTACTAAGTGTTTACATTCTCTCTCTATCTATCTCTCTCTCTCTCCTTCTAAATATAAGGTCGATACATTCACCTAGCTCAAGGGGTGGGGATCTCCATAGCCCAAGGGACGGGGAAAATATGAAGTGTGACACCACTTAGTAGTAAAAATATATCAAAAGACATCTAAAAATATGTGTTTACCCGATTATCTCAGTAATAATGTTTTATTTTACCTTTTCTTCTTTCTCAAAATTTTCAAGTATGCAAGCACAATATATATGTATCTTTCAACCAGGTAGACAACACATTATGTTGTTCGTTGTGTTTCACATATGTTTTAGGTTCATAGCTAGAGGGTAAGATGTGAGCAAGTTGTACAAGTTGTACCTATTGTGTAGATCTTGATTAGCATACATGTACATTGACTTGTAAAATCTCCTTCAATATGTAATTTGAATTCATTTGTAATAATTTGTGTTGTAATTATATACATGTTGAATGTTGAGAAATTTTATGGTGTATGTTATGGTTGAATGTTCATGTATGCATATTATGCTTCCACATCACTCTCTAAAACAATTACCTAACGTTTTTGGGTTTGTCCTCTCAGGCCTTCTAAGTCTCAAGATGGAAGAATTCTGAGACGTCACACATACTGCCACATTATAAGGGATTATTAGCACCTCATGACTTTCTATTACATGCACCAATCTAAACCTAGTTCTCAAACATCTAGGTGATAACCTAGATGATATGTCAAACCTAGTTCCTATAGAATAACTTACTAGGTTTCTAGGGTTTTAAGTGAAAGGTTAAATTTAGTTTGTATTTCATGGTGGGAAATGGTTAGGTGTAGCTATTTTTCATGATCCGATAGCAACTATGATGTCCCTAGATTCTACATTCCCTAAAACCTATTAGGTCTAGAGGATGAAATCTGAAAATGTTACTCCATGTGCAAAGTATTGACATTGTTTGCATACAAGAAAAAACAACCATAATCATACACCAAAACATTTATCAACATTCAACACATATATATTATAAAATAAATTATTACCACTTATTGTTACATATTGAAAGGGGAATTTTACACACACTGATCATGTATGCTAACTAGGACCATACACAATATCATCATCAATATGTCTACATTTAATTCTTGATATTTTAGGTTCAAAATTAGGGTTTAGAAAAACCTAGGTCCAATATGGTATTAGTATGGTCTTTAACATTTTTATACTGGACTATATGTCATAATCAGGCTGTGGATCAATTTTCATAATTTTTTGATGGTTTTCCTTTTTATAGAATTAATATGAGATTTAAAACATCGAATTAGTCAGTAAAATGAAAATACCTAATATTAGAAATAATGTTCCATTTAGAGTCCAAAAATGGGTTTTAATCATCATTAAGGATCTATGTGAATTTTCTTAGAATGAATATTAGCTGGATATTGTCTATTCTTGTAAATTAAAACTAAGAAAAATAAAATCATCTATATAAGAAAATTTTAGTAATTGTTCTTCAAAAGGTTGATCTAGTGGTCCTATAGTAACGTAGACATTTTTGAGACCTTGGATATTTTGTAAATATTATTTGGATTTGGGGCTATATCTATTGATGTATGCAAGCTTTACATATTTGCATAAAGAGATGAATTACCTATTTGGAAATTACTTGGCCATTGGATCTTCTAGATTAGCCACTTTGGATAAGTGTGACATAATCTATAGGAGACTCGTAGTTCTATGTTGGGTTGCTATAAAGCTGGCTAATGTGTTGGATGGAAACATCCCAATTCACTAGGTTAGAATCTAGCCCACATCTCTCCCCCTCACTTCTATGCGCCACAACCATTTGAGTTTGCTGAAGTTGGTCCATTGTTGTTCTAAGAAGGAGGCCATTCTACAATGTTGGATCTCTTGTGTGTTGAAGGTGTGATCTTATGGCCTCTCTGTCATGGCCAAAGGGTTGGAAAAGATCCTCCTCCATCCTTTTATTTCTTCACTGGAACCCCATCGAAGCAAGAGGTCATACATGATAAGGTTCCAAAGGTCACTCTATGCTTATCTGTCGCTGCAACAACATACCTTTATCATATCTCTTATTATCAAAGAAACCATCCCATGCAGTTATGGAGGTGTATACGCCCTCACACTATCCTTATTCTGTCTATAATACAAGTAATCCTTGGTTGGATGCCAAAACCTCGACAAATCCAAACTTGTCATCTTGGCGTATTGTCACAGGTATGAAGAAATAGGGGATCATATTCTTTCCTAGGTTCACTTTACATGCTTCCAAAATATTGTACAAACCATCCATGATTCTTTATCTTGGTCTCGATTTTACCTCCAAGGTCTAGAAGAATCTTCTGAAACCAATATGTTCCCTTACTGGTTCACCTTGGTCAGATTGCATTGCTTCTTCTAAAGTCTATTGGGATTGTTGGGGTAACTTGATGGGTTTTTTATTGGGTTTCAATACCAATACCAGATCTTCTGTCTAGACTACATCCTTCTCCCAACCTTGGTAGCTTACTTCTAGAGAGGAGAATGCCAGGAGAGAGGGACTCACTATAGTAGATTCTCTTTATATAGGACTAGTGCTACAAGGTTTAGAGATCTGGGGGTCCTACAGATGCAATAACTCTAGGAAACACCCCTAGAACTCTGAGGTTGACTTAATCATCAATGGTCAAATGACATTTACCTCCTCCTCATTTGTTAGAGCTGGGAGATGACAAGGTCTATAGGGATGCCCATGCAACTAATCCTCGCATGACACATTTTGTCACATGTCATGAGCTTTAAATAAAAAATGAATAAGGTTTAGAATAACATATAAATTGAAGGCCAAAAACTTCAAACTCTTGTATCTTCTAGTAGGAGCCTCTAATAATGATGATATTATTAACATAGACTCATGATATCTTAAATTAGGTTCTCTCTAAGTTTGGGAAATAAAATCATCTTTTGTCCAATCAATTAGTTCCTCGATACAACCTAATATTTAAGTGTATAAACCTTGAATATAAATCAATGCATCTTGACCAATAAGTTCAAAATACTTTCCATGATCCTAAAATACCTAAAGACTCATAATTTGACCACCTGAGTTTGTTGTGACTATTGAATAGGACTCTTGGCCTCATATGTACTAAAATCAATCAACACATTTTGTTTATCATGATTAAACTCACTTATGTGTCACTAATATCAATATTATTGAGAGGGACGAATGGATGATCTCCTGACTTACCCCTAAAAAAAATCAATATTATTTATTTTCATACTATTTAGGTGTTCATAATTTATCGTTGAACTACTCAATTTGGCTCAACTATCTACTATACATGTATGGTCCTAAAATTCTATAGTGGGTAAAAAATCCCTAAAATCTGGCTTATCGTATCTACGTACTATTATTTTCTTTATTGGAAAAGTTGGTATATACAATAATTGACTACTACATATCAATTTATTTTATATGAAACAAAATTCAAAATATATCTGGAAGAAATTTCATGGAACAAATTGTAAAATGGGTAAATCTATATGATTCATGCTCTAAGAGATATAAGATATGATGAATATGCCACCTAATCCTTGGATATACTATTCATTTCCAAAGACAAATGACCTGCTATAGACTTACCTTTGTGAAGGTTGGTAGGTATGCCATGGTATAGACTTCCCTTTTGGAAGGTTGGTTGATACACCAGGATGTCCCCGAAGACTTGTGACATGGGATTTATACATGTCAATTAATAACGAAAATATTAAAGAAAGACAAATAGATAAATCATGTCAGTTTATAGAAAAAATTATTCTAATATACATTACAAGATGAATATTCTATATAAAGTATACCCTAAAGGTCATATTTTTGTGTTCTAGAAAAACTTGTTTGTGACCACAAGATACACAATTTCTTTGTGATCTAAACTACAAATAGTTGACAGTAGAGAAGTTACTTGAGGGACCTTTATGAGCAAGTCCACTGAAAGAATGTTAGTGTTTGACCAACCACGAATAATGGGTCATTCTATGTGCATGATGTAGTTAGGGAGGATAGATCCTTACATAAATAATGGCAATCAACAACTCAGTCAACTGTGTAACTTCTACTTCTCAAGTTTCAATTTTTCCATCCATCCAAATATCCATTTTGAGAATGCATCTCATTGTTGCCCCCAACCGAGTCTTCCATTGTTAACTAGTTAAAGCACATGCACCATATTTGATTCATATTCTGCAATGATACTTAAACCCAATAATTTTGTATGCCTTTTTATTCTAGATGTTGCTTTTATATCATTATGCTAAGATTACATTGGTTCATTTTTGTGGAAGACACAACATGTATTATGTCTATGATGACATTCAATATAAGCGATGTCCAATATACTGCTACAATCTATAGACTTTGTGTAACATCCCAGGATTTGAGGCCTGGTATAAGTTGATCTTAAAAGGAATGATTGGACTACCCATATCACCAAGGTGCACCTCCTTTTCCGGGAGCCCATCACTAAAGAACTCCATAGTTAAGCGTGCTCAGCTTGGAGTAGTACTAGGATGGGTGACCAGTCGGGAAGTTGATCTTGGCTTGCGCGTCAGTGTGGACAAAGTGCGCAGTTAAGGCTAGTGGTGGTTTGTGGGGCCAGTCATCATTCCTGAAACCCTGCTAGAGCCTTGGGCAGTGGGCCCAGGCGTTACACTTTGTAATAAATTTAACTATCCAAAGAAAATTCCAAGAGCAATGTCATGTAGATGATTGTAGAACTGAAATGTAATTGTTGCTTGGGGAACTGAATTATCATTTGTTAAATGAATGAAAAAGATGATATCTATTTACACTAGTTTATTAGTTGCTATCACATCCATGGTTGGAAAACAAGTTCCCATGATAAAGAAGAAACCAAAATGTAGTCTAAATGAAACAGTGGTAAAACCAATGATTTTGAGAAGGTTGATCAAAATTAGTGAAAATCCCAATCAGAAAGTAAGACAAAAATATATAGCTCTATAATCTTAAGATCTCGATCAAAGTTAGAGTTTTTGTCACATGGCCATGATTTCAACAATAAGCATGCAGTGCATGGATGTTATTGCATTACTTCAACTTCATCAATAAGTGGTTTACCGTTTTCTAATCAACCATCTACCTATTGCTCATCAAATCTCACTTGAAGGTCTGATGCAATGTCTATTGTTCTATCAATAGTATGCAACAAAGAAAATTGGTATGTTGATATCTTAGTACAATTTTCTACGAACTCAATGAAACTATTAGATCTATTTGCAATGAAGATAAAGAGTGCACAAAATAATATTACAATATCTATCATAATTGTCTCAGGTGCTTCTTTAGAAATTAATTGTACACTTTCATGCTAACACATTTTATTATGTAAGTTAGTGCCGTTGTATTTATGATTTTTTTTAATTCCTTAGTTCATTTAAACCTCGGCCTACAAGCCTGGTCACAATCATCTAGTCGTGCATCATGCTATTGTGCCCTCCCACGCCCCCCCCACACACATCATGTGTCTTATCTAATACTTTTTCATCAAACCAGTTTGTGGTGAGAAAATTCCAAAACTCATGGTAACTTTGTCTACTTGTGTTTAAAATAATGTATTACATACTTAGATTCATGTTGTCTATCTTTTCATGCAAAATATTTCCTATTTTTTGTAAATGTGCATATGAATGTACATGTCAACTTATGTAGGCTGGAGAAACTGTTAGCTGCTATATAGGAGCAAGAAATAAAATAAGAGCATTTGTGGGGATTAGTTCTAGAATTTCAATTACATATATAGAAGATTGGGAAAATATTAAATTCCCTAATGTGGATCATCTTCTAAAATCATATCATCTAAGGACTTCCAGATAAGGAGAATATGATGTCCAGATATTGCACTACAATAGAAATATTGAGAACAAATTATTATCTCTCTATCATTTCAACCGAACTCCCAAGAATCATTCACATTATGAATTTCTCTCTAGTCATTCATGAGTGTAATTTTTTCATTTTTGGGGGACATAATGTCTATTTAAAGTTATTCTATGTGAAAGAATGTTTCTTTAATATTATTGTTACACCCCGATCTCACAATTTCCTCAAATCATGAGATTAGGGCATAAGATAGGATTTATATGTAACACAAAGAACACCCTTAACTTTTTTTCTTTTCTTTAAAACTCTTGTTTCCCCGCATTGAACCACATAACATCTTAACAAAGAAATCTGAACATTTCTTTTACTAATCAGACTTCAATAGTAAAGGTACATGTATAAACGTTCATGATGTCTCTCACACCTTATGCACATAAAACTTGCTAATTAGCATACATATCAAAAGAGGAACAATATTACACATCGTAATTACAACTCACTCTCTTATCTCTTACTGAGGACCTAGAGTGACAAGGACCGACTGACTCAACTAATCTTGTACTTAACTCTTGTGGAGGATCTACACTGATGCTCTGTCCATCTTCAAGTCCACGCGGTTAACCCTAAAATGTTTGAGTAGAGGGGTGAGCCTACTCGTTCAGTGAATGAGTACTTCAAGGAAACAGTATAAGGCACTAATGTGATTACAGATATAACTTTGAGTAAACGTTATGAAATTTAACAACAATAAATACTACACCGAGCAGTTCTAAAACAATATAATTGAATTAACAAAGAATGTAAATATTGCATCCAAAGAATAACTACTAGGAGACTATGCTCTACTCTTCCTTAACTCTTTCATTTATAAGGAACTCTGTGAACCTTTATGATCATATTTTAACTTATGCCCCAAACATATGCAGCGCACTCTACATATGAAGATCTGTAGCGAACTACAATCCCACCGTACAAGACTTAGCGACACACCCAGAAAATGCTAAGTCTGACTTCTCGTCCTGGTCTGCACAGGACTCTCAGGCTCTCAAGGGCCTCAGGCACTCAAGGGCCTCACAGCACTCTCAGGCTCTCAAGGGCCTCACTACAGTCTCAGGCACTCAAGGGCCTCGCTGCACTAACTCTGAGTGCTCTAGACTCCTCCCGCAACCTGTAGTGCACAGTCAGAGGGTCTGGGTTACCACCGTGACACACGCACGGATTATTGTTGAATAACCCCTATTTTACTCCAGTGCCACCGTGACACACGCACGGATTATTGTTGAACATTGGTCACCGACCATCTAGACTCAGGGCTAGATCGGTCGTTTCACCCCAAAGGTACAGACCGCGCAATGGGGTTCTACGGTGTTGGGGCACCTAAGTCTATTAACTGATTAACATATAAACACTTAAACAGGAATATCACATTTCATACTTATTTCACATTCTGAACATCACTTGAAAACACATATACATCATTTGTCATTTTTAAACATGACTCAGTAACATCCCTTTCTAGGGCATGTCATATCTCATCACCTGCAATTTATAAGATATGTATTGAAAATAAGAAGCCCTGCAGTATGTAGATATCAACTCAGAAAGAACAAGCATATAAAGTTAAATGCACTAGAAACATACAGTTCAACAGTTAAGTATCACCACATTTCATATCGAGACCTTTCATGTCACAATAACATGATTCATTGAACACCCTATCCTTAGGGTTTCATTTGCCTCATTCACCTTTTCATTTACCTCATTCACTTGTCACATGGCTCTCATAAGGATTTCATAGGATATAAGCATTCACTAAATAAAGATTGTTTTCAACAAATCATATACAATCGATATATGTATGAAACCATGGAAATTGAACTAAATTTAGGTTTCCATGCTATTCACTGAGATATCACACACCAAGGATAAAATTCAAATAAGGTAATCCATGAGGTACATCCTAACCACTTATAAGATTACTAGTCCTTTTCAATAAGGTTGAAATTCTAGAGATATCTCAATTAGGTTAAACCCTAAATTACATCATATGGTATAAATCTGAAAAGCATTCTTACTAGGATGTGTTGTATACGTTTCTGATGTGAATCTACCATCAAAGAGTCATTCAAACAAAGAAGGAATCCATATCATATCAATTTGCAACAACTTAAATTAAACGGACATTTCAGGGTTTAGAATCACATACCAAGCAATTAGGGATTTGGATGCTATAATCAAATTTCGTGCATTATACTATTTAAAGGAAGAACCCACTCACCCTAAGGTGTGAAAACACATCAAAACTGTAGCTCAACTCAGGGAATCTCGAACTCATATCAAGTCCCTAGCAAATCGCCCAATTCTTCTTCCATTCCACTAGGAAACCTTGAAAATGAGGGATTATGAAGAAAGGGTGAGAAAAGAGGGAATTTCGACATCATCTTGGATCAAATCAGAGCATGGACGGAATCTTGACATGAGAGAGAAGATTCACCATAAAAGTCTATGCAAAGGATCCAAACTTACTTGATTTCATCATTCCTCGGACCGCAAAACCCTAGGTCAGCAATTCCTCCTCTTTCTCCACTCAAGCCCTAACTCTCCCTCTCTCTCTAGATTTTCATTTCACTAGGATGTATGATGAAGAATGAGAGCTGTGTGTGTGTGTGGTCGATCATATAAGTCAATTTAGCTGCTTGGGTCAATTGCATATTGACCCAACTCTCAACTTTAATTATATTGGCTGAATATTCAGTTATACAAAAGTTACTGTAATTCGTTTATTTCAGAGATCAAACCTTCTCCAACAATTATGGCAATTTACCACGTTGTTTATAATTGATCTATAAAGCTTCAGTTAAAATTTAAGATCATTTGGAGTTACCAATAAATAATTAAAAATAGAACAATGCACTGCTATATTGCAGTCTGCAGCAGATTCGGTCGAGTTTGTCCTGCACAGAACTCGACCGACACCCACACTGTAGAGATCAAAAGTCATCCACAAATTACTCCAATTTAAAAAAGTGTCTAAAACTGTGTTTTTCAAGCACAGTTAAAATTTGAGATCAATTGGATATACCAATAAAAAGATAAAATTCAATTACCACACTGCTATATAAATCTGGAAATATGATCGGTCGAGTTTGAAACTTGACCGATAAACAGGTCAGAACATTCTTCAAAAATTCTGATATTTACCAAGGTTTTTCACATTTTATATATCCAAATCATATCCAAATTTGAATAAATCAGAGTTACACATAAAATACTAAAAATCATTTAGTGAGACATTCTACTTATCAAATTCTGTATTCATATGTCATCAAAACCCTATTTTGGGCCGATTAGGGTTTATGCTTCTCAAACCCTAATTCTCAAGACAAAAGAACATTTAGACTTCTTATCATAGTTAAAACATCCTAATTGTGTTATCGTCATTAATTAGATTTCAAGAATGATTATTCTAATTAATCTTTGCAATTGTCTAGGTAAACCCTAGTTTACCAATTAAGCTCAGATGGGGTCGTAACAACTATCCCCCCCTTAGAATGTTTCGTCCTTGAAACATAAACCTACAAGAAAGATACATTCAAGGTTATTCTAAGCTTCTAAAACCTTCCATGCCATTATATTCTTGTATTTCATACCTGAATGTAGTTTTCAACATTAGATCTTTTAATTCTTTACTAAATCACAACATATTTCAAATAGTTCTCAATGATATCAAGCAAATTCTTTATGCCACAGTCAAACATAGAATGCAAAGATAAACCACCACGCTTTCACTACGCAACTCTGATATTCTGATACAACTATCTCAACTTATGCGGCTCAGAAAGTTCTATTGTTCTGTATCACCTTTAAGTGACAAAAGCGAGTTCACCATGTTGTTTTAAACTTTAATAAAGTGTTATTCAAATAGCAAATCAGTCTTGAATTAAAAGACTAGATTCAACAATCAATTGCACAATACTACTCTTGGCATCCCCATTGGGTCATGGATGCATGAGGTGAAGCATTACCACCTCATTCCATACTATCATGTTTCGATCCTGGGACCTGTGGGTTATGGGCCCACACACAATTCAAAGTGTAACCATCGTATTATATAATTTTAGGGTTTCAACAACAGTAATAAGGTAATCCACAATTGTATCAGTCATTCAAGCATTAATCATGCTCAATTACCATCACTCAGTTATATTAGAGCTAGGTATAACAAGCTACACCTCATTAGGGTTACTTGTCCAGACAATCTGATTATCATCCCTTTCTTTTAATATGAGTGAATAAGTATGACTACCTTGTTCAGGGTATCTCTCCATGTGTTCTGACATCATCCAAACTGTATCACCATATCACAAATACACAATAGTAAAATGCATATCAGGTATGAATTACTACAACTATCATACGCCTTTAATTTAACATATAGCTTGCACAAATACACTGAAATCATATGTAGAACCAACTTTCATACCTTAATATGCCTTCAACAAATCATACATGTAAAAACAAATTCACATATTACACAAAGCTAGTGTTTTCCCATATCTCTCTGCTCATTCATTACTTCTTTACTTTTTGCTACCTATCCTTTTCATATGATTATATACAATAAACACCATTAACATTGAAGTATTTAAGATAGGAATAGATTATTCATCATTCTTGCTATCACACAAGAATTTATTTCTTATCGCACTTCATCATATAGTATGTCACTATTACATTCACTAGATGACCCTACCAAGGTAGTTATACATCATATATGATTCATTTTCTCTTATCATTTCATTCCCACCTTGCTCTCATTAAGGAATATATGAAAGAGAAGATGATTTTAAGACTTGGAATACTTGTATTCAAACATTCCCTTAATACATTCTCGCATGTAGATTTACTTAGTTATCAACAGAGATATTTGATTAATTATCACTTGCTTGAATCTCACAACCTCTTTATTTTATAACTTCTCCATCATATTTCCAAACTCTTTCTTACGTTTCATAGTCCTCTTACCATATACTACTCTTTAACCCGTCATCTTTAATTCTAAATTTTTCTCTTATGACCATGTTGCTTATTCATATGTATGGTCATGTATACCATGTTGCGCATATTTACTCCTTTATCTTTATACTATTGTGAAGTTAACGTTCTAAATTAATAGTCCTTCTATTAGTTTTTCCTCATGTTGAATACATTACATATTCTTCATTTTTAAATCAAGTGGATCATGCATGGGTCAAACATAGTTTCTCTTTCAATCAAGTTTTTCTCTCCTGAATACAGTCTACCTTTGTATGACTTATTCATTCGTTAAACTACACCTATGTTCTTTGCTTTGAAACTAGTTTGTTGTTCTAGTCTTATGAATTACATGTTCATACGATTCTCTTTACTTTTACTCTTTTGAAGACTCTTTACTTCTATGGACCTATTGAATGCTCAACCCTATTCTCTACTTAGCCTTTGCTTTAGAGTTCATAAAAGCATTATACTCTATTCTATGATTCATTCTTCATGATTGATTCTTTCTATCTTGAATCATACATACATTTCACATATCTTTTCTATATTTCATATGTATAGTTCATATAATATTAATCAATAAACTGATTATGAATCTTATATCATGTTCCTTTATTCCCAATTAAGGGTTTCTCATATGAGGCCCCAAAATTGAACCTCAGATATCAGTTTCAACTAATTCTTAGTTGTTCTGATCTTGCCCATATGTTTCAACATCTTACTGTATGTACATTCTTACTCTGATGTGGGTCTAATTATTCAAATTCTATTCTTATTATACTATTGATAGGATTCATTAGATCCTAGTAACGCATCCTGCCAGCCGGACCAGGCCAAACCTGAAGTCCTGAAGCCAAG
Organism: Alisma plantago-aquatica; assembly: GCA_963693085.1. Classification (NCBI taxonomy): domain Eukaryota; kingdom Viridiplantae; phylum Streptophyta; class Magnoliopsida; order Alismatales; family Alismataceae; genus Alisma; species Alisma plantago-aquatica. Next base: position 1,342,862,961 of record OY856412.1, on the reverse strand, counting down.
AACTATAAGGGATTACTCAACTCCTATTCATCTCAGAAGTGTGGAAGAAAACTTATCCACTAACAAAAGCTCATTCAAAGGTCAATTCTAGTCTACTTGTTACAAAGAATGAAATTAATAAATGCTACAACTGCATAGTGTGCAACAATTCTTAAAGACCCATATATATTTCAAAGTACTGAGTATTTCAATTCAAACATATAAGAGCATTTCTATACATTTCCAACAAAAACAACATTATGAAATGTAAGTTCTATCTCCTTTTACATTTATGCTCTTAATTATTGTTTCTTTTCTCATTTTCTAACCCTAACATTTCTAGGGTTCCTCTCTAGCCCATTCTTCCACTGTATACCTGGCCAGGGTATACGTGAGAGAATAGACAGAGTAGCTTGTACTGGTTGATCCAAGTACTCAGATATCGGGCCAGGATATCCAAATACTCAAATCCCCAAAGCTAACATCAAAACATCTCCTATCTGCCACACTTATGACGCTAACTTACTAACTTAATGGTCCTTGACAACTCACCCTAAGCTCTGATACCAAGTTGTTACACCCCGATCTCACAATTTCCTCAAATCATGAGATTAGGGCATAAGATAGGATTTATATGTAACACAAAGAACACCCTTAACTTTTTTTCTTTTCTTTAAAACTCTTGTTTCCCCGCATTGAACCACATAACATCTTAACAAAGGAATCTGAACATTTCTTTTACTAATCAGACTTCAATAGTAAAGGTACATGTATAAACGTTCATGATGTCTCTCACACCTTATGCACATAAAACTTGCTAATTAGCATACATATCAAAAGAGGAACAATATTACACATCGTAATTACAAATCACTCTCTTATCTCTTACTGAGGACCTAGAGTGACAAGGACCGACAGACTCAACTAATCTTGTACTTAACTCTTGTGGAGGATCTACACTGATGCTCTGTCCATCTTCAAGTCCACGCGGTTAACCCTAAAATGTTTGAGTAGAGGGGTGAGCCTACTCGCTCAGTGAATGAGTACTTCAAGGAAACAGTATAAGGCACTAATGTGATTACATATATAACTTTGAGTAAACGTTATGAAATTTAACAACAATAAATACTACACTGAGAAGTTCTAAAACAATATAATTGAATTAACAAAGAATGTAAATATTGCATCCAAAGAATAACTACTAGGAGACTATGCTCTACTCTTCCTTAACTCTTTCATTTATAAGGAACTCTGTGAACCTATATGATCATATTTTAACTTATGCCCCAAACATATGCAGCGCACTCTACATATGAAGATCTGTAGCGAATTACAATCCCACCGTACAAGACTTAGCGACACACCCGGGAAATGCTAAGTCTGACTTCTCGTCTTGGTCTGCACAGGACTCTCAGGCTCTCAAGGGCCTCAGGCACTCAAGGGCCTCACAGCACTCTCAGTCTCTCAAGGGCCTCACTACAGTCTCAGGCACTCAAGGGCCTCGCTGCACTAACTCTGAGTGCTCTAGACTCCTCCCGCAACCTGTAGTGCACAGTCGGAGGGTCTGGGTTACCACCGTGACACACGCACAGATTATTGTTGAATAACCCCTATTTTACTCCAGTGCCACCGTGACACACGCACGGATTATTGTTGAACACTGGTCACCGACCATCTAGACTCAGGGCTAGATTGGTCGTTTCACCCCAAAGGTACAGACCGCGCAATGGGGTTCTACGGTGTTGGGGCACCTAAGTCTATTAACTGATTAACATATAAACACTTAAACAGGAATATCACATTTCATACTTATTTCACATTCTGAACATCACTTGAAAACACATATACATCATTTGTCATCTTTAAACATGACTCAGTAACATCCCTTTCTAGGGCATGTCATATCTCATCACCTGCAATTTACGAGATATGTATTGAAAATAAGAAGCCCTGCAGTATGTAGATATCAACTCAGAAAGAATAAGCATATAAAGTTAAATGCACTAGAAACATACAATTCAACAGTTAAGTATCACCACATTTCATATCGAGACCTTTCATGTCACCATAACATGATTCATTGAACACCCTATCCTTAGGGTTTCATTTGCCTCATTCACCTTTTCATTTACCTCATTCACTTGTCACATGGCTCTCATAAGGATTTCATAGGATATAAGCATTCACTAAATAAAGATTGTTTTCAACAAATCATATACAATCGATATATGTATGAAACCATGGAAATTGAACTAAATTTAGGTTTCCATGCTATTCACTGAGATATCACACACCAAGGATAAAATTCAAATAAGGTAATCCATGAGGTACATCCTAACCACTTATAAGATTACTAGTCCTTTTCAATAAGGTTGAAACTCTAGAGATATCTCAATTAGGTTAAACCCTAAATTACATCATATGGTATAAATCTGAAAAGCATTCTTACTAGGATGTATTGTATACGTTTCTTATGTGAATCTACCATCAAAGAGTCATTCAAACAGAGAAGGAATCCATATCATATCAATTTGCAACAACTTAAATTAAACGGACATTTCAGGGTTTAGAATCACATACCAAGCAATTAGGGATTTGGATGCTATAATCAAATTTCATGCATTATACTGTTTAAAGGAAGAACCCACTCACCCTAAGGTGTGAAAACACCTCAAAACTGTAGCTCAACTCAGGGAATCTCGAACTCATATCAAGTCCCTAGCAAATCTCCCAATTCTTCTTCCATTCAACTAGGAAACCTTGAAAATGAGGGATTATGAAGAAAGGGTGAGAAAAGAGGGAATTTCGACATCATCTTGGATCAAATTAGAGCATGGAAGGAATATTGACATGAGAGAGAAGATTCACCATAAAAGTCTATGCAAAGGATCCAAACTTACTTGATTTCATCATTCCTCGGACCGCAAAACCCTAGGTCAGCAATTCCTCCTCTTTCTCCACTCAAGCCCTAACTCTCCCTCTCTCTCTAGATTTTCATTTCTCTGGGATGGATGACGAAGAATGAGAGCTGTGTGTGTGTGTGGTCGATCATATAAGTCAATTGAGCTGCTTGGGTCAATTGCATATTGACCCAACTCTCAACTTTAATTATATTGGCTGAATATTCAGTTATACAAAAGTTACTGTAATTCGTTTATTTAAGAGATCAAACCTTCTCCAACAATTATGGTAATTTCGCACGTTGTTTATAATTGATCTATAAAGCTTCATTTAAAATTTAAGATCATTTGGAGTTACTAATAAATAATTAAAAATAGAACAATGCACTGCTATATTGCAGTCTGCAGCAGATTCGGTCGAGTTTGTCCTGCACAGAACTCGACCGACACCCTCACTGTAGAGATCAAAAGTCATCCAAAAATTATGCCAATTTAAAAGCGTGTATAAAACTGTGTTTTTCAAGCACAGTTAAAATTTGAGATCAATTGGATATACCAATAAAAAGATAAAATTCAATTACCACACTGCTATATAAATCTGGAAATATGATCGGTCGAGTTTGAAACTCGACCGATAAACAGGTCAGAACATTTTTCAAAAATTCTGATATTTACCAATGTTGTTCACATTTTATATATCCAAATGATATCCAAATTTGAAGTAAATCAGAGTTACACATAAAATACTAAAAATCATTTAGTGAGACATTCTACTTATCAAATTCTGTATTCATATGTCATCAAAACCCTATTTTGGGCCGATTAGGGTTTATGCTTCTCAAACCCTAATTCTCAAGACAAAAGAACATTTAGACTTCTTATCATAGTTAAAACATCCTAATTGTGTTATCGTCATTAATTAGATTTCAAGAATGATTATTCTAATTAATCTTTGCAATTGTCTAGGTAAACCCTAGTTTACCAATTAAGCTCAGATGGGGTCGTAACAACTACGATGACAAATACTATATTAATTGGCATGTTTTCTTGTCCTACTTTGAGAATAGTTAAATGTGTATGCTAGTTGTCACCCTTCATATAGGAAAGTATCCTTCCATTAGTAGGAAAAACTACCATCCTAAATGATACAACTCGAATGGGGATGAGTGATAAATCCTTAGATAATACTGCTGGAATAAGCAAAAAAATCATTATTCTTCACATCAAAAGACCAAAGAAATCCCTTCGTAGATATTTTGAGTTTTGTTCCATATACAACGAGATATGTGATTATTGTATATCTTATATCAACACTATAAATGAAAGATATTTTCCCATTTTGTGTATGAAGAGCCTTCCATTCCACTCAAAACACTAACTTTTATCTCCTTCCACAGATTTTATGAGTATTAGTTATATTTTTGTTATATACTATAAATACATACATAATTCTCTTAAACTAATTATATTGAACATAATTATTTATAATTTTAAAAGTTTTATATTATTTTGGCCTTTTCACTTTATAATCCTATGGAATTATGAATTGTGAAATATGGATAGCCTAGGAAGACAAGACAAGCACTCAATACTTAATTGGGTGTTATGGCCTCAATTCACTTAGGGTAATGTTGATATGGATGTTCCTATCAATATATTTATTTCCTTACCAAAGCCTAAGTATTCCTTTTAACATATAGGTATTACAGATCATCTTCATCCACTCAGGTGTTACATGTATCATAATGGTATTTCTATTTATAGGATCCAGTCTTTGAGAGGCATTAGTTATGATCTATCCAACTTTCGGACAATGGATCATTTCTAGGGACTCAAGGTAGAAATATTATAAACATAAAACTATCTTCACTCTCTTGTAAGGTTTGCATATACATATGTACCACCTTCCATTTTCCACTCATTACCCTTGATCATCTTTATTTTTTTTCTTTTAGAAACTAACTTGAACAAAGCCTAGATAAGGGATCTTCTAGTATTTAAAATAGTAAACCTTATTATCATCTATAAAATTAATAAATATGAGTTTTGAAACCCCAATCCATAATTCATTGCATTTGTATTGATTGTTGGTGGGTAGCCATTCATATGATAATTACAATGGGATACTTTGAACTCGATTTTATTGTTAATAGTGGAAATGTTGCTTATTATGTTTGTTTCAGTATGAGACTTTAATTAAATGTAATGATTCCCTATGAATGTATGACTCAGTGACATGTGATTTACGAGTTTAACACCTAAACATGACATCATATGTATCTAAGAGTATTCATTGTTGTCTATTTTCTAGTCAAATATTATTACATGAATGAGGATGACAATAGTATATTAAGACCGGTATGTGTGTTTATATATGATTGCATATCTTTAGTCATGATATCTAATATCAATTTAGACACACATGTACTTGTTAGTGAACAAGTGTACTAAATAGATTGATTTTAAGAGTGATACATGGAAGCCATGAAACGGTAGTCATAATCGTATCCTAATGTGATAATGGTGTATGTGATACTTAGACACTAAGTCTCTACAATGATGATATGCTCTGTATAATACTTTGATTACTACTCAAGGAAACCTTAAATAAGGGTTACCATAAAATTAGTGATTGGGTGCATTGTGGCACATGTAAATTATTATGAGTGATTTAGATGGAATTTGTCCACCTTACTGGAATGTATCCTATCCACTTCATGAGTGAGACTACGAAGTGAATGGAAAAGCTCATAAAATCAAATATCTGATATTGAGCTCAGGTTTATCTAAATGTCTTCCCATCAAGAAACATAAATTGAATATTAAAAGGATGATTATTCATGCCTCATATTTATTTTAGATATCTAAGACAGAGGGATTATAAAGTCATGATAACACTAGAGACACAAAGGTTAATCTTGTTCTCCAACTTATACAATTACTTTTGTATCAATTTTGTGTTTATACATACCTCCCGTTTCTTGTGAGATTGTAATATGATTACATATATTACTACCAACATAATGTGGAACCTATAGGGTCACACACATAGGATGCACATGGAATAGGGATATGCTCATACACAAAATTGCAAATTCCCAATTATTGAAGTTATAAATCATACATGCTACTAAATGGCTAAGTATTATGTATATGTCTATGAAAAATATATCCTAGATGGTTGGCTACAAGTTCTACCCAATCGACTGGTTGTTAGACAATAAAAATGTGATCAGCTGGTCGACAAACTAGATGTCATGGTTATTGGAACCCTATATGAATGCTTGGAGTCATCAACCTATTGACAATTACTAGTGAACAAATGTGATTAGACAATTAACTACTTAATGAAATGGTATCAAGAACATTCTAAATCATTCACTAAGCCTAATGGATCAACATGAGTTTTTAAATGCATGTAGAAATTTTTCCCATAATTTTTTTCTTGGTTCATATAAAAATACTATCTCTAGACTCCCCTAATTTGATGGGTAGATGGCTAGGGTTATCAACACACATTATCCATGCGACAAGCCTGAGTGGTCATTACCCAGAAGAAGATAGAGAGGAAAGAACAAGAAATATTAATACATCACGTCGAGAGACTACTACTTCATCTCGTGTCAAGAAATATGAATGGAATTCCATGTCTTCTTCAATGAAAATATAGAGATGTAAGAATCATGTATCTACATTTAGAGGATGAAATCAACCACCCTTTATACACCAAGACACAAGGATTGTGTCATGAAACTATTTATTACCCAGATCCAAACTCCAAATGACTAAATGTAATTGGTGAAAGGACCTAGGTATCCTTCCATACAATGAAGCACATTCACATAATGTATGCATGAATGAAACAACAAAAATAAGATTATAAACAATAAGGTAAGAAAACATGATATTCTATAAGATTCTCTAAGCATTAAAGGAATAAACCTAATCCAATCTTGGATCCACTTTAGATAGGTAGGCGTGTAGAGGCACGTCAACCATTGTACTAGTTGGATTGGAGTTTATTACTATCCATAACCTCCATGTTTGCCACCATACACATTACCTTAGTTTCACCATTATGGATCTTGGTTATTCCTAGGTTAATCAGATGTGTTATGCATTCAACATTTATAGGCCTATGTGTATGGATTTGATACCATTTGTCACTAGACTATTTGTTACCCTCATCCTACTTGCATTGACAAAAAAGTCAGTACAAATAGGGTTTGGATGTGCATCCGTAGATGGCACAAATATTTCACACATGCAATATATATGTAAAAGAAAAACAACAACATATAACAAGATACTTAAGGTAGAAAGAGACACCTACCAGTTACATATCAACATAACACATCTTTGTTTCATTTTAGAGTTTAGAATATGGATTGCATCTGACCTTCATTTGGTAACTGAAAAATTTATAGAAAAAATATACTAATGCTAAAACATTAGGCACACTATAAAAAGACATGTAAGAACAATTTAAGAGTAATATAAAAGGTGCTTGGCTAGAAACATCATAATAAATAAGAGGTAGAAACAAGACGTAACCACTTAACAACATTCTTTTATACAAAGCATGTTTTAGGTTTTTGTATCCATTATATTCACATATGCCTTTAACCACATCCAAAGGAAAGTTTTGTGGGGGGCATTTGAGGCTCAAATCCTATATGTCACCCTATTTCTTCATGTGGGATATCAAGACTAGCGTCAATGAGCTAACCCTATTTCAATCATGCCTTATGCCCTTACCACAATAATTTAGGCAGGTACACAAGACTAATATAATGAATTTATCTATATTATGTTCAAGGTTTGTTGATGTAGTATTTAAACATGAAAGTAGTATTCATAGGAATAATAGCTCAATCAAGTAACCATGTAGGCAATCATTCATATGAGCATACATACAAACAAGACAATTTCATTGTAGGGTCAAGAGATTGAGTGTACCTTGCAAGTATTGAACATATTATGATTTTTGAAAAAGATTCTAGAGAAGGTCTGGAACAAGGGGACCTAACATATAAAAATAAATAATAGTGGGTCTTAGATCAATTAGTTTTGGATGTCAAAATCATGTTATAAATCATATGGTTGTTCTCATAGACCCGGGTCCTACATCTTTCATGCATAAATTTATACATATCAACTTGTGTTCATTTATTCAACACAAAACTAGCATCTCAAAGGCACCTTAGATCTGTATAGTACACTCACATTTAATGGAGGGGTCACAAAGTGAGCTTATCTACGATTTGAAACCTTAGGTCTGTATAGTACACCCACATTTAATGGAGGGGTCACAAAGTGAGCTTATCTCCAATTTGAACTGGGTAGAGAAAGAGATCAGCATAAAGATCACATGTCATCACATAGACACAAAATATGTCAACTGGATCATTTTTAAAGCAATAAGGTCACATTTGCAAGTTATATGAGCACTAAATAAGTCAAGTTAGAATTTAGATCTATACTGAGCACTAAGTAAGTCAAGTTATAATTTAGATCTATACTATGGAAATTCTACTAATTTTAAGTTGATAAGATAAAATAGATATCATTGGAGCATGAGTTTATCAAGGTTAGAGCCCAAAGATCAAGATATGTGTTAAAAAAATGTTAGGTGTCTATGTTACATGTAACTAAAGGTGCATATGAGTGTGATTCATGGAATTTCTTGATGAAAATCATCATAGGATCTGATATGGAGGTGAACATATAGGTTTGAAGCATTACAAATCAACTTGTGTATAAGGATTTAACATCCAACCGTATAACATTCAAACATCACATTATAGGAAGAACAAGGTAAGAAAGTGAGCCTTTGTGCCATAAGAGATACTCATCGCAATCATATCATAAGATCATACTCAAATATGGCACATAACCTTAGGAAGTTCCTAATTCAAAAGTTAGGTGTCCATATGGTAGAAAAAAAGGCTAAAGTTTCCATCTCGATCAAGTTACATCATCCACTTATAAAAGGGGGGGTTGCTTAGGGTCAAAGTGATCATTATAGTGACCTTAAGATTATTTAAGGCATTGATCAAGTCCAAATGAACAAAGTTAATGATCTAAGGGCTAAAAGGGTATTTGATCATTAACACCTCAAGGAATCATAACAGAGCATAAGGATCATTAAATAAGTATAAATGCATCACTTTTATTAAAAATAGAGGAACCATGAGTACATTTAGGTCATGGAACTATTTTTTATGGGTAAGGATTATTTTCCTAATCAACTTGATATCCACCCTCTTTCCCATGTTGGTGATGGTCTTGCAAACTCATCCCAGCTTCCAATCTCCACCATCATTGTAAGGAGGTGAGATACCCAAAAAGGGGTTTGTAGCCGCATCGGCAGATGAGGGGCAGAACAAAGAGATGGTTGAGGTTCTAGGTCTAGGAAAACTAGAATAAAAGAGTTGGAAAAGGTAAGTAAAGGTGTTTCTTAGATGGAGATATGGTCAATAGGTGACAACGTGGCGGGAAAAGGAGGGTTGGTGGAGCTCAACGCCATGGTCGCCGACCATGGTACAAAGCTAAGTAACAAAGGCATATCCATTGGATGCAGGGCTTGATTTGTTGTACCAAGATGCAAAGTATACAAACCACTATTTTGGGATCCAATATCTTGACTGGTTGATGGAGTTTTGTTCAAATCATGTCTTGGTAGAAGGTGGGAATGGAAAAGGAAAATGGGTCACACACCCAAACATTTAGCCCATTTAAGTTAAAATATTATTAAATGGACTATAAAGAAAAGGTATTCACAAGGAACATGTCTCTCTCATCCAAGATCTGATTTGAACAAAATTTTCCACTTCAGAAATGTGATAGCAAGCTCTACAACATGAGCACAAGAGCAGGTTAGAGATATTATAGATACAATCAAAAATAGGAATGTAGATGAGTCAAGTAGCACAAATCTAGGTTTTATAATAAATCAAGTGTCACCATAGGACATAGTATAGAAGTTCATCCAATAGAACATCAAAACACATTCAAACAAGAAATTGAGTGGTAGAGTGTTGAATTAGTTGAAGGACAAAGTGAATAACACATTCAAGATGAGAGAGAAAAGTATATGTTGTCACAAGTCTCCCATTAGAAAGATGATGAAGAAGAAGATCTTCAATAAGAACACCTCTTGATATAAGAACATATATAAATAAACATCCCATACAAAGTCCATTGATAGTAACTTTACCAATTTGGAGCATTCAAACAATGGATTGATGTCATGCTGATGGGTGTGTAGAGGTGGTTGTTATTGATATTTTTCACTATACTATCTATGTTGATTATTCAGATCAGAGTTATGAATATTTCCTGTCAAGATATTGCAAAATGATAACAAGAACAAGGAGTATAATTCTGATGAGGATGAGTTGGAAATAAAGTGGGAAGAAGACTACCCTGATACCAAGAATAAGAAGGTTGAGGCCCAAAAGAAGAAGGACACTGAGACCAAAAAGGACAAGGAGGCTGATGCTAAGAAGGAGGTTGGGGTTCACAATGAGGAGGATGATGAAGAAAACAATGATGATGGGACTGAGGCAGACAATGAGAAGGACAATGTGGACAACAATGAGGTGGAGGCTGATAACATCAGTTTTGATGCACTTTTCATAGTATTTTCCTTAGTTAAAATCATTAAAATTTATGTTTAGATGTTTAGCTTTGTTCATTTTATCTCTAATATACTAAAATCCTAGTTTTAATTATGTTTTTTTGTTATTTGAAGGAATTCACTACAAAAATGGCAAGATTGATGGATAATCATCGATGTTCAAAATTTAGCGCTCAAAGACTCGATGGATACCTCAAAACCATTGACCAATCAGATCGAAAGTTCAAAAGAATCAACAATGTTGTAACAAATTCTTATCGATAGTCCCATCTAGCTCCACCACATCAAGAAGGAAGTCGACAAAAGTTATCGAGGCAGCACCAACAGTACCCTGAAGAGATCTCATCGACAGTTTAGCTCATCGATGTTTGGATTGATATATTTCCATTATTTCAAAACCATTGATGATCCTGTTGATAGAAGCATCCCTAGATGCCTTCATTGAGAGACTTGATGTCGACCATCGCGTCAACAAATTTATTGTCAATACAATAGAGATTAAGACCCTCAAAGACCGATAAACACTTGTCGAGGAACTAGTTCATCGACCATCAAGATCGAAAATAAGAAGACAGAAGGTCAATTCCACATGGACCATTCAGAGATCAACAAGACACAAATCAAAAACTACAAATAGGCCCCAAAGTGTCACATCAGATGATCTTGAAACCTCCGAGTCAAAAAGCTGAAAAGTTGTCGCCATGTTTAGAGCCCAAGAATGAGACATGTCGACTAGTTTGGAGCTATCAACCTCTCATTTGGTGGCTCGATCCACTTCCATTGATAGGTCAACAAACCTTATTGAATCTAGCATGAAAGTAGGAGGAGAGCCATCAACCACTAGTTGTCAACAACTAGCTATCGATCTCTTATTCAAAAAGTTGATTGGTTAGTAGATCGATCACTCGATATACCTTTGTATTGAGGTGTTACCCTTCTTTTCATTATCATAATTTGTTTACACTGTAATCTATCTCATTATTGCATCATGTGTGGCTAAACTCCATAACTTGGGTTGGGAGTAGCCATCAGGCCCTCCCAACCATGTAATTGTTCATTCTTCTATTTTATGGCATATGTTCTTTCAAGTTTTGTTCCTACACTCTTGTTTTACTGTGTTGCTTGATGATTAGGTACCCTCTTTCGACATTTGTTATGAATATTATTCGAGAGAATGATTTCAATAAAGATCTAGATTATAGTTTAGTAACGATACATGAAAGTGGAGAGTTGCTATAACAAAAGTCATACAACATTTCTTGATTTTTTGGTTATTATCTTGAAATAGAGAACCCCGTAGACAAAATTCTACTCAAATCCCAAGAGAAGGAAGGAACATATATCTTTATGACTGTTTGCAAAATTAGTTAAGTATATACATAATCTAGGAGAGAAGGTTTTACATGGTTGATTGGTGAAACCCAATCCAAGTCTCTTATATCATTGTTTCACAATTTAACTTTATTTTATTTCCTTTGATTTTTTGCAACCTTAGATTTACTGGTCGATTAGATTAATTCATTCCTTGACTGCCACACCATTAAATTCACTTATTTGATTCAACAAGATTAAGCTAAGACCACTTCATTTCTATTTTGTTATTCTCCTTATCCATGTGTTTGAACCCATACTACTACAATAGACTCCATTTTGAGTTGCGGACTGATCGGCCTAAATCACATGTCCAAAAAGAGTGGATCAAGAGTATTCAGACTATTGAATTTATAACTTGACACTCAGGGCCCCAAAACTATTATATGGGTTCCAATGTAGTAATCGAGATCGAGCCACATGGACAAGGGTGGTGAGTGATACGAACTTAGAGCCTTATCTCAGTTACACCAAACAAAAGGGTAGGTTAAGTTGATGTTCCTTATGGAATGATGTTACTCCAAACAAACAAAATAAGCAAAGGAAAAATAATGAAGAAAAAAAGAGAATAAAAGCAAACAAACACGTGATAAAAAAATATGGATGGGAACTTGGCTTTCGTTTCACCTACTAAGATCACTCACCAACATCCAAAACTCACACCCTTTGTATACCCTTATCAGGATTACAAGCAACCACCAATTATGTCTATTCCCTCCTATCTCAAACTTAGGATAGATTTAGATTATAGGGTTGTCTCTCTCTCTCGAGATGGCAAACAAATAACTCCCAATTACAACCATATTACCATTAGCTTAAATATTCCAACATTTTTGTGCATTCATGCAACTCCAAAACACTTAGATAAGATTAGTGATACTTTTTGGAGGCACTAACAATCAAACATCACAAGATGGTAGCTAATCATACAAGTGAAGCATTAAGACCATGTGGATGGAGATAATCCTTACTAAGAGCATATGTATTCAAACGAATGTAAGTATATAAATGTTGGGAGAGCCTTAGAGGCTACTCCCAACCCAAGTAATGAGTTTAGCCACTCATATTCATGAGTAGCATTATAGTTTTACACATGAAGAGTCAGAAAGGATAATAATGAAGCGAGTACACTTAGATGAATAGATCTAGAAGGGGAGAATGGGGATACACAAACAATGATCCCAAAAAACCATGGTTGGTGCAATCTATCTTCAAATCTGGATCTGGGGTGGGTGATAGTGAGTGGATGATCCTCCTTGCGAAGGATGAGTTGAAGATGATTGTGATGGTGTAGATCTTCTTTCTCCTCCAACTCTCTTCTTCAAAGATTCAAGATCAATAGAGAGGATGATGGGTGAGTGTGGAGTGCAACACCACTTTGTCGTCTCTCTTATGACCCCCTCCCTTCTGCATGGATGGGGTGGGGGTCTATTTATTGGCGGGTGTAACCAAATTAAAGATCACATCGATCATAGAGTGTCAAGGCTAAGCGACTGCAGAGGCATCGAGGCTTAGCAACCATAGAGGCATCAGGGCTCAACGACCATAGAGAGTCAGAGCTCAGTGACTGCAGAGGCATTGCATGTGATTCGGTCACAGAGGGACTATCATTCATGTATCATTGGGGATGTATGCTTCTTCGACCATAGGGGAGTTGAGGATCATGATCGTGACATGGTGCAAGACTCGTCGGTCACTGAGGTGTCCAGTCAAGGAACAAGCATCGATCGTCAAACTATGATGAATTTCTTCGATCGTTAGGTGATTTAGTCTGTTTAGAGTATAGGAAGAGAGGTGAGTCTTGGGTAAGAACGATAAAAGTTATCTGGGTAAAATATGGTAGAAGTGATGAAATAGAAATAAAATAAAATAAAAATGTCCACAAAATTAGATGTTATCATGTCACGCCCCGATCTCACATTAACCACAAACCACGAGATTAGGGCGCGACAGGATGGGATTTACGCATAAGCCGACCACTCTTCACTTTTTAAAACATTTTAAAGATATTATTAGGATAATCTGATTTATGCTGTAAAATGAAACTAAACAAACTGCGGAAGCATTTTTATTAAACTGACTAGCAATATAACAGAGTCTACATCATATTACATTGTTCGACATAAAATAAAGCATAACAGTTAATTTACATCTTTATACACATTCTCTCTCTCACTCACACCTTATCCCAAAGATCGAGGGGAAAGGACTAAGAGACCTCTAACTACTAACTACATATTCCTTCTACAGACTAGGCGTTAGGATGAAACGATCCTTCCGATTCCTGTTGCTGATGCTGACCTGAAAATGTTTTGAGTAGAGGTATGAGCCTACTCGCTCAGTGAATAGCATTTCACTTAGTTATCACTAAACAACTCGTCAGGTTTATAATTGAAATAAAACATATATGCAGTACTAAGCTGGGTAGTTCTAATAACATAACAGATTTGCAGATTATAATCACATTTCCATGCAATAACAGATAATTTGAACAGATAAACAGATATAAAGAAATAGCACAAAAGTTCGAATACTTAAATTTACTGTGATCCTATATGAGTACCAATTTATATTATTATTATGCCCTAATCATATGCAGTGTACCCTGCATATGAAGATCCGTAGCGAACTACGATCCCACCGTACAAGACTTAGCGACACACCCGGGAAATGCTAAGTCTGACGCCAGCCCTGCTCTTCCACAGGACCCCAGGCTCTCCGGCCTGACTCATAGGCTCTACGGCCTCAAGACACTACTCTGAGTGCTCTAGACTCCTCCTCTAACCTGAGTACACAGGCGGAGAGTCTCACCGGGTTACCTTCGTGACACAAACACGAATGATGTTGGATAACCCCCATTTTTCCTCCAGTGCCATCGTGACACAAGCACGATTGTTGTTGGACACTGCCTCTCTTTCCTCGTATGTCCGTGACACAAGCACGGATGATGTTGTAACATGAGTTTCACCCCTAAGAAGCAGATCTGTCAAAGGGGTTCTACGGTGTTAGGGCACCTAAGTCTATTAACTGATTAACAAACAAACAATTAAACAGGAATATCACATTTCATGCATATTGCACAATCTGAATATCACATGAAGCAAATATATATCCTTTATCATCATTAAACATGATTCAGTATCATTTATCCACTTTCGATGCTAAACATCTATTTTTAAATCAGCAAATACATTGCAACTATAATACAGGAAATTTCATCATTTTCACTAAGCATATTAGGTATTTCAAGTTCCAATGAAACTAACATACTCTATTGTATGTACTACACTATTTAAAAGTTATACTAACTGATACATAAGCAATTCAACATTTAAATTGAGTTAAATAATGATTACTGAATGAACTACTACTCACTGTACTGAAACTCGGCCGACCAATCTGGGAACTCGGCCGATCAGCTGGAAACTCGGCCGATCCACCTGCAACTCGGCCGATCCAAACCCTGATCGATTTCCTATAAAGGGAAACTCGGCCGAATCACACCCAATTCGGCCGATCAAAACGCTGTTCGTCATCCTTAATAAAGAAACTCGGCCGAATCATACACAACTCGACCGAACGACGCACTGACTGGAAACTAAAACGAACCTGTTGCAATGGAACAGGTTGAAGGAGAGGGCTCTACTTGGTTCTAGACGCAGCTAGGGCTACAGATCCCTAATCTGGACCTCCAGACGAGTTCGACGGCATCACTTTGGAGTGCTAGCTCGCGCCCTTGATGCTCCTGGTCGGACCTACTGCAGGCAACATGTGATTTGCACACGCACAGGTGGAGGAAGGAGTTGGTTAGGTATTGAATCGTAGCTAATGGCCGCAGAATCTTACTCAATGTCCTTAGTCGAACTCGGCGCCGCTCTTTCCTGGAGCTTTGTGCTCCCTAACCGGCTCCATGGCCGCCCGTTGCAGCTGGCCGGCTGGCAACTGCTGCTGCAGGTCAGTGCCGCCCTAGGCCAGGGTAGAGGAAGAATGGAGGAAGGGGAAGGAGAGGGTGATGGTGGTGTTGCTGATCGGAGCTAGGGCTCAAGGAAAAATCACCCTGCCCATCGTCCTCCTCTGCTGCTCTATCGGGCTGGTTGGGCACCGCTTGCGGTGTCCTGTTCTATCGAGTATCAACTGAGAAGGGAGGAGATAAGGGAAAGAAAGCAACCGACCCACTAAAAGAATAATTTGGAAAAATTGCAACTTAAACCCTAGATACTGAAATGGTCACAGCTTGCGCCTCGTAGGTCCGATTTGGACGATTCTTCTTGCAACATTTCAAGCATGGGATTCTCTATAATCTCAAAGCACAAAGCATGCTAAATGGATTGTTTCACTAGATCAAAGCTCTAATTGCAACTGTGATTACTTGATTCAACTTAATGTACTAAATAATCAACATTGACATCATTAATTGCCTCAGGTGATTCAAACTCAGCTATTAATTCACATCTTAGCTTATCTGGATTATCCATGATGTTTAATTGGATACTCAACACTAATTGAGGTGTTTTACGTAATTCGAGGTATTTATTAGCTAATCATGGAGTGGGTCATAACAACCTTTTCCCCTTAAAAGAATTTCGTCCCGAAATTCCTAAAAGAGAAAGGAAACTTGTCACTCATCTCTGACTCGTATTCCCACGTGGCTTCCTCTAGGTTAAGATTTCTCCACAGAACTTTTACTAATGGTATTTCTCAACTCTTGAGTTTCTTAATTCACTGATCAACTATCTGTATTGGTCCCTCAACATAGGACACATCTGATCTGATTCCAGATCAAACCACAATACATTGTCTTTCTAGAACTGTTATAACAGTTACTCAAATTATGGTAATTACTGAGAAATTATCATACTATTCATGCAGACAAACTAAAATTCTTAAATAAACAGAATGCATGTCAATTCGGTACTAAAATAAAATCATGCAATTTAACTGTTAAACATCATCACGTCTCATAATGAAAATGGATATCAAAATACTTGATTCATCGTACACCCTATCCTTAGGGTTTCATTTGCCTTATTCATTCATCACATGCCAACACCCTACTCTTAGGGTTATCTCATTCGCTAGTCACATGGCAACACCCTACTCTTAGGGTTTCCGTTATCTCATCTGTTTGATTGCAATTCAAATCACGATACGGTATCATTCTAGAACTGGCAGAGCAGTATATTCAAAATCATTGTAATTACTGAGTAATCTTTATATCATGCATGCAGACAGATTAAAAATTCATAAATATTCCAAACTCAAATCAATTTTAGCACATACATACTGAATTCATGTAATTGAACATCCTATTACACCAATAAGAGTAATTTACTCCACTTATAAGAAACCATCTGTAATATTTATCAATTATCTGAAATTTCTCGAAGTACGTGCATATTAACCCCAAATCCTGGTTTATGCATCACATAACTCAATTAAGAGTTATTTATGTATCATATCACAAATATTTAATAGTACTTGAGAATTTCTAATGATATCTCAATGAAATGTGCCAATTCATGTAAATGTTAAGTCACACACATTAATATAACAGGAAGCATGCAATTAGGTTTATTTACATATTTTAATGCTATCTTACTATCTTGAAATCATGCACCTAATGGTTTACCAAATCTGTATTGTCTGGGTTTATACCCAAACTGTACCATTATCGTTTGTGTATTTCTAAACTCAACATTCACACTAAGCAAACTCTATAAGACTTAAATATTCATCCCTACTTCCACTGAAAAGCAAAACACATGCTCTCAGCATGTCCTCAAGAGTCTGAATGGTTCTCTCAGACTGGCCATCCGTATGTGGGTAAAAAGGTTGTACTGAATCTTATCTTTGTGCCCGAAGCACGATGCAACTGTTTCTACAATCCTAGATGTGAACTTAGGTTCTCAATATGACATGATTGAAACTGGATTACCAAGCAACCTAATTATTTCATCCATGTATATCTTAGTCAAGTTTTGAGACATCAAAGGTTGACTTAATATGAAGAAGGCGAGCAGACTAAATTAGTCTATCCACAATCATTCATATCAAATCACAACCTCTAGGTGTCCTGGGTAATCTTACCACAAAATCCATTGTGATAAATTCCCACTCCCATTCAGGCACAGAAAAAGATTACAAGGTAGCTATAGATTTCTAGGGTTCAGCCTTAACCTACTGGTACACACTACTTTTAACCACATACTCAGCTACATCCTTCTGCATATCTGACCATCCGTTTCAACTACTTGAGATTCATATACATCTTAATGTTTCCTGAAAGCATAGCATACATCAATACTTGCACTTCCATAAGAATCTTTTCTTTCAATTCACTATCTCAAGGTACACACAACATGTCATGCTAATACAACACCTTATAATCTAAAAACTTAAACTCTAGTCTCTTTTCCTCCTATCATGTCATACATGGTCTGGTTTAACTCACTATTACCCTATTGTGGTTCTTTAATCTGATCATAAGAAGTAGGCTTGAACCTGCATCTGTACAATCAAACCACTTTGTGCTGTCATCCCTAAGTCTAAGTTCAACTTCCACATTTCTACTAACAGGTTTCTATTGAAACCTGTCATAGAGAATGCATTAGTTGTTGAACTTGACTTTCTGCTGAAAGCATCATCCACCATATTCTCCTTACCAGGGTGATAATCTATTGTTACATCATAAAGATAGTGACACCATGTCTTAAAAACATGAACTACATCAGCTATCTGCAGATCATATATCGGGTAATACTCCGATTTCTATGCTACTTTCTTATAGTTACATTTTAGGTTTATGTTTTACTCTTTTCTCTAAGTCATTTCATGTTGTTCATGTACCGTTCAGATTAACTGCCTTAAAACCCTAGATCACTATCAAAGCCAGTTTACTTTACATAGATCAAATCTCAAGGTCTTATTTTACAGAGATACTAGTATTCAAGGTTAAATCACTAGCGACATCCCTTGAACTACTACAACTCTACTCATTCTAGGGTTTGGTCCTTATTAATAACATAGCATTATTGTGTGTGTGTGTGGTCGATTATATAAATCAATTTGAGCTGCTTGGATCAATAGCATATTAACCCAACACTCAACTTTAATTATATTGGATGAAAATTCAGTTTTCACAATAGTTTCTGTAATTCGTTTATTAAATAGTTAACAGAAGCTCCAAAAATTCTGGAAATTGTATATGTTATACCTAATGAAGTTTCAGACCTCCAGTAAAAATTTGAGATTATTTCTAATTACCAATAAATAATTAAAAATCAAACAGTGCACTGCTATATTGCAGTCTGCAGCAGATTCGGCCGAGTTACAAACTCGACCGACACCCTCACTGTAGAGGTCAAAAGTCATCCAAAAATTACGCCAATTTTATAGAGTGTCTAAAATTGTGTTTTTCAAGCACAGTTAAAATTTGAGATCAATTGGATATACCAATAAAAAGATAAAATTCAATTACCACACTGCTATACCATTCAGAAAATGTGATCGGTCAAGTTTGAAACTCAGCCGATGAACAGGTCAGAACATTCTTCAAAAATTCTGATATTTTCTAATGTTGTTCCCATTTTATATATCCAACTCATATACCAATTTTAGCCAAATCAGAGTTACACATAAGATACTAAAAATCATTTACTGAGACACTTTACTTGTCCAATTTGTATTTATGTATCATCAAAACCCTATTTTGGGCCGATTAAGGTTTATACTTCTCAAACCCTAATTCTCAAGACAAAAGAATATTTAGATTTCTTATCATAGTTAAAACATCCTAGTGTATATACATTCTCACTATGTTACGGGTCTAAATCACCCAGATTCTATTCTTATTTTACTGTTAATAGGAGTCATTAGATCCCAGTAACGCATCCTGCCAGCCGGACCAGGCCGAACCTGTAGTCCTGAAGCCAAGAGCTACTCGAGATTAATCAACCCCTATTAATCTTAAACATGTGGAAAGAATATCCACTTAGGGCAAACTCATTTAAACATAGTTTCGGGTCTACATTAATATAAAGGAAACAAACACTAAACAATTCACTTCATGACACAACAATATAAAAGAATCATATTTATTGTACAAACTGAAAGTCTAAATTCATGCATATAAGAGTGTTTCTAATGATCTTTAATCAAATAAGCAATATAAAGTAAGAGTTATATCACATCCTTTTTTTAATCTCTTACTCCTATATTAATTTCTGATTTCTTACCCTAAGATTTCTAGGGTTTCTCTCTAGCCTATCCTCCCTCTGCATACCTGGCCAGGGCATCCAGAGAAGAATAGACAGAGTAGCTTGATACTGGTCAATCTAAGCATTTAGACACCTGGCCAGGGTATCTAAACACTCAGACCTCCCAGAGCTAAAACACATCAGCTATTATTTGCCTCACTTATAACTTTATCTTTTGACCCTAATGATTCTTAATGACTCAACCTAAGCTCGTTACTTGGTTCTCGTGACCACATCCTCTTCCTGCTATCTGCAATAGTATAACAGAACACTTCCTGTTAGAAAATTACAGATAGAAGAAAGACACCTAAACCTTAATCCTATTGGTCTCTTATCGTCCCCTGACCTTGAGTAACTATGTACTCAAACCAAAGCTCTGATACTAAAATTGTCACGCCCCGATCTCACATTAACCACAAACTACGAGATTAGGGCGCGACATGATGGGATTTACGCATAAGCCGACCACTCTTCACTTTTTAAAACATTTTAAAGAGATTATTAGGATAATCTGATTTATGCTGTAAAATGAAACTAAACAAACTGCGGAAGCATTTTTATTAAACTGACTAGGAATATAACAGAGTCTACAACATATTACATTGTTCGACATAAAATAAAGCATAACAGTTAATTTACATCTTTATACACATTCTCTCTCTCACTCACACCTTGTCCCAAAGATCGAGGGGAAAGGACTAAGAGACCTCTAACTACTAACTACATATTCCTTCTACAGACTAGGCGTTAGGATGAAACGATCCTTCCGATTCCTGTTGCTGATGCTGACCTGAAAATGTTTTGAGTAGAGGTATGAGCCTACTCTCTCAGTGAATAGCATTTCACTTAGCTATCACTAAACAACTCGTCAGGTTTATAATTGAAATAAAACATATATGCAGTACTAAGTTGGGCAGTTCTAATAACATAACAGATTTGCAGATTATAATCACATTTCCATACAATAACAGATAATTTGAACAGATAAACAGATATAAAGAAATAGCACAAAAGTTCGAATACTTAAATTTACTGTGATCCTATATGAGTACCAATTTATATTATTATTATGCCCTAATCATATGCAGTGTACCCTGCATATGAAGATCCGTAGCGAATTACGATCCCACCGTACAAGACTTAGCGACACACCCGGGAAATGCTAAGTCTGACGCCAGCCCTGCTCTGCCACAGGACCCCAGGCTCTCCGGCCTGACTCATAGGCTCTACGGCCTCAAGGCACTACTCTGAGTGCTCTAGACTCCTCTAACCTGAGTACACAGGCGGAGAGTCTCATCGGGTTACCTTCGTGACACAAGCACGAATGATGTTGGATAACCCCCATTTTTCCTCCAGTGCCATCGTGACACAAGCACGATTGTTGTTGGACACTGCCTCTCTTTCCTCGTATGTCCGTGACACAAGCACGGATGATGTTGCAACACGAGTTTCACCCCTAAGAAGCATATCTGTCAAAGGGGTTCTACGGTGTTAGGGCACCTAAGTCTATTAACTGATTAACAAACAAACAATTAAACAGGAATATCACATTTCATGCATATTGCACAATCTGAATATCACATGAAGCAAATATATATCCTTTATCATCATTAAATATGATTCAGTATCATTTATCCACTTTTGATGCTAAACATCTATTTTTAAATCAGCAAATACATTGCAACTATAATACAGGATATTTCATCATTTTCACTAAGCATATTAGGTATTTCAAGTTCCAATGAAACTAACATACTCTATTGTATGTACTACACTGTTTAAAAGTTATACTAACTGATACAGAAGCAATTCAACATTTAAATTGAGTTAAATAATGATTACTGAATGAACTACTACTCACTGTACTGAAACTCGGCCGACCAATCTGGAAACTCGGCCGATCAGCTGGAAACTCGGCCGATCCACCTGCAACTCGGCCGATCCAAACCCTGATCGATTTCCTATAAAGGGAAACTCAGCCGAATCACACCCAATTCGGCCGATCAAAACGCTGTTCGTCATCCTTAATAAAGAAACTCGGCCGAATCATACGCAACTCGGCCGAACGACGCACTGACTGGAAACTAAAACGAACCTGTTGCAATGGAACAGGTTGAAGGAGAGGGCTCTACTTGGTTCTAGACGCAGCTAGGGCTACAGATCCCTGATCTGGACCTCCAGACGAGTTCGAAGACATCACTTTGGAGTGCTAGCTCACGCCCTTGATGCTCCTGGTCGGACCTGCTGCAGGCAACAGGTGATTTGCACACGCACAGGTGGAGGAAGGAGTTGGTTAGGTATTGAATCGTAGCTAATGGCCGCAGAATCTTACTCAATGTCCTTAGTCGAACTCGGCGCTACTCTTTCCTGGAGCTTTGTGCTCCCTAACCGGCTCCATGGCCGCCCGTTGCAGCTGGCCGGCCGGCAAGTGCTGCTGCAGGTCGGTGCCGCCCTAGGCCAGGGTAGAGGAAGAATGGAGGAAGGGGAAGGAGAGGGTGATGGTGGCGTTGTTGATCGGAGCTAGGGCTCAAGGAAAAATCGCCCTGCCCATCGTCCTCCTCTGCTGCTCTATCGGGCTGGTTGGGCACCGCTTGCGGTGTCCTGTTCTATCGAGTATCGACTGAGAAGGGAGGAGATAAGGGAAAGAAAGCAACCGACCCACTAAAAGAATAATTTGGAAAAATTTTAACTTAAACCCTAGATACTGAAATGGTCACAGCTTGCGCCTCGTAGGTCCGATTTGGACGATTCTTCTTGCAACATTTCAAGCATGGGATTCTCTATAACCTCAAAGCACAAAGCATGCTAAATGGATTGTTTCACTGGATCAAAGCTCTAATTGCAACTGTGATTACTTGATTCAACTTAATGTACTAAATAATCAACATTGACATCATTAATTGCCTCAGGTGATTCAATCTCAGCTATTAATTCACATCTTAGCTTATCTGGATTATCCATGATGTTTAATTGGATACTCAACACTAATTGAGGTGTTTTACGTAATTCGAGGTATTTATTAGCTAATCATGGAGTGGGTCATAACATATCAACTCCTCCAAATTTAGAATCTAGCATGTTCTCAGTCTAATAAATAGAATCAGGTCATAGAGTGATGGGTTGTTGTGATAGAGTGGATTTTTGCTTTAATTTCAAGGATGAAATTTCTTTTAAGGTAGGTAGGATGTGATGGAGTGACCTTTTGAGTTTCTTGGTTACTCAACTCAATGATTCAATCATGGGTTGGAGACTGGAATAATCAATGTGAGTCCTTATGTATATAAGATGACATGATTAATCTCACTTGGGTTTACATATTATAATGACAAAATGATAGTCTTAAAGTGAGTTTTGATCATATGAAGGTATTTAAACTAGTTTGGCAAAGATTAAAAGTCGTTGATGTTAATAATATGATTAATACCCTTAAGTATGTGCCATTTTGGATTAAGTGGTTGGTTGATCATGTAAGTGACTTTTTGCACCAAAGCTGGATGGAATGTATCTTGGATGATCGTAAAGCTATGGTTCGATTTTCATAATGTTTGAAGGTTCCTAGATGATGTTATTTAGGTTTATGCATCATAAAATTATGTGTATTATTGTTTATAATTAACAAAGTTACATGTTTAGCTAAGTCCTGATGAGAGGCTGTCATAGTGTCACACAGCTTGTAAGTTTAGTCAGCCACGGATTGAGTGCGTGGGTTTTTGTCTGCCCTTGGATATGCTGGATCGAATGGTTCTTAAGTTATCACCTTCAGGGCAGTTGCATCTTGGCCATGCCGATGACATTCCACGGCGGGGTGACTTTGAGAACGTGGGAAAGAGTAAGCGATGGATGAAGAGACGATCTTAGCTCATTTAGACTAATACCACAACCCCTCATGTGCGTTAAGTGAGTGAGTGGTGAGGGAGAACAAACTTCCAGTTCCTCCCCCTTCTCCATTGCGGCGCACAGAGCAAAAGAAGGGGAAGATCAAGGTGGGGAAGAGAGCACCAAGAAGGGATCTAAATATAGGAGAAACAAAATAGAAGGAAGAAGGAGATGACAACAAGCAGTTCCAGGCATTTTAGTGGACTACCATGAGGATTTCCATGGTGGACAGGCTCGTTCTCTTTCCAGAGAAAAGGGTGGAGGTCGTAAGAGGCTTGAAGGGCTTTCTCACCATCTACGGGAGGTATAGTCGAGTTTCTGGAGTGCCCGCCCATCTCCTGGAGGAATCATCTGTCAGTCATGATGCAAGGGGAGTGAATCCCCTTTCCCTCCGCCGTGACAGAGGTTGGCGCCGATGAGCACCTGGATGGAGTTCTGGGGCTACAAAGCGAGGCTCAAGAAGCCGACGATGGCCAACCGAGATCCAGGAGATGAGATGAGTTCGATTCTGGCGGTGAGAAGGATCGAAGCTACAAGGATGCTCACTGGATGAGAACCCTTATAGCAGCCGCGCCAGAACCTTGACCACGGAAGAGGAACCTCCGGCAGCAATCCACGAAGACCGGAGGCATAGTTCTGAGCTCGAAGTCTACGGTAGGGTTTTCATATGGTGAGGAGGATCATCTCACATGGTTTGCTCATCGGAGGTGAGCTATTGCGTCGGCGCTCCCTGGCGGACTGGGAACAGAGGGCGCCGCACGCAAGCCTCGTGCGAGAAGGAGAAAGAATGGGTGAAAGTGAACCCTGAACCACCCTAAACGTGGTCCACTCAGGAGCAAAATGGAACCGGCCGGTCCCAAGCAAAGAAATGCGTAAAGGGACACGTGGTGGCTTCGGATTGGCTAAAAGGTATGAAATCCCCAAAAATATGTATATCTTAGATAAATCATAGTAATTAGCTCGTGCAACAGAAAAATATGAACAAGGTATCAAAATTCTTAAAAAATTGATTACAATGACATGGCACCATAATATCAGCCTTTTGGTTCTTAAAACACAGTGATATCATGTAAGATTTTAATGCTTAATTCATGGATAATAAATATCAAATGATGACCTAAATTATGAGAACTTGTCAGTAGATCCATATTCATATTTATAATCCATCTGAAGTCAGTAATTATGGTGTTAATGCATGAAATCTTGTAATTTTCTCAATATGGTTATTAGGGCTAATAACCATAAATAAAATGCAATAAATACATACATGCTCAATAAATCATAAAAATTACATAATACCCACATATAAGTAATTATAAGATAATATGTAAATCTGAGATCAGTCTTTATACACAAAATCCATGTTATATGAAGATGACTCTTAATACATAAGATGTAACCATAATTTACTTAATGAATATGATATAGGGTTAATATGTGCACATAATCATGTGTAATCAAATGTTCAGATAACGTACCATAACCTGAAAAATGACATCGGTAAGATAATTCTAAGACAAGAATGCAAGTAATGATTCACATATCCTAATGCACTAAGTGAAACCCTAATATGGACATATTTAGGGTTAATATGAGATGTAAGAGGATGAGAACCTGATGGTATATGTGATCTTGTCTTAATCAGCTTTGACCAAAGGTTAGAGTTGACATGAGGGATATCCGATGATTAGGTTTATCTAGATCTAAGGTATGCCATAACCTCTTACTTGGCTTGTTATATAATATGCTTGTGTTATATGTGTAGTAAAATACTTGGCATATGATATTGAATGAAATTTGATTGTTCTTGTATGGTATCTTGCTTGATTTTCCATATTTATGTCTATGAACATATGAAACGTAAAATATTCTGATCCATCATATGATAGCACTAAACTCTTTGGTAGTACAGTGCATTGAAGAAACATGAAATCCCTTAGTGGAAGATGTAACATCAAAGCCCTTGGTGCCAGATGTACGAGTTATATGACAAGGCCTAAAAACATCAAAGCCCTTGGTGGAAGATGTATGAGATATATGATGGAAATATGCTTAAAATATATGTGTTCTCTTTTGTTAATAAACATCTTTGTGCAAGTATATGTTTTTTCTTATGTTTCTTTATAACAGCCAAGTATTTGTTTTATCTTATTGCCAAGCTTAGTAATGAGAGGTATATAAAAGACACGTAGGCTTACTCAGTACAATATTCTTAAATATTGTGTTGACATGTACCACATGTAATCTTTTGTTTAAGTTGTGGACATATGATCTTAAAAAGTGTGATAGTTGAGAGTCGTGTGGCGAGCTGATGTACATGCAGACCTATTGTCTTAAGATCCTATTATTTAGTGGTAGTACATGCATATGTATAGTTTGTTGTTCAAATATGTAATATCAAATGTTGTAACAATTCATTTTGTAATTATATGTTGAATAGTGAACATGTGTTGTATGGCTTTATTATTGTTCATGTGCATGTGCTACTGTGTGTCCTTCTGACTTCCTCTGATTTTCTTATTCTTAGCCTAGTGTGTGGTGTTTAAATTGGGATTATCACTAAGATGAGGGTTTCAATTTGGACGTCACACATCAGATTAAGTTTTAGAAAATTTGGGGATGTCACAGTTGTTGTTATTTTCTTTTGATAAACACACTACTACAAATTTACTCCACCCTTACAGAAAAACCCTTGTGTCTAGCTCGGTTCACCTAACAAAGTCCAACTTCATCTATTGAATTTCGGAGTTGAATAACTTTTGGTACTTGCCACTTCCTTTTGTAGTAAAGGATACTCCCTCTCAATACCCTTCAGGCCTTGTTTCCTAGCCATACCCATAGACAGTTCCTGTCAGGGGTACCTTTCCCACCCGACCTTTATTTTGATTTGATACTAACTATTGTGTTGGGGTAGGTTAGGGGTTTAGTGTTTTGTTGCTCTTCTAGGGTTTGCTCAGCTGTGTTGCTATCGTAAAAATAGTGTTGCCTAGTTGGGCCTTGATGTAATATCAAGTGGTCCTTTGAAGTGTAGGTGTGTAAAGGTTGGCTTCTAGACTCCACTACTGGGTACAACATATTTTCATTCTTGAGTGCAGCGATACACCGGCTAGGCAAGGTCCTTTAGCATCTTTCCAGGCACAATTCTCATGATTTTATCTGTCTTGGATTTTATTTCGCTCGCAGGCTTGGGGAAATAGGATTTCCAGGAAAGGTTTTTTGGCTGCCAACCCTCTTTTAATCCCAATGTGGGGATTCTTAGAACTAGAAGAGGTAGTTGTTTCCCCATCTTGCTGGGGGTGTATACTTTCCAACCTGTACTACAAGGTTAGGATGATTGGTTGGGAGTGTTGCAGATGGATTCCTCCTTATTTATAGGAAATTCCTCAGTTCATAAGTGTTCTTTCACCTTCCACAATATTTTGCTGTAATAATGGCATAATAAGTGTAGTGTCATGTTATATATATATATATATATATATATATATATATATATATATATATATATTCATTTGTGGGTTAGTAACCCATTTTCACCACTCATGAGATGATTATGATATCAAGTAGTAGAAGGACAAACAAGTCTAAAGGTGGAGAAATAAAATGAATCCTGATAAGATAGATCCCAAAACTGTCACTATAGTAAAAGGTCAATTTTATGAAAGGAAGTTCAAAGTTTATTTTTTTTTCAAAATTTTCAACAGGATAGGAGGAAAAGTATATCCCAGAAGAGATATCAGATTTGAAGGTAGCGAGAGTTGTTTTGGATAGAGGAAAATTGGATGAAGCTTTCCTCAAGTACTAGCTTTCACCGAGGATGGTGCACAATATTCTGAAGCCATAAACTCCGACCAATATGACATAAAAAGACGTTAGAGTCTGGAAAAATATGTTGAATGGGGCCTTCTCAACTAAATCTACATATATGATTCTTGGAAGGGATCGAGAGATCATTATAGAAGGAGATTGGAGCTTACTGTGGGGAATGAAGATAGCTGCAAAGGTCAAGTTCTTTGCCTGGCTCGCTATGCACGACACACTCCTGACCAACCGGAGGAGGGTACTTCATAAGCTGACCAGTGATGACAAATGCAAGAGGTGTGTAGATATAGAGGAGACCTTAACCCATGCTCTGAGAGATTTCCCATACTCGAAGGAGGTATGGATGGCTATTCTTAACATCAGTTCATTAGACGTCTTCTTCCAGACCAATCTTGATGGTTAATTCAAGGAACAAGTGAAAAGCAGTGGTTTAAAACTTCAGAGTTTTTTTATTACTTGTTGGATGTTGTGGGGTGCAAGAAATACCCAAGTGTCTAAAAGTTTCACTCTCCCAGTCCACCATCTAGTACACATGATTGTACGAGAAATCCAACTGAATGAAATATCTTGGGATAGAGAGAAGCCAAAACAAGGTACAAAGTCGTTGGACATGGAATATTGGATACAACCACCTGAGGGTTTTTTGAAGGTCAATACAGACGCAGCTTGGACGAAGTACAAAATCACAATAAATACGATTGCTTGGGACCATGAAGGAAGATGGGCAGGAGGGCACACGAGAGAAATGAAAACTAATTCATCTTTTCATGCAAAATTTCTAGTAGTGGATTTAGCCTGCGAGATAGATCGTAAGAGCAAGGTACCTAAACTAATTATGGAGACTGACTATAAAGTGCTTGTAGAAATGATGCAAAGTCACCCAGAGAGCAACCCCAAGTTCTCTAGGCTTATTGAAAGAATACAAAATAGAAGATGGGAGCAAGGTGAATGGGTTATTAGATTTAGTACGAGGGAGTGCAACAAGGCTGTTGATGCCTTATCTAAGCACAAAAAAAAACACAAAGTTGGTGTCTTTGATGACACGAGACCCCCAAATTTTATTAAGCATGTATTAGATGGAGATAACTGTATTGGTAGTAGTACTACCATGTTTAAGTTTCAATCAAACTCGGTTCCATGTACATGTTATCCTTATTCACTTGCACGAGGAGGGCGATATGAGTAAATAGCCTCCTGGATTCTAAAAAAAAATATGAATTAGTACAAAACTTTCATAATTGAATTGAAAGGGTAAATTTGTACCTTTCATGGCCATTTATAACTTCCCCCAAACTTATCATGCTATATCTCATGGAGTGTCAAGATGAAGGTTAAGCATAAATGGACCAGTTTTATCTTTGTTGTGGTTTTTCAAAGACAACTCATTTTGATTGTAATAGCATCTCAATAGATCCCCCTCATAGTGCATGATGGTGTTCATTTTATAAGCTTTCTACTTTGACATCCTTGAGGACTAAAGTTGACATCCATTCAAGGCAGTGAAAACCATAGTCATTTGATTCATGAGTTGTTGTGGGCTCGTGTGGCAGAACTCCATCTTTTTGAAATCCAACTTGCTGACAAATTTGTACCTCTTTCCAAACTTGCAGACCATATCTATTCTTTATTCCATGAATGTGTTTGCTTTGTCCTCTGTTGGGGTCTTTAGTGTAGTCATGTTTATATATTTGTTTATTGCAAAAGTTGAGTCAGTGCTATTATATAAGATCACAATCTTTTTGTATATGTTGATCATCAACATTGTCCAATGGTTGTCGTGGAGGATGGGCAAGAATATAAGTTCAGGGAGGGAATTCAACAAACGAGTAGTCATGTTTGTATATTTTTTTATTGCAAAAGCTAAGTCAGAGCTATATATAAGATTGCACTCTTTGCCTTGATGTTGATCACCAACAATGTCCAATAGTTATAGTGGAGGATGGACATGAATATAAGTTTAGGGTGCAAATTTAATAGATGAAGTTTTAGTTGTTCCTTCTCTCCAGACATCTTGTTATTTAATATGTCATCCACGAGTAGATAATAGGCCATATGTACATTCAACATATTGTCTCCTAGCAGTGACTGGTATGCAACCATCAAACTGACAAATAGATATCCTCCTGATTTCAAAGTGTCCTGGAGATCATCTTTTAGTACACATTATTCATCTCTTTCGAATATAATGTCCCCCCATTTCTGTCCTCTTTTAGCCTATCCATTATGAGTAGGAGTGAATCCCAAGACAGATCTTTGCATGCCCATCTGTCGAAATTTTGAAATGTTGGTTCTATGATTCTAGCTGGCCTATCTGGCCTTACTTCCTCTGGCTCTTCATCAAAAATTTCTCCTTATTTTGGTTGATCTACAAGTGTTGCTTGTTTGTTTTCCTTCTCAGGTGGGGCCATTGGCTCTTAAACAACTACTTTATTCTAAGGGTCTTGCTACACACCTTATTTGTCATCATTTTGTTTCTTATAGGGTGACCACCCTGCCTTCCATGTGGATGCTTGAGCTAGTTTAGATGGGTCAAGCCAAAATGTTTTTAGTTGCTCTGTAACACCCCTGACCTAGGTTATGATCTAACCCTAGGTGTTTTGCCTAATTATGAAATTAGATGGTTGTAATTATCCTTTAGTATATAATTAAAGCTTTTATGGAACATATGTTTCCATTTCTGTCCCTTATAAATCAATGTTGAAGTATTATTTGCAAAACAGGGACCTATGTCCAATTTGCCCAATTAGAGGGGTTAACTTGCAAAATTCACATGTTTATATGTTCCTTCAATGTTGAGACAACATAAGAATGAATATGATGAGGTTTGAGGGATTTCCCAAGCTTGAGCACCAAGGTGCAGCTGTGGAAGCAACCCCTGTACTTGAAAACCCTAAATTGGTGTAAAATGCAATTTACCCAATTTGAGGGGTGCAACTTGTAAAATACATCATCTAAAACATCTTTTATGACTCTTGGCATCATTTAGAAGAGAAATGATGAAAAGGTCACTTCATGTGAATAATCATATAATAAAGAACACATTTGTGATTGAATAATCAAGGTGTATGTATAATAGCCCTTTTATGTGTATACTTTAGTAATGGGTTGATCCTTTTTGCCTTCAATTCTTGACCTTAGAAGGAGTTTTTCCTTAGAAATAATATGTGGGGACGTGCAAGGAAGAAAGGAAGGACTTAGATGAGAAATGAGGAAAACATATGTTCTTATGTTGAAATTTCACTTAAGTATATATACTACTTTTCTCACTTAGCAAGGGAACGATCCTCTTCCTTTCATTTCTTTTCCCCTTGCTCAAAACCGACCAAGGCTAAGCTCTGGAGCAGAGAAGGACGACCAAGGGTCCTAGGTAAGTTTGGATCACCCGTTTTGCTTGAATTCATGGAGGAAACTCGTTTTCAAGGTTGAATTCATGGCTAGCTCACCTAGCTCTATCTTTCTAGCCATTCCTTTCCAACTTTTCCTTAGAGGATTCACCTTGACCGACCTGTGGAGCTCAAAGACGCCATTAAAGCTTGGAGCTTGGAAGCTTGGAGCTCAAGGAACAACCTTTAGGCGGGTTTTATAACTCTAAACCTATGCTTTGTTATATACATCTTTTCTATGCTTTTAGTTGCTAGTTCTTCTTCTTCCCTATCTTCCCTTGCTTCCTTGCAAGCAAATCCGTGAGGAACTGTTTCTGTTCTTGAGCTATAATATGAGGGCGTTATTTCCTATGCTTATCCACAGTTTTCCACTTTACCATACGACCTCAACCAAGTGCCCATACGGTTTGCAAAACCGTTTGATGGGCAAATGGTTTCAAGGTCGTATGAAGGCATACGGTCTCAAGACCGTATGGCTGCATTGACCAAGCATGGACCGTATGCGAATACTGTTCATAATTATGTAAGTTAATCACCCACAAAATTTGAGAGGTTAACTCCAAGGGAATCGTGAGATATAGGCAAAACAATTAGCAAATTCAATTGAATTTAGTTCTGATTTTCAATCTGCTTAATTTGCCCTTTTTGGGAAAACGGTCTCAAGACCATATAAGATGGTTGACTAAGCGTTGACCGTATGATATTACTGTTCATAATGATGTTAATTAATGACTCAACAAATTTTATGGACTAATTCCAAACGAGTTAAGAGTTGAAGGTTGATTACTAGGGCAAACTCTAATTGAAATCAGTGCTGAAATCACAATGAGCTAATTTGAGATTTTGGGTTGATTAGCCCAAACGGTCTCAAGACCGTTTGGGGAACCATCCAAACGGTCTCAAGACCGTTTGGGGATCACCCAAGACCGTATGGAGGTCTGGGGTCAAGTATAGTTGACCAATTGAAGGTACAAAGATACCAAATTACATTGCAATTAAGTATTGATGTAATGATCAACTCAATAAATCAAACCTTGATGAATTTTCACTAGAGTCCAAAGGATGGATGGGAAAACGGTCTCAAGACCGTTTGGAACTCATCCAAACGGTCTCAAGACCGTTTGGTGACAACCCAAGACCGTTTGGAGGTCTAGGGTTAAGGTAATTTGATCAATTGAGGGCCCAATTACAATGGATTATTGAAATAATCAAATTGCTGATTTGTGACTTAATTTAGGTTCAACCCCTATCAAATCAATCTAGATTTTGATGAATTCTTGGGCAAATGGTCTCAAGACCGTTTGGAGGATATCCAAATGATCCCAAGACCGTTTGGGCCAAGTTTGAGCCCAATTGGAGGTCAATTGATGGGTTCAACTTCGATTTGATTCACATTGTTGAGTGTTGATGGTTGAACGTTTATAGACCTTAATTGAACCAACTCCAACCCTAATTGGATATCAATTGAGGGTCAATTGAGTAACCAATTGGTTAAGGCTAGCCCTAATTGTCTCAATTGATAAGTGGTTAGCAAGCTTGAGACCAATTGAAGGCTTCAACATAGGAAACCCTAATTGAGTCTACCCTTTGAATCACCTTGGAGGTCTATACGATCTTGAGCTTCTAGGTCCATTCGATCTTAAAACCGAATGAGGGCATTCGATCTCAAGACCGAATGAGGGCATTCGATCTCAAAACCGAATGAGGGCATTCGATCTCAAGACCGAATGAGGGCATTCGATCTCAAGACCGAATGAGGGCATTCGATCTCAAGACCGAATGAGGGCATTCGATCTCAAGACTGAATGAGGGCATTCGATCTCAAAACCGAATGAGGGCATTCGATCTCAAAACCGAATAAGGGCATTCGATCTCAAAACCATATGAGGGCATTCAACCTCAAGATCGAATGAGGGTATACGACCTCAAGATCGAATGAGGGTATACGACCTCAAGATCAAATGAGGGCATACGACCTCAAGATCGTATGAAGGTTGAAGGTGTGAAACCTATTGAAGACTTTTGAGGATAAGCCTGCCTAATGCCTTGAAGGCTTAGATGGTTTGATGATTGTTCAACCTAAACCATAATAATACCAAGAGACATTAAGGGTCAAATGGTTAGTAAATTAACCCATGATGATGATCAATGTGTAATTTACCATAATGCTCTTAAAAGGTTCAATTGAGTGAAACCTTGTTCTAATCAAACTCTAATCACTCAATAGTGGTGATTTGGTTTATGTTAATCAAAATGGTCTTAACCCAACCTGATTTAGAGTGGTGTTATCACCATCTGCTGGTATGAGGAGAAAGAAAGTATCATAGGAAAGAGAAAGTACCCTTTTATGGTGGAAAGTCAAGTAATTACCTTCAATACACATGAATGTGCATAATTAGGGTATGATCCACCTATGTGAGATCATGGAAACCCTAATTATGATATATGATGAATCTTAAAGCTAATCTGAGAGCATCAATGATGATGTTCCTCATACATGACAATGTTATGAGTTCAACTCACAATAATGTGAATAGTAAACCCTAATTCTAGGGTAATAACATATAATGAGAATAGTAAACCCTAATTTATGGTGATCTGATAAATGTAGTAATTCAGGGTTATGCCTTTGAGTGATGTATAGCCAAACCAATGAGTATGATGTAAGCATACCATGATAAGGATGAGAAATGAATTCACACCTTGAATTGGTAATCATTATGATGTTTGATAAACGTTATAATTAAAGGTAAACACTCATCATACCCTGGTATATTTCCAAGAATGGCAAAGTTGCATACTAGAGTTGGATTGATAATCTGAATAGGAAATATTAATTAATGAAGGATGGGGTATGTTAACCTTAGTCCTGTGTCATGCCTTTAGGTATGAAACTTTGAGAACAAGTTACCAAATATGATGTCTTATAAGATCAAGGGATTTCAATAACCTTATTTTTGAATAGGGTGAAACCCTATTTCCAGTTATGCTTTTAAGCATGAATCCTCATGATTGAAGTATGAGATGAGGAATCAATATTCCTAATCATAAGTAAAGGAAATGAATTACCCTAATCGATGAGATACAGGGAACCTAACTCTTGTAAGAGTAGGAAGGTACAACTTCATTGAAATGAATTGTTTACTGTTATCAGTTAGATTAACCATGCAGGTTCCTTCATGAACATGATCAAATCCAGGTAATGATTATGATTCTATATTCATTGAAAGCATGCTTTAGCTTTATGAATAAATGAAATATTCTGATGCCTTGTTGAGTGGCATCCTATGAGATTGATAGGCTGTGAGAGCCATGAATATCATCAAGGTCATACTTGACAGATGACTTGTGATGAGATATTTGGGAAATGATAATTGATGCAAGTTAGACTTGTTACATTTAGTATTCTATTTTCATAGCTGTTATGCTAATGATTATTGTTTGAGAACATGTATGATGTTAAAAGAATACTGAAATGTACCTAACTAATCAAATAAATAATCATTCCATGTAGAGCCCTGATCATAGATCCATCATTGTCAGAGACCAAATGATGGTGAAACAGGTTTTCCCAAGGGAACTCCTAGATCACATACTTTTGAGTATGTGGGGGAGATGGATGCGTAAATCCTTACATCCTAGTGTAGGAATTGATGTAGATTTATTATAGTCCGTCAATCCTTCACTACAAAACCAAATGGTGAGATGTACCACAATTCTCCCAAAGAAAACACAAACACCGCATCAGTGGAAGGTAAACACGAAATCTCCTGATGACGAAGAGAGTATAGAACGTCACTGTAACTCTAAAATAGCGAAGGACCAGATTACCCTGGTAAGCTATAACAGCACAGACACAAAGTGTCCTGCAAACAATCCTCTAACTGACTGAGGAAGATGAGGTCTTATGAATCCGGCTCTTTTAATGACTTATGTATGATACTGATGTGACTCATTAGCGATCAGTTGGAGTTTGAGTGGTATGCCTCATCTCCACAGGGCATAATAATGTTTGTAAAACATAATCAACCACGTAGTATATCTTCTTAGGTTTTACTACGAGGAACAATGTTTGGTGTTACATTGTTTACATTAATGATCTGTTCAGATATTTTGCATACATGTTCTTTATACGCTTTAAAGACATGAATGCTTAAGTAGAAGTTGCTTCACTTGTTATTAAACCTGTTGTTGTATGATTTATGTTATCTTGTCTATGATATTACTTAATGTTATAATAAAGCTTCTAGTTGAGAGTTATAACTCTCGCTGGGACAATTTGTACATTGTCTCACTCCGTAGATTTCAACTCTTTTTAGGTGGTCGTCGAAGACGAAGGATTCCGTTGAAGGATGGGCAACAACAACAACAACAGTACCAGGGGCAGCAGTGAATCTCAGGTGGAGATACTGGCTGCTGAGTTATGTAGTTAGATAGTCCTATGCCATCTCTGTACTCTCAGGTCCTAGGAATCAGTGGTTTGAGTTTTTGGTGTTGGCTCCTGAGAATTTTGAATCATGTTGTACATAACTACTCAAGAAGTGGTTTAACAGAGATGTAAACTGTTTACTTGGTTTTGTATAAAAAGGAATTTTATAATTTCCAGATCTTGTCTCAAAAATTTTAATTTCCAGTAATTTTTCATATTCCGCAACTAATCGAATGCTTCCGCTAAGTTTAAATCGTGTTTAAATCGTGGTTTTGGAGATCGGAGCCCACAATTAAGTGGTATCAGAGCTCTAGGTTCGCCGAGTCTACAGAGACATAGGATTTAGGATGTCAAGTCTGTCTTTAGTGTTTCTTCCTCATCTAATAGAATCTTCTGCTCCTCAGGAGAAGAAGACATATAAGGACGAGGAGTTTGTTGTAGGAAGCAACAATGCTACACCCAGATGGAGTGTACAGGAGAAAGCAGTAGAGGAACACTTACCTGAGGTTCCCCTAGTTAATCCAACCATGATAAGGAATCCTTCCTTAGGAATCACTGTTGGAGAATTTAGGGCAACCATGATGTACCTAGTGGATCAAACACTAGCAGTACAACCTAGATTACCAGTTCCTAATGATGATGTTCTGGATATCCATAGGATATGTAACCCTCAGCAGCAGGTTGAAGCAGAAGTAAATGATGAAGCTTTGAACTCAGAGCAAGCCTATGCTCAGCCTCAGCCTGATGAATCAGTCCACAGTAATGTAGGGATTAGAATACAGCCAGAGACCAGGACTTGTTATAATTGTAGGAGGCCTGGACATATCAGATCTAATTGTCCAGAAAGGATATATAGAGGAAGAATTGAGAAAAGGCCTATCCAAATCCAGAAACAAAGACCTGGAAATTCCAGAAGGAAGAAGTTTCTGATGTCACCAACACAACCGGGACCTAGTACACCAAGGCAACGGTTATCCAGAAAGGATAAGGAACCCTTTAGACCACAACAACTGGAGAGACGCTGCTACAACTGTGGTAAGATGGGGCATTTGATGAAGGACTATCGATCTAAGCTTGTCAGTGTGACACAGCCTCCGAGGCAAGGGCAACAAGGATCACAGAGAAGGCAATTTCAAGGAGCATCTCAAGGACGTGGACAAGCGTCCCAAGTTGGATCATCTGCACCAAATCAACCACAGACAATAGTGAGGT
This sequence comes from Alisma plantago-aquatica, assembly GCA_963693085.1. Classification (NCBI taxonomy): domain Eukaryota; kingdom Viridiplantae; phylum Streptophyta; class Magnoliopsida; order Alismatales; family Alismataceae; genus Alisma; species Alisma plantago-aquatica. The sequence continues at coordinate 1,342,826,095 of OY856412.1, read as the reverse complement.
TCTTTGCTATGAACCCACCTGATGCAGTGGTCGATCCACGGGTTGTGATAGGTCAGATGAACTTTTATATTCTGATATGTCTAATTCCTGTGTAGTATCTGTTCTGATTGACCCGGGTGCTACGCACTCTTTTATCACTCAAAGAGTGATCCGTAACTGCAATATGACATTCAGTCATAGGGCAGGAAGTTGTTGTTGGAGACTCCGTTGAGTGAGTCTGTTGTTATGCAGGAGGTATGACCTTCCTGCATCCTCTTCTTTTCTAATTATTGCATTCGAGTGGATCTTATACCTTGACATGCAAGGATTTGATAGAATCCTCGAGCCATGATTGATTAGACAAGATAAATGGTATTTCTTATAAATCTCTTTATGACCTTTTGGATAAGTTGAAATAGTAGTTGATTGAACTATTCTTTGATTGGTCTCATAAAAGTTTTCAATGATGCATAAGATATAATTGTTTTATATTACATGTTACTTCTATAAGAAGAAAAAGGTATTAAAGAATTGATCTGGATGTAGGATTCAGTAAAGTTAATAATTATGTTTGTAAGGATGGAAAAAGAGAAGGAACATAGTAATATACAAGTACATATTTTCTTACCTCAGTAATCATATACCCTGGCCAGGTATACAATTACTGATGATGAAGTAAATATGAAAACTTTGAAGTTGTTATCTTTTGATTACTCTGATCAAGTAGTCAATCTAAAACAACTTAAAGAGCATCATAAGATAAGAAAAATAGGAATAAAGAAGGTCAACCATGATTAGTAACGATTGAAAGAATATATGTAATGAGCAATGTCCCATGATAAAAGGAAGAAAGAGATATAAAGTTTTGATAACACAAGTAATTAATACCAAAGTAAGTATGTTAAGAACATTCCTTGTTAGGGGTTTATGTTCTTAAATAAAGATAGAATTTTAAGAACATCCCTTGTTAGGGGTTTATGTTCTTAAAATAAACATATCCTTCTCCAGAATGTCTGTTAAGTAAATCCTTGTGTGACAAGAAATTTTTTTTTCTCTATGATAAGAATGTGTAACTGATGAGATAGTTAATGCATATAATAAAGGGAGTTAGTATGCTAATTATCAGATGTGATGATACACTCAGGGTGAAAAGGCCCTTATATGGTCTTGAATAAGTATCAGGGCTTGAATCTGATCCTAAAGAATGTTGATCAAAATTCTATAACATCTCCCTGAAAATGGTATATTACCTAAGGATGTAACAATGTGTATGCTGAAACAATATCTGCTTTCCCCTTTTCTTCCTGAGATTTCGGGGACGAAATCCTTGTTAGGGGTTTATGATTTGTAACACCCCTGACCTGGGTTATGAGCTAACCCTAGGTTTTTTTGCCTAATTATGAAATTAGATGGTTGTAATTATCCTTTAGTATATAATTAAAGCTTTTATGGAACATATGTTTCAATTTCTGTCCCTTATAAATCAATGTTGAAGTATTATTTGCAAAATAAGGACCTATGTGCAATTTGCCCAATCAGAGGGGTTAACTTGCAAAATTCACATGTTTATATGTTCCTTAAATGTTGAGATAACATAAGAATGAATATGATGAGGTTTGAGGGATTTCCCAAGCTTGAGCACCAAGGTGCAGCTGTGGAAGCAACCCCTGTACTTGAAAACCCTAAATTGGTGTAAAATGCAATTTACCCAATTTGAGGGGTGCAACTTGTAAAATACATCATCTAAAACATCTTTTATGACTCTTGGCATCATTTAGAAGAGAAATGATGAAAAGGTCACTTCATGTGAATAATCATATAATAAAGAACACATTTGTGATTGAATAATCAAGGTGTATGTATAATAGCCCTTTTATGTGTATACTTTAGTAATGGGTTGATCCTTTTTGCCTTCAATTCTTGACCTTAGAAGGAGTTTGTCCTTAGAAATAAGATGTGGGGACGTGCAAGGAAGAAAGGAAGGACTTAGATGAGAAATGAGGAAAACATATGTTCTTATGTTGAAATTTCACTTAAGTATATATACTACTTTTCTCACTTAGCAAGGGAACGATCCTCTTCCTTTCATTTCTTTTCCCCTTGCTCAAAACCAACCAAGGCTAAGCTATGGAGCAGAGAAGGACGACCAAGGGTCCTAGGTAAGTTTGGATCATCCCTTTTGCTTGAATTCATGGAGGAAACTCGTTTTCAAGGTTAAATTCATGGCTAGCTCACCTAGCTCTATCTTTGTAGCCATTCCTTTCCAACTTTTCCTTGGAGGATTCACCTTGACCGACCCGTGGAGCTCAAAGACGCCATTAAAGCTTGTATCTTGGAATCTTGGAGCTCAAGCAACAACCTTTAGGCGGGTTTTATAACTCTAAACCTATGCTTTGTTATATACATCTTTTCTATGCTTTTAGTTGCTAGTTCTTCTTCTTCCCTATCTTCCCTTGCTTCCTTGCAAGCAAATCCGTGAGGAACTGTTTCTGTTCTTGAGCTAGAAGATGAGGGCGTTATTTCCTATGCTTATCCACAGTTTTCTACTTTACCATACGACCTCAACCAAGTTCCCATACGGTTTGCAAAACCGTTTGATGGGCAAACAGTTTCAAGGTCATATGAAGGCATACGGTCTCAAGACCGTATGGCTGCGTTGACCAAGCGTGGACCGTACGAGAATCCTGTTCATAATTATGTAAGTTAATAACCCACAAAATTTGAGAGGTTAAATCCAAAGTAATCGTGAGATATAGGCAAAACAATTAGCAAATTTAATTGAATTTAGTTCTGATTTTCAATCTGCTTAATTTGCCCTTTTTGGGCAAACAGTCTCAAGACCGTATAAGATGGTTGACTAAGCATTGACCATATGAGATTACTGTTTATAATGATGTTAATTAATGACTCACAAAATTTTATGGACTAACTCCAAACGAGTTAGAGTTGAAGGTTGATTACTAGGGCAAACTCTAATTGAAATCAATGCTAAAATCACAATGAGCTAATTTGAGATTTTGGGTTGATTAGCCCAAACGGTCTCAAGACCGTTTGGGGAACCATCCAAACGGTCGCAAGACCGTTTGGGGATCACCCAAGACCGTATGGAGGTCTGGGGTCAAGTATAGTTGACCAATTGAAGGTACAAAGATACCAAATTACATTGCAATTAAGTATTGATGTAATGATCAACTCAATAAATCAAACCTTGATGAAGTTTCACTAGAGTCCAAAGGATGGACGGGAAAACGGTCTCAAGACCGTTTGGAACTCATCCAAACGGTCTCAAGATCGTTTGGTGACAACCCAAGACCGTTTGGAGGTCTAGGGTTAAGGTAATGTGATCAATTGAGGGCCCAATTACAATGGATTATTGAAATAATCAAATTGCTGATTTGTGACTTAATTAAGGTTCAACCCCTATCAAATAAATCTAGATTTTGATGAATTCTTGGGCAAATGGTCTCAAGACCGTTTGGAGGATATCCAAATGATCCCAAGACCGTTTGGGCCAAGTTTGAGCCCAATTGGAGGTCAATTGATGGGTTCAACTTCGATTTGATTCACATTGTTGAGTCTTGATGGTCGAACGTTTATAGACCTTAATTGAACCAACTCCAACCCTAATTGGATATCAATTGAGTAACCAATTGGTTGAGGCTAACCCTAATTGTCTCAATTGATAAGTGGTTAGCAAGCTTGAGACCAATTGAAGGCTTCAACATAGGAAACCCTAATTGAGTCTACCCTTTGAATCATGACGTGTATTTTACTACGCGCTAAAAACGCAAGTGTACGCGTCGAGTAATATAGGCCTTGTGAGGCCCGAGTCGAACTCAGGGATACGTGAATTATTGGAGACTTCTACTAACTAATCGCAATCAGCTAGACCGATTAACAAAGTAGGGTTTTGTTGTTCAAATTAAAAGAAAATAAAAATCAAACAAAGAAAACAATCGATTAAAGGTTAATTTAATCAATTAAAAGGGATATCTTTAGGATGGCGGTTTCACCGCGGGTCAACATTGTATTAAGTTTCATATCATTCTTCACACTTCTCTCTCTATCCGGGTAGTGGCCTGAAAACAGAATTACCCATTATAGTGGTGTAATTCACTACTTAGATTTAGGTTGATTCCACCGTCGTAGTAATCATTCCTCTAAACTAAGTGCATTATAAACGGTCTCTCAGTTCCCACCATTAATTTTATAACTCCTTTGTCAAGGGTTTTATTAATTAATGTATAATTCGTCTCTTTTCAACCGTTAATCCTTCTGCCAAAGTGATTAAGGGCATTAAGTTATTATTATGGTGATCAAGCATAACAATAGAAATGGAGAAAAAGAATCTATACCACGGATTTGAGAGAAAAATATGAAATATTGATATAAAAATGTCATACAATGCATTCCCGGGATACTCCTGGTCCTAAAGATTGAAGGTTTTAGCCTCTCATGTTCATCTCACACGAGTACATGGTAGAAATTGGGGAATTCATAAGAAAAATGGGAAATAAATGGGAAAACCCCTGAACGGAGAAGAACCGGTGGATCCTTGGCATAAAACACGAGCTTCCCCGCCTGTCGGTGGTGGAAATCATCTTTGGCAGCGTCCGAATCACCCGGGATGAGCTTCTCGGCCTCCGTTCTCCTTTCTCTCCTCCTCGGCACTCGTGCAATCCAAAAATGAGATGATTTCCCTGTCTGGGCGGCCGTCATTAGGGATAAGTCCCTAATTAGGTCGTCAAATAACAACAGCCGTCCGATCGAAATCAAAACAAATCCAACGCATATCTGCCGGCGTCGATACCATTGACACGGGTCGATGGTATCGACCCAGCGGATTAGCGGCAGCTTTCCTTTCTTTTATTCTGAGCGCCTGTGGTGATCTCGATACCATCGACTTGTGCGTCGATGGTATCGACACCTTTAGCGTCGGTTGTTGTCGTTTAGCGACGCTGTAGCTCTCCTTGTGTCGATGGCATCGACTTGGGTCGATGGTATCGACAATTTCCTCGCCAGCAACTTGAAGGGATCTCGATACCATCGACGTAGGTGTCGATGGTATCGACACTGTATTGCTCCTCTCGGCTGACAACCTGTGGCTTGGTCGATGGTATCGACTTCCGTCGATGGTATCGACAGAAGCAGATACTTGTTCTTCCTGAAATTTCACAACAGGCCCAAGTAAATTCACACAATTTATAATAAGATGATAAATAATGCTCAAAATAGTAAAACAAAGGGGATTTGATATAAAATGATGGCAAAGACCAAATAAAGTGAATTATGCAATAATATCCATGAAAATGAGTAATTAAGGCACAAAACACATATGAAATAGGTCTCTAAATGCGACTCAAAATCATCGCATCAAACTCCCCTAAGCTTAAACATTGCTCGCCCTCGAGCAACTAACCCTTAGAATAGAATTGCAGATGTCAACTAACAATCAACACATCACCCCACATCCCACATTACTCCCACTGGACATTCTCAAACCGGCCTTTCCTAATCACAGAACAGTAATTACCCTACAGGCGACAATAATCATCAATAAAAGAAATTATCCTTCAAACCGATGAACACTATCACATAAGGCAGTTAACATAATAAAATTTGCCGATTCAGCATTAGTGCATCTTGTGATCGCCTACACTACGTTGCTCGCCCTAACTACCATCTACATGGAAGCAGTTCTCCTGATAAACATGAGTGAGGAGAAAATCACGGTGGCCTACCAATCCGAGCAACGGGTGGATGGAATGGGTGGTTCATGGAAGAACTTGGAAGTATTACACAATTTCAAAATGCATACAACAAAATGCCCTAATTGATGCCAATGCACATTGAAAATGCCCTAATGCTTAAAATTGGGTGGAATGATGCATGCACTAACCTTCCACCTCAAAAAGAGATAGAAATCTAATTAAGCCACATCATGTACTCAGTTTCCTTGTTATGCAAGTGATATTATGTTCCTTTCTCCCTCTTATTCCATTTCCTTCTAAATTCTCTTCTCTTTTTTTTTCTTTTTTTTTTCTTTTCCTCTTAGCCCATATATCCATAATTGCTTAGAGATACATGTGTTAGGCTATTTTTCTTCATGATTGGAAATCTTTGTACTATTTCGAGGGTATGGGACAATTTAGATCACTTTTCAAGACAAACTGAGGTACATGGTGTACTTATGCATGAAAATCATGAAAGTTATGAGTGCAACTACATGACATGCACCTAAAGGTAATTTGCATGAATCACTATACATTTTTTTTTCATTTTATGCAAAAATATGAAAATAACAATGCAAATCCTATCTACATGCTATGCACGCAAAAGAAGTTAAAACTGTACTTTACTTCCAATTCTTGGGTGGATTATGGAAAAATATGAAGTGGAATGATCACAAGATTAAGTTACTGAACCTTAGAAAAATATCATGTGTCCCTCCTTACTGACATGTGTAGTAGTTCAAAGGGTTCTTTCTCGTATATCCAATTAAGGTCTCATTACTATTTGATTAGGTTAGGCTCAAACAACCGTTACTATCCACTTTTCATGAGTCAATGGGGGTGTGAGTGTGACATATTGCTTCAAAGTTGACATAATCAATCATTTTCATAGGACAAGTTTCCCAAGGACAACCAAGTTAAGCTATCCAAAAGACCCAGAATTTTTTTGAAATTCCCTTAAATTTCCCATGAAAAAGCAAGATGACAATTTTTTCTTAAGACATCCACGATTACACTAGATAGATGTGGATCCTAAACAAACACTAAAATTGCAAGAACAAATAACAAAGCAGAAACTAAAAACAACTAAAGAAAAGATAAAAGATAGAGCTGTTCCAGCCACCCCCCTAAGCTTGAATCCGACTATGGCCTCATAGTCAAAAACTAACTTAAGGGTGGAACAGTGATACCCTGATCAATCTTGCGGAGGCGGTGGTGGGTATTGTGGTGCCGTAGGATCCCAAGACGGGTACTCCCCCTGGAAGCTTGGATCATATTGGGTCCTCGGCGGAGGCTGTGGATAGCCTCCAAAGTAGTCTTGACTCCAGTAATGGTCAAAGAAGGGCTCCTGTTGCGTCTCTATCCGCTGCAACCGGGTGTGCATTTGCTCTTGGTTGGCGAGGATGAGCCGCTCGTTCTCGAACATAGCCCGTTGGTTGTCAAGTACCCGACTCGTAGTGTCATGAATGCCGGTATACATACCCATGTGCTGCAGCTGAGTCTGCTGTATGTCCTGCCGCATGGTGTACATCCCCTGCATGGAATAGGGATCCGCAGCTGGCTGCTCGTACTGTGGTGATGGCGGCGGGGGCTGAGATGATGAAGATGCACCTGGATGCATCCTAGGACGCTTCTGTGGTGCCACACGTGCTCGAAGAGGTGTGAAAGCCTCCTCTTCCTCTGCAGCCTCGCCCTCTTGCTCGTCACCACCGTCGTCTTCCTCGGAGGACTCGATGGCTATGATTGGCCACCGGAAGTGCTGCTTGCCCTCAATGTTGAAGACGTCGTCCGGTAGGGAGCTCTCTTGATAAGCTTGGTTGACGTGGCAATGAGCATACGCCAACCCGTCCCGTAGAAGAATAAGGTTTGAACGGTGCAAATGTTGCACGTTCACCTTGCTCCTCGTAAAGATCAGAGTCATGGACTGAAGGTTCAGCCCCAAGTAAAGCGCCAACTTGGTGACAAGACCACCAAAATGGATTGGAGCCTTCCTTGTGCTCCTCTTCACCGCCAGGACGCGCTGTAGCCAGAACGCCCCCCAGTTGCACTCTTGACGTTTCAGGAGTGCGTAGAGAAAGAACAGGTCACTCTCCTGAAACTTGCTCAAAGCAAGATCGCTTCGAGCAAAGAAAGTCAAGCTCAACATCCTGTGCAGGACCCGGATGAACGGGTGCTCAAAATCCGCTACCGCTGCATTATGGTAGCTCACAGTCTTCCCTGCCGGCACTGTAACTAGCTCGGCGAAGATTTTTTCGTAGTCGGTGCGGGCGTCGGGGCGTCGGTGATCGTTGCGGCTGTGCTTCCAGTTGAAGATGTCGTTGAACTGCTTCAACGTGATGTTGTAATTGTTGTTGAAGAGTCGGAAGGACACCCTTCCCCGGATCCACGTCTGGTCCGATGGTACCACGTCATTTGGTACGACACAGATATCAAGAGACGCCATGAACTCGGCCACCAGTTCCTTGTATGTGGGCCATTCGCCGAAAAACGGCTGCCCATCCGCATGACAGTCGATCTCATAAAGGCGATTGGTGTGCCGCGCTTGCCCGGCCAACACATAGGCCAAGTTGGCCTCGAACCCCAGCTCCTGGATCATTCCCCGGTCCACATACCGGGTGGGCTCGAACTTACGCTTCATAATATCCTCGTAGACCTTCCTGACATCCATGTTGGCATGAATGAGGCGTGGACGAGGGATGGAAGCGGGTGGGGGAGGAACAAACTCCTCGATCTCCATAGGATGAGCGCTTGAGGACGATGCTCTGGCGGTGTGCACCATGGTTGCGAGAAAAGAAGGGATTAGAAGAACAGAGCTCGGTGAAGATGGAGAAGAGAATTCTCCACTCGATGAAGATCTCCGCTTGATGACGCTTCTCTGCAATCTTGGAAGGCTCGGGGGAGTGCTCGGCGCAAAGGAAGATACTTGCTCTGAAGGTGTGACGTCAAGTGACGTTACAAGTCCCCTTAAATAGGCTTGATCGGCGCCCCTGTTGGCCCGTCGATACCATCGACGAGGGTCAATGGTATCGACACATCTCGCGGGTATCCGCCTCCCTCGCGAGTATCGACGGCTGATGTTTGCTGGATCGAAAAACCCAGATTGCTGACGTGTCGATACCATCGACAGAAGTCGATGGTATCGACGCAGCACCCGGATCACTGATGTGGCTGTTGCGATCGTCGTCGATGTCTGTATGCGGATCGGTGACATGTCCTTCGATACCATCGACAGATGTCGATGGTATCGACTTGCTTTTATTGCGACACCGCCGTTGTGTTGCATTCAACCTGTGATGATGTCGATACCATCGACGAGGCTGTCGATGCTATCGAGTTGACTGAGAAAAATCCGTCTGAATATCTCTAGAGATCTCGATGGTATCGACTGGGGTGTCGATACCATCGACACTTTTATTGCGACCTGTCTGTGACCATGTCGATACCATCAATGGGGGTGTCGATAGTATCGACGCAGTGCGATTTCTGCTGGTGTCAACCTGAACTCATGTCGATACCATCGACGGATGTGTCGATGGTATCGACCCTGCCTGTGCCTGCACATTCAACAAACAGATCAAGGTATCATTTTTAAACTAAAATTCAAACGAAATAAAAGCAATCTATGACTAAAATTAAACTATCCTAGTGTACCAATGGTTGGGTTGCCTCCCAACAAGCGCCCTTGTTTAGCGTCTTAGGCTAGACGTCTTCCCTCCATCTCATTCTTGCACAAGTGAAATGAGTTTGACCTCATTCACTTTCCTCTTGTAGTTCTCACCAAAATACAGCTTTAAGCGTTGCCCGTTCACCAAGAACGTGGCATCTCCATCACGCACGAGAATCGCTCCGTGCGGTTTCACCTCCTCCACAATGAAGGGTCCACTCCACCGGGATTTCAGCTTCCCGGGATGCAGTTTAAGACGGGAGTTAAACAATAGAACGTTGTCTCCCTTCTTGAACATGCGCATCTCAATATGGCGATCGTGTATCAACTTTGTGCGCTCTTTGTAGATGCGGGCATTCTCATATGCCGTCATGCGTAGCTCATCCAATTCATTCAATTCAAACATCCTTTTTCTCCCGGCCTCATCATAGCGCAAGTTCAGCCTTCTTAGCGCCCAATGGGCCTTGTGCTCTAATTCCACCGGAAGATGGCAAGCCCGGCCGTACGCCAACCTAAAAGGCGTGGTGCCTATAGGTGTTTTGTACGCCGTTCGATAAGCCCAAAGTGCGTCCGGTAGCAATACACTCCAATTCTTCCTTGTGGATGCTACGGTCCTTTCTAAAATCTTCTTGATTTCTCTATTTGATACCTCCACTTGTCCTTGCGTCTGTGGATGATATGGGGTGCCGATGTTGTGCTTGACCCCATATTTCTTTAAAAGTGTCGCGAATTTCTGATTTCGAAAATGTGTGCCTCCGTCACTTATGATCATTCGGGGAATCCCGAACCTGCAGAAAATGTTCTCTTTGACAAACCTGCACACTACGTTCGAATCATTAGTTCTTGTGGGGATTGCCTCCACCCACTTCGACACATAATCTACAGCAAGTAAGATATAAAGATTTGAATTTGAGGACACAAAGGGTCCCATGAAGTCAATGCCCCATAAATCAAATACCTCAACTTCCTGAAATACATTCAGGGGCATTTCCTGTCTCCTTGAGATGTTACCTGTGCGCTGGCACGGGTCACATTGCCTAACAAAATCATAGGCATCCCGGAACAAAGTGGGCCAATAAAGGCCGCTCTCCAACACCTTAGCTGCTGTCCGTGAGCTAGCATGGTGTCCTCCTGTAGGCGACGCATGACAGTGGTGGAGAACACTCTCGTACTCCACCTCCGGCACGCACCTGCGAAGAATACCATCCCTGCACTGCTTCAAGAGAATCGGGTCATCCCAAAAATAATATCTCAATGAATGAAAGAATTTCTTCTTATCTTGATAGGACTAATCCTCCGGGATGATCCCGCAAGCCAAATAATTCACAATTTCCGCAAACCATGGTTCTTTAGAATCAATTTTTAAAAGTTGCTCATCGGGAAAGGTCTCGGTAATGGGTATGTGCAAACCTTGTTTATCAACCCGCTCTAACCTAGACAAGTGGTCAGCCACCACATTTTCAATTCCCGACTTGTCCTTAATTTCAATATCGAATTCTTGTAGGAGCAAAATCCACCTAATTAGTCTAGGCTTCGCATCCTTCTTCTCCATCAAATACTTTATTGCAGCGTGATCAGTCCACACAACCACCTTAGAACCCACTAAGTACTGCCGAATTTTTTCAAAGGTGAACACGACGGCCAGTAACTCCTTTTCCGTAGTTGTGTAGTTCAATTGAGCATCATTAAGCGTTTTTGAGGCGTAGAAAATCACAGCAGGCTTGTTATCTACCCTTTGCCCCAAAACAGCTCCCACAGCATAATCGGACGCATCACACATCAACTCGAATGGCTTTGCCCAATCCGGCGTTTGAACAACCGGAGCTGAAATCAACTTCTCCTTCAAGACCTCGAATGCGTGAAGACATTTCTCATTGAAATCAAAAACTGCATCTTTTTCCAACAATTCCGATAATGGCTTTGCGATTTTCGAAAAATCCTTAATAAATCACCGATAAAACCCGGCGTGTCCTAAAAAACTTCTCACCCCTTTTACAGAATTTGGTGGGGGTAACTTAGAAATCACCTCAATTTTTACGGGGTCTACCTCAAGACCCTTGCTAGACACCTTGTGTCCTAGCACAATTCCTTCCGTCACCATCATGTGACATTTCTCCCAATTGAGGACTAAGTGTGTGTCCTCGCACCGCTGCAACACCTTATCTAAGTTAAAAAGGCATTCATCAAAAGACGCTCCATACACCGAGAAGTCATCCATGAAAACTTCAAGACACCACTCTACCATGTCAGAGAATATGGCGAGCATGCAACGTTGAAAAGTCGCCGGCGCATTGCATAAACCGAACGGCATACGGCGGTAAGCAAACGTCCCATAGGGACATGTAAACGTAGACTTCTCTTGATCCAAAGGATCAATAGAAATCTGGTTGTACCCCGAATAGCCATCTAGAAAACAAAAATGCGACCGACCAGCTAGACGTTCCAAAATCTGATCGATAAATGGCAATGGAAAATGATCTTTAAGTGTTGCGGTATTCAATCGGCAGTAGTCAATGCAAACACACCACCCGGTTACCAATCGGGTGGTGACAGGTTCATTCAAAAGATTAGTAGTGACAGTGATTCCCCCCTTTTTAGGGACTACTTGTGTGGGACTCACCCACGTTGAATCGGATATGGCATAAATGATCCCTGCAGCAAGAAGCTTTATGACTTCCTTCTTGACAACCTCCATCATGCTTGGATTTAGACGTCTTTGAGGCTGTATGACTGGCTTGGCTCCCTCCTCAAGCCGAATCTTGTGTTGGAAAAATGTAGGGGAGATCCCCTTGATGTCCTCCATAGACCACCCAAAAGCTCCACGGTGGTTCTTGAGCACTATCAGTAGTTGCTCCTCCTCATCCGCACTCAAGTATGCAGAAACAATCACTGGTAACTTGTCCTCCTCAGCTAGAAAGACGTACTTCAAATGCGGGGGCAATGGCTTCAACTCCAGATCAGGTGGGCAAATAAGAGATGATTGTAGCGGTGGGGGAAGTGTACCCAAATACTCATAGTGCCTCATGTAGAAACATGGAAGCATTTGAAGCATTTTGGTGCACTCCTTGAGTGAAGTACTCCGCATCCAATCATAAGCGACATTTAATAAACACGCCTCCAAAGGAAATTCCGAATATGCATTAAAGACGGAAGTAATAATCATATCATCCTCCCATGGAGGTGGAATGTCCTCATTCTCATCATTTGGAAACCCAACAACCTTGCATAAAGAGACAACTTTAGTTTGCTCCATAAGGTCCACTGCTAGGGTCCCATTATCTATCCTACTCATAACATGAGCCATATCCAAAAATGGCTTCCCAAGACAAAGTGAGATATTTTGTTCCACATGCTTCACCATATTGCAATGTGCTTTTGCTTTATTAGATGCATTACCATTTGGCATGACCATCTCAAAGCGATCATCCGCAATGCCCAAGGTCAAGCGACCTCTCCCCATCTCCAAGATCATATCAGCTGTAGCTTGGAATGGGCGACCAAGTAGTAACTCATTACCGTGCTCGTCCTGCATTTCCATAATGACAAAATCAGCCGGAAAAACAAAGCGGTCTACCTTTACCAAAACATCCTCACAGATTCCATACGGTTTCACCACAGAATTATCGGCCAATTGGATGGTCATGTTACTTGGTCTCGACTCCTTCAATCCAAGTTTCTTGAACGTAGAAAGGGGCATCAGATTGATGCTTGCCCCAGAATCACAAAGTGCTTCGCCAAATTTGAACTTCCCGATAAAGCAAGAAATATTGAAACAACCGGGATCCTGTCTCTTTGGTGGCAAAGTGCCCATAATAAAAGCACTCACTTGCTCCTTCAATACTACGACCTCAGTGTCGGGTATCTTTCTCTTCTTGGTGATTACATCTTTGAGAAACTTCCCATAAGACGGGATTTGTTCGATCGCCTCTAGCAAAGGAATATTCACTGATAACTTCCTAAAGCTGTCCAGAAATTTCTTAAACTGTGCATCCACCTTTCTTGCTTTTGCACTATTGGGATAGGGAACCGGAACGGTATGTGCCCTTTGATGAGGTGGCACATAGGGAGTTAATTTCTGTGGTTCCTCCTCAGTGGCTTGTTCTTCCTTACTATCTTCAGCTATGTCCTCAGTTTGCTCTATGACAGGTGGGGGATGCTCTTTGACTGTTGCTTCTTCAACTGTGTCCTGCAGTGTGCTTGTGTCATCCGCCCTTGGATTTAACACTTTCTTACCGCTCCTCAATAAGATGGCCTTGGCCTGTTGATTTCCCCCGGGAACATTGGTGTTTCCCGGAAAACCCGGATGTGCCGGCTTCTTCAAGCTTGCAATCTCGGCTGCCATCTGTGCCATGGAAGTCTCTATAGTTCTCATTTGAGCCCCGTGGCTCTGCAAAGTCTGCCCGAACTGGTTCATAAATTCACCCTGCTACTTTATTTGCTGCCCAAAAGTGTTCATCAACTCTTGATTTTGCTTTATGACTTGATTGAGCAACTCCGTGCTCTTGTCCTCCGTGACCGGTGCAGGTTTGGCGTCCGGATCCTGCAGAAAGTTATTTGGATCCTTCCATGAAAGTTTCTTGTCTTTCCGCCATGAATAATTGTTATTCCTGTACCCCTGCTGTTGCCTCATGTACTTGACCTGAGCCTCATCCTCGGACTCATTGTCTTCCTTCTGCAACAACTTCTTTGCGAGAAGATCCATCTTCTCATTCAGCTCACTCATTGCCTTTGACTCACTGGCAACTCTTGCTTGCTCAACTGGGCCTCTTTCTCTTTCTCCCCAAGATTGCTTTCGTGCCATATTCTTCAGTATTTCCCAGCATCTTGTATCAGTGTTATTTAAGAAAAATCCGGAGCCAGCCGAGTCCAAATTGCTTTTATCATGCTCGGAGAGAGCAAAGTAGAAGATCTTCACTTGGGTTTCCTTGTCCAGTCCATGGTGTGGACATCTCCTCAACATGACTTGAAATCGCTCCCAAGTCTCAGAATAGGTTTCACCCGCCTGTTGGGTGAAATTGTGGATCTTCCGGATCATATCATTGGTCTTCTCAGGAGGAAAGAACCTCTCGAAGAAAACCTCCACCATGTGATCCCATGATTCAACAAACTCGTCGTCGAGGTTATGAAGCCACTCTCTTGCCACTCCAGCCAAGGAACTCGGGAATAACTTGAGATAGAGCACATCCTACGGAAATCGATCTATCTTCACCATATCACAGTTCTCCACAAACTGACTAATGTGTGCCACTGGATCTTCATTTTTCAGTCCGTGAAATGCATTGGATTTGACCAAGTTAATCAGTGCTGGGTCGATCTTGTATGTAGGTATGTTTAGCCCCTGTTTCTTTATAGGCCCCTTTGATGCCGAGGAAGAAGACGCCTTGATCTTCTCCCATATTGTCTGTGCTTCAACCATTACTTCTTCTTGTTCTTGCTCAGATTCAGAATGTATATCACTGTGGTGTTCCTCCTCGTAGTAGTCCTCGTCCTCTGGTCCCGCAGATGGAACCTCAGGTGTGCGATTCACGTAGTCTCGACTACGTGTGTGCACCATACAAAGTACCTGAAATTTGGAAGTAGTGGTTCAGTACAATGCCTTGAACGAGTCAACACTATTATAGAGAAATAAAGGAATTTTTGAAATTGTTCTAAAAATAAATAAAAAAATGTGGCCTAGAATGGCCGCTCTTAGCACTCAAAGTGCCAATAATTCGCCGTATCCTCGGCAACGGCGCCAAAAACTTGACGTATATTACTCGACGCGTACACTTGCGTTTTTAGCGCGTAGTAAAATACACATCCGAATCACCTGGGATGAGCTTCTCGGCCTCCGTTCTCCTTTCTCTCCTCCTCGGCACTCGTGCAATCCAAAAATGAGATGATTTCCCTGTCTGGGCGGCCGTCATTAGGTATAAGTCCCTAATTAGGTCGTCAAATAACAACAGCCATCCGATCAAAATCAAAACAAATCCAACGCATATCTGCCGGCGTCGATACCATCGACGCGGGTCGATGGTATCGACCCAGCGGATTAGCGGCAACTTTCCTTTCTTTTATTCTGAGCGCCTGTGGTGATCTCGATACCATCGACTTGTGCGTCGATGGTATCGACACCTTTAGTGTCGGTTGTTGTCGTTTAGCGACGCTGTAGCTCTCCTTGTGTCGATGGCATCGACTTGGGTCGATGGTATCGACAGTTTCCTCGCCAGCAACTTGAAGGGATCTCGATACCATCGACGTAGGTGTCGATGGTATCAACACTGTATTGCTCCTCTCGGCTGACAACCTGTGGCTTGGTCGATGGTATCGACTTCCGTCGATGGTATCGACGGAAGCAGATACTTGTTCTTCCTGAAATTTCACAACAGGCCCAAGTAAATCCACACAATTTATAATAAGATGATAAATAATGCTCAAAATAGTAAAACATAGGGGATTTGATATAAAATGATGGCAAAGACCAAATAAAGTGAATTATGCAATAATATCCATGAAAATGAGTAATTAAGGCACAAAACACATATGAAATAGGTCTCTAAATGCGACTCAAAATCATCGCATCAAATCACCTTGGAGGTCTATACGATCTTGAGCTTCTAGGTCCATTCGATCTCAAAACCGAATGAGGGCATTTGATCTCAAGACCGAATGAGGGCATTCGATCTCAAAACCGAATGAGGGCATTCGATCTCAAGACCGAATGAGGGCATTCGATCTCAAGACCGAATGAGGGCATTCGATCTCAAAACTGAATAAGGGCATTCGATCTCAAAACCGTATAAGGGCATTCGACCTCAAGATCGAATGAGGGTATACGACCTCAAGATCGAATGAGGGTATACGACCTCAAGATCGAATGAGGGCATACGACCTCAAGATCGTATGAAGGTTGAAGGTGTGAAACCTATTGAAGACTTTTGAGGATAAGTCTGCCTAATGCCTTGAAGGCTTAGATGGTTTGATGGTTGTTCAACCTAAACCATAATAATACCAAGAGACATTAAGGGTCAAATGGTTAGTAAATTAACCCATGATGATGATCAATGTATAATTTACCATAATGCTCTTAAAAGGTTCAATTGAGTGAAACCTTGTTCTAATCAAACCCTAATCACTCAATAGTGGTGATTTGGTTTATGTTAATCAAAGTGGTCTTAACCCAACCTGATTTAGAGTGGTGTTATCACCATCTGCTGGTATGAGGAGAAAGAAAGTATCATAGGAAAGAGAAAGTATCATTTTATGGTGGAAAGTCAAGTAATTACCTTCAATACACATGAATGTGCATGATTAGGGTATGATCCACCTATGTGAGATCATGGAAACCCTAATTATGATATATGATGAATCTTAAAGCTAATCTGAGAGCATCAATGACGATGTTCCTCATACATGACAATGTTATGAGTTCAACTCACCATAATGTGAATAGTAAACCCTAATTCTAGGGTAATAACATATAATGAGAATAGTAAACCCTAATTTATGGTGATCTGATAAATGTAGTAATTCAGGGTTATGCCTTTGAGTGATGTATAGCCAAACCAATGAGTATGATGTAATCATACCATGATAAGGATGAGAAATGAATTCACACCTTGAATTGGTAATCATTATGATGTTTGATAAACGTTATAATTAAAGGTAAACACTCATCATACCCTGGTATATTTCCAAGAATGGCAAAGTTGCATACTAGAGTTGGATTGATAATCTGAATAGGAAATATTAATTAATGAAGAATGGGGTATGTTAACCTTAGTCCTGTGTCATGCCTTTAGGTATGAAACTTTGAGAACAAGTTACCAAATATGATGTCTTATAAGATCAAGGGATTTCAATAACCTTATTTTTGAATAGGGTGAAACCCTATTTCCAGTTATGCTTTTAAGCATGAATCCTCATGATTGAAGTATGAGATGAGGAATCAATATTCCTAATCATAAGTAAAGGAAATGAATTACCCTAATCGATGAGATACAGGGAACCTAACTCTTGTAAGAGTAGGAAGGTACAACTTCATTGAAATGAATTGTTTACTGTTATCAGTTAGATTAACCATGCTGGTTCCTTCATGAACATGATCAAATCCAGGTAAGGATTATGATTCTATATTCATTGAAAGCATGCTTTAGCTTTATGAATAAATGAAATATTCTAATGCCTTGTTGAGTGGCATCCTATGAGATTGATAGGCTGTGAGAGCCATGAATATCATCAAGGTCATGCTTGACAGATGACTTGTGATGAGATATTTGGGAAATGATAATTGATGCAAGTTAGACTTGTTACATTTAGTATTCTATTTTCATAGCTGTTATGCTAATTATTATTGTTTGGGAACATGTATGATGTTAAAAGAATACTGAAATGTACCTAACTAATCAAGTATAATAATTCCATGTAGAGCCCTGATCATAGATCCATCATTGTCAGAGACCAAATGATGGTGAAACAGGTTTTCCCAAGGGAACTCCTGGATCACATACTTTTGAGTATGTGGGGGAGATGGATGCGTAAATCCTTACATCCTAGTGTAGGAATTGATGTAGATTTATTATAGTCCGTCAATCCTTCACTACAAAACCAAATGGTGAGATGTACCACAATTCTCCCAAAGAAAACACAAACACCGCATCAGTGGAAGGTAAACACGAAATCTCCTGATGACGAAGAGAGTACAGAACGCCACTGTAACTCTAAAATAGCAAAGGACCATATTACCCTGGTAAGCTATAACAGCGGAGACACAAAGTGTCCTGCAAGCAATCCTCTAACTGACTGAGGAAGATGAGGTCTTAAGAATCCGACTCTTTTAATGACCTATGTATGATACTGATATGACTCATTAGTGATCAGTTGGAGTATGAGTGGTATGCCTCATCTCCACAGGGCATAATAATGTTTGTAAAACATAATCAACCGCGTAGTATATCTGCTTAGGTTTTACTACAAGGAACAATGTTTGGTGTTACATTGTTTACATTAATGATCTATTAAGATATTTTGCATACATGTTCTTTATACGCTTTAAAGACATGACTGCTTAAGTAGAAGTTGCTTCACTTGTTATTAAACCTGTTGTTGTATGATTTATGTTATCTTGTCTATGATATTCCTTAATGTTATAATAAAGCTTCTAGTTGAGAGTTATAACTCTCGCTGGGACAATTTGTACATTGTCTCACTCCGTAGATTTCAACTCTTTTTAGGTGGTCGTCGAAGACGAAGGATTCCGTTTAAGGATGAGCAACAACAACAACAACAATACCTGGGGCAGCAGTGAATCTCAGGTGGAGATACTGGCTGCTGAGTTATGTAGTTAGATAGTCCTATGCCGTCTCTGTACTCTCAGGTCCTAGAAATCAATGGTTTGAGTTTTTGGTGTTGGCTCCTGAGAATTTTGAATCATGTTGTACATAACTACTCAAGAAGTGGTTTAACAGAGATGTAAACTGTTTACTTGGTTTCTTATAAAAAGGAATTTTATAATTTCTAGATCTTGTCTCAAAAATTTTAATTTCCAGTAATTTTTCATATTCCGCAACTAATCGAATGCTTCCGCTAAGTTTAAATCGTGTTTATATCGTGGTTTTGGAGATCGGAGCCCACATGCTCTCTCTAAGATTTCTTCCCTGGTAAAGGGGCTTCTATAGGCAACCTACATGGCATGACATTAAAAGGCATCGCCAGGTCATTGAAGAAGCAACATCATATATGACTTCCATTGTGTAAGTACCACATAGCCCATGTAAGTCTTCAAGGAAAAGGTCCTCCAGTGGTGGAATGCCTTTGTTTATTACCTCCATTATCTTGAGCACTATGAAGGTGAAATCACCTGACCCCTATTGTTCTTGAGGGACTTTGGTAGTGATTGAGAAATTCTTCCAGTTTGGCTTGTGGAAGGCACCTGCTCCCTATCTAGCATGTTAAAAACAAAGAGGTACCTTCAATATGTCTTGTGCCTCTTTGTTTTTGAAAATTATGGATGTTCTAGGCAGTTCAAAACACAACAATTGTAGATAGTGGCATGGCGTTCATATAGATTTACAACAATTAACGCCCAATTTTCTATTATCCTAATGGACAAGGTGAAAAATTTGGTTTCTGCCCTTGTGACTTCATTTTGTAGTTCTTTCACTGATTATGAGTTATAGTTCTCTTCATACAAGTGCCTTTCTAGATGTTTCGTTCCATTAAATACTAGTTGCACTTTATTATGGTGAAGTAATTCTTCCATAAGTGTTGTGCAAATAACCTTGAATAGGTGTTTGTGCACCCATGCTCTTTTTAAGAATATCCTTCTG
Source organism: Alisma plantago-aquatica (assembly GCA_963693085.1). Lineage (NCBI taxonomy): Eukaryota > Viridiplantae > Streptophyta > Magnoliopsida > Alismatales > Alismataceae > Alisma > Alisma plantago-aquatica. The sequence continues at coordinate 1,342,806,413 of OY856412.1, read as the reverse complement.
ATGTGCTCCCTGCTCAATGATCTCCTGTGCTCTGGTATATGATATACGTTCCTGGTAAATTATCATTTAGAATATCTTCTAGTAACATGAATGTGTCCGTAGGTAATTCAAGATACCGATGCCGTATCCATCCCACTTAGCTTGCAAGGTAGTGGGGGAGCAATTGGTTCACTCGATTCCACTCCTTGCATTATCCTCTTTTCTATTGGGGGTGCCCCTATGAAGAAAGAAGTGAGGCCACCCTTGTCTTTGTCAGATTCTCCCTCTCCATCGCTTGTCAACTTAACTATCCATCTTGATCGTTTGGGTGCATTGCTAGAATTTCATGAGAGGGTGGCATCATTCTCATTGTTGTTGCGGCATCAGTTGGCGGTGTTGAATCATCTGTCATCTCAAGCATTGCTTTGCCAAGAACCACAATAGTATCTGTAATCTTATCGTCACAGATGACATCGATGTTCTTGTGGTGGGAAAGTTCTTGGAGGTAGGCATCACATATATCCATGCTAATATTCATCTCATCTAGAACTCGATTGAGCATTGAAATCTCTCCAGATGTCAACTTTTCAACACTGGTGGCCTCCTGCCCAATGATGCTTCCAGTAGGTTGTTCTTAAGGAATACGTTCATCTTTTGTGGGAAAGGAGTTTAGGTCAAATGATTTCATAGTGGTGTTTGCATCTACATCATTTGTCTATTTAGTGTGTTGTTGCATCTCTTGATTGGCTGACCTCTTCAGTCACTCTTGTGCTATATTTGCAATCTCTGTTTCTCCTAGTGCTTGAAGTGCACTCACTACTTTGTCTTCCTTGTGGTGCTTAGGGTAGGACGGGCTTAAGGAAGCTTGAGACGGTGAAGGGATGACAATTTGCCATAACCCTCTTTTTGTTTGCCATTTCTTGAGCTGCTAACGTTCATCTTCTATCTCCTTTTATTCCTCTTCTAGATTTTTGTACTCCTCTTTTGTAGCCATGAGAGATTCTTTGTGATGTTGGTGCATTTCATCCATATATTTTCTCATCACCTCTCACCCCCTTCTAAGTTCTTCCATCTCTGCCACCATTGTCTGTATGACATTCATCATTGTATCCTGGTGGGTGATGACGTCCTGCATGAACTGGGGAAGTGATGTAATTCTATCATTTTTGCTTAGTACCTGTGTTGCTAGTGCAAGTAGGCTGGAAATAATAATCATATTTGTTAAAGATGAACTATGAATTTACACATACATGGCGTCAAAATGACGTCCAAGTTTTTCACCAGATGTTGGTTGGCATTTCTATTGTGTTCCCCATGAGGTGGCAATGCTGCTGCAGCAGCTGTCTCAGAGGTTGGTGGTAGTGTCCTTACTGCTGGTTCTTGTTGATTGGAGGGTGGTTGAGCCTGTTGTTATGGATGTGTTGGTTCCTTATCTGCCTTGTCATGGCCCATGTCCATCGTATGTTTTGTGCATGATGTGTCCAACATATTATCTTCCTTTTCAACTGGTATTTCAAACACAACGTTGGTTTCCAGAGGGGGTGGTTCCCTAGGACTACCAAGATAGCTTGGTACCTCTTCTTAAACCTCTATAATGGTTTTCTTTGTGTCTTTAGGGCCGCCTAGTAGGGTGCTCATCCCTCCAATGGGTTTTTTATGATACTACATTTGTGACTGGAGGGGAAGGTGGTGCATCAAAGAATCCTTCATTACCGTGAGGGAGAACTTGATCTATCAAGGGTGGTTGTTTTGCAATGTTTTCCTCGCTTGGTTGATCATGGGGGAGCTGAGATATTGGCACTATTTTTTGGCATTGTTTTGTGGGGTCTTGTCACTAACTTCTTCCTCTTTTCTGACCTTTGTTGCTTTTCATCTTATGCAATATAGGCCGGTTAGAGAGTGTATGTAGTTCTCCAGATAGAATTGGAGTGCATTTTGTCTACTTCATCAATGTTGGGTTGCAATTTGATTGTGTCATAGTGGGCTATTTATGGGTGGGACAACAATAGTTTAGAGTTCCCCTGCTTGTAAAAGAACTTCTTGCCTTTTTGTACCCAAATTCCAGCTGTTACCACATATTTGATGTTGATATTCATGTATCCTTTGGTCATGTCATACTTTATAAATTGTATATATCCAAAAAGTATGTTGCAAGGAGTGTAATCTGACCACCCATGCAGTAATCATTCATCTTCTATTTAGTGTCTTGGTCGGCTACTATAGATAGTTAATAGATCAGTAGTATTCCAGCATTGACTAGTCTTTTTTCTATCATGGACCAGATTAAGAAGATCTCCCCTCTTCACACAATCCCTATTTATGATTGGGTGTTGATGCGAGGATTTTTAGTCACTTTTATAGGCTAGTTTCGTATGCGTTTTATGCGTTTATTGGTAATTTTCATGGTTAATATCACACGATTCATTTCCTTCAGCCTATTATCTCGTTATGCATAAAATTTACCTTGTTTTATCTTATTTGGTATAAATGATCATATTTCTCGAACTTGAGTTGAGTTTATCTTTGAATTTCAGGCAATTCACATATATGCAGTCGTCGTACCATCGACGGTTGTTGATACTATCGAGATGGCCACAGTGAGGTAGCCAAAAAGAGCAGAATGGGTTGATAACATCGACCCAGAAGTTGATGGTAGCGAGATGTCTTCAGTAAGCCAAACATCCATATGTTGATACCATCGACATAGGATGTCGATAGTATCAACGTGACGTCAGAGCAAACCCCAGAAAAGGAAAGGGCCGTCGGTACTATAGTGGGTCGATACCATCGACTCACCATCGATGGTATCGACACCGTCAGATCATGAATTGATGCAGATCAAATCTAAACGAATGGCCGTGATGTTTTGGCGGCTGTAAGTAATCCCTATACCTAAAAAAGATGGCCCAAGCTGTAGGATCACGTCATTAGCCGCTGCACAAGTCTCGAAAGAGGAGAGGATGAAGAATGGAGACTAGAGCTATGCCCCGAACATTTCCAGATCTACAGATGGAGTTTTCTACTGTAGGAAGGTTGCAGAACGCCCATCCCGCACCGAGGATCGTCTGATTCTCCTTTGTTCAGGGGTTACACCATCTCTATCCACGTTTCCCCTATGTTTTCTTCTCCTTTCATCGTATTTCTCATTGAGATGAACATGCAGGGCTAATCCCCATTGTCTTTAGGACTGGGAGTAGCCCAGATAATCGTTGTATGACACTTTTTATACAGTTAACCATAATTTGTCTCTAAAATCCGTGGTATGATATTGTTTTCTCAATTCTATCATTGTGCTTGATCACCATAATGGTAATTTAATACCTTTAATTGCTTTTGATGAAAAATTAACGGTTGAAAAGACACAATAATCACATTAACTTATAAATCCTTTGGAAAAGGCGTTGTACGGTTAATGGTGGAAACCTAAAGATATGTTTTTCATGCACCTAATTTAGGGTATAGGTTACTATTGACGTGGAACTGATCTAAATTAAGGTAGTAAATTGTATCGCGGAAGTGAACAATTCTATTCACAGACCACTACCTGGGATAGGAGACAAGTTGTGATAATTATGTAGGAATTAGTGCAATAAGAATCCGTGGTGAAACTGCAATCCTAAAGATCCCATTTTAATTGATTAAACCAACCATTTAACCGATTGCTTTGCTTTCTTTTGTTTTTTTAAAACAACTCTCAAACTTTTATAATCGGTGTAGCTGATTAGAAGTAGTTAGTAGTAGTCTACCAAAATTACATTCCCTGAGTTCGAATCAGGCCTCACAAAGGCCTATATTACATTGACGCGTGCACTTGCGTTTTACGCACAGTTTAATCATGTCAAGTTTTTGGCGCCGTTGTCGGGGAACGGTAATTTTTGGCACTACGAGTGCTGTGAGCGGCCACACTAGGCTACTTTTTAATATAATTCTTAAAATTTTAAATTGAATTTCACTTCTTTTAATTACTTATTCCTTTTTAGCACTGTACTGAAATAATTTCCATCTTTTCAGGTACTAGTTGATGGTAAAGACGCGTAGCATAGACTACACAAAATTACCAATAATTCCGCCAATAGGTGAAGGAGCTGAGTTGACAAATCCACCACCTGAGGAATTTGAACAAGAACCTAAAGAAATGGCTGAAGAACAGATGATATGGGAGAAGATCAAGGCTTCTTCCTCATCAACATCAAAGGGGCCGATCAAAAGGCAGGCAATCAACATTCCCACATACAAGATTGATCCGGCACTGATAAACCTGTCTCAAGCATTTAACGAGTTGAAGAATGAAGATCCTGTTGCCCACATCAGCACTTTTGTGGAAAATTGTGATATGATCAAGATCGATAGGTTTCCACAGGAGGCACTTTACTTGAAGCTATTTCCTAGCTCTCTGACAGGAAATGCATGAGATTGGCTGCACAACCTTGATAATGAAATAGTTGAGACTTGGGATCAAATGATAGAGGTTTTCTTCGAAAGATTCTTTCCACCGGAGAAGACCAATGACCTCGTGAGGAAGATCCATAATTTTAGTCAAAGGGCCGGTGAGACCTATTATGAGACATCGGAGCGCTTCCAGATCATGCTGAGGAAGTGCCTACATCATGGTCTAGATAAGGAAAAACAAGTCAAAATCTTCTACTTTGCTCTCAATGAGCATGACAGAAGCAACCTCGATTCAGCAGGCTCAGGTTTCTTTTTAAACAACACAGGCACAAGGTGTTGGGAGATCTTGAAGAATATGGCCAAGAAATAGTCATGGGGTGATAGAGATACACCTGAACAAGTTAGAGTTGCAGGGGAATCAAAGGGAATTAAAGAGTTAAATGAGAAGATGGACCTACTAGCTAAGAAGCTCTTAGAGAAGGAGAGCAATGGGTTTGATGAGGAAGAATATGTAAAGTTTATGCATAAATAGGGCTATAGGATCAATGAATTCGCTTGGAGGAAGGACAATAAATGTTCATGGAAGGTTCTAAACAACTTCCTACAAGACCCAGATGCAAAGCCACAACCCACTACAGAGGATAAAAGCACCGAATTGCTCATCCAAGTGGTGAAACAAAATCAAGAGTTGATGAATATGTTCGGCAAGAAGTTACAGTCCCAGGGTGAGATTTTGAATAAATTTGGACAGACGTTGCAAAGTCATGGAGCACAGATGAGGGCATTAGATACGACTGTGGCCCAAATTGCCAATGAAGTGGCGGAAATGAAGCATCAAAATCAACAAAGACAGGCTGGTAATGCAGAGACTACTCAATCACATCATTGAGTTAAGTATATATCTGTGAATAAGGAGACAGAGCCCCTGTCGGTGGAGGTCCATGAAAAGGGAAAAATGCATTTTGACATGGAGGCTAGACCCAGTGTGCCATACCCCTACAGCTTATATGGACTACCACGAGGATGTTGCCCATTCAGAAAATCCCACCAAGCCACCATCACAGTCGTGCCCAAATCTAAGAAAGAGGAGCAGGTGAAAGACATATTTCACAGTGGAGCCACTACCACCGAGAAGGATGGGCAGACATGATCCTCACAAACCGAGTATGACATGTCAAAGCCTACACAAAAGGGTGACATTGAAGCGATCTTAGGGGAGGAGACCCCAAATAGCCCATATGTGCCACCATATAAGTGAGTGAAGGAGCCAAATGTGCTTTTCCCGGATAGTCTGAGGCCGAAGAAAGAGCATAGGCACTACAAGAAGTTCTTAGAAATGTTTAGGAAGCTTCAAATTAACATTCCACTAGTGGAGGCGATAGAACAGATGCCTGCATACCAAAGATTTATCAAGAACATCATCACTATGAAAAGGCAGATAAAAGACACTGATGTTTGCTTTATGAATGATACGGTGAGCTCAATAATCCATGGCAGTCTACCAAAGAAGAAGAAAGATCTCGGGAGTTTCTACATACCATGCTCAATTGGCGGCCGTCACTTGATGGGATTGAAGTCACCAAAGAAATCTGCCATGTCTATTGAGTTAGCGGATGGCTCTATAATGAAGCCATAAAGAGTGCGTGAGGATGTACTTGTCAAAGTTGACAGATTTATCTTCCCCGTAGATTTCATAGTCATGGACATGCCACAACTTAATGGTTGTGAGATGCTACTAGGGAGTCCGTTTCAAGCTACGGCTGATGTTATCACTGCTATCGAGAGAGGTTCCTTGACAGTAGGGATCAACAAAGAAAGAGTTGAGTTCAAATTGCTGAGTGATTCCTTAGGGACACTCCCCGATGCCCCAATTTGATGAGCATTATTGCATCTAGCCTAAGACGTTAAAGTAGGGTGCTTGTTGGGAGGCAACCCAACCTTTGGTAGATTTCATTTCCATTTACTTCAGTAGTTTTGGTTAATTTCATTTTTAGTGTAAAAATGATACCCTGATATGTTTGCTAAGTGTGCAGGTCTGTGTGGATTTCGATACCATCGACCACTGAGTCGATGGTAGCGATGAGGGTGCAGAGCGGTAGCTACAAAAAATTTGCTCCGTCAATACTATTGACGGCCTCATCGATAGTATCGACCACCCAACAGGAGAATCGACTCAAGTTCTGGAGCAAGTCGCTAGTATCGACCCCCTGGTCGATGCTCGCGATATCTCTAGATATATTCAGACAAATCTTTGCTAGTGAAGTCGACGCCATCAACACCTCATCGATGGTATCGATGGGGTACCAGGGGTGCCGACCTCAGTTATAGAAGGAGGGACTGTATTTCATTTCTCTTCACACCTTCAGAGTTGGAGATTTCGAAATAATCCTTCTATGACCACTACTGGAGTACAGACCACTTTGGAGGCTACCCACATCTACCACCTGAGCAATAGAGGGTATCACTGTTCCACCTTCTGAGTTTGTTCTTGACTATGAGGCCATAGTCGAATTCAAGCTTGGGGGGATATGGAACAATTTCTATCTTAGTTTTTATTTTTATTTTCTTTTCTTTTAGTATTTTTCTTAGTTTTTTTTGCAATATTTTTAGTATTGCTTATTGTTTACAGCTTTCTAGGATCCACAGTCTATCTAGTGTAATCTGTGGGTGTCTAATATAAATGCATGTCATCTCTATGTTTGTCGTATGGGGGAAATTTGAAATTTGAGCATTTATTTAAAAGATTTTTCAAGAAATTGTAAGCTTGCCTTCTTTGAAATTGAGCACCTAACTTATGAAAATAATTGGGTAGGTCAACTTTGAAACATATGATCATAACTGTACATCCTTATGGTTCAAGAAATGTGGATGGAATTGGATGTTGAGGCTAAATTGACCAAACGGTAACGAGACTTTAATCATAAGTGAGAGAGAGAAACTCGTGGATTGTGTAACACCCCTGACCTGGGTTATGAGCTAACCCTAGGTGTTTTGCCTAATTATGAAATTAGATGGTTGTAATTATCCTTTAGTATATAATTAAAGCTTTTATGGAACATATGTTTCCATTTCTGTCCCTTATAAATCAATGTTGAAGTATTATTTGCAAAATAGGGACCTATGTGCAATTTGCCCAATCAGAGGGGTTAAATTGCAAAATTCACATTTTTATATGTTCCTTCAATGTTGAGACAACATAAGAATGAATATGATGAGGTTTGAGGGATTTCCCAAGCTTGAGCACCAAGGTGCAGCTGTGGAAGCAACCCCTGTACTTGAAAACCCTAAATTGGTGTAAAATGCAATTTACCCAATTTGAGGGGTGCAACTTGTAAAATACATCATCTAAAACATCTTTTATGACTCTTGGCATCATTTAGAAGAGAAATGATGAAAAGGTCACTTCATGTGAATAATCATATAATAAAGAACACATTTGTGATTGAATAATCAAGGTGTATGTATAATAGCCCTTTTATGTGTATACTTTAGTAATGGGTTGATCCTTTTTGCCTTCAATTCTTGACCCTAGAAGGAGTTTGTCCTTAGAAATAAGATGTGGGGACGTGCAAGGAAGAAAGGAAGGACTTAGATGAGAAATGAGGAAAACATATGTTCTTATGTTGAAATTTCACTTAAGTATATATACTACTTTTCTCACTTAGCAAGGGAACGATCCTCTTCCTTTCATTTCTTTTCCCCTTGCTCAAAACCGACCAAGGCTAAGCTCTGGAGAAGAGAAGGATGACCAAGGGTCCTAGGTAAGTTTGGATCATCCCCTTTGCTTGAATTCATGGAGGAAACTCGTTTTCAAGGTTGAATTCATGGCTAGCTCACCTAGCTCTATCTTTCTAGCCATTCCTTTCCAACTTTTCCTTGGAGGATTCACCTTGACCGACCTGTGGAGCTCAAAGATGCCATTAAAGCTTGGATCTTGGAAGCTTGGAGCTCAAGGAACAACCTTTAGGCGGGTTTTATAACTCTAAACCTATGCTTTGTTATATACATCTTTTCTATGCTTTTAGTTGCTAGTTCTTCTTCTTCCCTATCTTCCCTTGCTTCCTTGCAAGCAAATCCGTGCGGAACTGTTGCTGTTCTTGAGCTAGAAGATGAGGGCGTTATTTCCTATGCTTATCCACAGTTTTCCACTTTACCATACGACCTCAACCAAGTGCCCATACGGTTTGCAAAACCGTTTGATGGGAAAACGGTTTCAAGGTCGTATGAAGGCATACGGTCTCAAGACCGTATGTCTGCGTTGACCAAGCATGTAACGTATGCGAATCCTGTTCATAATTATGTAAGTTAATCACCCAAAAAATTTGAGAGGTTAACTCCAAAGGAATCGTGAGATATAGGCAAAACAAGTAGCGAATTCAATTGAATTTATTTCTGATTTTCAATCTGCTTAATTTGCCCTTTTTGGGCAAACGGTCTCAAGACCATATAAGATGGTTGACTAAGCATTGACAGTATGCTATTACTGTTTATAATGATGTTAATTAATGACTCACCAAATTTGATGGACTAATTCCAAACGAGTTAAGAGTTGAAGGTTGATTACTAGGGCAAACCCTAATTGAAATCAGTGCTGAAATCACAATGAGCTAATTTGAGATTTTGGGTTGATTAGCCCAAACGGTCTCAAGACCGTTTGGGGAACCATCCAAACGGTCTCAAGACCGTTTGGGGATCACCCAAGACCGTATGGAGGTCTGGGGTCAAGTATAGTTGACCAATTGAAGGTACAAAGATACCAAATTACATTGCAATTAAGTATTGATGTAATGATCAACTCAATAAATCAAACCTTGATGAATTTTCACTAGAGTCCAAAGGATGGATGGGAAAACGGTCTCAAGACCGTTTGGAACTCATCCAAACGGTCTCAAGACCGTTTGGTGACAACCCAAGACCGTTTGGAGGTCTAGGGTTAAGGTAATTTGATCAATTGAGGGCCCAATTACAATGGATTATTGAAATAATCAAATTGCTGATTTGTGACTTAATTAAGGTTCAACCCCTATCAAATCAATCTAGATTTTGATGAATTCTTGGGCAAACGGTCTCAAGACCGTTTGGAGGATAACCAAATGATCCCAAGACCGTTTGGGCCAAGTTTGAGCCCAATTGGAGGTCAATCGATGGGTTCAACTTCGATTTGATTCACATTGTTGAGTGTTGATGGTCGAACGTTTATAGACCTTAATTGAACCAACTCCAACCCTAATTGGATATCAATTGAGGGTCAACTGAGTAACCAATTGGTTAAGGCTAACCCTAATTGTCTCAATTGATAAGTTGTTAGCAAGCTTGAGACCAATTGAAGGCTTCAACATAAGAAACCCTAATTGAGTCTACCCTTTGAATCACCTTGGAGGTCTATACGATCTTGAGATTCTAGGTCCATTCAATCTCAAAACCGAATGAGGGCATTCGATCTCAAGACCGAATGAGGGCATTCGATCTCAAAACCGAATGAGGGCATTCGATCTCAAGACCGAATGAGGGCATTCGATCTCAAGACCGAATGAGGGCATTCGATCTCAAGACCGAATGAGGGCATTCGATCTCAAGACCGAATGAGGGCATTCGATCTCAAGACCGAATGAGGGCATTCGATCTCAAAACCGAATGAGGGCATTCGATCTCAAGACCGAATGAGGGCATTCAATTTCAAAACCGAATGAGGGCATTCAATCTCAAAACCGAATACGGGCATTCGATCTCAAAACCGAATAAGGGAATTCGATATCAAAACCGAATGAGGGCATTCGATCTCAAAACTGAACAAGGGCATTCGATCTCAAAACCGAATAAGGGCATTCGATCTCAAAACCGTATGAGGGCATTCGAACTCAAGATCGAATGAGGGTATACGACCTCAAGATCGAATGAGGGTATATGACCTCAAGATCGAATGAGGGCATACGACCTCAAGATCGTATGAAGGTTGAATGTGTGAAACCTATTGAAGACTTTTGAGGATAAGGCTGCCTAATGCCTTGAAGGCTTAGATGGTTTGATGGTTGTTCAACCTAAACCATAATAATACCAAGATACATTAAGGGTCAAATGGTTAGTAAATTAACCCATGATGATGATCAATGTGTAATTTACCATAATGCTCTTAAAAGGTTCAATTGAGTGAAACCTTGTTATAATCAAACCCTAATCACTCAATAGTGGTGATTTGGTTTATGTTAATCAAAGTGGTCTTAACCCAACCTGATTTAGAGTGGTGTTATCACCATCTGCTGGTATGAGGAGAAAGAAAGTATCATAGGAAAGAGAAAGTATCCTTTTATGGTGGAAAGTCAAGTAATTACCTTCAATACACATGAATGTGCATGATTAGGGTATGATCCACCTATGTGAGATCATGGAAACCCTAATTATGATATATGATGAATCTTAAAGCTAATCTGAGAGCATCAATGATGACGTTCCTCATACATGACAATGTTATGAGTTCAACTCACCATAATGTGAATAGTAAACCCTAATTCTAGGGTAATAACATATAATGAGAATAGTAAACCCTAATTTATGGTGATATGATAAATGTAGTAATTCAGGGTTATGCCTTTGAGTGATGTATAGCCAAACCAATGAGTATGATGTAAGCATACCATGATAAGGATGAGAAATGAATTCACACCTTGAATTGGTAATCATTATGATGTTTGATAAACGTTATAATTAAAGGTAAACACTCATCATACCCTGGTATATTTCCAAGAATGGCAAAGTTGCATACTAGAGTTGGATTGATAATCTGAATAGGAAATATTAATTAATGAAGGATGGGGTATGTTAACCTTAGTCCTGTGTCATGCCTTTAGGTATGAAACTTTGAGAACAAGTTACCAAATATGATGTCTTATAAGATCAAGGGATTTCAATAACCTTATTTTTGAATAGGGTGAAACCCTATTTCCAGTTATGCTTTTAAGCATGAATCCTCATGATTGAAGTATGAGATGAGGAATCAATATTCCTAATCATAAGTAAAGGAAATGAATTACCCTAATCGACGAGATACATGGAACCTAACTCTTGTAAGAGTAGGAAGGTACAACTTCATTGAAATGAATTGTTTACTGTTATCAGTTAGATTAACCATGCAGGTTCCTTCATGAACATGATCAAATCCAGGTAAGGATTATGATTCTATATTCATTGAAAGCATGCTTTAGCTTTATGAATAAATGAAATATTCTGATGCCTTGTTGAGTGGCATCCTATGAGATTGATAGGCTGTGAGAGCCATGAATATCATCAAGGTCATGCTTGACAGATGACTTGTGATGAGATATTTGGGAAATGATAATTGATGCAAGTTAGACTTGTTACATTTAGTATTCTATTTTCATAGCTGTTATGCTAATGATTATTGTTTGAGAACATGTATGATGTTAAAAGAATACTGAAATGTACCTAACTAATCAAGTATAATCATTCCATGTAGAGCCCTGATCATAGATCCATCATTGTCAGAGACCAAATGATGGTGAAACAGGTTTTCCCAAGGGAACTCCTGGATCACATACTTTTGAGTATGTGGGGGAGATGGATGCGTAAATCCTTACATCCTAGTGTAGGAATTGATGTAGATTTATTATAGTCCGTCAATCCTTCACTACAAAACCAAATGGTGAGATGTACCACAATTCTCCCAAAGAAAACACAAACACCGCATCAGTGGAAGGTAAACACGAAATCTCCTGATGACGAAGAGAGTACAGAACACCACTGTAACTCTAAAATAGTGAAGGACCAGATTATCCTAGTAAGCTATAACAGCGGAGACACAAAGTGTCCTGCAAGCAATCCTCTAACTGACTGAGGAAGATGAGGTCTTAAGAATCCGACTCTTTTAATGACCTATGTATGATACTGATGTGACTCATTAGCGATCAGTTGGAGTATGAGTGGTATGCCTCATCTCCACAGGGCATAATAATGTTTGTAAAACATAATCAACCGCGTAGTATATCTGCTTAGGTTTTACTACGAGGAACAATGTTTGGTGTTACATTGTTTACATTAATGATCTGTTCAGATATTTTGTATACATGTTCTTTATACGCTTTAAAGACATGACTGCTTAAGTAGAAGTTGCTTCAATTGTTATTAAACCTGTTGTTGTATGATTTATGATATCTTGTCTATGATATTCCTTAATGTTATAATAAAGCTTCTAGTTGAGAGTTATAACTCTCGCTGGGACAATTTGTACATCGTCTCACTCCGTAGATTTCAACTCTTTTTAGGTGGTCATCGAAGATGAAAGATTCCGTTTAAGGATGAGCAACAACAACAACAACAGTACCAGGGGCAGCAGTGAATCTCAGGTGGAGATACTGGCTGCTGAGTTATGTAGTTAGATAGTCCTATGCCGTCTCTGTACTCTCAGGTCCTAGGAATCAGTGGTTTGAGTTTTTGGTGTTGGCTCCTGAGAATTTTGAATCATGTTGTACATAACTACTCAAGAAGTGGTTTAACAAAGATGTAAACTGTTTACTTGGTTTCTTATAAAAAGGAATTTTATAATTTCCAGATCTTGTCTCAAAAATTTTAATTTCCAGTAATTTTTCATATTCCGCAACTGATCGAATGCTTCCGCTAAGTTTAAATTGTGTTTATATCGTGGTTTTGGAGATTGGAGCCCACAATTAAGTGGTATCAGAGCTCTAGGTTCGCCGAGTCTATAGAGACATAGGATTTAGGATGTCGAGTCTGTCTTTAGTATTTCTTCCTCATCTAATAGAATCTTTTGATCCTCAGGAGAAGAAGACATATAAGGACGAGGAGTTTGTTGTAGGAAGCAACAATGCTACACCCAGATGGAGTGCACAGGAGCAAGAAGTAGAGGAACACTTACCTGAGGTTCCCCTAGTTAATCCAACCATGATAAGGAATCCTTCCTTAGGAATCACTGTTGGAGAATTTAGGGAAACCATGATGTACCTAGTGGATCAAACACTAGCAGTACAACCTAGATTACCAGTTCCTAATGATGATGTTCTGGATATCCATAGGATATGTAACCCTCAGCAGCAGGTTGAAGCAGAAGTAAATGATGAAGCTTTGAACTCAGAGCAAGCCTATGCTCAGCCTCAACCTGATGAATCAGTCCACAGTAATGTAGGGATTAGAATACAACCAGAGACCAGGACCTGTTATAATTGTAGGAGGCCTGGACATATCAGATCTAATTGTCCAGAAAGGATATATAGAGGAAGAATTGAGAAAAGGCCTATCCAAATCCAGAAACAAAGACCTGGAAATTCCAGAAGGAAGAAGTTTCTGATGTCACCAACACAACCGGGACCTAGTACACCAAGGCAACGGTTATCCAGAAAGGATAAGGAACCCTTTAGACCACAACAACTGGAGAGACGCTGCTACAACTATGGTAAGATGGGGCATTTGATGAAGGACTGTCGATCTAAGCTTGTCAATGTGACACAGCCTCCGAGGCAAGGGCAACAAGGATCACAGAGAAGGCAATTTCAAGGAGCAGCTCAAGGACGTGGACAAGCGTCCCAAGCTGGATCATCTGCACCAAATCAACCACAGACAATAGTGAGGTTCTTTGCTATGAACCCACCTCATGCAGTGGTCGATCCACGGGTTGTGACAGGTTAGATGAACTTTTATATTCTGATATGTCTAATTCCTGTGTAGTATCTGTTCTGATTGACCCGGGCGCTACACACTCTTTTATCACTCAAAGAGTGATCCGTAACTGCAATATGACATTCAGTCATAGGGCAGGAAGTTGTTGTTGGAGACTCCGTTGAGTGAGTCTGTTGTTATGCAGGAGGTATGACCTCCCTGCATCCTCTTCTATTCTAATTATCGCATTCGAGTGGATCTTATACCTTGACATGCAAGGATTTGATAGAATCCTCGAGCCATGATTGATTAGACAAGATAAATGGTATTTCTTATAAATCTCTTTATGACCTTTTGGATAAGTTGAAATAGTAGTTGATTGAACTATTCTTTGATTGGTCTCATAAAAGTTTTCAATGATGCATCAGATATAATCGTTTTATATTACATGTTACTTCTATAAGAAGAAAAAGGTATTAAAGAATTGATTTGGATGTAGGATTCAGTAAAGTTAATAATTATGTTTGTAAGGATGGAAAAAGAGAAGGAACATAGTAATATACAAGTACATATTTTCTTACCTCAGTAATCATATACCCTGGCCAGGTATACAATTACTGATGATGAAGTAAATATGGAAACTTTGAAGTTGTTATCTTTTGATTACTCTAATCAAGTAGTCAATCTAAAACAACTTAAAGAGCATCATAAGATAAGAAAAAATAAGAATAAAGAAGGTCAACCATGATTAGTAACGATTGAAAGAATATATATATAATGAGCAATGTCCCATGATAAAAGGAAGAAAGAGATATAAAGTTTTGATAACACAAGTAATTAATACCAAAGTAAGAATGTTAAGAACATCCCTTGTTAGGGGTTTATGTTCTTAAATAAAGATAGAATTTTCAGAACATCCCTTGTTAGGGGTTTATGTTATTAAAATAAACATATCCTTCTCTAGAATGTCTGTTAAGTAAATCCTTATGTGACAAGAATTTTTTTTTCTATGATAAGAATGTGTAACTGATGAGATAGTTAATGCATATAATAAAGGGAGTTAGTATGCTAATTATCAGATGTGATGATACACTCAGGGTGAAAAGGCCCTTATATGGTCTTGAATAAGTATCAGGGCTTGAATCTGATCCTAAAGAATGTTGATCAAAATTCTATAACATCTCCCTGAAAATGGTATGTTACCTAAGGATGTAACAATGTGTATGCTGAAACAATATCTCCTTTCCCCTTTTCTTCCTGAGATTTCGGGGACGAAATCCTTGTTAGGGGTTTATGATTTGTAACACCCGTGACCTGGGTTATGAGCTAACCCTAGGTGTTTTGCCTAATTATGAAATTAGATGGTTGTAATTATCCTTTAGTATATAATTAAAGCTTTTATGGAACATATGTTTCCATTTCTGTCCCTTATAAATCAATGTTGAAGTATTATTTGCAAAACAAGGACCTATGTGCAATTTGCCCAAACAGAGGGGTTAACTTGCAAAATTCACATGTTTATATGTTCCTTCAATGTTGAGACAACATAATAATGAATATGATGAGGTTTGAGGGATTTCCCAAGCTTGAGCACCAAGGTGCAGCTGTGGAAGCAACCCCTGTACTTGAAAACCCTAAATTGGTGTAAAATGCAATTTACCCAATTTGAGGGGTGCAACTTGTAAAATACATCATCTAAAACATCTTTTATGACTCTTGGCATCATTTAGAAGAGAAATGATGAAAAGGTCACTTCATGTGAATAATCATATAATAAAGAACACCTTTGTGATTGAATAATCAAGGTGTATGTATAATAGCCCTTTTATGTGTATACTTTAGTAATGGGTTGATCCTTTTTGCCTTCAATTCTTGACCTTAGAAGGAGTTTTTCCTTATAAATAAGATGTGGGGACGTGCAAGGAAGAAAGGAAGGACTTAGATGAGAAATGAGGAAAACATATGTTCTTATGTTGAAATTTCACTTAAGTATATATACTACTTTTCTCACTTAGCAATGGAACGATCCTCTTCCTTTCATTTCTTTTCCCCTTGCTCAAAACCGACCAAGGATAATCTATGGAGCAGAGAAGGAAGACCAAGGGTCCTAGGTAAGTTTGGATCATCCCTTTTGCTTGAATTCATGGAGGAAACTCATTTTCAAGGTTGAATTCATGGCTAGCTCACCTAGCTCTATCTTTCTAGCCATTCCTTTCCAACTTTTCCTTGGAGGATTCACCTTCACCGACCTGTGGAGCTCAAAGACGCCATTAAAGCTTGGATCTTGGAAGCTTGGAGCTCAAGGAACAACTTTTAGGCGGGTTTTATAACTCTAAACCTATGCTTTGTTATATACATCTTTTCTATGCTTTTAGTTGCTAGTTCTTCTTCTTCCCTATCTTCCCTTGCTTCCTTGCAAGAAAATCCGTGAGGAACTGTTGCTGTTCTTGATCTATAAGATGAGGGCGTTATTTCCTATGCTTATCCACAGTTTTCCACTTAACCATACGACCTCAACCAAGTGCCCATACGGTTTGCAAAACCGTTTGATGGGAAAACGGTTTCAAGGTCGTATGAAGGCATACGGTCTCAAGACCGTATGGCTGCATTGAAAAAGCGTGGACCGTATGAGAATCCTGTTCACAATTATGTAAGTTAATCACCCACAAAATATGAGAGGTTAACTCCAAAGGAAGCGTGAGATATAGGCAAAACAATTAGCAAATTCAATTGAATTTAGTTCTGATTTTCAATCTGCTTAATTTTCCCTTTTTGGGAAAACGGTCTCAAGACCGTATAAGATGGTTGACTAAGCGTTGACCGTATGCGATTACTGTTCATAATGATGTTAATTAATGACTCACCAATTTTGATGGACTAATTCCAAACGAGTTAAGAGTTGAAGGTTGATTACTAGGGAAAACCCTAATTGAAATCAGTGCTGAAATCACAATGAGCTAATTTGAGATTTTGGGTTGATTAGCCCAAACGGTCTCAAGACCGTTTGGGGAACCATCCAAACGGTCTCAAGACCGTTTGGGGATCACACAAGACTGTATGGAGGTCTGGGGTCAAGTATAGTTGACCAATTGAAGGTACAAAGATACCAAATTACATTGCAATTAAGTATTGATGTAATGATCAACTCAATAAATCAAACCTTGATGAATTTTCACTAGAGTCCAAAGGATGGATGGGAAAACGGTCTCAAGACCGTTTGGAACTCATCCAAATGGTCTCAAGACCGTTTGGTGACAACCCAAGACCGTTTGGAGGTCTAGGGTTAAGGTAATTTGATCAATTGAGGGCCCAATTACAATGGATTATTGATATAATCAAATTGCTGATTTGTGACTTAATTAATGTTCAACCCCTATCAAATCAATCTAGATTTTGATGAATTCTTGGGCAAACGGTCTCAAGACCGTTTGGAGGATATCCAAACGATCCCAAGACCGTTTGGGCCAAGTTTGAGCCCAATTGGAGGTCAATCGATGGGTTCAACTTTGATTTGATTCACATTGTTGAGTGTTGATGGTCGAAGGTTTATAGACCTTAATTGAACCAACTCCAACCCTAATTGGATATCAATTGAGTAACCAATTGGTTAAGGCTAACCCTAATTGTCTCAATTGATAAGTGGTTAGCAAGCTTGAGACCAATTGAAGGCTTCAACATAAGAAACCCTAATTGAGTCTACCCTTTGAATCACCTTGGAGGTCTATACGATCTTGAGATTCTAGGTCCATTCGATCTCAAGACCGAATGAGGGCATTCGATCTCAAAACCGAATGAGGGCATTCGATCTCAAAACTGAATAAGGGCATTCAATCTCAAAACCGAATAAGGGCATTCGATCTCAAAACCGAATGAGGGCATTCGATCTCAAAACCGAATAAGGGCATTCGATCTCAAAACCGAATAAGGGCATTCGATCTCAAAACCGTATGAGGGCATTCGACCTCAAGATCGAATGAGGGTATACGACCTCAAGATCGAATGAGGGTATACGACCTCAAGATCGAATGAGGGCATACGACCTCAAGATCGTATGAAGGTTGAAGGTGTGAAAGCTATTGAAGACTTTTGAGGATAAGTCTGCCTAATGCCTTGAAGGCTTAGATGGTTTGATGGTTGTTCAACCTAAACCATAATAATACCAAGAGACATTAAGGGTCAAATGGTTAGTAAATTAACCCATGATGATTATCAATTTGTAATTTACCATAATGATCTTAAAAGGTTCAATTGAGTGAAACATTGTTCTAATCAAACCCTAATCACTCAATAGTGGTGATTTGGTTTATGTTAATCAAAGTGGTCTTAACCCAACCTGATTTAGAGTGGTGTTATCACCATCTGCTGGTATGAGGAGAAAGAAAGTATCATAGGAAAGAGAAAGTATCCTTTTATGGTGGAAAGTCAAGTAATTACCTTCAATACACATGAATGTGCATGATTAGGGTATGATCCACCTATGTGAGATCATGGAAACCCTAATTATGATATATGATGAATCTTAAAGCTAATCTGAGAGCATCAATGATGATGTTCCTCATACATGACAATGTTATGAGTTCAACTCACCATAATGTGAATAGTAAACCCTAATTCTAGGGTAATAACATATAATGAGAATAGTAAACCCTAATTTATGGTGATCTGATAAATGTAGTAATTCAGGGTTATGCCTTTGAGTGATGTATAGCCAAACCAATGAGTATGATGTAAGCATACCATGATAAGGATGAGAAATGAATTCACACCTTGAATTGGTAATCATTATGATGTTTGATAAATGTTATAATTAAAGGTAAACACTCATCATACCCTGGTATATTTCCAAGAATGGCAAAGTTGCATACTAGAGTTGGATTGATAATCTGAATAGGAAATATTAATTAATGAAGGATGGGGTATGTTAACCTTAGTCCTGTGTCATGCCTTTAGGTATGAAACTTTGAGAACAAGTTACCAAATATGATGTCTTATAAGATCAAGGGATTTCAATAACCTTATTTTTGAATAGGGTGAAACCCTATTTCCAGTTATGCTTTTAAGCATGAATCCTCATGATTGAAGTATGAGATGAGGAATCAATATTCCTAATCATAAGTAAAGGAAATGAATTACCCTAATCGATGAGATACAGGGAACCTAACTCTTGTAAGAGTAGGAAGGTACAACTTCATTGAAATGAATTGTTTACTGTTATCAGTTAGATTAACCATGCAAGTTCCTTCATGAACATGATCAAATCCAGGTAAGGATTATGATTCTATATTCATTGAAAGCATGCTTTAGCTTTATGAATAAATGAAATATTCTGATGCCTTTTTGAGTGGCATCCTATGAGATTGATAGGCTGTGAGAGCCATGAATATCATCAAGGTCATGCTTGACAGATGACTTGTGATGAGATATTTGGGAAATGATAATTGATGCAAGTTAGACTTGTTACATTTAGTATTCTATTTTCATAGTTGTTATGCTAATGATTATTGTTTGAGAACATGTATGATGTTAAAAGAATACTAAAATGTACCTAACTAATCAAGTATAATCATTCCATGTAGAGCCCTGATCATAGATCCATCATTGTCAGAGACCAAATGATGGTGAAACAGGTTTTCCCAAGGGAACTCCTGGATCACATACTTTTGAGTATGTGGGGGAGATGGATGCGTAAATCCTTACATCCTAGTGTAGGAATTGATGTAGATTTATTATAGTCCGTCAATCCTTCACTACAAAACCAAATGGTGAGATGTACCACAATTCTCCCAAAGAAAACACAAACACCGCATCAGTGGAAGGTAAACACGAAATCTCCTGATGACGAAGAGAGTACAGAACGCCACTGTAACTCTAAAATAGCGAAGGACCAGATTACCCTGGTAAGCTATAACAGCGGAGACACAAAGTGTCCTGCAAGCAATCCTCTAACTGACTGAGGAAGATGAGGTCTTAAGAATCCGGCTCTTTTAATGACCTATGTATGATACTAATGTGACTCATTAGCGATCAGTTGGAGTATGAGTGGTATGCCTCATCTCCACAGGGCATAATAATGTTTGTAAAACATAATCAACCGCGTAGTATATCTGCTTAGGTTTTACTACGAGGAACAATGTTTGGTGTTACATTGTTTACATTAATGATCTGTTTAGATATTTTGTATACATGTTCTTTATACGCTTTAAAGACATGACTGCTTAAGTAGAAGTTGCTTCACTTGTTATTAAACCTGTTGTTGTATGATTTATGATATCTTGTCTATGATATTCCTTAATGTTATAATAAAGCTTCTAGTTGAGAGTTATAACTCTCGCTGGGACAATTTGTACATTGTCTCACTCCGTAGATTTCAACTCTTTTTAGGTGGTCATCGAAGACGAAGGATTCCGTTTAAGGATGAGAAACAACAACAAAAACAGTACCAGGGGCAGCAGTGAATCTCAGGTGGAGATACTGGCTGCTGAGTTATGTAGTTAGATAGTCCTATGCCGTCTCTGTACTCTCAGGTCCTAGGAATCAGTGGTTTGAGTTTTTGGTGTTGGCTCCTGAGAATTTTGAATCATGTTGTACATAACTACTCAAGAAGTGGTTTAACAGAGATGTAAACTGTTTACTTGGTTTCTTATAAAAAGGAATTTTATAATTTCCAGATCTTGTCGCAAAAATTTTAATTTCCAGTAATTTTTCATATTCCGCAACTAATCGAATGCTTCCGCTAAGTTTAAATCGTGTTTATATTGTGGTTTTGGAGATCGGAGCCCACAGATTTATTGGTACACATGTCAGTAAGGAGGGACATATAATCTTTTCCAATGGTTCTGTCAATTAGTCTTGTGATCTATCCAACCCACTTCATTCACACTCCACCATAAGAATTGAGAGCACATTATAGTTTTTCATTTCTTGATTGCATGTCAACTAGATAGGATTGCATTGTAGCTAGATTTTGCATTAAAAAAATGAAAAAGGAAAAGAGATTTGTAGATTAGTCATGCATGTACACATTCTAGAGTGCATGCCATTGTAGTTGGATAATTATTTTCATATAGTTGCATTTGCATACTATTGAGCATATAGGACATTATGTGCCTTACTTATTCTGGAAAATAAGAAATCTCGGGAACTTGTTCTATACTCTCTGAGAAGTGAATTGTAATGCACCTATTGTGGTAGTTATGTGAAAATAAGCCTAAAAAAATATACAGTGTAAATGTTTCTCCAGTCAAAATTGAGAAGAAGAAGGGCTTGAAAAAAAGGAGAATTTTTTTAAGCAGAAATTAGAGGGAGAAAAGAACTTGTTTCACCTGTATATTAAAAAAGAATAAGCACATAATGTAGTTTTGTAGACATTCCATCTCACCTTGAGACAGAATAGTAGAGCATGCATCATTCTACCTAAAATGTAGGCATTAAGTCATTTCCATACACATATGCATCATTTAGGTCATATTTATTGTTTTTGCATGTTAAACTGTATTGTGGTTCCTCTTCTTCCACAACTTCACATTTCATCCACCCGTTGCTCAAAACAGTAGGCCACCCATTCTTATCTCCTCATTCTTGTATATCAGGAGATTTTCTTCCATGTAGATGGTAGTTAGGATATGAGAAACATAGATAGGAGATCACAAGATACACCAAGCCTGAACTGGAGGAATTTATTATATAAACTGCCTTATTTGATAGTGTTCGTTGGTCTTGGGGTGGGCATCTCTCATGGACAATTATTGTCACCTTTAGGGTAGTTATCGTTCTGTGGTCAGTGAGGGCTGGTATGTGCATGCCAGGTGGGAATCATACAGTGATGTCTTTTATGCTAATATGTTCTTTAGTTGACCCTCACAATTATATTTTGTAGTTTTGTTGCTCGAGGAAGAGAAAAGTTCAAGCTTAGGGGAGTTTGATGCGAGGATTTTTAGTTACTTTTATAGGCTAGTTTCATATGCGTTTTATGCGTTTATTGGTCATTTTCATGGTTAATATCGCATGATTCATTTTCTTCAGCCTATAATCTCGTTATGCATCAAATTTACCTTGTTTTTATCTTATTTGGTATAAATGATCATATTTCTCGGAGTTGAGTTGAGTTTGTCTTTGAATTTCAGGCAATTCACATATATGCAGTCGTCGATACCATCGACGACTGTCGATACTATTGAGACGGCCACAGTGAGGTAGCCGAAAAGAGCAGAATGGGTTGATAGCATCGATCCAGAAGTCGATGGTAGCGAGATGTCTTCAGTGAGCCAAACATCCATACGTCGATACCATCGACGCAGGATGTCGATAGTATCGGCGTGACGTTAGAGAAACCCCTAGAAAAGGAAAGGGCCGTCGATACTATAGCGGGTCGATACCATCGACTCGCTGTCGCTGGTATCGATGCCGTCAGATCATGAATTGCTACAGATCGAATCTAAACAAATGACCGTGATGTTTTGGCGGCTGTAAGTAATTCCTATACCTAAAAAAGATAGCCCAAGCCGTAGGATCACGTCATTAGCCACTGCACAAGTCTCAGAAGAGGAGAGGACAAAGAACGGAGACCAGAGCTACACCCCAGACGTTTCCAGAGCTGCAGACGGAGTTTTCTACCAACGAAAGGTTGCAGAATGCCCATCCCATGTCGAGGATCATCCGGTTCTCCTTCGTTCAGGGGTTGCACCATCTCTATCCACGTTTCCCCTATGTTTTCTTCTCCTTTCATCGTGTTTCTCATTGAGATGAACATGCAGGGCTAATCCCCTTTATCTTTAGGACCGGGAGTAGCTCGGATAATCGTTGTATGACACTTTTTACATAGTTAACCATAATTTGTCTCTCAAATCCATGGTATGATATTGTTTTCTTAATTCTATCATTGTGCTTGATCACCATAATGGTAATTTAATACCTTTAGTCGCTTTTAACGAAGAATTAACGGTTGAAAAGACACAATAATCACATTAACTTATAAATCCTTTGGAAAAGGCAATGTACGGTTAATAGTGGAATCTAAAGATATGTTTTTCATGCACCTAATTTAGGGTATAGGTTACTACTGATGTGGAACCGATCTAAATTAAGGTAGTGAATTGTATCGCAGAAGCGAACAATTCTATTCACAGGCCACTACCTGGGATAGGAGACAAGTTGTGATAATTATGTAGGAATTCGTGCAATGAGAATCCATGGTGAAACTGCAATCCTAAAGATCCCATTTTAATTGATTAAACCAACCATTTAATCAATTTCTTTATTTTTTTATACAACTCTCAAACTTTTATAATCTGTCTAGATGATTGCAAGTAGTTAGTAGTAGTCTACCGAAATTATGTTCCCTGAGTTCGACTTGGGCCTCACAAAGGCCTATATTACATTGACGTGTGCACTTGCATTTTACGCACGGTTTAATCGTGTCAGGTGTATACACTATTAGTAAGGATTTTTTGCATGACCTGATCAAACAGAAGGGTATCTGAGTTGCTTTTGATTTTCTAGGATTGTGCTTATGTTCCCCAGTCAATCTTTCTGACATTTTGTGGCTACTAAATTCAACTGTTTCCTTATCACTTTTGGTCACTCTGCATTCCTTGGCTTCCTTGTCTGTGTCAGTAAACATCATATTTTGAATGATTTCCGTTATGTATCAATTCCTGCTCCTATCCTTACTTGAAGTTTGTATTCCCCTCCTACTTCATGTTTTTCATTGTCTTTGATGGGGACCTTGATAAATGAGGACATGAACTTGGCTGTGAGTTCTGTGTAAGAATTCTGGGGTGCCATGCATAGCACACTTAATATCGCGCCCTTCAAGAATTTTAATACTTGTTCGAAGAGTCCCAACTTTTCAAAGTCATGTGTGTTCATGTACCTCGTTGGCTTGAATTGCTTTGTTGCTTTGAAGAAGTCGTACATTTCTTGGTGTTCCTTATCTCTTGGTATGAATACCACCCCTTGTGCTTCAGCTGTCAGTTCTTGAGCCTTGCCCAAGTGAGTGGATTCTGACTCTTGGGTTTATGTGTTGTCTTTAGGAATGCTCACAATCTCCATTCCTCTAGTTTGTTGCCTTGACTTCATGACCACTTTCTTCTTCTTGGGCACTGTTGTATCCTTGCTTGGCCTAGTTTTCTTCTGTTTCCCTTTCTTCATGGTTTCTTCTTCAGATGAAAGGTATTCCGATGTGTTGGTCCCCTGAGTATCATTTGACTAATCCTCAAGTTTAGAGGATTGGTGGTTCAATAGTATCTTGTAGTGCTCTTTTTGTAGTTGAAATTTTATCTTTTTCACCTCGGGTAGGTCGGGATGTATTTCCAAGTATGCATCAATTCATTGGACTACCTCTTCTAACCCATGGAGTAAGGTGACTTTCTTGTGTAGGGAGTCTGATGTTGTTGACAACATTCTTTAGTGTGCACAAAATTCAATTCATTAGTAAGAGGCTAGTGCCCTCCAACCCATGAAATAATGGAATAGGAGGCAGGGACGGTGGTCATTCTGTAGGGATAATTAGTTGTTTCAGGATGTCCCAAAACTAACATGACAATTTTCAAAAATATTGTTTAGCATATTGTAAGTGGTCACTAAAAACATGTTTTGTACTAACCCAATGTAGTTGCTGAGATATGTGTTTATGTATCAATGAGTAAAAAGGGAAAGGGTGTTTTGCAGGGATGTCAACGGTCACTGAAAATTCAGCAACCAACAATCACTGAGGAAAAGGAGTTGTCCACAACAAGAAAACATTAGTCTTAGGGACATTGGCAATTGCCAACATGTCAGTTTGTAGAACAAGCATCAGTTGAAGAGACACCAATGATCACAACAAGAAAGAAGTAAAGAGAGATGGACATAGTGATATACACTCATTGGTTGTTAGGATTGTAAAATCCTTAGCGATAGTTTAGGAGTTCAAGACCTCTGAGTTCATAGAGTATGGGAACTCAAGGCATCGACAACAATCACAAAGGATGTGCTCTCTCGAAGAAAATCCCTAATTCATTGTGATTGTGGGTGGATGCGCGGTCACAGGTAGGGCGACGAGTTTGGTTAAAAAGAAACCCTAAATTTCCCACGTGAAAGACAAATAAAGAGAAGGAAAGGATCATCAATGCGGTGGTGTGTAAATAAATCATGGGGGTAGTTTGAGTAGGGGTTACCTTATATCCGATAAAAGGGGATTAAGAAGAGCAAGAGATCGGAGGAGATTGTTGTTATCTCCTGAAGGACACGATCAACATTGGCAAAAAGGTTGTCATATCGTCCTCATCGTCGGTCGACCTTCATGGGTATTCTTGTAGTGTCGTCTTCTCTGGTCACTCTGCAATCCTCTAGGGCTTCGCCATAGTTGTCTGAGGTGTGAGAGGGTGAGAGCGCAAATGAGCGGGGCTAATATGCCTTCGAGGTTAAGACCTAGTGGTTGTAGTTGGAGTCCTTCAGTGGTTGTAGAAGATTTTAATCCTCTGCGGTCACAGAGATTGTAGAACGTATGTCAAATTATCTGCAATTAATGGTTGGGTCTACCTGCCCGTGGTGGATGAGGCTGAAGAAATGCAAATAGTCGGTGAGACCCATTTATCTTCTACGACCGCATGTGCCTCTTACCCTTCAGCGATCGATGGTAGAGTTCTTTATAGGAAATAAATATGTGCATCTACTAAGGGATTTATCAATTAAATATAGATGTCTAACATTCAAAACAAAGAATCTACATAGTTAATTATAGAAAGGGACATGTAAAGAAAATACTAATTATGTAATTTACACTAAAAATAACCAAACAAGGTACATATTTATTGAAAATTAAAACAAGAGTGGTTACAAAATTAACAAGTATGTTCAATTGATAGGCAGCACTGAATCAATGTTAAAGACAAGGATCAAAATAGAAACATTGTCCAAAAACATAAAGGAAAGGAATTGGAAATTAATGGAGTCATGAAAAGCACTTGGGTTTCTTCCCAAGAAGTGCTAATTTATAGTCTTTAGCTTGATTCTCTATTTTGAACCTTTATGTTTCTTCAGGGGGAGTGGGTTGGGGCTCTTCTAGCTAGAGTCCCCACCACCTCACAAAAGCCTCATCCTAATAGTATCTCTTGCCTCGATGACCATTCACCTTAAATGCCCTTGTCTTCTCACTGGTGATCTTAATTTCCCTGAAAAGAACCAGATACTAGAGCTAAAAAAGGAAGTTTGTCTCCTTTAGAGTCATCTTTTCTATTTATGTGGGCATCATGCCGCACCTTAGTCCTCTACTTATAAATTTTAGCATTTTCGTAGGCATGCAACCTGAGTTCCTCTAGCTCCTCGAGTTGCAGAAATCATTTCTTTCGAGCTTGGTTCAAATCAATATTCAAAAATTTGATGGCCCAAAAGGCCTCATGCTCCAATTTCACTAGTATGTGGCAAGCTTTTCCATAGAACAACCTATAGCGGGTAGTCCCTATCGGTGTTTTGTATGTTTCAGTAGGCCCATAGCGCATCATCGAGTTTTGTGGACCAGTCTTTCCTTATTTTGCTGATAGTTTTCTCTAGGATTTTCTTTATCTACCAATTGGAAACCTCTACTTTACCCAATGTCTGGGGGTGATATGATGTTCCCACCTTGTGTTTCACTACATATTTCTTCAACAAAGCTTCAAATTTTCTTTCTCCAAAGTGGAATCCCCTGTCACTTATGGCAGTGCATGAGACCCTGCATCTCAAAAAATATAAATTTTTTCGAACATCTTGATCACCGCCTTGGAGTCACAGGTATGTATAGTGACAACCTCCACCCATTTCGAGACATAATCTACAACAACCATAATGTATTGATTTAATTTTGAAGATGGGAACGGTCCCATGTAGTCAATTCCCCATACATAAAAAATTTCTACCTCTATCCAATCAGACATTGTCATCTCATTCCTTGTGGAAATGTTTCCTATCCATTGGCATTCATCACATGACTTAACATATTTCTGAGCATCCTTGAATAAGGTAGGCCAGTAGAATCCTAATTGAAGTACTTTTTTTGCTATGCTTTCTCCTCCCAGGTGCCCTCCATAAGGCGAAGAATGACATTCTCTCAGGATATGAGGTACTTCTTCTTCAGGAATGCATCTTCGATACAAGTTGTTAGCACACCTTTTAAATAAGAGTGGGTCATCCCAACAATAGTTCTTCAGATTAGAAAATAGCTTTTTTTTCTGGTTATAGGTAATATCAGGTGGTAGTTGTTGACAAGCTAGATAGATACATATATCTGCAAACCATGGTAAATTTGACTCGACAGATTTTGCCACCATTAAGGCATCATGAGCATAGTTATCCTTAACTGGTAATGGGTCTTCATCAATAATCACTGTTCTTGACAGGTAGTCTGCAACCAAATTATATGTTCCCTTTTTGTCAATGATCTCATAATCAAACTCTTATAATAGCAGAGTACATCTTAACAGTCTGGTCTTGGTATCTTTCTTTTGCATCAGATACTTGATTGCACCATGGTTTGTATACACTTTCACTTTTGACCCTATCAAGTAGGATCTGAATGTGTCAAAGGCAAACACTATTGCTAGCATTTCCTTTTCAGTAGTGGTGTAGTTGACCTGGGCATCATCCAATGTTTTGTTGGAATAGTATATGACATGGTGTTTCTTGTCTTTTCTTTGACCAAGAACAATAGTGATGGCGTAGTCAATGATGTCATACATAACTTCAAATGGTAGCTCTTGGTCTGGTGCTTGTAACATTGGGGTTGTTGTTTAGGAATTCTTCAGAGTGTTCAAGGCTTCAAGTCACTTATTTGTGAAAGTCAAACTCGACATCTTTCACCAAAAGGCTTGAAAGGGGCATGACAATTTTGAGAAATCTTTAATAAATCTTCCATAGTACCTAGCATTTCCAAGGAATTTTTTTACCCCTATTACTATTTTTGGAGGTGGGAGTTTGGATACAAATTCTCTTTTATTCTAGTCAACCACTATTCCCTTCTTAGAAATTTCATGTTCCAACACGATGACATCTTGCTCTATGAAATGGCACTTCATCCGATTTAGAACCAAATGTTTGTCTTCATGGCATTGTAAAACTAGAGATAGAATCTAGATGCACTTATAAAAAATAGTGTCGTATATAGAAAAATTATCCATAAAGACGTCCATTATATCTTCCAAGAAGTCCGCCAAGAGAGATATCATGCACCTTTGGAAAGTAGGAAGTGCATTGCATAAACCAAACAACATTCTTCGGAAAGCATATGTGCCTTAGATACACGTGAAGGTGGTCTTCTCCTAATCATTGGGGTGAATACGTACTTGATAGAATCCTAAATACCTATCTAAGAAGCAGAAGTATGAATGATGAGCTAAAATCTCTAGGACATGATCAATAAATGGCAATGGAAAATGATCTTTCCTTGTTGCAACATTCAATTTTCTTAAATGTATACATATTCTCCACCCAATCATGGTCCTTGTGGCTACTTAATCTCCCTTTTCCCCTCTTACGATGTTTATTCCACCCTTCTTTGGTATTACATGTATTAGACTCACCCATTTGCTATCACTAATTAGCTATATAATCACTACATCATGTAGTTTTATAACCTCTTTCTTCACTACCTCCCTTAGCATCTAATTTGGTTATCATTGAGGATGTGCTAATGGCTTATCCATTTCTTCTAGATTGATTTTGTGCATTCATATAGCTAGGATCAACCCCTTTATATCTTCTATAGAATAATCAATGGCTTTTCTCTGCAGCCTAAGTTCCTTCAAAAACTTGTCCATCTGTTGATCAGGCAAATATGAATTAACTACAACTAGGTTCCTTTCCTCATCATCTAGGAACTCATATCACAGTCCTTCAGGTAGTTGTTTCAATTCTGGCTTTGGTTTGGGTGCTTCTTTTTCTTCAGGATTCTGCTCTAATGATGCATACTCATTGTTTCAAAGGTTATCTCCTCTTCGTGACTGAGCTCTTCTTTAGGATGATTCAAGTAATCTAAAATCTCCATGACTTCTAGGTCTTTGTTATTAGGGCAGTTTTTTAAGGCCCACATGAGCGGATATACAAAGCATCATCTTCGTTCACTTCTTCACAGTATTATGTGTAATTATCCATGAAGTAGACCAACACGAATAGAGAGGGTCCCTTCATAGCATCTTGGATGTGAAAATTGACATAGTCATTTTTGACTTGACAATAATGATCCCTTCTGCGACATTGGTTACTTCTCTACCAGTGGCAAGGAAAGTCCTTCCAAAGATCATAGGACACGTTGGGTCCTCAACTATGTCGATCACAATAATATTGTAAGGAATGAAGAATCACCCAATGCAAATAGGAACGTCTTTTAAAATACTCACATGTTTTGTGTAGGTATGATATTCCAGTTGAATTCTCATTTTGTTCTTTACCGTACCGGTGATTTCAAGTCTTTGGGATAAGGTGAGAGGCATCAGACTGATGCTTCCTCCTAGATATGCAAGTCCTTGCCTTTCCACATTATCTCCCACGTTGAAAGGGATAGTAAATGCACAAGGGTCTTTCTTCTTTGTGGACATCATAGCTTGAACAAAGGCACTTGACATCTTAGCTAGGTGTACTATCTCAATGCAATCTCACATTCTTCTCTTTCTGATAAGATCCTTGAAGAACTTCGCATATGGACACATTTCTTCAATAACATCCATAAATGGAACATCCAGGTGAAACTTCTTCATAACCTCCATGAACTTCACATATCTTTTATTTAGATGAGCCTTGATCTGCTTGTAAGGGAAAGGAACCCTTGGAGAGTATGGATTCTTATTGGAAAGAACTTCTTTAGTTAGGTCGGAATTCTTTTCCTTTGCATCTTTCCTCCCTTTGCCACTTTCTTTGGTCTTCTTTATCTTGAAAGAATCCTCCTCCTTAGGTACTCCCTCCACTACAACTGGTGCAAGTGGTGTAATTTCATGTGTTCCATCTTATAGGGAACATTTATCAAGGATCCTTCCAGAGTGAACGGTGGACATTTTTGCAGTTTTAGTGGTGGAGGGGATCTTTCCTTGAGGGTTCTTTATTAGTTTAAATAGTTGTGGAAACTGTTGGTCAATTTGTCTTTAATGTGTCTGCATATCAGATATTTTAGTTTTCATTGATGTTAAGACACTTGAGTTGGTGAAAGTGCTTTGGGTCAGCTGGTAGTTCACCGAATCCCATCTTTTTGCAAAATCAAATAGCTGAGACATGATATCAGCTTGGTTTCTATCCTTGGCTTTGCTTTAATCTTGGTTATGCCAGTTTGTATTCTTGTTTTGAGGTTGACTTGTGCCTTGGTAGTTGTTCCTATTTTGCTAATAGTTGGTGGTTCTGGTGAACGTGCTTGATCCCCCTCCTCTCCTGAATCCTGGTGGTGTTTTAGACAAATTGCCCTGTTGGTGGGAGTTTTTGATGACATCCTTGTTTCCATAATTGAAACTAGGGTGATCAAGTCTCTTAAAATTGGCATAAGATATATTCTCCATTTCTTCCTCTTCTTCACTTTCTTCATCGGGTTGAGTATAGATGCAATTATCTACTCCATGGCCTCCCTCTCCACATGTAACACATTTCAATACTTTCTCCAATATCTTCTTGCCTTTACCTCCAGATTCCATAAGTTGCTTGACATCTGTAGCTATCTTTTGGATCTGAGAGGCGATGGTTTCTAGAGCCATAGACTCTACAAAAGGTCCTTCAAATGTAGTTTTATTTATCAAACCTCTATCAGTTCTATCATACTCTAATATGGCCTATAGGGCAGCCATGTTGTCAATAATCTTTATTGTCTTCTTAAAGTTCTGTCCCAGGAAATCAATTCCAGCTACTTCCTTTTATGAGGTTCTCTCGACAGGGGTGAGACCATTGTAGAAAGTTGTGACTAGGTGGCCATTGTCATAATTGTGATGTGGGAAGTCCCTTTAGTACTCCTTAAATTGTTACCATGCTTCATACAAGTTTTCTCCAGAATTATGCATGAATCCATTATCTTTTGCCAATTTCTATGAGTTTTCTCCATCAGGTAGAATTTGTTAATGAAAGTGTCATCCAAGGGCCCCACATGTTAATCTTCTTATCACGTAAAGAAAGATACCATGACAGAGCCTATTTTCTTAAGGAGAAGTTGAAACCCTTGCAATATATTACTTCTTGTGGAACTCTCCTCATCTTGACGGTGTCACGTATGTTCTTATAGGAATCAAGATGATGGTAGGGGTTCTCATCTATAGAAATTCCTCCAAAATACTTGTTTTGAATCATGGAAATGATGGTTGGTTTTAGTTCAAAGTTAGGTGCATCAAACCTTGGAATGATAACATGGAATCTCGACTCATTTGCCCTTGTAGAGACTAGGTCCCTGATAGAGAGTCATCCTCCATCATCGTCGTTATCTTTGTGGTCGCAGTGGTTCCTCCATTTCCTTATTGCTTGATGGAAACAAAGTTCATCGTGGTGTTGTTCCTCACATTCTTCATCTTCATGTAGTTCCCCAAGTTCTTCATTGTGATGACATCATTCTTGTCGTTCTTCTTCTCCATGAGGTTGGTCGAGGGGTATCAGAATGTGCCCTTGGTCCGTCCCATTAGAGTTCGCATCCTCATGTTCAGATTTAGTTTTTGGAGGATGATGGGCATCCTCCACCCTTGCATTTACATTCCTGTGACCCACAGTATGTCCTCCTCTATGAGGCGACATGATGTCAAAATTTACTTTTGTCCAAACTACTTGAACAGTTTGCACAATCGAGTTAGAGAACCAGACGTGTAAGACAAAGTATTCAAAGTAGTTAGATATGGTAGATTTAGAATTTTTGTGTGTGTAGTCAACTTTATTACTATACTTGAGGCATGTGTGTATGATGAGCATACTAGTCTTCTTAATAGTACCATTTTTCCTTGTTCCCGACAACGATGCTAAAAAGTTGACCGGCCTAAATCACATGTCCAAAAAGGAGCAGATCTAGAGTAGTTGACATGGAATATTATCACACTACAAATTAATTAGGAATATAAATTCCTAGAATTTACCAAAACCTAAGATCAATAATGCCACCCACATGTGGATAGATCTTATCGTAGTACGATTAAGGATCGAATCCCAAGGGACAACATTTTTAAGAATTATCTAATAAAAGTAACTTAGAAAGAATTAGAATTTATCAAAAGAGTTAAGATTGGTTTGTTTAACTAGGATTGCAGGAATAAAAAGAGCCAGATTAATGTTCTAGTTATCAATGGATGGAAACACTAGAGTGGAACTGGGTTTCACCACCACTGCTTGAATCTGCACAATCATTCAAATCCAAACTTGTATCAAGATATAATTGAAGTTATGAAAGTTTCTCCTTTTGGTGTTAGAAACTTACATGTGTAGATATCCTTGTAAGCTCGATGTCTCATTACTCATAGATTCTATATCCAATACTACATAGACTTCCCATTAGAAGTTCTCATTAGGGTGTCAACCAAGGGTAATCAGTATTCAAATCTTAGACGCTGAAGTTCTCACTGTAAAAGATTATAAGAAATCATGTAAAGTGGGTGATCAATCCATAAGACATGCAATAAATGATTATCTGTGAATCAAATGAGTTCACATAAGAGATGGAACATCAATGAAATTGCAAGAAATGAGTAGTGGGGCTAGTCCCCACACCCTAGTGAAAAGATTTCTCCCTTGACATGGCAACGTTAATATCACTAGAAGAGTAGGAGGACACCATCATTGTCATGATGGTAATAGAAGCGGCTCGGTAGGGTGTGCGATGACATTCTTCCTTCCTTCTTTCTGATTCAGGTCTTAACCCTGACTTGCTGTAGGAGCAGGCATATGCACAACGGCTCAGAGGAGAGATCGATCGCCCAGAGAGGGAGATCAATAGCTTGGAGTTACTAATGAAAGAGATATGTCGATCAATGTTGGAGGTCGATAGAACTAGCTTGGTCGATAGGTCTCATCCTTTCTCTGATCTCAGCGGTAGCCTTTCAACGTATTCTATCTCTAGAGTTCTAGGATGATTTGTATGGATGTGTTAGGGGCCTATTTGTAGGGTCGAGGCTATTAAACTCTTTCCATCTGTGTCGATCATTTTTTTCAATGTATGAGTCTATCCCTCGATGGATTTCATACTTTCTATCATTGATCTTGGAGGTCGACGAGACTATTGACCTTGGGTGTCAACAACACCGTCGAGCAGTTGTTGTCGTTGACAAGAATATATATACATAGTAGATCGATGACTAATTTCTTGTCAGTTGCTGGCTGATAATGATGTCAAGTTCTTAGATATCGAACAAGTGATGAGTCAATCAAGATATTTTCAATATGGTGACTTCCAAAATGTCAATATGGTGGATCGATAACTCTGTCGAGCATTGATTTGATGGCTTTGATAACTGATGATTTTGAAGTTCGAGTATCAATTCGATTGACATGTTAATTTTGGCCTTGGACAAAAAAATTGTGTATTGATCTGCCTCCTCTTATCTCCCACCTACTGAAGGGTAGTGGGACCCCTAGGCCAACTTTCTATAGAGTGATATAATTCAAAAACCTACAAAGGGAGTCACGAAAATTATCAAATTCCTACAAATTAACATAAAAACTTGAGTAGATCAAAACAAAGCTATTCCTAATGAAAACTAAGCTATATGAATACTAAATTAGACTAATAATGCATCTAAAACTAGAATGAATATGCATTCATCAAAATACCACCAACTTAAATGTTGCTCATCCTCGAGTAACAAAAAATCTGAAACAATCACCAAATTTATACTTTCGGCCCATGTGATATGCCTCATCCTCCCATCATGTTGTTTTCCTTACCACCTGATATGGTCAAACTACCCAACCTCCTTAGATCACATCAAACATCTTTTTATATCTCTGGTGTCGATTTCATTTCCCAACAACACTTCCTCACCACTATCCCAACATTAAGCATGTTAAGGAGTTTCATGAGGTTTTATAGAGACACACAGAACAACAAGTATGCACTTGTTTCGACACTGGTGTAGTTAAGAGAATGGTAAAAATTTGAGGCATTCATTTTTCCCCTAGGTAGAAGAAGTAACTATATGAAGGTATGGAGGGAAGCGATCTCTCCTCTGCTCGACTCGAGATCTTTTTATTCTTTGTTTGTAGTTCAATTGACCACATGTTTTGGTGTGCACTTTTGGCATCTTTTCTTGGTGGTACGCCCCATTTGAATTTTATGAGGGATATGGAAAAAGTGGTAAGAGGGAAGAAGAGGGTGTGCCACCCCAAACTTAGGATTTTGCACACTTTTATGGCTTTGTATTTGTTTTGGTGGAATGGAAGGTAAGAAGATGGAGGAAGAAATGTAGAAGAGGGTTTGGATCATTATGCAACTTGATTTACAATCCAGTGCACCAAGTTTTTCTAGCCATTGGTTAGTTCTAGACCACAAAGGATAATTTCTAGCCATTGGTTAGTTTAAAAAATTGGTCCTTTTGAGTCTTTTCTTCCAATAAGGGAAGAATTTTATGAAAAATGCATAATTCTAAACTGACTAGGTAATGGCTTTGTTTATTCTAGAAAAGAAAGTTTGAATTTTTTTGACCTAAAAGTGATGCATTATAAATGCAATCACAAGATCATAAGTTTTAAGAAGATTGGTGTGGGTATAAAGTAGAATATGTACCACCCACCCTACACCCTAAACTTAAATATTTGCTCATCCTCGAGCAAACACTAAATTTGAGATGGAGGGGAAAGACTTTGCTAGTTGGTCCATGTGTCATGGTTGGTCTCCCTTGAATAAGAGTCATTCACCTAAAATAGAAATTGTTAGAACTATTAATATTGTCATGAGATACACTATCTTAACTAAGTGAAATATGAGATAAGATGTAAAAACAATATGAAATGAAGGAAATGTTTGGGTTACCTCCTGAGAAGCGCCTTTGTTTTATGTCGATGGCTCGATACCAGAAACTCAGTCATGATATGCTGAAGAGAGGAGGGGTAAATGTTGGTTGGTCTGTATATCATTCACTGTGAAATAACGTATGAGATGGTGGCCATTAACTTTGAATTATCCTATTTTCTCACTCCAGATCAACACAACTCCATGAGGAAAGATGCACTTGATGATGAATGGACTCGACCGTCGAGTTTTGAGCTTTCCTAGGAAGAGGCCAAGATGTGAGCTGTGTAGTATACTTGGTCTCCGACTTGTAGGTCCTTTCTCTTTAGGTGGCCATCATGCCACAACTTTGTACGCTACTTATAGATGCGTGCATTTTCATATGGAGTCATTCATAACTCTTTTAGTTCTTGAATTTGATGTATTCAGTTCACTTTTGTTGCATGAAAGTCAAAGTTGAGCTGCTTGATGGCCCACTAGGATTTGTGCTCGAGCTCCACAAGTAAGTGACACGACTTTTCATAGACCAAGAGAAAATGTCTTGTGACTAGTGGGGTTTTATAGGTGGTACGATAAGCCCAGAGAGAATCATTCAACTTGTGAGGCCAATCGTGACTTGTCTTACTAATTGTCTTTTCAAGAATGGCTTTTATTTAGAGATTAGAGTCTTCCACCTATGCACTTGTCTAAGGATGATATGGAGTGGCTACTAAGTGGGCAACACCATATCTGTGAATGAGAGTTTTGAAGATGCACTTGATCAAGTGTGATCCTCTATTTGAAATGATAGTGTGTGGAACTCCAAAGCATGAGAGTAAGATATCTTTGAAATTTTTTATGACGAGGTTGGAATCACAAGAAATAGTGGGATGGATTCAAACCACTTAGTAACATAGTCGAATGTGATGAGATTGTAGGAGAAACCATAAGAAGATGGGAATAGACTCATGTAGTCTACACCCCACATGTCAAAAAATTCTACTTCTTCCCAACGATTAAGAGGAATTTCATCCCTCTTGGAAATATTCCCACATTTTTGGCATTGATAACATGCTTTGACAAAACTTTGAACATCCTTGAAGATAGAAGGCCAGAAGAATCCACATTAAAGGACATTGAATGTAGTCTTCTTAGATCTCATGTGATCCCCTATTGGGCTAGAGTGACATTGATCCAAAAAGAGAGGAGTTTCTTCTCCATATATACAATGGAGATAGAGACCATCTAAACATAAATAAAAGAGATAGGGCTCATCCTAATAGTAGTGACAAACGTCTGACATGAATTTCCTTTTATCATTTCTGGTGCTGTCTGGATGAAGGATTCCTGCAACTAGGTAATTGACAAGATCAATGTACCATGGTGTGAATGTAAATATCTATAGAAAGTGGTCATCAGGTAAAGAGTTGTTGATAGAGACTTCATTAAATATTGAATTTGCAATCTTCTAAGGTGATCATCAACAACATTTTTTGTCCCCTTCTTGTCTTTGATCTCAAGATTAAACTCATGTAGCAATAGGATCCATATGATCAACTAGGGTTTCATATCTTTCTTTGACATTAAATACCTTATAGCAGTGTGATCAGTGTACACAATCACTTGCAAGCCTATTAGGTAGGAGCAAAATTGTCAAAGGCAAAGACAACAACAAGAAGCTCTTTTCTGTCATAGCATAATTTTGTTGTGCTTCATCTAGTGTCTTTCTTGCATAGTAGATGACGTGATGCTTTTTATCGACACATTGCCTCAGTATTGCGCCTATGACGTAATCACTGACATCTCACATAATCTCAAAAGGGAGAGATCAATCTGGATCAGCAAGGATAGGGGTTGAAATGAGGGCTTCCTTCAAGGTGTTGAACCTCTTCATGCAATCAAAGTCGAAGTTTAAGTCCACATCTTTCTGAAGAGGATATGTCAAGGGCTTGGTGATCTTACTAAAGTCACGAATAAACCTCCCATAAAACCTGACATGTCCTAAGAATGCCCGCACATCCTTGATAATGGTTGGAGGAGGTATCTTTTCTATTACTTCAATCTTTGATTTATCAATGTCAATGCCTCTAGAGATAACACGATGCCCTAGAACAATGCCATCTTTCACCACGGAGTGGATTTTTCCCAATTAAGCACTAGATGTGATTCTTTGCAAAGCTCTAGGACAATGGAGAAGTTATGTAGACATTGTTCAAAAGAACCTATAGAGACTAAGAAGTCATCCATGAAGATCTCCATTATGTTTTTAGTAATCTCAGAGAAGATGGTAGACATGCAATGCTGAAAGGAGGTAGGTGCATTACATAACCCGAAGGGCATGTGGCAGAAAGCATACATGCCAAAGGGACACGTGAATGTCATCTTATCTTGATCACTCGAATGGATGGGTATCTAATAGAAATTGAAATATCCATCAAAGTAGAAGAATAACTCCTAGTATGCAAGCCTCTCTAGGGCTTGGTCAAGAAAAGGAAGTGGGAAGTGGTCCTTCCTTGTTGCTTTGTTGATAATGTGGTAGTCTATGCACATGCTCCACCCGGTCACAATGAATGTGGGAATAAGCTCATTATTTTCATTAAAAACAATTGTAGTGCCTCCCTTCTTTGGCACCACCTGCAAAGGACTTACCTAGGGTGAATCAGAGATGGGATAAATGATCCCAAAAAGTATCAACTTAATCACCTCCTTGCACACAACCTCCTTAAGGATAGGATTTAGCTTGCATTGAGGATCGATAGATGGCTTTTAGTTGTCAACCATGTTGATTCTATGCATGGAGAGGGCTTGACTCACTCAAGTGAGATCAATCATCTTGTAACCTAGCCCCTTCTGTATTTTCTTTAGTTTGCTCAATACCTTGTCTTCCTGAGTTGCTATGAGATCTACATTAATGATGACTAGGCATACATTCTCATCTATGAAAACATACTTTAGCCCCTTGGGTAGAGACTTCATCTTTGGTGTAGTAGGTTCTTCTTCTTCAATGACGGAGGAGGGTTCTAGATCTTTGAACTCGTCCTCGGGATCTTGTATAGTAGAGTTTAGGAGAAATAGAAAATTTTCCCCATGTTCATCATCCAATTCATGAGCATTGATGTTGATGAGTATGGTCTATAGAGGGTCTTTAGAAGTATAATCCTCGTGTCACAGTTGTGCAATTTTTTCAACACAATCAATCAAATAGAATTGATCATGAAAGGAGGGACCCTTGAGACTCTCAAAGAATCTAAAGTCAATCATATCTGTCCCAAGCCTCAATGTTTACATGCTTGCTTCAACATCAATGAGTGCTTGAACGGTTTCAAGTAAAGGATGCCCAAATATAAGAGAATAAAATTGGTCTTCCTTGATGTCTGTGATGATAAATTCACATGGGAAATATGACTTGGGACCTACATGGACAAGGATGTCTTCTACAATACCCATGGGAGTAATCATTATAGAGTAAGCAAGTTGAATCATAATGTTGGCAGGAAGGATGCCTATTGTGAAGCCTAATTGTTTACACAATCTATAGGGCATGATATAAATTCTTGCCCAAATATTAGCTAGACCCTTCCGGAATTGAGTGTCTCCAAAAAAATAAGAAATGCCAAAAGATCCAGGATCTTTTAATTTCTTTGGCATCTTGCTTAGTTAGATGTCTTCTATTATTCATGCTATCATCATGGTCTCAACCTCCTCAGTTAGGTACTTATGCATGAGGAGGGTCTTTAAGAATTTTTTCCATAATGGCATTTTCTCAAGAGAGTCAAGGAGAGGGATGTAAATATGTATCTTCTTTGTTGCTTCCTTGAATTTCATGAATCTTGAGTCTAGCCGTATCTGAGCTAGACGACCTTGGTGGAAAAATCGAGGCTTGTATACGGGTACCTAATGCATGGAGGGGGGTGTTGTAGCTTTTGGTGTCTTCTTGGTATTGGGTGTGTTGTTTACTATGAGAGTTTCCACCACTGGTTCTGTTGGGATGGATGTTGGTACAATCGTTGAAGTGACCTCTTAATCTTCATCATTTTCAAGAATCAACCTATTATTGTTGATCACAGGGGTTGGAGGTTCTGGTAGAATGAGACCGGAGTGTGTGCTTACTGCCTTTAGCTGTTCTTCTTGGTGTTTAGGCTTGCCTTCAGGTTGGCCTACAAATGAGAAAACTAGAGAATGGATTGTGGAAACATTTTGAGAAAGTTGAGCCGCCATGGATTTGTTGTAGTCTTGTTCACTTCCCAATATTTTCTTGATAGTATCCAAAAGTCCTTGTTCATTGGAGACATTTGTACTATATTGACTACCTTGCTACAAAAGAAGCTTCCCATGCTGGTTGTATTGTTTTTACCCTTGATTGTAGTTGTTTCCGTGGTTGAGATTGTTGTAATACTAACAAAGACTGTAATTATAATGGCGGTATTTTTGATTTTTTTTAAGCTAGGAGGACCCCAAACTTAGTTTTGGTCGGGTCCCTATTGGAACTGTTCGGTATTAGGTTCTCCATCTGGATTTCCATATTGGAACCCTAGATGATTTCTTGGCCTGTTGGGGTTGTAGTACCCCTGTCCTGGAATGAAGTTGACATCATTAACTTCTTGAATAATCTGGAGCGCTATCAAACTAAGGTTGGATCATGTTCATAGTTTCCTGGTAGAGATTGTTACACTACAGACTTATGTGGCCTTCTGCATTACAGACTTGACATACTTCTGGGAATGACTAAGGTTGAAGGGAGGATTGGGCTCTTTGACCACTATTCTGAAGGGTGTACTCAAGGTTATCTTTCTTCAGGGCAAGCATCTTTAGAGAGTCATCAATTCAGATTTATCTTCTGCTATTGCCACCTTGAGGATGCCTCCCTTGGGAGATGAACCCAAACTGGCTTGGTTCTTGGCTGCCCTACTGACAACCTTCCAGGCATCGTCAAAGATTTTCCGCATGAAATATCCACTAGAGGTGTCATCAAAGAATCGTTGGATATCATCGTCAACTCCCATATAGAAATGTTCTAGAAGTGTGTAAGAGGTATACCATGATGAGGAAATTTTCACAGCAACTCCTTAAATCACTTCTAGGCTTTGAATAGAGTCTCAGATGGATCTTTCTTGAAGCCAGTGATATCCCCTCTGAGTTGATAAGTAAGTGAGGGTGGAAAGAACTTCTCAAGGAATTGTCTTCGAAGTTCCTCCCAAATTGTGATGTTTTGGCCATCTAGAGAATTGTACCATACCCTATGTAACACCCCTGACCTGAGTTTTGGGATAAATCTAGAAGTTTTGCTTAAGTAAGTTTCTTAAAACCTTGTCTTAATCTTTCAAGAAGAAATTAATACTTAAGGAGAGTTTAATTCTCAAGTTTGAACTTGTTTGTGCTCTATATGATAGTTTTGGTGCAAATTGCAATTTACCAAAAATGTGGGGTTGATGTAAAAATTCTCACCTCTACAATGTCCCTTCTCTCTTTTATCATCATCTATAGGAGAGAGAAAGAAGGGGGCACCTTGTTTGAGTCTTGGTTAAGTAATATCACTCTTGGTGGTGAAAGAACCAAAGAGTTAAGAGTGTCTTCGACCCTAGATGTGGTTGTGTCGAGTTATTAAGTATATATGGGAGTTCCTAACATCTTGGAAACCATAGAGGAGGTACCATATAGGTTTAGTAAGTTTTTGGAAGTATTCATATCGGGCTAAGCACATCAAGTAAGTGAAGCATATCAATTTAGATGTTCCTTGAAAAAGTTGTATTGGTTTGCATATAAAGTGATATTGGGTTGTGATATCTTGTCAAGAAAGACACCCAATGACCAATATCTTATCTTTGGAATATCCACATGAGTTTTTCATGTCAAGATAATTATGAATGCCAGGAGTCACCAAGCATGGACACATGTTACCTAAGTGCATATGGTGGTGACACCTCACATACACTCTCTCTCTTGAAACTCAACTATATAAGCCTCTCTTTTCACCTACTAGTAAATCATTTTGACTCTCATATTATCCCTATCTTGATGGACGACCATAAAACCTTAAGGAATAGGAATAAGTTTGAGCATAAAGCCTAAGGTGAATCCATGACCATCTTCAACCTTGGGTGGACTATGCTTCTCAGGTTATGGATCCTTTCTTTTATTTCTTCTTCATCAAGTTCCTAACTATGATATCTTCTTTCATATAGAAGTGTTATGATCAAGTCTTGGACTTTTAATAAATCACCTTCAACCTTATGAATGTGAAGCTTTATATCTTGTAGCTATTGTGTTGATCTTAAGGCTGGTTATATAACTTGAACTCAACTCTATTATTATTAATTTTCAATCATGCAATACTTGATGATTTCTTTTCAGTTTTGACATTCCTTGGTTGAATGAAGATTCTATGAGATATAATGGATATATGGGGATCTTCTCCATGAACTAGAGTGTTAGTGGATGAAGGGTTGGAGGTTGAAGATGAGGGAATCTCCCATTCACAAACCGATATGGGTTTAAGAAACTCTAACCCGATAACAGGTTATGTTCGGGGAAACCGATATACATGAGGTCCTAACCCATTACCAGTTTGCTACATGTGAATTACCATCGTTGTTACAGTTGTCTATCCTGTAACCTAAGGCTAAGGATGGGGGCAGGCCGATATCTTGAAAGTTGAGTGAAGATATGAAGTCAATAGGGCTAACCTGATATGCCTTCACCCTAGCAACCCGACACCCCTCTAACCAGACACCAATGTGAAGGGCGAGACACTTATTTGAGCCTAAGGCCAACACACCATGTGAAGGTGTGGGCGACACACTCCTTGAAGTCATGGCTGACACACCAAGTAGTGGTTAGGACGATACCTTGATAGGTGAAAGTATATAAGGGTGTTGATGAGGCTAATCCGATACTATCAAAACCCTAGAGGCCGATATCAATTGGTGATAGATAGGGTGATACAATAGATGGTGCTATGGCTGATACACTAGATGACAGTGTGGACATTACCCTAGAGTATACTATGGCCGACAGACAAAGTAATAGTGAG
Source organism: Alisma plantago-aquatica (assembly GCA_963693085.1). Taxonomy (NCBI): domain Eukaryota; kingdom Viridiplantae; phylum Streptophyta; class Magnoliopsida; order Alismatales; family Alismataceae; genus Alisma; species Alisma plantago-aquatica. Next base: position 1,342,764,513 of record OY856412.1, on the reverse strand, counting down.
GATGATACCCTAGAGTATGCTATGGCCGACACACTGGATGATGGTATGGCTGATACACCAAAGCATGGTGTGGATAAAACACCAAAGTGAGGTGAAAATGATACAATAAGAAATGGTAAAGGTGATATCACTCTAAGCACTTCACAAATGATATCACCTTGATGTGCCAGGGGCGACACAAGTGATAGTGTCATGGGTGACACAAAGTGATAATGGTGTCTAATTCAATACACCCCTACCCCAATATTTGCTGATAGTGTCTAACCTTACACAAAGTGAGGAGCTTAGGCTGACACAAGTGAAGAGTGTCATGGATGATACATATGTCTAACCCGATACAAAGTGAGGATCTTAAGATGAGACAAGAGAATGTGTCTAGGCCAACACAAGGGCTATTGTGTAGGTCGATAAACTTTGATGAGTGTAGGATGACACATGAGGAGTATAATCAAGTTGATACATGATGATGTCACGAGATGGATACACTTTGATAAGCATAGGCCAATACACTCTAAAGAGGGTCAAGTCAATACAACAAGTTAAGTTGAAACCAATACTCTAGTAAGTATAAGAGAGGAACTTGTATCACTCATGTTGGTAATCACTTAATGGTAATTGATGAAAGTAGTTAAGTATGCATGAATATTTATGGAAATGAAGTAATCTCCTAGATATGAGGAATTATGGTTTAGGTTTTGGTTATTGAATATAACCTTATAAACTGTAACACCCCTCCCTAGGGTTTCATACGTAAGCAGCGGAAGCATAGCCTAATCCCCAACATTATCCATAATGTGGGGTACTTGGCATATTAGGGAGGGATTGTCACATGCATGATCTCATATCAAGAAATAAACAACACTTGGCATTCATGGAAACATAGATTCATACATGAAGTTTTTGGAAAGAAAACTACATCATGCTTCAAAAGGTATACTAAACATAAACTAGATTATCATGAAAAAGATAGGATCTCCATAGATGGACGTCCCACCAGGCAACAACTTCTAACGTCTGGGATACTTGGAATCTTCTCAAGATGTCTCCTTCTGTTTAGTTCCAACGTCTGTGGACATCCCGTCCCCAGCCATGCAAAGGAAAACAAACATGATAAGTAAGCGACATTGGCATGTTATAAAGCAGAAAAATAACATATACATTGATTTGACATAAACATGAACATGCATTAACATTAATCATTTCTTGGCATCTTTTACATGAAGAATTTGACTAGAAGTATATGCTCCTCTCTTAATACCCCATAAGGAGCCCATAATGCTCGGAAAGCCCATAATTGCTCGGAAAGCCCATAATGCTCGGAAAGCCCATAATAAGGTGCATATAAATCTAAATCGAATTCCCTTAACCATGATCTTTCTTAGACTTTACTTATCTTCTTAATAACCTAAACTTGATCTTAATTGGGATTTTTCCCTCTTGAACATAATTGGGATTTCTCCCCATGACCATAATGTGATTTCTCCCTCTTAAGCATAGATGGGAATCTCTTCCCTCTAAATCTAGATTTCATGTTCCTCAATCATAATATATAATCTTAATGTGATTTCTATTCTTAGACATAGATTATAGCAATCAACATTCAATAATCATATACATTGAAGAAAAACATGCATTAATCATGATTTAACATAAAGCGCTTAATATAAATCATAAACATTCAATAAACCAAGTATTATCTATGCCAAGGTCATGGTCCACTTACCTTGATCTAAAACACCTAAGTCAAACCTTGTTTGACTGGTTGGATCCTTTCAGTCACCTGAAATCAGCATATATATCCTTCATTACACAACATTAAACCCTAATTTATTCATATAAAATTTAAGATGTGAAAATCGAGAAATCAGGCGATAAAAACCAGAGAATCAGATTCCTTATTGAAAATCCTTTCCAAAACATATTTGTTTATATTTTTCTGAGGTTGTATGCAAAAGTTATGAATTTTGCACTCTGGACCAATCAGAAATAAGGAAACCATAGCGTGACACCAATTAAATCTGTGATTATTTCAATGTAAATAAAACGTCAAAATACCAAAAAACCAAGCCGTATGTGACATAATGATCAAACATGTGGGGGCATACTTGTCATTGCACTCTAACTACCCATCGCGCGCATGAAGGAAAAACTAAAAGTCAAAATACCTATAATGCCCTTGGGCGATCAAGTTAACTGATTGAACTCATGGGGGCACCATGGTCATTTTAGGACCAGGATTGCTCCTGCCCAAGCCATGGCGCTCGATGAGCAACCGATCGTCGACTCTAGAGCTCCATATCGTGGATCAGTGTGTTTCGCTGAAAATCGATAGCATCAAACTCATCAGCTTCACCCAATGAACTCACCAAGCCCAAGCATGGGCTCCACGGTGACCAGGAGCTCAAGAACGCTCCTCCGCAAGGCTAGAAACAGGGTACACGATGTCAGAAATCTGAACACATAGAAACCATCGACAAAGCGAGAAGCCAGGCGGATAGAAACGCTCCATAACCTCACGAAGTTAGGTGGTGAAGACCCTTAGGCCTCGGAGGCCGGCCACCGCGAGTCAAAGGAGCGACACCAAAGAGAAGAATGGAGCTCGAGGATGCTCACCGTAAGAGCAATTGAGCCGAGAAGACAGGAGGAGACGGGGCAAAGTCAAGGAAGCCGAAGGAGACAACTTGAGTAGGTTGGGGCTGCTGACGGAGCCAGGGGAGAAATTGAGCGAGGAGAGTTGTTGCTTGGGGGCCGACGATGCTCTAGAAGTAGTTAGATGGAGGTGAGAGGGAGCGGGGAGGTGTCTGCGTAACAATGGCAGCGAGGAGGTGATGCCCTTAATTAGGCGTTTACCCCACAGAGCACGAGAGGGAACGAGATGGGGATCGTTGGATTTAGGGTGTCAAACCGAACTCAATGGTGAAGAAACGACGTGAAACTGTCGAGAACCGAAGGCGATTCAAGGTGAGGAGGCAGCACAGGTAGCGTCGCTGCCATTTCACAGGATGAGCGGAGGAAGGAGAGAATAGAGGTGCCGTTGGATCCCGATCCAATGGTTGTAGACACGTGCGAAAGAAAAGAAACGAACAACTAGCTATGTAACAGTGCAAATCGATTAAATGTGACAAATAACACATTGATTGGTATACTATAAATCATACAAAACGTATAATTAACATTTGGAGGGTCATTTGAAGTTCAAATGACCTCAAACTTCACCTAAAGGTTAAAGAGGTGCACTAAAACACAATGGCTCAGTTAATTTCATATTTTAGCCCATCATCACTACTAATTAGGCAAAAAGCATTCAATACAATTAAGTGAATATATTAAAGCGTATAGAGCTATTCTTTTAACACTAAATAAAGATAATTCAGGTAATTAGTCCAAATATCAACAATAAACATTTTGAGGAACATTAAGCAAGCTTTTATGCATAACAACCACTAATGATAATAAGAGAGAGGAAAAATGATATAAAAACATCCATTTCTATTTTCTAAACAAGAGTGCATAAATGTGCAAGGAAATACTTTATAAAGTTAAACCATGGGTAATAAAGCAAGTGAACATAATTTTCTTCACATGAAACGAAATTGTAAAGCTAAAGTGGGAAATTTGCATAAAGGTCCTCAACATTTATACTACCAGAAAAAGAGCATGCAAAGAATAAAATAATTTGGAAATTTTGCATAATAGGGTTGGGGTGTTACATAAACCCTAATCAGTCAAAAAATACAAACCCTAGAAACCTTAATCAGTTCATGTGAGAAATCAAATCCCTAATCACAAGAGGGAGTGCAACTTAAACTAGAATGATAATAGTAATCAATGGCTATGATAATATAATGAAACCTTAACCATACAAATATTATGATCTTGGACAAATGAGAGCTATAGTGGTTATAATCTAATATAGCTTGAATATGCCTTATAAGGTATATGGAATACCTGTATCACAGGAAGGATGTGAATGGATGTAATGACCTAGAAAAGGCATGTTTCTTACAAAGAGATGTGGTACTCAATGGTGAGTTTAAGGGATTGATATCCCATGATGAAAATGATAGGGTAACACATAGATGTTCCAACTGTTAAAGAATCTTAGGCAATATGATGTGCCTTTCATTTTACCATACTTGCAACTTGATTGAATGATTATCTATGATACAATTGAATGAAAAGATAATAAGATAAGATCCTAGAAATAAGGAGTTATGCATTTGGGTTTGGTAGTTAAACATGAACATGAAAACCCGAATAAGTTATAAGGAAAAATCCTAACCCCCAATTATGAGAGGGTTGTAATTTGAATGATTCTCTTTATGGCATGGTGGTGATATTTAATTGCTTTTACCATGAAATCCTAACCATGCACGTATTATGAGATAATGAGCATAGCCAGGTATGAGCTATGATGATATGGTATAATACAAATTACATGGGCCTTGTGAGCCATGTAAAAGACTTGTATCAAAAGTATGATATATATATGGGTCTGATGACCTAAAAATGATTGTTTCCTGGTAAGAGGTGACATGATTCAATAATGAACTGAAGGGTTTATACCCCACAACATCTGATCGTGATGATGAAAACATACAAGAGGTGAGATTCTCAATAACATGTTTAAGGGATTGAGATCCCAGGTAAATGTGATAAAACATCAGAATATTTGCCAAATGTCATGCGAATCCTTGTAGGATGTATTATGCTTTTGTTTGTAGAATTTATCTATAATTCATGCTTGTAACTTGATTGATGCTAAAAGATGTTGTAATGCACTTAACTTATCAAGTGAAACTAAAAATGTAGTTTGCCGTGGCGATAGATCCATTCCGTGTTAGAACTTGTTGGATAGTGAAAAGAGTTTTACTCGGAGCACATATTTTTGAATATACAAGGTGCAAGAAGAGTACTTACTTGCTTCTTTCAAACCTCAGGATTGGCTTTGGGACATACCCTAACAAGAGTACAGTTGTAGGATGTGACTCAATATACAATCAGGATTGGTTGCAAACCATACCCGAGTAAGCGTACGGCTGTACGACTTCAGTCAACATATATGCATGATTGATTGTAGGTCATACCCTAGACATAGAAAAAGATGTGAGTTGTATCTTTGTAGCATTTAACCAATATACCTTGGCTAGATAAATTGTAGTTTGACTCATAGTCACTACATGTTCACTCATACTGACTGAGGGTGTGAGATTGTGGATTTCATCTCTTCCATGGACCTTCTATGGAAGGTATATATGCATGATTGATTGTGGATTTCATCTCTTCCATGGATCGAATACGAGACTACAAATTGTAGTATGGCTAGATTTCATCTCTTCCATGATTGATTGTGGATTTCATCTTTTTATATGCATGATTTCATCTCTTCCATGGACCTTCTATGGACCGAGTAAGCGTACGACTGTACGACTTCAGTCAACATATATGCATTATTGATTGTAGGTCATACCCTAGACATAGAAAAATATGTGAGTTGTATCTTTGTAGCATTTAACCAATATACCTTGGCTAGCTAAATTGTAGTTTGACTCATAATGTCACTGCATGTTCACTCATACTGACTGAGGGTGTGAGATTGTGGATTTCATCTCTTCCATGGACCTTCTATGGCACTGATGCTACCCAATTTAGGTTTGTTGGATCATGAGTGGTATACCTCATCTCCTCATGGCATAAGATTAATTGTTGAAAAATATAATCAGTCATATAACATATTTTCTTAAGGATCGAATACGAGACTACAAATGCTTTTATATGACATAGTTGTTGAATGTTATACATGTTCTTCATATTCCTTATAAAAGTGATTAGATGATCTATTGTTGAATCATAGATATATGAATTACTTAGATGATGATGTTGTTCTATTCTTCATATAAAAAGTGTTTAAACATGTCTATTTCAATAAAGGTTTCTTCTTCTCTCTTTCATAAGATTTATCTGTGATAATAATAATGCTGGCAGGGTGTTATATCTCCCGCTGGGACTTTTTTCTCACCCTGTGGTTTTCCACACCTTCTAGGTGGATGTGCACAGGGAGGTAGAGAGAGTGCAACAAAGAACAAACAACAACAACAAGGACAACAGTAGCAGCTCAGATTGAATGTATTGTTATGTGTCTGTTAGAGATAGAGTCCTAGTGTCGTCCCAGTAATCTCAGGTCCTTTGGGGGATAGTCCATAAATAGTTTTATATTCGATTTGAGATTTTGGCTAAAATGCCCTTGATGTATATTGTTGCTTTTGTATATGTTTTGGTAAAGCAACTGAAATCACATATCACAGAAATGTGATGGAACAATATATGTAAGAAGTGAATCATGTTGTATGCATGTATGATTGGTTTTGGTCCTTTTTGCAAAGAGTTTCTTGGCACTATATCTATTTGTGAAATGGTTTAAATTTATAGTTTTTTGGTAATACACTACTAATGGTTATTTCCATGTGGTTTTCTGTGATTTTGTTGTTGATTTGATAATGGGTGTCACAATTTTTGGTATTAGAGCTATCGGTTGGTTGAGTGTACATGGATATAGGACTAAGGTGTTGATTCTAATCTATTGTACTCCAATATATCTTAAAGTGACTTATGCCTATGCAGAAGAAAGGTTAATGCATAAAAATGTTTGGAGAACATAATGAACATGTTCCTGAGAGCAGTGTTGTTGCACTAGGAGAAGGTGCAAGGGATCAGGCAACAAAAGAAGGAGTGCCTGAGAATCCCCAACTTGATCTAGTCATGATAGAGAACCCTTCTTTTCATGTTCTCTTTGGGCAGTTTATGACAACGATAACACATATGGTGGATCAGATGCCAGTAGCACAACCTAGGGTACTAGTCCCCAATGTAGAAGCTTGAGGTTCTGGTAAGACTTTTGAACGATTATGTCGTGTAGGAGCTATAGAGTTTGCTCGAACAACTGACCCAATCGATGGATATCTATAACTTACTAAGTTAGAGACAACCTTTAAGATCCTTAGCATCCCAGATGATGACAAGGTCAGGCATGCTATGTACCTTTTAAAGGGTAGTGCTGGCTATTGGTGGGACATAGAGTAGGTAAAAAGGAATGAAGAAGAGGTCACTAGGGAGGAATTTTGTTAAGAATTTGCCAGTAAGTACTTTCCACAAACATACTTAGATGAAAATATCTCACAGTTTGAGAAGATATGATAGGGGACCATGACTGTTAATGAGTATGAGGCTATATTTATGGAACTTTTATGATTTTGTCCTCAAATAGATTATATTGAGTTAGAAAGGATCCAACATTTCAAGAAAGGATTGAATGCTGAGATGCCTACCTCAGTAGTTGCTTTGGAAAGTAAGGAAGGATTTGCCCCATTTGTGGAATCTGTGATGAGGATAGAGAGATCTTTGATAGGGAAGCATGAGGCAAGTATTAAGAAGAGGTCTATACAATTTAGGGGAAATCCTTTGGTAGTTCTAAGCAGCCAAAGATTTCAATACCACCAATTCAGTAAGTATCTAGTGTACCAACACACTGGTCACCAAGTAAGGGAAGAGGATGGAGTTTACCTCCACTTGGAGCCTCAAGCTCAATTTCCGAGACAATGATGGGACCGATAAGACTGTGGTATGAGAGTAATACATGTTATAAGTGTGGACAGGTTGTGCATACCAGAACGTTTTGTCCACAAAGCCACAATGAGGTGACACAACAACCAAGGCAAAATCAGCAAGGTTCACAGGGGCCACAATTCAGTCGAACAGGAGGACGCGGACATGGACATGGACATGCATCATAGATTGGTTCATCTACTCTAGGTTGTAGAGGATGAGGGAGACAATAGGAAATGGATAGACACTATACGTTGAGTCAGCTTGAGATACTAAATGATCCGTAAGGGGTAACACATCAGATAGAAATTTTCCATTCTGACTTATTTTCTTCTTATTCTGCTTGTTTTTTTTTGGGAAAGTCAGGAGATTCTTTTATTCATCCCACCCTCCTGTTGCAGGCATAAAGCTATAGTTTATTACACTATCAACTATGAAACAAAATTTGGTAGGACTCCTACCATTACAGTAGGGAAAGGGGATAGGATGACCCATAGGGTCGATAGGAGAGTCCGTATAGGTACGACCATCCTTGTAGTTATTTAGGTGGTGTTTGGCCAGAGCATCAACCAACATATTATGCTCTCTAGGTAGATTAATGATCTGTAATTCAGGCCTGTTGTTGAGAATCCTGTGAATGGAATGTATCCAAACACTAAAAGCTGGGAAGTTTTCTGGCGATCCCTCAACATCTTTGACAGCTTTTGAACTATCAGTTATAATAGTAGCTGGTCCCGTAAAAGCTTCATTGTAGATCCTTAGAGCAAACTCTATTGCCCTGATTTCAGATCCTGTCACTGACTCAACTTGGGTATGTGTGGCCGCTCTACCAATCATTATCCTTTCCTCATTTAGTGCGATCATAGCAATGGATGCCTCATTGCCTTTGACAATAGCGTCAACATACACCATCTTGTGCCTATTAGGCACAACAACTACCTCATTTTCTTCCATCATTTGATTGTATTTGGTCTAAGCATTCTTGCTTCTACCTTTAATGATGTTGTTACAAATTTTTTTAATATGGGCAAGTTGCGTAGTATTCTGGACGTAAACATTATCAAATACCTTACTATTCCTTGCTTTCCAAATAATCCAACAGGTTACTGTAAAGTAGATGATATCTTCCTCCTTTCCATGCAGATAATTCATGACCCACTGTTGGATGGAAGTATTGATCGGATCAATTGTATTATTGGTCTTAATTTTTAGCCAGATTTCTCTTGCATACGGAAAGGTCCAAAGAGTGTGGAAGGTATCTTCCTCTTGTGCTTCACATCTAGGGCAGACAACATTCTCAGTGAAAGTGCGTTGCTTCCTTCTGCAATTAGTCATAATTGCTTCATGATCCACAAGCCAAATAAACACCTCGATCTTGCTAGGTATCTGCAACTTCCAAATAGTAGGCCAAAGTCTGTTGATGGGGTTTTGAATGTCATTATGAATAAGATCATATGCAGAGGACGTAGTGTAGCGCCCACTTTCATCATGTAGCCAGCTCCAGTTATCCTCTCCTCTCCTTCCAACCGGAATAGGAAGGTTAATGATGCACTTAACGCATTGATCTGGGAGATAGGTACAGAGGAAATCCTTTTCCCAGTTTCTGTCCAGGTTGCAGAAGCAACTAACAGTAAGATCGAAGATCTGATGACTGATAGGTGTGATGCAATATTCTTCTAATTCTTTAAACCCCGGTACCTAATGATCCTTCCACACTAACGTGGAGACCCCATTGTTTATCATCTTAATGCAATTCTCTTTGACAAAGTTCAAACTTGAGTATATGCTTCTCCAGAAAGGTGTCGATCTACTACGATGGTAGTCCTTGAACGTCTTATATTTTTACTTCAATCCCTTGACCCAAAGAGAGTTCTTGTTGTTCAGAAATTTCCATGCATTTTTCCAAATGAGGGCGTTATTCCAATATGCCATGGCTTTAATTCCAAGCCCACCATTGTTGGTGCTAGTACTGACTTTGTTCCATGCAACCAAATACACTGGATTCCCATTACCGCATCCGCCCCAAATGAATTTGCGAATGATCCTATCTAACTTAGTGCAAATAGACTTCAGGATTACGACTGTTTGCATGAGATAAGTTGGTAGGGAAGTCATCACTGATTTTACCAGGCATATATGCCCTGCTAAAGAAAGGGTTTTTGCTGTCCAGCCGTTGAACCTTTCCTCCATACTGTTAGCAAGAAAAGAATAGGTTTGCTTGTTAACTCTTTTGTGTAGAAGAGGGACCCCCAAATATTTTCCTAGATCATATGTCTCCATGATTCCACTCGCCCTACAAGCTGCCCTAGTTACTCTGTTGACCGATGCAGCAAAAAAGATTTTAGATTTATCTATAGCAATCTTTTGGCCCGAAGCTTCTTCAAACATTTGAAAGCACTGATTGATGGTGGCAATCTGTTCTAGGAATGCTTTGGAAAAAATGACTATGTCGTCCACAAAGCTGATATGAGATATATGCGGTCCCTCTTGGGACATCTTGATTGGAGTCCATTTCTTGGCCTCGACGAACTGGTTAATAAGTTGAGTAAGATACTCCATACAGAGGACAAATAAATAAGGAGATAGTGGGTCTCCCTGCTGGAGCCCTCTTGATTTCTTAAAGGTCGGCAGTAGCTCGCCATTGAGAATAATTCTCGTGCCGCCCGAGGATAGAGATTTGAGGATATAAGCTTTGATGTTAGGAGGCCAGGTCATCTTATTAAGTGTATGCTCAATAAACTTCCACGACATCCGGTCATAGGCCTTCGAAAGATCGACCTTGATGGCCATATAAGGGGCACTAGTCTTTCGCCTGAGATTATGGATAATCTCCTGGACCATGATGATATTGTCAGCTATGCACCTGCCAGGTATAAAGCTAGATTGATCTTGCGACACCCAATGGGACCTTATTCTGCTTGTTAATCATGAGAAAGATAATTGTTGTTGACTTTCCTTTGAATTAGTTTTATGGGAGCATGAGAAAGAAACACCTGGAGAAAACCATAGATACTAAGTCTTAGAACTTAAAAACAATATAAAAAAAGTGCATACTACAAAATCTCAGGGCTTGAATACCCTAGCCAGGTATTCAATTATTGTAGGCAAGGTAAGTATAGTACTTTTAGATTTCTATATTTTTTATTACTATGAATAAGTATTCATTTTGATACAATCTAAAGAGCACAATGAAATAGGAAATGTAGCACACAAATTCCTACCACATTCTAATTGTGATAAGGTGGAACCTGAGTTAATCTCAAACCAACTTATGGACAAAAGAAGATGTTTAATATAAGAATCTTGCTTAGTCATAAGTAAGTTACTATTTTGAGATACCTTTGGTTGGTTTCATAAAAGTTTAATTAAGAGTTAAAAAAACAACTACCTTTCTCTTTTCTCTTCAAATTTTAGGGACGAAATCCTTGTTAGGGGTTGATAACATGTAACAACCCTGACCTGGGTTTTGGAATAACCCTAGAATTTTTACCTATTTAAGTTTCTTAGAATCTTTTCTTAATCTTTTGAAAAAAAAATTAAGACTTAAGGAGAGTTTAATTCTCAAGTTTGAACTTGTTTGCAAACTGTTTGTGCTTTATATGATAGTTTTGGTGCAAATTATAATTTACCCAAAATATGGGGTCGATGTGAAAATTATCACCTCTAGATTGTCCCTTATCTCTCTTAGAATCATTTAAAGCATAGATAAAGGATGGGGAGCCTTGTTTGACTCTTGGTTAAGTAATAGCACTCTTGGTGGTGAAAGAACCAAAGAGTGATGAGTGTCTTGAACCCTAGATGGGGTTGTGTCAAGTTATGAAGTATATATGGGAGTGACTATCATCTTGGAAACCATAGAGGAGGTCCCATATTAGTTTAATAACTTTTTGTAAGTATTCAAATAGGGCTAAGAACCCCAAGTAAGTGAATCATATCAGTTTAGATGTTCCTTGAAAAAGTTGTATCAGTTTGCATATAAAGTGATATTGGGTTGTGATATCTTGTCAAGCAAGATATCGAATGGCCGATATCTTATCTTTGAATTATCCACATGAGTTTGAATGTCAAGATAATTATGGATGCCTAGAATCACCATGCATGGACATGTGTCACCTAAGTGCATATGGTGGTGACACCTCACATACACTCTCTCTTGAAACTCAACTATTTAAGCCTCTCTTTTTACCTACTGGTGAAACATTTCGACTCTCATATTATCCCTGTCTTTATGGAATACCATATAAGCTTGAGGAATGGGAAGGAGTTCAAGAATCAATCCTAAGGTGAATCCATGATCATGTTGAACCTTTGGTGGACATTTCTTCTCGAGTTATGGTTCCTTTCTTTCTTTTCGTCTTCATCAAGTTCCTAACTATGGTATCATATTTCATATAGAAGTGTTATGATCGAGTGTTGGACTTTTGATAAGTCAAATTCAACCTTAGGAACATGAATATTTGGATCTTGAAGCTCTTGTATTGATCTTGAGGCAGGTTATAAAACTTGAACTTAACTCTGTTATTATTCACCTTCAAACATGCAATACTTAATGATTCCTTTTCAATTTTGACTTTCCTTGGTTGAATGATTATTATGTGAGATCTAATGGATATGTGGGGCTGTTTTCCATGAACTAGAGTGTTAGTTGATGAAGGGTTGGAGGTTGATGATGATTTAATATCCCAAACACAAACCAATATTGGTTTAAGAAACTCTAACCCAATAATAGGGTATGTGAGGGGAAACCGATATACATGAGGTCCTAACACATTACCAGTTTGCTACATGTGAAGGACCATCATTCTTATAGCTCTCTAGCCTATCACCTAAGGATAAGAATGGTGGAAGGACGATATCTTGAAAGTTGAATGAAGATATGAAGTCAATAGGACTAATCTGATATGCCTTAACCCTAGCAACCCAACACCCCTCTAACCCAACACCAATGTTAAGGGTGATACACTTCTTTTAGTCTAAGGTCGATACACCTTGTGAAGGTGTGGGTGGCACACTCCTTGAAGTCATGGCCGACACACCAAATAGTGGTGAGGCCGGTACCTTGATAGGTGAAAGTATATAAGGGTGTTGATGATGGCTAAAGTGATACTATTAAAATCCTAGTGGCTGATATCACTTGTTGATAGCTAGGGTGATACAATAGATGGTGCTATGGATGATACACTAGATGACAGTGTGGCCAATAACCTAGAGTATACTATGGGTGACACATAAAGTAATAGTGAGGCCGATACCCTAGAGTATGCTATGGCCAACACACTAGATGATGGTATGGCCGGTACACCAAAGCATTGTGTGGTTGAAACACAAAAGTGAGGTGAAGATGATACACTAAGAAATGGTCAAGGCAATACACCATGTTATGCTTATGGAAAATATCACTCTAAGCACCTCACAACCGATATCACCTTGATGTGCCATGGGCAAAACAAGTGATAGTGCCATGGTCCACACAAAGTGATAATGGTGTCTAAGTCAATACCACCCTTAACCTGATATCTGTTGATAGTGTCTAACCTGAAACAAAGTGAGGAGCTTAGGCATAAACAAGTGAAGAGTGTCATGGCCGATACATGTGTCTTACCCGACACAAAGTGAGGATCTCAAGTCAAGACAAGTGAATGTTTCTAGGCCGACACAAGGGTTAGTGTGTAGGCCGATACACTTTGATGAGTGTAGGCCAACACATGAGGAGTGTAATCAATTTGATACATGATGATGTCACAAGATGGATACACTTTGATAAGTGTAGGCCAATACACTCTAAAGAGTGTCAAGTCAATACAAGAAGTTAAGTTGAAACCAATATTCTAGTAAGGATAAGAGAGTAACTTGTATCACTCATGTTGATAATCAATTAGTGATAATTGATGAAAGTAGTTGAGTATGTATGAATACTTTTGGCAATAAAATAAGCTCCTAGATATGAGGAGCTATGGTTTGGGGTTTGTTTATTGAAAATATCCCTAGAAACCCTAATTGGCCGAAAAAGTGAAACCATGGAAACCTTAATCGGTTGAAGCGAGAAACCCTATTCCTAATCACCAGAGGGAGTGCAACTTGAAATAGCATGATAATAGTAATCAATGGTTACTATAATATAATGAAACCTTAACCATACAGATATTATGATCATAGACAAATGAGGGCTATAGTGGTTAGAATCTAATATAGCTTGAATATGCCTTATAAGGCATATGGAATACTTCTATCACAAGAAAGATGTGAATAGGTATGATGACCTGACAAATGCATGTTTCATTGAAAGTGATGTGGTACTCAATTGTGAGTTTGAGGGATTGATATCCCATGATGAAAATGATAGGGTAACACAGAGGTGTTCCAATTGTTAAAGAATCTTAGGCAACATGATATATCTTTCATTTTACTATACTTGCAACTTTATCGAATGATTATCTGTGATACAATTGAATGAAAAGATAATAAGATAAGGTCCTAGACAAGGTGTTACATATTAGGGTTTGGTTGTTAAACATGAACATGAAAATGCTAATCAGTTATAAGGAAAACCCTAACCCCAATTATTAAAGGGTTGTAATTTGAATGATTGCCTTTATGACATGGTGATGATATTTAATTGGTTTTATCATGAAATCCTAACCATGCATGTATTATGAGATAATGAGCATAGCCAGGTATGAGCTATGATGATATGGTATAATACAGATTATATGGGCCTTGTGAGCCATGTAAAATACTTGTATCACAAGTATGATATATATATATATATATGGTTCTGATGACCTAGAAATTAATATTTCTTGGTAAGAAGTGACATGGTTCAATAATGAATAGAGGGGCTGATACCCCATAGCATGTGATCATGATGATGAAAGCATTGAAGATATGGGATTCTCAATAATATGTTTAAGGGATTGAGATCCCAAGTAAATGTGATAAAGCATCAGGATATGTGCCAAACGTCATAGGAATCCTTGAAGGATGTATTATCCTTTTCTTTGTAGCATTTATCTATAATTATTTCTTGTAACTTGATTGATGCTAAAAGATGTTGTAATGCACTTAACTTATCAAGTGAAACAAAAAATGTAGTTTGCCCTGACCATAGATCCAATCAGTGTCAGAACTTGCTGGATGGTGAAATGAGTATTACCCAGAGCGCATATTTTTGAAAATGCAAGGTGCAAGATGAGTATTTTCTTACTTCCTTCAAACCTCAGGATTGGATTTGGTCCATACCCTAACAAGAGTACAATTGTAGGCCGTGACTCAATATACAATCAAGATTGGTTACAAACCATACCTTGATAAGAGTATGGCCGTAGGCCATGACTCAACACATATGTAGGATTGACTGTAGGTCATACCCTGGACAGAGAACAAGATACAAGCTGTATCTCTATAGCATTAAGCCAATATACCTTGGCTATCTAAATTGTAGTTTGACTCATAATGTCACTACAGGTTCACCCACATTAACCAAGGAGGTGAGGTCATGGATTTTGACTCTTCCATGGACCTGTTATGGCAGTGATGCTACCTAATTTAGGTTCATTGGAGCATGAGTGGTATACCTCATCTCCTCAGGGCATAAGATTGATTGTTCAAAAATATAATCAGTTGTATAGCATATTTTCTTAAGAATAAAAAATGAAAACATTGGATGAGGCTACAAATGATTTTGTATGACATAGTTGTTAAATGTTATACAAGTTCATCATATTCCTTCTAAAAGTGATTAGATGATCTATTATTTAATCATAGATATCTGAATTACTTAAAGGATGATGTTGTTGTACTTTGCATATAACAAGTGTTTAAACATGTCTATTCAATATAGGTTTCTTCTACTCTCTTTCATAAGATTTATCTGTGTTAATAATACTATTGGAAGAGAGTTATATCTCCCACTGAGACTTTTGTCTCACCCCCTAGGTTTCCACACCTATCAGGTGGACGTGCACACAGAGATAGAGAGTGTGCAACAAAGAACAGACAACATCAACAACAACAACAATAACAAGGACAATAGTAGCAACTCAGGTTAAGTGTACTGCTTTGTGTCTTTTGAAGATAGAGTCCTAGTGTCATCCCTATACTCTCAGGTCCTTTGTGGGATAGTGCGTAAATAGTTTTATAATTGATGTGAGATTTTGGCTAAAACATTCTTGATGTATATTGTTGCTTTTGTATATATTTTGGTAAAGCAACTGAAATCACATATCACACGAATGTGATGGAATGATATATGTAAGAAGTGAATCATGCCATATTCATGTATGACTAGCTTTGGTACTTTCTGTAAAGAGTTTCCTGACACTGGATCTCTTTGTAAAATGGTTAAATTTTTAGTGTTTTTCTGTAATCTACTGCTAATTGTTATTTTTGTGTGGTTTTGTGTGATCTCGTTGTCGGTTTGACAATGAGTGTCACACCCTATCCTTTTCGGTGAGGGAATAATTAAATAATCTCAGCTTCATCGCCTCTTCTGGGGCTCCATCTTGTTTACTCAGTCCACAAAGATCTATGAACTTTTGCAAATGTTCATGGGGGTCTTTCTAGATGTGTCCTTCAAAGTTGTTATCTTGCATCATAGTCACCAAAATTATCTTGATTTCAATGTTTTGAGCTCGAATGGAAGGTTGAGAAATATAATTGTGTACATCTACAGCCTATGGGATAGGGAACTCTCATAGTTCTCTCTATCGCTCTACTTTTGTGGCTCCTTGTTGCTCAACTTGTATAACGACTCTGGCTTCGGCCATGAGCCTCTGCCTTTGTGCATTCAAGACTGCTTGCACCCTACAGTTGACCTCCTCGTCATTCATCTTGGCTCTTTGCTCTCTAAGGATCCTGTGATATGTCATCTCAATCTATGGGTTGATGGGAGTCAATGAATCGATGCTAGAGGAGTGTCACATGCATGAAAATGATCACCTAAAATATATGGGATACCAAGTTAAGTTGGTTTGAAGAGAATGTTGATTCAATAAGAGATGAAATAGTATCAATTGAATATGAAAAATCCTAACTAATCCAAGTGAGATACAAAGATCAAAAAATTATGTTGCCCCCGATAACGATGCCAAAATTTGACATGGTATATTATAGCACTAAAAATTCACTAGGAATATAATTCCTAGAAAAAACAAAAACCAAAGTACAATAATTCAACCCGCAAGTGGACATATCTTATCACAATACATATAAAGATCAAATCCCAATGGACAACATTTTTAAGAATTATCTAGTCGAATTAACTTACAAAGAAGTAGTATTTATCAAAGGAGCTGAGATTGGTTTGTTTAACTAGGATTGTAGGAATAAAAAGTGCTTGATTAAGGCTCTAGTTATTAATGGATGGAATCACTAGGGTGGAACTAGGTTTCACCGCCACTACTCAATTTGCACAATCATTCAAATCCAAACCTGTATGAAGATATAATTGGAGTTATGCAAGTTTGTCCTTTCAGTGTCAAAAACATGCATGAGTAGACATCCTTGTAAGATTGATGTCTCATTACTCACAAATCCTATATACACTACTTCGGAGACTTTTCGTCAGAAGTTCTCGTCAGGGTGTGAACCAAAGATCATCGATATTCAAATCTTAAATGTTGAAGTTATCATGGTAAAAGATTATAATAAATCACATAAAGCAGGTGATGAATCCACAATTCATGCAATAAATGAATAGCTATGAATTAAATGAGTTCATACAAGAGATGGAACATGAATGAAATTGCAAGAAATGAGTAGTGGGGCTAGTCCCCTTAACCCAATGAAAAGATTACTCCCTCGACATGGTGGGATTAATATCACTAGAAGAGGAGGAGGACACCATCATGCTCATGATGATAATAGAAGCGACTTGGTGTGGTGTGAGACGGTAGTATTCCTTTCTTCATTCTACTTCAGGAATTAACCATGACTTGCATCAAAAGTAGGTGGATGGACAACATCTAGGAGGAGACATCGATTGCACAGATGAGGGAGATCGATGACATGGAGTTGCTGATAAAAGAGATTTTTCGATCAACACTGGAGGTCGATAGATGTCACCAAGCTAGGTTGATATAACTATCTTAGTCGATAGGTCTCGTCCTTTCTCAAATCTTAGTAGCAGCCTTTCAGTGTCTTCTGTCTATATAATTCTGAGTCGATTTGTTCAGTTGTGCTGAGGGCCTATTTATAGGGTCGAGGTTGTCGACATCTTTCCATCGGTGCTGATCACTTTTTGTTTATTGATGAGTCTATCGGTCGATGGATTTTGGACTTTTGGTCATCGATCTTGGAGGTCGACGGGACTGTAGACCCTGAGTGTCGAAAAGACTACCGGGCAGTTGTGGTCATTGAAAAGAGTATCAACATAGTAGATCGATGGCTGATTTCTTATCAATTGCTGGCAGATGATGATGTTGAGTTCTTGGATATCGACCAAGGAGGTTGATGAGTTTGTCAAGAGATTGTGTGTCAACTTCCTAAATGTTGCTTTGGTGGATCGATGGAGCTGTCGAGCATTGAGTTGATGGCTTTGATAGCTGATGATTTTGAAGGTTGATTATCATGTTGATTGATGAGTTAATTTTGGCCTTGAACATAAAAATTGTATATCGATCTGCCTCCTCTCGACTATCGCCCATTGAAGGGAAGTGGTACCCCTAGGAAAACTTTTTGGAGAGTGATAGAATTCAAAACCTATAAAGGGAGTCAAGAAAAATATCAAATTCCTACAAATTATCATAAAAACCTAAGTAGATCAAAATAGAGCTATTCTTGATGAAAATTAACTTATATGAATACTAAATTAGGCTAATAATGCAAAAAAAAACTAGGAAAAAATATGCATTCATTAGTAGTTAGACTCTTAAATTTATAACCTGACACCTAGGCCCCAGCAACTATTATACGGGGTCTGATGTAGTAATCAAGGTCAAACAATAGGGACCACAGTGGTGAGTGCTAAGAACTTAGAGCCTTATCTCAGTTACACCAAATGAAAGGGTAGGTTAAGATTATATTCCTTTTGGAATGATGCTAATCCAGAAAAACAAAACATGCAAAGGAAAAATAACAAAACAAAACAAGAGAATAAAAGTAAACAAACATGTTATAACAAAATATGGATGGGAACTTGGTTTGGGTTTCACCTACAAAGATCTCTCACCAACATTCAAAACTAACACCCTTTATATACCCTTAGTAAGATTACAAGCAATCACCATTTATGTCTATTCCCTCCTCTCTCGAGTTTAGCATAGATTTAGATTATAAAGTTTTCTCTCTCTCTCTCGACATGGCAAAAAAATAATCGCAATTTCAACCATATGACCATTAGTTGAAACATTCCAACATTTTCATGCATTCATGCTACTCCAAAGCACTTAAATAAGATTAGTGTTACTCTTTCAAAGTAGTAACAATCAAACATCACAAGATGGTAGCTAGTGATACAAGTGAAGCATTAAGACCAAGTGGATGGAGAAAATCCTTGCTAAGAGCATATGTATTCAAATGGATGTGGTCTATACAAATTGGAAGAGCCTTAGCATCTAGTCTCAGCCCATGTAATGAGTTTAGCCACTAACTTTTATGAGTAGCATTTTGATTTACACAAATGAAGAGTTATTGACCGACCTAAATCGCGCGTCCTAAAAATGGAGGCGGATTTGAGGTAGTCGAGCTTTTACATTTATAAACCCGAATCCTTCTAGGCCCCCACAACTTTGTTTACGGGGTTGAAGTAGATACACGGGGTCGAACACAGGGACAAGGGGGGTAGTGTTGAGAACCCAGAATCGACACGCTACACTCCGATAGGTATAAAGAGATGATAAATTCCCAAAGAGGGAAGCATAAAGATGGCACAAACAAAACAATAAAACTATCTCCAAGTGGAGTTACTAGAAAGATTTAAGGTTTTAAGCATTTAACAGTTTTTAGTGGTTTTCATGCAATAGAAACAGAAGAATATACTTGGAGCTAATGTGAGGTACGAGGGATAGAACTACAGTAAAACAAGCGGCGGTAGAACCAATCCTGTACCCCTCCTCTCGAAGCGGGCACCTCTAACAAGGCATCTGTTCCACTCTCGGGGTCACCGGACTCAAATTAGAGTGGAAGGGTTACTAAAGCAACTCCGTTCTGGGCACTCTCGTACTCCAGAATCGGACCAAACACTAGAGCCACAACCCAACTCTCGAATTTGTTGTGACGGGAAAACACGATTCGATAGCTAAGCGAAACACGATCCAAAACATGCAAGCTAGAGTTCAGATACCAAACATAGCAGTCATCCAACATATTGCACCAAGCATAGAGCAGCAAGTAAGTAAGCATTTCTATTTCTATAAGCATTAAAGGTCTTAGTTACAATGCGTGTGTGAAGAATTAAATAACAAAATTAAAGATATGTGTCGTCTTCTTGATATAGAAGGACGACAAGCTACAGTAACCATCCCGCCCGATATCAGACAAAGGGCCTAGCCCGATACAGCCGTGTCGGGCGGCACACTCTCTCAAGTGGCATACCGTGACGGGCGACTGTATCGCTCAAGGACCTGGCCGATACGCTCAAGTCGGGCGGCACACCCTCTCGGGCGACACGCCTGACGGGCAGAGCGTATCGGGTTCATTATCGTGTCGGGCATGGAGTTGCGTATCCTACTGCCGGGCACTGGTATCGGGAACTCGTGTCGCGTATCTACATCGACCGATATCGGTTCCCAGTGTCACCCGGTACAGTCCTAGGTGAACCAATCCCCTCCCTCTCAGGATGAGGAAGAGCTCACCTAGTGTCGCCCGGTACGAACACTGGAGCACGATATGCCTGCTCTCACAGCCTCCTCTGAAGATCACTCGACTATCCGAAACCTGAAGTGACCAAGCTTGTCCGAATTGTCTAAGCTGTCTTTTCGGCTCCCTGTAGCTGCTATTTATAGGAAGCTGGTCGGGAGCAGATATGGTGCCCGAAGCGCCACGTGCCCTCCTTTCCGCCGTTCATTTGGTGGTCATCTGACGCGGGTATCGCCCGATACAAGGAGGTCGGGTGTCGGGCGTCTTGGCGAGGAACGCATGCCGGTGGGTGGCCGATATCGCATGGCACATGGAGTAGTTGCGGCGCGCTTGGCTCCCTGTCGGGTAAAGAGGCGTGTCATCCATTGCGCAACCCTACCGGTCAGCGTGTGTATCGGGCATCAGGGGGGGGGCCAAAACAGTCTTGGACTTATTTGCGGGTCGGAATGGCCTTATTGGTGTTAAATGGGCCAAAATAGGAGGAAACTCTGCAAAAGATGGAAATATTGGACTGAGAGTATTGCTTTGCCAATTATTACGGAAATGCATATAAAAGTGAGGAAAACAACCGAAAAGGGCAGTTTTGATAACAGAATAAAGGCCAAAAACATCACAAAAATTGGTGTTATCAACTCCCCCAAACTTAGCATTTTGATTGTCCTCAATCAATATTTAAACTTTATTTGGCGATGCTTCTTCCTGCGTAGTATGCTTTTCAGGGCAAGATGTAAAACAAGCATCGTAATGCCTTTAGAGATAATGCTGCCTCATTACGAACAAAAGACTTCATTTTTCTTGCCTTATTGTTTAAGTAAGATTATTCTCTACAGCTTCGGTGAGACGTTGTTGTATGATTCCGAAGTTAGCTTCCACACCAAACAACTTTATTTTCGGGGTAGAAAGCTATGTATAGGGTAGGCTAAGGCTTTTTGGGTTTTCTTCTTGTTTCCCATCAGTCCATCCAGGTAAGGGTCCGTTAACGGGCAAGTGGTCCCTGCAGTCCAAGCCAGTTGGCTTTAGAGTAGTGATTTCACATCCTATGTACCACTGCCCCGGATCTACCATGCCTAAAGATGGGTACTTTTGGAAAACAAGTGTGTGTATATATTTTTTTCTTTTTCTTTTATTGGGCACAACTATCATGCTTTTATTCACTCTCATAAGGTTTCTCTCCCTTTTTAGGATTTTTGTCGGGTAAGGGAAACAAAGAGATTCTTGCTGTTTGGGCAGCTTTTTCCTTCTCCATACTCATCTCTTAGCTGTCTACGAGATTATTATATTTTTGAAAATTTTTGACATGGAAAAACATATTCTTTTGTTCATTTGAAGCAGTATTATCAAAAAGATATAACAAAACTTGCATCACATTAAGCATACAGAAAACAAACTTTGCAAGTAGTTGCATCAGGGTTTTTGCTAATATTACAGAAACTTTGTACATATACATAGGGACAAAAAATTTTAAAATTTTATATGAACATGTATATGTATCCAAGAGTTTTATATGAAAAAGTATATGTATACATGATAAACAAAAGGATCAAAGGATTAAGTTAGAAATTTTGTACCTCCCTCACTGGTACCATGGTACCCCCCAAACTTATTCCACACTCTGTCCCAGAGTTGTGAAGTAGATTGGGCAAGGTAATGCTAATCCAGTGAGGGTTAGCTGACGAGCGCGCCTTCGTTAGATAGAAGCTCCCACACATATTCTCCTCTTTTGCTGTGGTAATCGATGTGATGGATCTGGTCAGGCGTCTCTTTATTCGCTATCCACTCCAGGACGTGGATGCTGCAGTCGTTGGATAATGGGATCTGTTGTGGGCTGCGGTGGCAGAACTGAAGCTCGTGCCATCTGTTTGCTTGTGTGTCCAGGAATGGTTGTATCATCTTTGTCACCCCATCGTAGTATTTCCGAGTTAAGCGTTCGACGGATGACAGCGGTTCTGATGTACACGGCACTGGATGGTTCTTGTTGCCATCCGAGCTGTTGTAAAAGATTCCTGCTCGTTGCCACGTGTACACTGTCAGGAGCGTCCAATGGTTATAATGAAGAATCAGCAGAAAGATTTGGCTAGGGACTCCACTTTCCAAATCTTCCAGAAAAAGCTTCTGTGCTCCTATTTCGTCGGTAGGCAAACGACGTTTAACAACATAGAATGTGCTATATATGCGTGGTCGAACTTTGGTTGTAATAATTGGACGCAAGCGGTTAATACAGATATCGCCAAACATCCTCCTTCCTTAACAACATCCCTTATCTCATCAATAGGGACTACGACATTGCCCACCTTGTAAATGACATTCGTCGGAGTGCTCTGATTCCTGATCTTCCTACTGATCATTTCAGTCGTAGCGATCGTTGTCGCTTGGCGGAGGTGATTCATCCCTAGGCCTTCCCTGTTGTTCCCCTTCAACGTGTTGCAGGTTGACGCGGGGAGGCATAATGTTGATGATTGTGCTCTGTTGATTGGTTGAATGGTGTCGGAGCTCGGTGAAACAGTGATCTGTTCTTCAGGGTTCCTAAAAGAATGGCACGAAAAATCAAGTCAGAAAATTGAATTATTTAGCTTAGGCTAAGAATAATAGTAATGAAAAAGGAAATGATAAAAGAAAAAGTGTGCTGTCAAGCTTATTTCTAAGATTGAGGCACAGGAGTGTAGTTAGTGGATTCGGATTCGTCAACAGTACCGTCTTTGCCTTGTCCCAGGCAACGACGCCAAAAAGTTGACCGGCCTAAATCGCGCGTCCTAAAAATGGAGGCGCATTTGAGGTAGTCGAGCTTTTACATTTATAAACCCGAATACTTCTAGGCCCCCACAACTTTGTTTACGGGGTCGAAGTAGATACACGAGGTCGAACACAGGGACAAGGGGGGGTAGTGTTGAGAACCCAGAATCGACACGCTACACTCCGACATGTATAAAGAGATGATAAATTCCCAAAGAGGGAAGCATAAAGATGGCATGAACAAAACAAGAAAACTATCTCCAAGTGGAGTTACTAGAAAGATTTAAGGTTTTAAGCATTTAACAGTTTTTAGTGGTTTTCATGCAACAGAAACAGAAGAATATACTTGGAGCTAAGGCGAGGTACGAGGGATAGAACTGCGGTAAAACAAGCGGCGGTAGAACCAATCCTGTACCCCTCCTCTCGAAGTGGGCACCTCTAACAAGGCATCAGTTTCACTCTCGGGGTCACCAGACTCAAATTAGAGTGGAAGAGTTACTAAAGCAACTCCGTTCCGGGCACTCTCGTACTCCAGAATCGGACCAAAAACTAGAGCCACAACCCAACTATCGAAGTTGTTGTGATGGGAAAACACGATTTGATAGCTAAGCGAAACGCAATCCAAAACATGCAAGCTAGAGTTCAGATACCAAACATAGCAGTCATCCAACATATTGCACCAAGCATAGAGCAGCAAGTAAGTAAGCATTTCTATTTCTATAAGCATTAAAGGTCTTAGTTACAATGCGTGAGTGAAGAATTAAATAACAGAATTAAAGATATGTGTCGCCTTCTTGATGTAGAAGGACGACAAGCTACAGTAACCATCCCGCCCGATATTTGACAAAGGGCCTAGCCCGATACAGCCGTGTCGGGTGGCACGCTCTTGTTGGATAAATTGGATATTATGATAAATCCCTTTGTTTCGATGATGACAAACATTTCATTCTTATTAATCTAACGAGCTACTTAAGTGTGCAGGAACAAGGTGATGACAAAGTTCTAGGGAATCCTTATGCTTGAATGTTTATAAATGTCATACAATGTAATCATTTGTAAACTTGTACAAATATATAATGTACAAGTACTTAGACTTCATGTAAATCAAGCGTTAGATCTCCCTAGCTAAACACCACACTTAGTTAGGTCATCTCCTTCTAATAGATCAGATAATGCACACTCATGCACATACTTAGTATCTTAATTAAAAGATTGAAAACAGAGTCAATCTCAGTCGACCACACTCCTCGACCGAGACACTCTCGGTCGACAAACTTCTCGACCGAGATTGACCAAAAGTAGCCGTTAGACACAGCAGTTGACAGTTGCAAATCAACGTTAATCCAGAGAGCCTGTCGGTCGACAAATCCTCGACCGACTGGGCATCTCGGTCGACAAGTCCTCGACCGAGATGGTCTCTGACAGCAACTGCAGAATTAATTAACTAGCCGTTGCTAATGCGCCTAACTTATTCCTAACGGCTAGTTAAGCACTAGGAACCCCCTAGAAGTTGTCTAGAACGTCCTTAAGCATACTTAGGCCATTCCTATAAATAGGACAAGCCATAGGACACTAGAACACACTTGTTACACTTGAGAATACACTTGAGCATACTTGAGCAATCTTTTGCAAGCAAAATTTGAGCACTGTGATCATTGGCCTACATTCTCCTTAGCTCAATCTCGTGTCCTATAGGCTAGATTCTCCTACCTACAGCAATCACAAGTTCACATACTTGGCTAGGAGATCTTACGCTTGATCTAGGCATATCAAGCCTTGGGCTTAAAGGATAAGTTGTAATTTCTGTTTTCCTTTCTTGTTCCTGTTTATCTTGTGTACTCTCCTTGCTACTCCTAGGGTTGGAGGCTGCGGATTGGAGAGGGTTGACTTCTCAGGTGGAGAAGGGGAATTCAAGCTACTTCAAGAAGGCTATCGCAGGGGAAGCTACTTCAGAAGGCTGGTGCAACGGGAGTTGGTGCATCTACTTCAAGGGAAGACTGCTTCAAGGTTGGCGATTACTTCTAGGTGAAGGCTGCTTGAAGGGTTTAGGAAAAGAGATTGTATTTTATGTAAATTCCTTGAAGAGGTAATAAAATAAATTTCTTTTCAAATCCCGGTTGGGTAAGCAACCGGGTAGTGGACTGACGGCTATAGTATTTGCTATAGTTGGAACCACTCTAAACCTTGTGTCTCCTTGTCCAATATTTTCTTTGTGGTTGTTGAAGTGCAATAATTGTTAAATTATCTATAAAACTCTATTCACCCCCCCTCTAGAGGTTTTCAATTGGTATCAGAGCGGGCTTCAAGGAGCCCTAACAAGGTCTTGAAGAGATAAAGGGAGGAGGTGACTACAACCACAAGAAAAGGAGCATGGACCAAATTTCGACAAGTTGCAATTGGTGCTTAGGAACAAAGCACTCTACGTCTAAATGTCCATGGAGGTCAAAGAAAGGAGATGCACATAAAGAGTGTTTCGTTGCTACAATAAGTGAGGAAGAAGAAGAAGAGGTAAGCTTGCTTGATTTACCCAAGGAGGAGTTAGTTGCTATTATTGAAGAAACACATAATAAATATGTTGAATGCAAAAAGAAGTTAAAGAAATCCAGTAAAGAAAATGATGATCTAAATGCTAGACTTCTTGCTCTTACATCCGAAAATGACGATTTATATGCTAAATTGAATACTCTTGGTTTTGAAAAAGACAGCATTATGTCTGATAATCGTACCTTGAAATCATCTCTAAGTAACAGTGAAGTAAAGATCTTTACTCTAGAAACAAACTATGATCTTCTATGTCAAGAAAAAGCTGAATTGCTTACAAAATTAAATGATTTTCAAAAACAACCTATATTGTGCACCCATGTAGATTATGACAATATAGTGAAAGAAAGAAATATGTTATCATCCAATCTAGACCAAGCAAAATTAGATATCAAGAAAAGAATGGATGAGATCGTTAAGTTGCAACAAGAAGTTAGTAAGTTAAGCAACAATGGAATCCTTGATAAAATATTAGAAAATTCCTATCATCAAATAGGGAGAAGAGGACTAGGTTATAAGCCTAATGAGAAATCCCATCAACAACCTAGAAGAACACAAGCGAGTCAATCTGCTTAAATACCTAGAGGCACAAAAATGTATATACCCAAGAATAACCTAGATCAAAACCATAGAAAAAGGCTTGAGGTTGATTCAATTTGTTGTCATTATTGCTCACGCCTTGGACATTATTCTTTTTCATGCCCATACAAGAAAAAGCATGTCGAGATGGTATGGGTTCCAAAAACCCCAAATTAAATAGGTTCGACTAAGTTGAGATATGACCAAAGACCTTAATTTGTATATCATTATGTCTATCTCAACTTAACATTTAGGGATAACAAAATCAAAAATTAAAAGATTTAATAGCACCTTGATACACATATGTTTATCTCAAACTGATCTTTGAAATAATTGAATAAGATACAACCTATATTGCACTTGAAATATATTTCTGAAACAGTTTCCAGAAACTTGATCGGTCGAGAAGTTGTCGACCGAATAATCCTCGGTCGAGCAACTGTCGACCGAGCATATCACTGTTCTCAGACTGCTGTAAATCTTTACATTGTATGTGAAAATTATTCTTGAAAGATTATATGGAATAAATATTAACTGATCATGCTTACATTTCTATTTAATCATTCTTTTATTGCACATTTCTTTTTCAGAAATACTTGCAATGAATAAAATGTTTCAAATAAATTTTTGTGTGCTTTTATATTAAGCATCACTTATTTTAGTCTATCCAAAGTAATCTTAAATTCATGAATGGATATTATTCTTGAATATGCTTCATCATATTTGATGTCCTTATTAATCTCTCATAATTAGTACACTTTAATGAGTCTCAAATTGATATTTGCAAGCTATCTGCAGAACTCATACTTCGCATATGAATGATTCATACTGGAAACCTGCAGAATATGCCTCTTGGTTAAAATAAAATTTGACCAAGGGGCGCCATGGTCGTAATCAAGGGCGACCTAAAATAAACTTTGATAAAAAATTACTTATTTGAACATTATTTTATTGAACTTAATCTTAGCATATTTTTAAATCAAAACATCAAATCATTTGTGGAAATTAGAAGCCTTAAATATTATTACTCCCTTGGTATATACATATACATATGCTCTACAAAAATGTTCTAAAATTCAGTCAAAAATTGAACTCAGTAAGTCTGTCGGTCGACAACTTCGTCGACCGAGAACCACTCGGTCAGCCCATCTCACTCGACCGACAAATTCTAAACAGATTCAGTATCGGACAAACGGTCGGTCGACGAGTGCTCGACCGAGACAATATCGGTCGACAAGCGCTCGACCGAGAAATAGCCGTTGGATATGACCGTTGCGACCCGACCGTTATGACCGTTTTCTTTACCGTTGGAGGACCAAGTGGCGCGTCTGTAACTCGACCGTTGCGGACGCTCGGTCGACGAGTCGTCGACCGACCGGGTCGCTGGAATTCTATAAATAAGTGCAAAAACGAGCCACTTACTCACACTTGCATTTCCTTGCTTCCATAGTCCATCTCTAGTGCAATTTCGTGCAATCCTTCAGCACTCTTACCCTCAAATCTTCCTTGCTTCTTCTCCACTCTCAAGAAACACAATGGCCTCATCATCAACTGTTCGTGGGAAGAAGAAAGTTGCTGGAAGAAAAAGAAGAGAAGATCGGGAAGCCACTCCGCCACTGACGATCATCAATGACATCGCCTTCGTCGACGGAGATGCTGGAGATAGATACTTTCGGCTTTCCTCTAAAGCTCCTCTTCCCCGACGTCCGGTCGAAGTGATGGACTTCATCAACATAGTCGACCTGGAGCATCTCTTTGGAGTACAAAAGCTGAAGGACTTCATCAATCCATCCTTTCCTTCCTATTCTATTAAGGTAGTCAACGAATTCTATGCCAATCTTCTATCCCACACCGAAAATGACACCACATTCTTCTACACCATGGTCAATGGGCATAGTTTTAAATTTTCCGAAGGGGGTATTCTTGACATGCTTGAAATTGATATAGATGAATATCAAGATTTCCTTGACCTTACCACCGGCAATCCAATAAATTTATTTTCCCATGATGACCACACCACTAGTCTTAGTGATATAAAAAGAGCCATATTTCAAGCCAATACCACTTGTCATGAAGATAGGGGAACCTATTATGCAATAAACCTAAAACCGGCATGTAGAATAGTAAACCTCATTGTTTCCACCAACATACATCCACGAGCCAATAAATCTGAGGTTCCTATCTTCCGTATGTGTCTAATTTATGCTATCATAAAAGAAATTCCCATCAACTTCATTCACATAATACTTAAAAATATGCTTGAGTTTTCTGGCAATCCACCATATGCCGATTTTGTATGTCAGATTACTCAACATTTTCTTAAGTCAAACATTGAAGATATGGGATACATATGGGAGCGTAGACCACCAAAGATAAGTAAGAACACCGTAGAGAAGATGGGAATTGACTTTGGCCATAAAAGGGCAAGAGTAGAAGGAGAGTCATCACATCGGGATATACCACCCCCTCCTCCTACTAACCTTTCCATTGATCCCATCCAAAATACCCTTACTTATATTGCTGGCTCCCAATATCATCTTAGTAGACAATTAAACTACAATCACCATGCCATGACATACTTAAATCAAAGAATGCAAAACCTTTCTCCTGGCCAAACCGATGAATATCCGCATTCTTTAAACCCTGGCATGCTCAACCCATTTAACCCCTCATACAACTACTACCAACCTCCATCTTCACCATCAATGGATCTTGCACATACTTAATTTTCTTCCATACAATTGCAAGACATAGCTGCTCACTTCCGATTTGACCGAGTTCCCACTTTCCTGGAAGCATATGCGTTGACTACAACTGGTGCTTTGGATTGGCAAACTCTGGTCCAATACTATGGAGCCGAGCCATTCCTTGGGAAAGATCCGGACATCGATGTAATTCTTAAATCTTTCTTGTGAAGTTTTGGAGTTGTAATAGTTGTAATGAAAATGATTAGTCAAATTCTATATGATTGTAATCTTCTTCATGCTCTTGAATGAAATTTGCCATTTTTTTATTCACATGGTTATTTGTTTGGCATATGAGACATCTTCAAAACATGGATTATAAGTTCATTATTGTAGAGTATAACAAATAAGGGAATAATAATTCAAACAGGCAACTATTACAATCAAAATTAAATTTTCAAATAACAAAACAGTTCTCCAGAAACATTCTCGGTCGAGCAACTAGTCGACCGAGAACATTGTCGGTCGAGCAACTGTCGAACGACTGGGTTTCTGTTTTTCCAGATTAACATAAATTGCATACATCTTTGTTAAATCTTGGACATCTTATATATTTGCTTAGTATTCAAACTTTCATCTATCTAAGGGGGAGCAAAGCATAAGAAAAAAAGGGGAGATTATCAAAACTTTGACCATTTGATTAAAGAAGCTTACAAAAATATTATGTGTAGCTGAAAATTTTCAAGAAATTTATGAATTTATTGAAAATGGTAGCTTGTATTTACAGGAATTCTCTACCCAAAATAGGGCTTTTAGATGGAGATATTTTTATGTAATCTAAGCTTAGAGGATTCTCATTTAATCTAGGGCTTAACATCCTTTGATTCATGAGAAATCAATATACATTCATCATATGCTTAAAGGAATCTCATATCATTTCAAGGCTTAACATCCTTTGCGAATGATTAAGAAACAAATTGTGGATAAATTAGATAAAAATCCATGTACCTAATAGGATATCTAATTAAGGGGGAGCATTATATTAAGGGGGCAAAGAAAAATAAAACATTCAACTTGGATATCTTTTTGAAATGACAAAGGGGGAGAAAGAATATAAAAGAGTTTCATCACATCTTGGCCAGCACTCACTTGAAAAACATAAATAGCTACAAAAGGTAAATTTTCAGGTATGAAACTCACATGCTTTATATTTCCTTATTTCATATTTAGGAAATGTTTGTCATCTTCAAAAAGGGGGAGATTGTTGGATAAATTGGATATTATGATAAATCCCTTTGTTTCGATGATGACAAACCTTTCATTCTTATTAATCTAACGAGCTACTTAAGTGTGCAGGAACAAGGTGATGACAAAGTTCTAGGGAATCCTTACGCTTGAATGTTTATAAATGTCATACAATGTAATCATTTGTAAACTTGTACAAATATATAATGTACAAGTACTTAGACTTCATGTAAATCAAGCGTTAGATCTCCCTAGCTAAACACCACACTTAGTTAGGTCATCTCCTTCTAATAGATTAGATAATGCACACTCATGCACATACTTAGTATCTTAATTAAAAGATTGAAAACAGAGTCAATCTCGGTCGACCACACTCCTCGACCGAGACACTCTCGGTCGACAAACTTCTCGACCGAGATTGACCAAAAGTAGCCGTTAGACACAGCAGTTGACAGTTGCAAATCAACGTTAATCCAGAGAGCCTGTCGGTCGACAAATCCTCGACCGACTGGGCATCTCGGTCGACAAGTCCTCGACCGAGATGGTCTCTGACAGCAACTGCAGAATTAATTAACTAGCCGTTGCTAATGCGCCTAACTTATTCCTAACGGCTAGTTAAGCACTAGGAACCCCCTAGAAGTTGTCTAGAACGTCCTTAAGCATACTTAGGCCATTCCTATAAATAGGACAAGCCATAGGACACTAGAACACACTTGTTACACTTGAGAATACACTTGAGCATACTTGAGCAATCTTTTGCAAGCAAAATTTGAGCACTGTGATCATTGGCCTACATTCTCCTTAGCTCAATCTCGTGTCCTATAGGCTAGATTCTCCTACCTACAGCAATCACAAGTTCACATACTTGGCTAGGAGATCTTACGCTTGATCTAGGCATATCAAGCCTTGGGCTTAAAGGATAAGTTGTAATTTCTGTTTTCCTTTCTTGTTCCTGTTTATCTTGTGTACTCTCCTTGCTACTCCTAGGGTTGGAGGCTGCGGATTGGAGAGGGTTGACTTCTCAGGTGGAGAAGGGGACTTCAAGCTACTTCAAGAAGGCTATCGCAGGGGAAGCTACTTCAGAAGGCTGGTGCAACGGGAGTTGGTGCATCTACTTCAAGGGAAGGCTGCTTCAAGGTTGGCGATTACTTCTAGGTGAAGGCTGCTTGAAGGGTTTAGGAAAAGAGATTGTATTTTATGTAAATTCCTTGAAGAGGTAATAAAATAAATTTCTTTTCAAATCCCGGTTGGGTAAGCAACCGGGTAGTGGACTGACGGCTATAGTATTTGATATAGTTGGAACCACTCTAAACCTTGTGTCTCCTTGTCCAATATTTTCTTTGTGGTTGTTGAAGTGTAATAATTGTTAAATTATCTATAAAACTCTATTCACCCCCCCTCTAGAGGTTTTCAGCTCTCTCAAGCGGCATACCGCGACGGACGACTGTATCGCTCAAGGACCTGGCCGATACGCTCAAGTCGGGCGGCACACCCTCTCGGGCGACACGCCTGACGGGCGGAGCGTATCGGGTTCGTTATTGTGTCGGGCATGGAGCTGCGTATCCTACTGCTGGGCACTGGTGTCGGGCACTCGTGTCGCGTATCTACATCAGCCGATATCGGCTCCCAGTGTCGCCCGGTACAGTCCTAGGTGAACCAATCCCCTCCCTCTCGGGATGAGGAAGAGCTCACCTAGTGTCGCCCGGTACGAACACTGGAGCACGATACGCCTGCTCTCGCAGCCTCCTCCGAAGATCACTCGACTATCCGAAACCTGAAGTGACCAAGCTTGTCCGAATTGTCTAAGCTGTCTTTTCGGCTCCCTGTAGCTGCTATTTATAGGCAACTGGTCGGGAGCAGATATGGTGCCTGAAGCGCCACATGCCCTCCTTTCCGCCGTTCATTTGGTGGTCGGCTGACGCGGGTATCGCCCGATACAAGGAGGTCGGCTGTCGGGCGTCCTGGCGAGGAGCGCCTGCCAGTGGGTGGCCGATATCGCGTGGCACATGGAGTAGTTGGGCGCGCTTGGCTCCCTGTCGGGTAAAAAGGCGTGTCGTCCATCGCGCAACCCTGCCGGTCAGCGTGTGTATCAGGCGTCAGGGGGGGGGGGCGAGACAGTCTTGGACTTATTTGCGGGTCGGAACGGCCTTATTGGTGTTAAATGGGCCAAAATAGGAGGAAACTCTACAAAAGATGGAAATATTGGATTGAGAGCATTGCTTTGCCAATTATTACGGAAATGCATATAAAAGTGAGGAAAACAACCGAAAAGGGCAGTTTTGATAACAGAATAAAGGCCAAAAACATCACAAAAATTGGTGTTATCAGTTATCAAGGATAACAATGAAGTGAGTACACTCAGATGAATAGATCTAGAAGGGGAGAACGGGGATACACCAACAATGATCCAAAACAACCACATTTGTGGCACTCTATCTTTAGATCTAGATCTAGCATTGGTGATAGTGAGTGGCTGGTCCTCCTTGCAAATGATGAGTCAAAGACGATGGAAGTGATGTAGATTTTCTTTCTCCTCCAACTCTCATCTTTGGAGATCCAAGATCAATAGAGAGTATGATGGGTGAGTGTGAAGTGTGACAACACTTCATCATCTCCTTGGTGACCCCCCTTCTACATGGATGGGATGGGGGTCTAATCATAGGTATGTGAAATTGAATTAAAGATCCCTTTGGTCAAAGCGAGTCAGGACTCAATGTCCGTCGAGGCATCGGGGCTCAACGACCATAGGGAGTCAGGGCTCAATGACAGTAGAGGCATTGTATATGCTTTGGTTGCATAGGGACTGTCATTCATCGATCACTGGAGATGGACACCTCTTCGATTGCAGGGTAGTTGAGGGTCACGACCATTAACATGGTGTCATATTCGTCGGTTGCTAAGGTGTCCAGTCAAGGAACGATCATCAACCTCAAACTATGATGACATTCATCAGTCACTTGGTGTTTTAGTCTATTTAGAGTATAGGAAGAGAGATGACTGTTGGGTCAGAATGATAAAAGTTATCTAGGTAAACATTGTAGAAGTGATGAAATAGAAATAAAATAAGCACACAAATGTCCACAAAATTGGGTGTTATTGCGGATGTCTCTTATAGTCGGGTATAAATTTAAAGTCTAATACCTTTACTGGGAAATTACATTTACAGTTTTGACCCACGAAAAAGAGCAATCAACTTTTTGCTCCATTTTCGGGGATAAGGCAAAAAATAACCTCTAACAACTTGTAGTCTACTTAGAACTAATCATTGCTTTTAAATTTTGCAAAAAGTTTATTAGCATCCCTTTCTTCATTAAATTATCTATTTTACAAAGTATCATTTACATTTCTAGTCTAAGACTCTGATCCATTTGACATCTTGTTTATAGGTAGATCAAACATCATTTCCTTTCAATATTGGTGTTCCTTGCTGAATTTCTAGACGTAGATATCCTCCTCGACTATACAATGGCTGCACAACCGTCACCTGGTTGCAATGCTCTAGAAAATAGGACCTCACTCTGATCATTGGTCACATGTCATGTTAATGATAACTGGTAGCCCATCATCCTTCCTCTCATACCATGGGTGAATTTCAAAT
Source organism: Alisma plantago-aquatica (assembly GCA_963693085.1). NCBI lineage: Eukaryota > Viridiplantae > Streptophyta > Magnoliopsida > Alismatales > Alismataceae > Alisma > Alisma plantago-aquatica. The sequence goes on along the minus strand of OY856412.1, from coordinate 1,342,730,739 downwards.
TAAAGCCCACTTTCGTCAATCTCATTAAACACTACACTTTTATAAGAAATTATGTCAAAGAAAATTCATATCATCACATTGATGCTTTCATAAATCTTTGTGACACCATTAGGGAGAACATGATTCCTTAAGACGTCATCTATATGGAGGGGTTATATTTTTCTCTAAAAGACAAGACTGTATAGTGGTACCATTCTCAAAAAAAGATCTCATCTTGGAAACAATTATCTGAAGCATTCATACACATTTTTCTCTATTAAGAAGATGTCACATAACCATTCTTATCCCAATCCCAATCCCACTGCCTAGATAGTGCTAAAAGGATTGAAGCGCCCGTCCCTGAGTGGCCCGATAGGCTCTAACACACTGGCATATACAATAAGAAATAATGATTCAAAAACTAGATATTTAAATAACAACTAACCCAATATGGAGATATATATGATTTGCCTTTGTCATTAGAATATTTAGAGTGTGGAAGCGATCTTATTCAGTATTCCATTTGTATTGCCTAAAATCAAGAAAATCAAGACACAATCATGCAATTGCACGGTACACTATCAAAATCAAGTAAAATAGTTTATAAGAGAACTAGTATACTTGGCAAGACTTATATTTCAAAAGAATAAAAAATGATTTCCAAAACCAATATCATTTGATAAAATGTTTGTTATTCAAGGATTCAATTTTTATTATGAGTTCCCATTATGCTGCAATCAAATAAGCATGCATATATATATTTTGTGTGACTCTATTACCCCAATGCGATGGGGAAGGTCACTAGGCTCCTTCTCACCATAGGAAATAGGAGGCCAATGCACAAGTACCACCTCCAAATGAGGGGGTTGTTGTACTCAATATCAACATTATAACCATTATCAATATCATCATCATTATCAATATACATGCAGTCATAATGGGCATGCAATTTATGTTTTCATGTCTTTCAAAATATAGTATAGAAAAATAGAAGACTAATCATAGGGAACAATAGCTCATCCAAGTAAGTATCCAAGCATATTGTCAATAGATACATAAAAGTATCTTCAATACAATCATGGAGGAGTTATATAATAGCGTACCTTTCACCGAGGATTTAGAGTATGATCAATATCCGAGTCAAAAGGTCAACCCTTTGTATCAGATCCTAAATCATCAAGATTGGATCAAGGGTCAAGATCATGACTTTTAGAATATCATATTTTAAATGTTAGATATTAGGGTTACACTTTTCCTATGTGTAATGACCCCGCCTCCTGGTAACCCCCAATTAAGGGAGACTAAGAGGTCAGAGCTGTTATCCCAATTAACAAGATCAAAGGTTCGACAATTAATCAGTAATAATTATGAAATTCTACTAACTAAACTGAAAATTGGTATAAAATAAAACTTTGCGTACCTTTTCAAAAGCTTGGATATCTACTTCTATCCAAATATGGAGTCTATTCTAACTAATCATCCTTTGTACTTTAATTCTTATTTAATTCCACATATCCCACTTTACTATTTGTCCTTTTCAATCTTGTACCTAAAACGCCGACAAACAAAACATCGGTCAGCATATCAGAATATGCCGGTATGTAGGGACAACCAAAATTTCACAAGTATGGCTAACAATGTAATTATCACAATAAAGTTAATTAACAAGCCAGATTATGCTTTCAGTATGCCATTCTCTACCACTTTTTCCCTAACCCTGGCATTCCCCCTTTTGGGTTTCACTTTTGCCATTGACTTAAGGCCACCTTCTCAATCTCGAGGTTGGTGCCTGGGGTCACCCTTCAAGGTACCCTTTAGTCATGCAATATCATAGGCCACCTTCTCAATCCCAAGCTTGGTGCCTGGGGTCACCTCTCATGGTGCCCATTTGTCTTCCCTCCTGGGCTTGACCTTTTTGCATCATCCATCAGGGTGGTATGCATGTACGAGAATACACACTTATTTATAGTTGTGATAATCATAGTGACTTTATAATTTGAAATTATGAACATCCAAACTGGTTGGTTGCAATCAATGTGATCAATTCATCTGGAAAAACTTTGGAAAACTAATGCAAGTAACCATAATTAACCACATACCTGTCAAGATGACTTGAGTGCAGAAATAATCCAACTAAGCAAGAAATCTAGTAACAAGAAAGCACACAAGATGATCCTGAAATATGCATCCAATTCCTATCATTGATCATTCCATGAAGATCTATTAAACATAGCTCGCTTCCTAGGGTTTCTAGTCCACTTTTAGGGTTTCCATTGCTATTAGGGTTTCACTTCATTTATACTATTTTAAACCCTAATTTTCTCATCTACTCTTCATGAATGATATTAAGGTTACCCTTTTAACAACATGTAACCTTAATTTCGTATTAAAGGCACAAACAACCATCAATGAAGTCCATTAAGCCTCTTTTACCTTAAAGCTACCATTTTAATCCTTTTAATTCATGACAAGATCATTAGGCCCAAATATCATCTTTGGTTTCTTCTGGATTAGCTACTCATAGTTCATTATGATCTAATTCACACATGAACTCTATTTAATTCCACCTTTAACCATTAGAAAATGCTAATTTCCATATTTAAGGGTATTCATCCACAATTAGAATCTTTCATACTCGAATTAGCTTAGAACCATCATATTTCAACTTAATACATGAATTTAAACAATTAAAGCCATTATGAATCATAATTACTGACGTTAGGGTTTCAAGGCCCATTAATGCTCATTTATTCACATGGAAACCTAAATTAATCAACCTTTCATGTAAAATGGATTACAACTTTACTCTAATATTCAATAGGTTAATACTTCCCAAAATAACCCCCGAAACCTCAAAGATTCATCCTTTACCCTCAATTAGGGTTTTTAACCACACTTTAAATCAAATTAATGTAATTTTGCAAATAGGTATGAAACCAGGTTCTCAAACTAATTTTAATGTGTTCCTCGTGTTTTTCTAAGAAACTTTCATGTGTAAATGTTTCTCATTAGGGATTCCTAGTAGATTCTATGAATTTTGCAAAGAAAAGTCATTTTCCTGGATTTTCTAATATATTATGATTTCATCAAAATTCCTTGGTCGTTCGATCCGTGGTCTGCTAGACTACGCGAGATCCAACAACCCTTAGCCACACACCCTAACTCGAGATTAAAAGGACCAAAAGGCAACTTCACCCTTACCTCTTCACTGCCCGCACAAGGGCAAGGACGTACTTGCGCGTCGGGGTTGTCTTCAACCTCACATTGCTCCACATGTGAGCAGGTGGTCAACCTGATGGTTGACTCTGCTCCCTGTTGCACCTGCGCACAAACTGAGGCCACCAGTAGCTCCGCCTCAATCTCACGAACTCAACAATGGCATGAATTGCTCGCGACAACCTTGCCACGATGACCTCCTATTCTTCGGACTCCGACGAGGTCCTCTCAGAAGATGAGGGTGAAGGTCAGGGTAGAAGACGGAATTGAGGGCACGGAAACACTCCTCTAGGTCTGCCGTAGAGCTTTATGTAGCAAGAAAGGACGTTGGTACCCCCTTTCATCCTCCCCTATAGATAGGGTCATCTAAGTAGTCCCTCGATTTGGGGACTTCTATTCTTGTCGACGAAACCACCCATAAATCGGGTTAGTCCTTCTTAGAATGAACTCCTGAGGATGATGGACTCATCCACACCTCATGTTATGGCCTAAAACGTGAGCAATTAGGATTTAAAAATCCCGATCTCCCCTCCCCCTTTCCTTCTGTGAAATAAGGAGGATGATGCACAACCAGCGTTGGATTGCTGGTCCTCTGGACCATGCGGGGTATCCAACGACTATCATCTCTCCCCTATTTCTAAATTCTTAAAAACAAAGGAAAAAAGGGTATTTAACAAGGAAGCTTACAAAATTCGTATCTCTTAAGTCGTTTATCCTTTTAATTCCAAATTTTAAAGGAAAGTCCTTGATGACTTTAGCTACTTGTTTGCCAAGTTTGGGATTCAAACTCGAAAGTATGAGGGACTTTTTTTTCATATGCAAGTTATCACTTATAAAGACATATTTATGCATATTTTCTCTCTCCTATTCTTTAATATTACTTATTTTGATTCCTTTTTCCACTAGAAACTATGTGGACATAAAATCACATCCAAGATGGATTCATTATCCCTATTTCCACATATTTCTTGTAATATTACCATTATCTCATATAAAGAAATACTTAATTAATTCTTTCTCTTTCTTGTTGCATTTATCTTTGCAATTTGGATTCCTTAGATTCCAAGGAACCCAAAAGGCACGAAATCCACCTTTGAAGGATATTCCTTTGCCTTCTAGAGGTTTCTACATCTTTCTTTTCTCCATTTCTTATTTACTCATTTAATAATGAAGTTTCTTTTGTCATTTCCTTGTTATTGGGCCCAATAGCCAATAAAGCCCACAAAACAACTAACAAGGCTATTGTAAACGAAATCCTTTTATTCAAAACAAATTATATCATTATTTTTTCAAATATCTTTAATAGGATAAATTACATTTCTCATCAAAAGAACCCAAAAATTGGGGTTGTAACTTCCTTCCCCTCTTATAGGAATTTTGCTCCCAAAATTCCACCAGGCACATAAACAAACATGATAAGCCTTTCTTATGTCCATCATGGCTCCCATGTGGCCCCACCCTTTCTGTTACAACCCCAAATTTTGGGTTCATTTGGTGAGAAATGTAATTTCTCATATTAAAGATATTTGAACAAATAATGATATAATTTGCTTCAAATAAATGGATTTCGTTTACAATAGCCTTGATGATTGTGTTGTGGGATTTATTGGCTATTGGGCCCAAATAATAAGAAAATTCAATTAGTAAATGAATAATTGAATATTTGAGAAAAAGAAAGAGGTAGAAACCTCTAGAAGGCAAAGAGATGTAATCCAAGGATGGATTTCATGCCTCTTGGGTTCCTTGGGTTAGAAGGAGTCCAAAGTTGCAAAAAGAGAGCAATATGAAAAGAAAATATTAATTAAGTATTTCTTTAGTAAGAAAGAAATTGAAAATAATGTTAAAATGTTGGAAATAAGTGGAAAAAGGTATAATTGAGTGATCCTTTGTGTATTTTCGTATCCCAAGGATTCCTAATGATAAAATGAATACCAATGAAGAAAATAAAAGATAAATAAAGAGAAATCCTCAAAAAGAACTATTTTAATAAGAAATAAACAAGATAATGGGAAATAATGAAGGATATTGCATTTAGATGCACCTAGAAGGATAATGAGTATCCAATAAAAAGGATTTCGAAATAATAGAGTTTCTTGGGATCCAAGGAGTCCCAATAAAGTGGAAAGAAAGAGAAAATACCTAAATTACAAAATAAGAGGATAAAGTAATGCATTATTAGTGAATGTTGTGAAATTGATAAAAAGAAGTAATTTCTATTAAAAGAGAATAGAAATTCGTGGTTAATGAATTAAAAGGAAAGTCTAAAGAGATTAAGGGAGAGGATTTTCATATTTCTAATTATCCATGGAATAATGAATATCAAAGAGGTTAGGAGGAGAGAGAAGGACACTTCTCCTTGAAGGATTGTGATTCCTATTAGAGAAGGGACTTGTTTCCCTCTTGAGTGGTGTCTTGGGGCGTGGATACCCTCCCCTCTAAAAGGGGAAGGGCCTTTGGCCGAGTTTAAGATAAACCCAAGCAACCTTTTCTCTTCTCCTTCTTCTTCTTCAAACCCTAGACCTTGAATGTTGATCCTCTCTTTCCCTCACATGCTAGAAGTATACATGAAGGCATGAGGGTCTTCGAGTGGGTGAAATAAAAGCAGAACCCCTCCTGGGGTGGCAAACCGCGCGGGGACCAGAAGTTCCCCTGAGGACGCCGTCATCCCACACCTTCATCTTCACGGCGAAGTGAGTTCATACGAGGGAGTCTCGGCAACCCCATAAACTGGGAAGGATGCAGAAAGGTTATTGTAGGTTTCCCGTACCTAACTAGAGCATGAAGGTACTGGGTGAAGGTCTTTAATGGATCTATGGATGCGTCTTCCTCTGTTACAGCCGGCGGGCATGGAAGGTCGATCCAGGTCACCCCTGACCACCAGCCCCAGAGCGTCCACTCTCTTCAACTCTGGCAAGGAGGAGACGGTCCCTTTTGGCCGTGCGTAGGGTCTAGGAGGCGAGGGCAAGTGGGGCGAGGAGCAATCTCGCACCCATTGTCACAGCAGATCGACGGAAGCCCTACTGTCATGAGGTAGAGGATGAACAGGTCGGTTGGACAATTATACCCTCTAGGGGTATGAAGGCCGGGAACTTAAGCGGGGGGCAGAGTCATCTTTTGTTTATGTTTCCAAATCGCAAGTGTTGCATGAATTGACGACATGGCAACATGCCATTGGCCCAAACAGGTAATTATTACAAAATTCATATCTCAATATTCGTAACTCCAATTAGGACAAGTAATATATGAATTTTGATCAGGAAAATGAGAGGAATCCAATAAAAATGATATTAAATATTGATTCCGTTACTAATTGCAAAAAGTACTATAAGTTGATGAAAAGTGCATTAAAGTTAAGTTAAAAACCCTATTTGTGATTAAAGGTTGAATCTAGTATGCCTAATGGGTTAATTGAAGTATTAATAACCTGTTGAATAATAATGTTAGATTCGAACCTGATATAGATGTAAAATTGCACGATTTAGGGTTTTTACCCCATATGAGAATGATTAAGTATTTAGAAACCCTAATTTTGGGTCAAAGAGGATAAGATCATATTTAATTTGAAAAATGTGAAAATATGTTGTTATATGATGGTTCTAATCTATTTCGAGCATTAAAGTTCCTAATCATGGATAAAAACCCTAAAAGTAGTAATTAGGGTTTTCTCATGAATAAAAGGTAGTATTAATGGCAAATCGAGTTCATATGTGAATTAGATCATAATGAACTTTGAATTGATGATGAATGAGCATAATAATCTTGTCATGGATTAAAAAAGGATAAAAATGGTAGCTTTAATGTAAAAGAAGCTTAATGAAATTAATTGATGGTTAATGGTGCCTTTAAATCCGAGAATAGGGTTATATGTTGTTAAGATAACCTTTTTGTTGAAGAATAGATAAGATAATAAGGGTTTATGAGTAATGGTATAAAATTAGGGTTTGAAATAGCAAAAGATGAAGGGAAACCCTAATTGCAATGGAAACCCTAAAAGTGAATTAGAAACCCTAGGAAGCAAGCTAGGTGTAATAGATCTTGATGACATGAATAATAAAAAGGGAATTACATGATTATTTCAGGATCTTATTGAAAATGCTTGCTTGCTTGGATTCTTATTTGCATGTATATTTCTATTCAAATAATCTGATCAGGAATGTGGTTACGCTTATGAATATCTGAGTTAGTTTTTCGAGTTTTATCGAAGTTTTCATCGATGTCATGAATTAATTTTTGGATGATTTTAATTCATGCAAACTATAATGTGGATATGACTATCACCTAAGATATGTTCCTACTAGCTCAGATCCTGGTCCCCTCTATGGCTTAATAGTTGACCTAGTACATGGCTTCCTATGGGGTAGGTCCATCAGGTCATTGGATGACTTAGTACATGGCTACCAATGGGGTAGGTCCATCAAGTCACATTGAGTTAGATATTGGGCTACCTTCGGGTAGTGCCATGCGACTCTATTACCCTATGTATTGGCTACCTGTAAGGTAGGTCCATGGGGGTAAGAATCTACCTAAAGAGAGGTAGCATACAAGTCCACTGTAGAGATAGCACAGAGTTAGGGGATAGGTAAGGATTGAGTAGTATGGTTTAAAATGTAATCTTGGTTGTTAAATGATTAATTGAATGATTACATTGTTAAGAATAATTGCATGATTATTGTTTCCCCCACATACCAGCTTCGGCTGACTGACATTTTGTTTGTCAGCATTTTAGGTATAAGCCAAAAGAACAAACAATAAATCATCATATTGGGAAATACATGAAGTGAAATACAAGGAGGATTAGTTAGAGTAGAATCCTTAAGTGGATAGAAGTTTAGAGATCCAAGTTTTTGAAAAAAAAGGTATGCAAAAATTTATTTTCTTACATCTTTTCAGTATAGTCTTTTAAAATTTGATAATTATTCTTGGTTAATTGCCGAACCTTTGATCTGGAAGTTATGGGTGCGGCTTCAACCTCTCGGTCTCCCTTAATTGGGGGTTATCGGGAGGTGGGGTCGTAACACTTTCCGTGGTGCTTCCCAAGAAACTTCATCATCTCATTTTCTTTCATCTGAGTTCTTTCTTACCTTGGTACATCGTACCCTCATAGGTGACTCAGGACATTTCAGCCTCTCATAAAGCTGAATAGGTTCAGGGCTCAACACATGGCTTGGGTACCTTACATAGTGCTCTAGATCGAACTCATGAAACACATTATTCATCACATTATTTTGAGGGGTAAGGCTAAACCTAACCATCTCCACCAATCCATCTCAAATGGATCCATGTATCGGGGACTCAACTTTCTCAGTGGTAACTCAGAGGGGCCAGATTTCCACATCACATACTCTCCCACAGTAAACTACATGTCAGTCTGATTTGCATCAGATCATGACTCATGTCACCCTTGGGCTCTCTTTTAGCCATTGCACGATCAAAGTGACTTCATCTGCATACACTGTGGTTCTTTGTTGACCTTTGTGAGGTCCCTTCACCAACATCATCTTAATGAAGTGGTGACCGACACAACCTCCCTTGCATAGCTTTTTTGTATCCCGATATTGGCTATGCTGGTTATCATCACATCTTATAGAGGACAAGAACTGTCTCTATGTATCACCCTAAATGAGCACACATGCTCTCATCAGACCCTCTAGTCTAGATCATCCTATTAGATAGGGTTGATAAACTATACTAACATCGAGTTCTTCATGTATCTAATTCCACCGCATGGAAGCGAATCTTTAGGTCACATTCAAGAACCTTTAAACTCGTATCTTGGTACAGTTGAACCATCTCTCTCTTATGTAGTTCAATCAGATCCGTCCCTTGACAATATTCTTTCTTTCTCATGTCATCTAGGTAAGGAGATCTACCATAACCCATATCACATATTGCCCTTCCTTGGTCTAGGGGAGACTTACCACCACATCCATAGTGATGAAATCCCATTCCTTCTCGGGGACTCTTCATCTTCTATATCAACACACTGGGTTACTGGTGTTCGTTCTTCACCTCCTGGCTTGCATGGTGACAAGCTACGTGCATCTTTGTATACTTCATCTGAGGCATCAAAGTACTTCTACCACTTGTTATCTCAATAGTACCATGGTGTATGATGAACTTAAAATCATGATCTCATGTATTGTCAAGACTCCTCGAGATTGATTCCTCGAAAACCCTAAACCAATCTAATAAGGGTTTCATTGCCTTCTTTTCCAGTGAAGTGTATCTGAGGCTCTACAATCATCCTTTTATTGCATCAAGGCCTAGGCTAGCTAACCAAACAACCACTAGCTTGATCAACCGTTATCGTTACATCTGAGTGTTAGCCAAACTTATCTCTTTTTCAAATTTAGGGTTAACCTAACAACCTCTTCTAGCCTCTAGCTAAACTAGGCAGCTGCATCTCACATCCATTACCACTTCACATCTTTAGGTGTTAGGTAATGTGTGAAGACATACACCTCCATGTATTCCACTTATCCTCTCATTACAAACTCTAAGTCTATCTTTATCAAGAAAACTCTGAGCTCATCCTCTTGGCTTTCAAACTCAACCTTGTATAACTTGCGAATTCCACATAGATCAGATAAAACATCTTCACAAGTTGACTACCTTAGTTCTCTTGACGTATGTAAACCATCCACATATCATTCTCTTCATCAGGGTATGTTATCATCTCTGTCCTCATACCTCATAGCAATGTTCCAACTCACATCATCTTTTATCCTTGGTGTATGACACACGTATTGTCCTATCTCTCACTCCCATAACAAGAGGAAATAAGCATTTAGCAGTCGTCCAAACACAAAGTTCTTCCTATTCCAAGAGTAGAGATGGTACATCCCACCTTTCCAATACACCTACAAATTTAAGTTGAAACATGCAACTTATGTCTCTATATCACAATCATCTCAATGTCAAAGTTACTTCCATGTAGAAATGGTCTCGAACCTACTTGGGTCCACACACAATCCTTCGTCATCTCCTCTAGGTATGCAGGGTGTCGACACTTTTGGGGTCATCCCTCTTCCCTTATGCATCCAGAGAGTTCCCTACTCATCTGCCCTTTGGGTCCCATGAGTTCATGAAGGTGATTAATCTCCTAACCCATGGCCCTCAGACAATGATAGTTGTTACCTCCCGACCCTATGGTCATGTGCAACTAGGGACTTAGGAAACTCCCACTTCCATCAGTCTTATCCTTACCTGACCCTAGGATATACTTAGGATTCTAATATAGTACATGTCTAACTTAGAACCTTACCCAAGCCTTCATCATCTCTCTCTACATTCATGGCTGACTTTCATCCCTTCATAGGGGTCATGGCGACCTGCCTACCTTGGTTAGGCCCCATACCAGTTACGTCCATCGTAACACATCCACATGCACTTAGAGATGGTTATGTATGGGTCTATTGGTTCATTCTCATACTATGTACTTAGCTTCTCAAGATCCTACTGAGACCTCGTTAGGTTACCTCAAAACCAAAAAAACTGGTATACACCCTTCCAAAAGGTTCCTCTCCCAAGATGGGAGGAAACTACACCTGATAAAAAGGTCACAAATGTCCTTATGCCTAGGGTTTACATCCTTTAGACTTAAGGGGTTTCCTTTTCCTGTAAACATGAGGGGTTCCATGATCGAGTCTCTAGAAGCTCAAAACTCATCAGGAGCATCAGGTACACCACTTCCCCTCTTAGGCCTAGGAACCCTAGGTTCACTGTTGGGTGTCCAACTGCAATGTCAACCTGTTAACCATGAACCAAACATGTATAAGGTATGACATGCACTTCCTGTCATCATACTACTTGAACAACACTTTAGAGTGGAGTCCTCCTCAAGGAAAACCAATAAGGTATAAAGCCTCACAACCTGTTACTAAGCCTCTTCAGGGTCTAAGGAACTCTTTTTCCTAACCCTAGAAGGTGAACATCTATACCATAGGTTCATAGGTACCAGTAGCCTCACCTTCTCTCTAGGTTTTGGTTTCTCCAAAGGCAACCAAGATATCCTCAGCCTCCAGGGATCATGCATGAGGCAACCACAACCATCCACTTAGGTCACATCATCCTCAACTCCCCACTGTTCCTCATATCTCGGAGTCTAAACTTCCAAACTTCTTGCTTGGGGTCCCGTTCTCTCTCTCTAGAGCTAACCTTCACTACCACAGGTCCTCTCTCCATGAAGGATCAAACTCACAAGCATACCCCTACATGGGTGAAGCCTATGTTCAAACTTTTTGATTGCTCAAGATTATCCATAGCTCTTTATGCTTATCTCATAAGCTATCCATCATACTCTCATGGCCAGGGTTTTAGCCTACTGTCAGCACTATTGACGTACTCTGGGTGCATGCCATGCCCTACTTGCATAAGCCCATAGGGTTTCTATAGGTTCTTCTCTAACCTCATTAATGAAAGAGTTATCCTTTGCTCTAACATGCATGATCTTTTCAGAGTTGGGTCGTCAAAGGTACTAGGTCATCCAACCTCACATGACTCATATCCTCATGGGCATCTAAAAGCATGTCCACACACCTAGTCTATCTTGACATCTAACTCATCATGTCATCTCTTTCTCTAACTACCACTTAGGGTTAGGGTTAGCATCATCCTTAGAGGATGTGCCAAGTCTCTACTTATGATGGAGGTCTCTACCTCCAAGTCTAACTTTCTCCACTCATCCTCCTGACAAGGAGGTCTAGCCTCAGGTCCCACCTGAGGGCATGCCAACATATGTCATACGACCTAAGCATGTATCTATTCTTTAGTTTACACTTAAACTATTAATCTTATGTCCATGACATCTTTTTACATGCTTTTCATTAATTTGGTGGAGGATTCCTTAAACCTTATCAACCTTACCCATACCTCAAGAGAGTAAGGAAGAGAGAGAAAACCCTAATCCTTAAGGTCCTTAACAACAATTGAGTTGAGAAGGGATGAACAAGATGAGAGAGTCCTAAAGGTATCTAATTTTGAGTCAAATCTTGAGACATTGGCCAGGAAGTCACACTAACCCGGGAGTCCTCGTATTCCGACTAGCGGTGCGGAGGAAAATATTGCTAGCCCCCAGATGTGATCCTTTTATAGACACCTCTATCTTTTGGAAAATCCTCTAATAACTCCCTTGGGTTCTATAGAGTTTGTAAAATTCAATAATTATTAGAGATTAAATGAGGAACCTATGCTCTGATACCAAATGTAATGACCCCGCCTCCCGGTAACCCCCAATTAAGGGAGACTAAGAGGTCATAGTCGTTATCCCAATTAACATGATCAAAGGTTCGACAATTAATAAGTAATAATTATGAAATTCTACTAACTAAATTGAAAATTGGTATAAAATAAAACTTTGCATACCTTTTTAAAAGCTTGGATATCTACTTCTATCCACATCTGGAGTCTATTATAACTAATCCTCCTTTATACTTTAATTCTTATTTTATTCCACATATGCCACTTTACTGTTTGTCCTTTTCAATCTTGTACCTAAAATGCCGACAAACAAAACATCGGTCAGCATATCGGAATATGTCGGTATGTGGGGACAACCAAAATTTCGCAAGTATGGATAACAATCTAATTATCACAATCAAGTTAATTAACAAGCAAGATTATGCTTTCAATGTGCCATTCTCCACCACTTTTATCCCTAACCCTGGCATACCCCCTTTTGGGTTTCACTTTTGCCATTGACTTAAGGCCACCTTCTCAATCCCGAGGTTGGTGCCGGGGGTCACCCTTCAAGGTGCCCTTTAGTCATGCAATGTCATAGGCCTCCTTCTCAATCCCAAGCTTGGTTCTTGGGGTCACCTCTCATGGTGCCCATTGGCTTCCCTCCTGGGCTTGACCTTTTTGCATCATCCATCAGGGTGGCATGTAGGTGCGAGAATACACACTTATTTATAGTTGTGATAATCATAGTGACTTTATAATTTGCAATTATGAACATCCAAACTGGTTGGTTGCAATCAATGTGATCAGTTCATTCGAAAAACCTTCAAGAAACTAATGCGAGTAACCATAATTAACCACATACCTGTCAGGCTGACTTGAGTGCATAAATAATCCAACTAAGCAAGAAATCTAGTAACAAGCAAGCACATAAGATGATCCTGAAATATGCATCCAATTCCTATCATTGATCATGCCATCAAGATCTATTAAACTTAGCTCGCTTCCTAGTGTTTCTAGTCCACTTTTAGGGTTTCCATTGCAATTAGGGTTTCACTTCATTTATACTATTTTAAACCCTAATTTTCTCATATACTCTTCTTGAAAAATATTAAGGTTACTCTTTTCACAACATGTAACATTAATTTATGATTAAAGGCACAAACAACCATCAATTAAGTACATTAAGCCTCTTTTACCTTAAATCTACCATTTTAATCCTTTTCATTCATGACAAGATCATTAGGCCCAATTATCATCTTTGTTTTCTTCTAGATTAGCTACTCATAGTTCATTATGATCTAATTCACACATGAACTCTATTTAATTCCACCTTTAACCATTAGAAAACCCTAATTTCCATATTAAGGGTATTCATCCATAATTAGAAACTTTCATACTTGAATTAGCTTAGAACCATCATATTTCAGCTTAAAGATGAATTTAAACAATTAAAGGCATTATGAATCATAATTACTAACATTAGGGTTTCAAGGCCCATTAATGCTCATTTATGCACATGGAACCCTAAATTAATCAACCTTTCATGTAAAATGGATTAAAACTTTACTCTAATATTCAATAGGTTAATACTTCCCAAAATAACCCCTTAAACCTCAAAGATTCATCCTTTACCCTCAATTAGGGTTTTTAACCACACTTTTAATCAAATTAATGTACTTTTGCAAATAGGTACGAAACCATGTTCTCAAACTAATTTTACTGTGTTCCTCGTGTTTTACTAAGAAACTTTCATGTATAAACTTTTCTCATTAGGGCTTCCTAGCATATTCTATGAATTTTGTAAAGAAAAGTTATTTTCCTAGATTTTCTAATATATTATGATTTCATCAAAATTCCTTGGTCCTTCGATCCGTGGTCCAGGGATCCAACGACCCTCAGCCGCATGCCCTAACTCGAGATTTAAAGGATCAAAAGGCTACTTCACCCTTACCTCTTCACTTCCCGCACATGGGCAAGTACATACTTGCGCGTCGGGGTTGTCTTCAACCTCGCACTGCTCTACGCGCGAGCAGGTGGTCAACCTGATGGTTGACTCTGCTCCCTATTGCACCTGCACACAAACCGAGACCACCACCGGCTCCGCCTCGATCTCACGAACTCAATGATGACATCAATTTCTCGTGACAACCTTGCCACGATCACCTCCTATTCGCCAAACACCGACGAGGTCCTCTCAGAAGATGAGGGTGAAGGTCAGGGTAGAAGACGGAATTGAGGGCACAAAAACACTCCTCTAGGTCTGTCGTAGAGCTTTAGATAACAAGAAAGCACACGGGCACCCCTTTCATCCTCCCCTATATATAGGGTTGTTAATACGTCGCTTAGCACTTACAATCACTAAGATAATTATCCAAGAGTTTAATCCTTTTTCAACTTTCTGATTTAAGGCTAGTATAGAAAGGGTCGATCCCACATGAAAACTTTTTAAGATTATTTATTTTTATCCCAATTGTTTTGAAGAACTTGTTATTTGTTTTTGGTATTTTTTTTAGATTTGGAATAGAAAGTAAAAGTCAAGAGTTTGGGGGTTGATGATTAACACTAAGGAAAGAAATGCAAGTATGGAATGCACTTAACAAGAATGTAAATTTGCCCTATCACAAGGAAAATTAAGATTGTTGTTAGCACAAGAAAAAAAATATTATGAATGAAAAGACTATAGAGAAAGCAAAAGCAAGCAGTAATTAGATCAAGAGATGAGAATCGAGGCTTTACGGGTTATCACCACCTTAGCCTAGGAAAAAATAAACTAATCCTTTAAAAACAACGGATTCGATGAAGGCAAGTGAATTAATAAAAATCCACTAAAGATGGACCCCACATGAGTCCATTGGTCCTGGTGCTCATGCTTCTTAGTTCATCATCCTAAAAGAGGAAGATCCACGGTCCTTTTAAAACTTCTATGCGATTGGGTTTGTTTTTTTAAATTTGAACTTCCACGGTCATATCCATCAAGATAAACTTTTGATCAATCCATTAATTACTTTGATAGATCAATTAGTTATCAAACCCAAAAGACATCTAGAATCATTTTTTAAGGAAAAGTTGATAAATCCATGGATAAGGGGTTATTCCCCTTGCCTCGATAAAGAACTACGCACTCATGGCAAAGGAGCAAAGGGAGACAGAGGGAGGAAGTGATCTAGCCATCTTCGAGTCTTACGACTACTGATCATCGATTAGAGACAATGAAGATGGCTGCCTCTTCCTACCTTGCTCGATTTCTCAAGAGAGGGGAGGAGGAGAAAAGAAAATACTAGATCCAAACACAATGGAATAACAGAATAAAAAAATTGCAAGGCTACTTTATTTCAGCACTAGAAGAATACAGGAAAACTTTGCTCCAGAATGCTAATACAAGAAAACCCGAGATGCCCTAAGGAGGAGGAAGTTCCCCTCCTTTTATAGGAGAGGGAGGGGACACTTTTACAATTAGGGTGAAGGGTTTTGAGGCTGGCGGATGGCTTTTTGGCTGTCTGCGCGCCGCCAACTGACCGGTTCAGAAGTGAACCGATCGGCTAGATGCTGGTGGATGGCGGCCACCAAGCGATCGGCTGCCAACCCTAATTAGGGTGGCGGCGCAATCAAAACATCTTGTCAGCAATAGGGCTTGGGCCGAGCGTTTGGACTAGGAATCAGATGATCTGGCCAGTCGTCTGGTCAAGAGCAATGATCGACGCTAGAACACAAAATGAGCGGTTGAACAACTGAGATGATCTGGCCAGTCGTCTGGTCAAGAGCAATGATCGACGCTAGAACACAAAATGAGCGGTTGAACAACTGAGATGATCGGGTTGTGATAGTGAAACGATCAGTGGGTGATATCAGGCGATTGGTTCAGGTCCTAAAACTGCAATGAAATGCACATGATTGTCAGATTTGTGATAAAAATGAAAAAATATCATTTTGTGCAATTTTAGGAGATGAATTTGAGTATTTCTATGTGAAAAGCTTAATAATTTGTAGAAAAGAAGTGTTGAAATAGAACTCATCAGAATACCCCAGACTTAAAATTTTGCTTGTCCTCAAGCAATTGAAAAATTAAAATGATTCAAAGATTTTGGAAATCAAGTTCATCCTCCCTAGATTAGCAATTCTTCTATCCTTTTCATGGCCAAGCGACCCATCTCTTAGAACCACAAATTCTAAGCTCTATGTTTCTTAAGAAAACATTTTTCATAACTTAATTTTTTAAACTTATACTTTGTGAAGACAGTCTTGATCTAACTTGCACTTCGACACTCAATTTTCAATTTTTTTTTAAATTGGGTTGATTGTTGCACGGGAATAGAGAAATTTGAGGTATGACAGAAGAATCCCTACTCTATTCGACTTGGGATATATTTTTTTATGGACTTATGATTACATTGACCACAATTTTTTTGTGTACCTTTTTGGTATCTTTTGATGGTACGCCCCTTTGTGGGGTATGGAAGAAGAGCATGCCACCCCAGACTTAGGGTTTGGCGTGCGATTTATTTTCCCCGTGTAACAAAGAACTTTTTTTTGAGTGTCTTTGCATAAGATAGAAGATACATGTAGCTACATTATATGAGAGTAAAAGAATAAGTTAATCTAATGCTAAAAATAAGAAAATCTGCATTTGATTCTATTTGATACTCTAAGGCTTGCCACCGTTTCCAAGAATTACTTTCATGATCATAGGGAACTTGATATTTCAAAGTTTTTTTCTGAATAATTTTGAGAATGCAATTGTTTTGACAAATTTCATTTTGCAGATAAAAAACAACATTCGGACGACTAGATAAAGGCCTATGTTTGAAAGAAAAATAGTGCAATACAAAATAAAATGCAAAAAACAATGCGGAAAAAGGAAGATAGTGGGTGGATCACGTACCACCCACCCCACCCCGGACATAGAAATTTGCTCATCCCGAGCAAACTCTTAGAACGAGATGGATGGAAGATTTACTATGGTGGAGGCTACTGCTGGTGGGAGTAGTAGTAGTTTCCCCAATAAGGAGAATCAGGACATGGATAACTTTGCTGTGTTCCGTACTCCTCATATGCTGGTCGACTAGGGGCATAGTGACCGCAGTCCACATGCTAAGACTCCTGCGAATGCTGCATCAGGTACATGTGATTGAGCTGGTGGCCCTGTCTCTGCTGCTCTCACTGAATCTCATCCAGCTGAGTCTGGACCTCATAGAAGCAGTAGGGGCTGACGTCATCATCTGCTCGTCGCCTAGTGTGACGTATGGAAGGTGGCGGTGGTGGTCCAGTGTCCTCGTCGTGAGCCTCTAAAGAGAGGCTCCTCCTGTGAGGCTGTGGCTCGAGGACATTGTCTGGGTGTGGATGCTCCAGATTGAATCTCTGTATATGGCCCGATAGATGAGTTAACTCATAGACGTAGTTTGCTGCCGCAAACCACGAATGTAACAGAAGCTGGAGGACCACCTGAGTGTATTTAAACAAAAGGTAATAAATGCCCTCGGTGCCCAAACGGATAAACCTACTATTCTTCAAATAGTGAGTGTTGATGAGGTGAATTTTGAGCTCAAGCGGAGGAAAGGCGATGTGGGTGTAGCCCAAAAAGATGGCGAGTTGGGTGACGTAGTGGCTGATACGAAAAGAAGAGGAAGTGGATCGACTGGCTTGGGTACCAAAGTGCTCAATAATAACATTGCCCTAGTTAAAAGGCTCTTCATGTAAAAGGCACCAGAGAGCATAAATTTCTACCTGAGTGATTGCTCCCGGAGTACCTTCCTGACTGAAGATGGTGCAGGCTAAGATGCGGTGAAGGTAACAGACCACCGGGTTGTGGATGCAAGAGGCCTTGGGCCCATTAGGAAGATGGGGTAGAAACCTGATGATCTCATCCCAAAACTTGTCTCTGTCATAATTGTCTGGGTAGGAGTCATGAGAACATGCCATACATCATTCTAGCCAATAATCATCTCTTCCGTCAAGGATAAAAGAAGTGATTTTCCTGGCAGAAGACTCCAGATTTTCCCTAAAAATCTGGAATTTGCAACTCGAGTTTCCAAAAGAATAGTGTAATCTGCGGAAAGTGCTAAAAAACTTGAGGGTAAGATCACACTATATAGAGGTGACATGGTAGGGAAAGATAAGGATGTGGTTTCTACGTAGGATAGTGTCGGTAGCGTCACGAATTCCCAAAGCATCTAGGGTTGTGCCGCACACCCAACAAGGAAGGGAAATACCGATTGCGTACATCTCCTCATAACGCTGTCGGTGCTTGGTGCTTGTAAAATTGTCATAGCTACCTGGAATGGGAGCTATACGGGGTGAACGGGGGATGGTGGAGTCCATATCGTTGGTGGCCTTTTGAGTGCCCTCCATCTCACAGAGAAGCTCATCCGCCTCATCGATGTCACGACACATCTCTTCGGCCAACTCGGGGGAAGATTCGCCAGTAGGGGAGGGTGTGCGGAATTGGATTCCGGGATGAGAATTGGAATGGCGAGGAGGGTTCCTGGAAGAGGATGCAGGGGCCTTGCCCTTGCCCTTGCGGAAACGGTTGAACATGACTGCTACAGAGACAAGACGATCGGTTGAAAAAGTAAATCGATCGTCTGGACAAGGCCAACCGATCGTCTGGCTAATGAAACGAGCGTTTTGGTAATATGAGACGAGCAGCTGGTAAACCGAAGCGGTCGGCTGAGTCTCGATCTGAGCACTCGGTGGAGCAAGCTGACAGCTGACTTGTTGAGAAAATGGGTGGTGGTGATGCAGGGCCGGTCAGTCGTCTGACACACGAGACAGACGACGTCGTAGCCAGGCGACCGGTGTCGTAGCCAGGAGGCTGGCTGAACAGATCTAGGACAACAATTGTGATGGTGCGGCCGAGCAGCTGCGTTGAGCAGTGAGCTTAAGGCCCGAGCGATGGAAATGGCTAGACGTCCGGCTGAGGACCAGGCCGGTCATCCGAAGAGGCGGAAACGGCACGCTGAGCAGCGACAAGCTCGAGCGATCGAGTGAAAGTGAGGGTGGCGGCTAGGGTAAGCAAGGAGGAGATGGGAGAGTGGTCTTGTGTCAGGTGGGTTATATAGAACAAAGGAGCAACAAGCCGAGCGGTTGGGTATCCAGTCGATCGACTGGTCTACCTTGGGCGCCAGATAGAAGAAATTAAAGGGCAGCTGCTGCATGAAATTATTTGGGAATGATCGGAGAACGAGCCGAGCGGCTGGTTACCCAACCGATCGTTTGAGATGTCGAGGCATCCCAAAATCAAGCTTGAGCAGAGCGGCTAGTGGTGGTAACTGGTTGGCTCGATAACAAATAAGAAAGAAAACAGAACGTAAAAAGAAAGAAAAAAATGAAAAAGATATAAAAAGAAGGGAAGATAGTGTTGGGCTGCCTCCCAACTAGCGCCTTATTTTACATCGTGGCTCGACAAGGATCAAATTATTTAGATTCTGGGGAAGTTGCAGGGTTGGTTAGGTTCAGGTCTTCCAAGGGTAGATATTTGGTTGAGTCTGAGGCGACGACATCTTCAGTAGTGATGTATCTTTTAAGACGGTGTCCATTGACCTTAAATTCACCCAAAACTTTATCCCAGAGAAGAAAAGCGCCATGTGGATATGCACCCTTGACAATGTAAGTGCCATACCATCTCCACTCGAGTTTTCCTAGGAAAAGTCATAATCTTGAGTTAAAAACTAAACTTGATCCCCTTCTCTAATGTCTTTGCGCTTGATATGACCATCATGCCACATTTTGGTTCGGTGTTTGTAGATTCTTGCATTTTCATAGGCACTCATCCTAAGTTCATCGAGCTCATTCGTTTGGAGAAAACATTTCTCTCTAGCCCTGGAAAGGTCAAAATTCAAACTTTTGATGGCCCAACTGGCTTTGTGCTCTAGTTCTATTGGTAAGTGACATGACTTACCGTAGATCAGTCTGAAAGGGGTGGTACCAATGGGTGTTTTATAGGTAGTACGATATGCCCACAAAGCATCATTAATTTTTAACGCCCAATCTTTCCTAGTGCGTCCAACAGTTTTTTCTAAAACTGATTTGATTTGTCTGTAAGATACTTCTTCTTGTCCACTGGTCTGAGGATGGTAAGGAGTGGCAAATTTGTGGTAAACTCCATATTTTTTCAAAAGAGCCTCAAAACATTTCTCCAAAAAATGGGATCCCCCATCGAAAATGACGGTGCGAGGGACTCCAAATCTAGGAAAAATGATATCTTTAAAGAGTTTCTTAACAGGTTTAGAATCAGAGGTTTTAGCGGGTATGGCTTCAACCCACTTTGACACGTAATCGACTACGACTAAAATGTAAGAAAACCCATAAGAAGAAGGAAATGGGCCCATATAGTCGATCCCCCAAACATCAAATATCTCTAATTCTTGCCAAGAAGTGAGAGGCATTTGGTCACACTTGGAAATGCTACCCGTCCTTTGTCATTGGTCACATGAGAGCACATAATCATATGAGTCATTGAAGATGATGGGCCAAAAAAATCCGCATTGTAGGACTTTTCTAACTATTTTTTGGGAACTCATATGACCACCATAGGGGCCAGAATGACATTGTTCCAAAATGGCGATGCTTTCTTTGTGGGAAACACAACGACAATATAGACCATTGGCACAAAGTCTAAAAATATAAGGTTCGTCCCAATAATAATTTTTGACATCATGTAAACATTTAGCTTTAGAGTGTCCCGTATACTCGGGATGCAATACACCTGTAGCTAAATAGTTTATGAAATTGGCAAACCAAGGGAATTAGGAGTCTACCTTAAGCAATTGGTCATCGGGTAAGGATTCATTTATGGGGTTGTCATCAATGGAGCTATAGCTAAGTCGATTTAGGTGATCAGCCATGATGACATTTTCAGAACCCCTCTTGTCTAGGATTTCTAGGTCAAATTCCTACAATAATAAAATCCATCTTATGAGTCTGGGCTTGGCATCCTTCTTGGTCATGAGATAGCGAATGGCTGCATGATCAGTGTAAACAACAACCTTTGAACCAACAAGATATGAGTGAAATTTATCGAATGCACAAACAATGGCTAGCATTTCTTTTTCGGTGACTGTGTAATTTTGCTGATCTTCGTCTAAGGTCTTGGATGCATAATAAATGACGTGGTGTTTCTTGTCAATTCTTTGTCCTAAAATGGCACCTACAACAAAATCACTAGCATCGCACATGATTTCAAAGGGTAAGGCCCAGTCAGGATCACAAATTATAGGAGTGGTGGTGAGAGCTTTTTTCAAACATAGAAAGCTCTCCATGCATTCCTTATCAAAATGGAAAGGCACATCCTTTTGAAGAAGATTGGTGAGAGGTTTTGTGATTTTGGAAAAATCACGGATGAATCGTCGATAGAACCCGGCATGTCCTAATAAGGATGAGATGTCTTTGACTGAGGTTGGGGGAGGTAGCTTGGTGATGACCTCAATCTTAGCTTGGTCTACTTCAATGCCCTTGTTGCTCGCCTTATGGCCTAGAACAATGCCCTCCTTGACCATGAAGTGACACTTCTCCCAATTAAGGACTAAGTGTGATTCGATACATCTATCAAGGACAAGAGAGAGGTTTTGAAGGCAGGAATCAAAACTGTCTCCATAGACAGAAAAATTGTCCATGAACACTTCCATGACAGTTTTAGTTAACCCTGAAAAAATAGCAGACATACATCTTTGAAAAGTGGTCGGTGCATTGCACAGGCCAAAGGCATTCGTCTAAAGGCGTATGTACCAAAAGGGCATATGAAAGTGGTTTTATCTTGATCTTCATGATGGATGGGAATCTGATAAAAACCTAAGTAGCCATCTATATAACAAAAGTATTATTGATGGGCTAAATGTTAAAGAACTTGATCTAAGAAGGGAAGAGGGAAGTGATCTTTCCTAGTAGCTTTGTTGAGCTTCCTGTAGTCAATGCACATTCTCCATCCTATGATTGTGCGAGTGGGAATGAGTTCATTCTTCTCATTACGAATGACAGTAATCCCTCCCTTTTTGGGAACAACTTGAACTCGGCTGACCCATGGGGAGTCGGAGATGGGATAGATGATTCCTGCAGTCAAAAGTTTGATCACCTCTAGATGGACTACTTCCTTCATATTTGGGTTGAGTTTTCATTGTGGATTTCGAGAAGTTTTGTGGTTTTCTATCATAGGGATATTATGGATGCAGATGGATTGATCTATTCCAACTAAGTCTGTCATTTTGTACCCCAAAGCATCTCCTTTTTTCCCTAAGTTCACCCATAAGTTTGTTTTCTTGTTCGAGTGGAAGGGAAGAGTTTATGATGACCGGGCATAATTCTAGTTCATCAAGAAAAATGTATTTCAGACTTATGGGGAGAGTCTTCATTTATGGGGCCTTTGGTGGTTCATGTTTATCTTTTATGGTGGAGATCATTTTAAGGTCCTCAATCACAGCACATGGGATTTCCTCGAAGTTATCCAAATGAATTTTGAGTTGATTTAATGATTCATTGTCAAAATCACATTCAGTGGGGATAGTGAGAGCGGTGCGTAGGGGGTCATCAACTAATTCCCATTCTTGCCTTAGTTGGGATAATTCATCAATGCAATCAAGGAGGTAGACTTCTTCCTCAAGACTTGGTCCCCTCATGCTTTCAAACACCCTAAACTCAAGGTTTTGCTTCCCTAGCCTTAACAAAATGGTGCCAGCCTCGACATCAATTAAGGCACGGGCAGTGGCTAAGAAGGGATGTCTGAAAATGAGAGGGTAGCATAAATCTTCCTTGATGTCCATGATCAAAAAATCACAAGGGACATATGCATCGTTTCCAACTTTTACCGGAATGTCTTCTATGATTCCCATGGGTTTGGTTATGGATGAGTCTGCTAGTTGGATGGTCATGGTTGTGGGTAACATGTCATTGAATCCTAGTCTTTTGCAAAGGCTATAAGGCATGATGGATATACTGGATCCCAAATTTGCTAACCCTTTTCTACAAGCATTGTCACCCAAGTAGCATCCTATTCTAAAAGAACCTGGATCCTTCTATTTTTAGGCATCTTACTTAGGATAATGTCTGAAGTGGTCCTAGTAAGTTTAACAGTCTCGTATTCTTTAGTAACATACTTCCTAGTCAAGAGAGATTTCATGTACTTGGACCACATGGGCATGTCAGCCAAAGCATCAAGGAAGGGAATGTCGACATGCATTTTTTTCATAGCATCCCTAAATTTCATGAAACGGGCATCAAGTCTTTTTTGTTTGAGGCGGGCTTGGTAGGGAGGTCAGGGTTTGTAGATTGGTTCTTCATCTTCTGCTTGAGGGGTTTCGGGGGTGGGGGTGGGGGTGGGGGTGCGGGTGGGTGGTTTGAATGTAGCTTCAGGCTCGACAATGACCATGTCCTCATCCTCAAATTCTAGAGGTGGGTCTGGAGATTTTTTAGGAGGTGGAGGATTTTGCACTTTTCCTGAACGAGTAGAGACAACCTTGAGTTGTTCGAGATGTTTGGGGTTGTTTTTGGGCTGCCCTGCAAAAGTCCCAGTAGGGGGTTTCTGTTGGGCAAACAGGCGAGCTAGTTGGGCATCCATCGCCTTTTGATGAGCTTGTTGAGCAACGATGATTTGATCCAAGGAAGCTATCCTTTCGTCTGATGAAGGGGTGGTGGTAGGGACATTTGGTTGAGGGGGTGGTTGATTGTGGTTTTGAGGAGGAAGGTTTAAATTTTGAAATTGTTGTCCTTGATAGGGTGGCCGGGTTAGATAATTTCCTTGGTTTCCAAAGTTCCTTTGATTGTTGTATGGGAATCTAGGTGGTGGTCGATTGTTACCTTGAGGGTAGGGAGGCCTTTGTTGGGTTTGGAGTTGGCTAGAGTTCTCAGCACCAGAAGGGTTCCCATATTGAAAACTAGGGTGGTTTCTAGTTTGGTTGGGATTATAGTAACCTTGGCCAGGTATGGTATGGATTGAATTGAGGTTCTCTGGTTGTTGTCCTATTTCAGGTTGCATGGGCATGTTGTAGAGATATTGACAATGGGGGGTGGTATGATCATATCCTTAACAAATACCACAAAGAGAATCCATGGCTTTTAGTTGTTGGGGTGACTCCCTAACGGTGACCAAGGATGACTCTAACCGATCTTGTTTTAAGGCAATTAATTTGAGGCTTTCTACTATGCTTTGGATATCATTATTTACTTCTTCCTTGGCTACCTTAAGGATTCCACCAATTCCTATTATAGCCCTTGTTATGGGAGCCTGTTTGACTACTTCCTTGATGCATGAAATTTCCTCTAGATAAGGAATCAAGAAAGAATTTGGTGTCATCATCAACACCACGGTAGAAGTTCTCTATGAGTTGGGCTTGAGAGATATCATGGTGGGGGCATTTCCTAAGTAAGTCTTTGAACCTTTTCCAGGCTTCTCCTAAAGACTCTCCTGGGGACATGGAAAAGTGAGTTATTTGACCCCTAAGTTCGTAGGTGAGAGACGGGGGGGTAAGATTTTTCAAGAAACTTGCTATGTAGCACTTCCCAAGTTGTAACATGGTGTTCGCTCTCCATAGTGTTGTACCAGTAACTAGCTTGGCTGGAGAGGGAATACTTGAACAAACTAAGGCAGATGGCATCTTCAGAGACACCAAGAAGTTTGTTCAGAGAGCAAAGGTCAATGAACCTTTGGAGATGATCTTGGCAACTTTCTCCATTATTGCCTGAGAAGGGGTTGGCTTGCATCATGGTGATCCATTGTGCTCAGATCTCAAATTGTAGAGAAATGATGTCAGGATGTATGATTGGATGTTGTGCATAGGTATCTTTTGGGACAAAAAATCTTTTAATTGTTTTTCTATAATCTTAATGCGATTTCTATTCTTAGACAGATTATAGCAATCAACATTCAATAATCATATACATTGAAGAAAAACATGCATTAATCATGATTTGACATAAAGTGCTTAATATAAATCATAAACATTCAATAAACCAAGTATTATCTATGCCAAGGGCATGGCCCGCTTACCTTGATCTAAAACACCTAAGTCAAACATTGTTTGACTGGTTGGATCCTTTTAATCACCTAAAATCAACATATATATCCTTCATTACACAACATTAAACCCTAATTTGTTCATATAAAATTTAAGATGTGAAAACAGAGAAATTAGGCGATAAAACTAGAAAATCGGATTCCTTATTGAAAATCCTTTCCAAAACATATTTGTTTATATTTTTCTGAGGTTGTATACAAAAGTTATGAATTTTGCACTCTGGACCAATCAGAAATAAGGAAACCATAGCGTGACACCAATTAAATCTGTTATTATTTTGATGTAAATAAAATGTCAAAATACCAGAAAACCAAGCCGTGTGTGACATAATGATCAAACATGCGGGGGCATACTCGTCATTGCACTCTAACTACCCATCGCGTGCATGAAGGAAAAACTGAAAGTCAAAATACCTATAATGCACTTGGGCGATCAAGTTAACTGATTGAACTCGTGGGGGCACCATGGTCATTTCAGGACCAGGATTGCTCCTGTCCAAGCCATGGTGCTCGATGAGCAACCAATCATCGACTCCAGAGCTCCATATCGTGGATCATTGTGTTTTTCTAAAAACTGATAGCATCAAACTCATCAGCTTCACCCAATGAACTCACCAAGCCCAAGTGTGGGCTCCAAGGTGACCAGGAGCTCAAGAACGCTCCTCTGCAAGGCTAGAAACAGGGTACACGATGTCGAAAATCTGAACACGTAGAAACCATCAACAAAGCGAGAAGCCAGGCGGATAGAAACACTCCATCACCTCACGAAGTTAGGTGGTGAAGACCCTTAGGCCTCGGAGGCCGTGTTGGCCAACGATGACAAGTGTCGGCAAGCACCTCAAGGCTGGTCTATAGGCCACAGCGATTGGGGCCACCGCGAGTCAAAGGAGGGACACCAAAGAGAAGAATAGAGCTCGAGGATGCTCACCGTAAGAGCAATTGAGCCGACAAGATAGGAGGAGATGGTGCGAAGTCAAGGCATCCAGAGGAGACAACTTGAGTAGGTTGGGGCTACTGATGGAGCCGGGGGAGAAATTGAGCGAGGAGAGTTGTTTCTTGGGGGCCGGCGATGCTCTCGAAGTAGTTAGATGGAGGCGAGAGGGAGCGAGGAGGTGTCTGCGCAACAATGGCAGCGAGGAGGTGATGCCCTTAATTGGGCGTTTGCCCCACAAAGCAAGAGAGGGCACGAGATGGGGATCGTTGGATTTAGGGCATCGAACCGAACTCAATGGTGAAGAAACGACGTGAAACTGTCGAGAACCGAAGGCGATTGAAGGCGAGGAGGCAGCAGAGGTAGCGTCACTGCCATTTCACAGGATGAGTGGAGGAAGGAGAGAATAGAGGTTCCGTTGGATCCCGATCCAATGGTTGTAGACATGCGCGAAAGAAAAGAAATGGACAACTAGCTATGTAACAGTGCAAATCGATTAAATGTGACAAATAACACATTGATTGGTATACTATAATTCATATAAAACATATAATTAACATTTGGAGGGTCAATTGAAGTCCAAATGACCTCAAACTTCACCTCAAGGTTAAAGAGGTGCACTAAAACACAATGGCTCAGTTAATTTCATATTTTATCCCACCATCACTACTAATTAGGCAAAAATCATTCAATACAATTAAGTGAATATATTAAAGCATATAGAGCTATTCTTTAAACACTAAATAAAGATAATTTGAGTAATTAGTCCAAATATCAACAATAAACATTTTGAGGAACATTAAGCAAGCTTTTATGCATAAGAACCACTAATGATAATAAGTGAGAGGAAAAATGATATAAAAACATCCATTTCTATTTTCTAAACAAGAGTGAATAAATGTGCAAGGAAATACTTTCTAAAGTTAAACCATGGGTAATAAAGCAAGTAAACATAATTTTCTTCACATGAAACGAAATTGTAAAGCTAAAATGGGAAATTTGCATATAGGACCTCAACATTTATACTATCAGAAAGAGAGCATGCAAAGAATAAAATAATTTCGAAATTTTGCATAATAGGGTTGGGGTGTTACAACTAACCATTCCACATATTGGTGTCTAATGTCTCTACTTGAGTGATTTCAGATTAGGTATAGACACACTCCAAATGCCATAACTTGCGCATCTCAAATTGGAGAAAAGACAAGTCAAAGTCAATACAAGTGCACATTTTTGTAATATGATGTAAATCCATTAGAATCATGTTGTAAATCACTTGTAATGATTGTATGACTTGTAATTAAGCTTAGAAAAAATCAAGAGCACTTAGATCGAATGTTTAAGCACTCAAAAGCCATTTTCAAAAATTCAAATCAGGTTGTTCATCGGTCGAGTTCTGTGAGTTGCAAACTCGACCGATCCTGATTGGATCTTGAAAATGACTTTTGATCGGTCGAGTTTACACTACACAGAACTCGACCGATGGAGTAAGTGACCAAATCAATTTTTATTGGTCGGTCGAGTTTCCTCAGGACAAACTCGACCGATGGTCTGAATATCGGCGTTGTCTTTTACTCTATCGATTGAGTTACCCTTATAGAAACTCGACCGATTGCACTGTACGGAAAAGTGCAGAAAAGTGCTTCTAGCCGTTGTGGAGTTGCAACAAGTGAAAATATATATGTTGAAAGCCACAGAATGGCTAGTTTTCATTCTTAAGTGTCCCTAAAGTCTAAGAGGCATCCCCAGCTATAAATAGGACCCCTTGGGCTTCATTCCAAGGTTGAGCATTCATTGCAAAACTCTATGTGAGGTTCCTATTCTATAGCTGAGTGCTTCCTACAACCTCCTCTCTCTCTCTAAGCTTAATCACATGCTACATCCATTAGAGTGAGTAGGAAATCTATAAGAGAGCTAGTCCTACATGTATATCTTGTGAGGCTCTCTCTTCCACCACCTCCCCATCTCGCATTCCTATCATGAAGATGAAGGTTCTCTCTCTTGTCCAAGAGAGGTGAAGAAGAACAAGGGAATGCATCCCTTGGTGAAGATCAAGGCTGAAGACTTGGAGCTAGAGTGGGTAAGCCCTTGGTGAAGGCAGAAGACTCCTTGCTCAAGTGGGTAAGTCCTTGGTGGAAGCTTCTTCGAGTGAAGGTGAAGTCAAAGGCAGAAGATCCAAGAAGAGGGGGTAATTCCTTGAAGGCTGAAGACTTGTGCAAGAGTAGGTAAGTCCTTGGAAGAAGGCGGAAGGCTCTTGCAAAGTGGGTAAGTCATTGGTAAGGTTGAAGACTCTTTGTATTGGATAGGTAAGTCCTTTGTTTGGTCATGTATTGTAAGTCTTATGAATGAATATAAGAATGCAATGGTTAGGAAATACTAGAGGTTGACCTCTCTAGGTAAGTGGACTGACATACTTCTAGTTTAAAGTGTGTAACCACTCTAAATATCTTGTCTACTTGTGTTTGCTCAATCTCTCTCATCCTTGCTATGCATGTTTTAGTTTCACTCAAATTACGTATTTAGCAACCTCATCTTATGATATATCTTAAAGGTCTAATGAATTTTGTTTAAGTGCATTCAGCTCTATTCACCCCCTCTAGAGCATCTAATCACCCATATAGGATCCAACAATTGGTATCAGAGCGGGTCTTCTCCAAGCATACTTCAACAAGTAGGAGAAGATGGGTGACTACCAAGGAGGGAGATACTTGATCAGCCTACCAATCTTTGATGGGAGCAATTTCCTCTATTGGAGAAGAAGGCTTCAATTCTACATCCAAGGATCAAGTCTTGAGATGTGACAAATGGTGAACAACCCATACATGCTACCAAAGACAAAAAGTTGAAGAATGGGATGAAGCTACCTTGAAGAAAGCAACCTTTAATGCTAGAGCCGTGCACATCCTCTATGCCTCCATGACACCCACCGAGTTCAACCGGATTTCTTCATGTGAAACAGCCTATGAGGTATGGAGAAATCTTTGCATCACTTATGAAGGGACATATCAACTGAAGGAAAGCAAAGTCTACATGCTCAAAGGGTTTCTTGAGAACTTCAAGATGGGAAAGGAGGAGAGGATAGCCAACATGTACTCAAGGCTCAACACCATTGTGAATGGTCTTGCTGTTCTAGGACATCGTATGTCTAGTGGAGAGATCAACTCAAAGATCCTTAGAACTCTCCCCAAAAGGTGGGAACCCAAGGTGACTTCCATTGAAGAAGCAAGGTCCCTTAAGGATATTCCTATTGAAGAGCTCATTGGAAATCTACAAGCACATGAAGCCACACTTGACAAGAGGGAGGAAGTAGAAAGACAAGAGAAGAAAGAGCTAAAGAGAATGAAGAAGGCTGAAATGAAGGCTCAAATTGAAGATATCATGGAACAAGTCTCGCCATCCTCTCATGTTGAAGAAGATGCCATGTACTCCAAAGGTAGAGTCTACAAATTGCAGTCCTCCTCCATCCGGTGCTTCACATGTGGAAAGAAGGGTCACTACAAGGAAGATTGCCCACAAGGCAAAAAGACCAATTTTCACAAGAAGAAGGAGAAATGGCACTCAAGCTCTAGTGGCTCCTCCAACTTAAGCTCAAGTGAAGATTCTAGTGAAGGATCAAGCTCAAGCTATAGTGATGAAGGAGAATGCCATTTTGCACTTATAGAATCCACAAGTAAGGACTCAAGTGAGGTAAATCTAAACTCTTTAGATAAAGAATCTTTTATTGCTATTATTCATGATACTTGTGCCTCTATTAAGTCTTATAAAAGGAAAAAGAAAAAGCTTACTAGAATTGTTGATAATTTGCATGTAGAACTAGATGATCTTGAACATGATAATTCCTGCTTGCTTGATGATAAAAATGATTGTTTGAGTCAATTAGATTCTCTTAAACTTGAAAATTCTAGTTTGCTTGATAAGATTAGATTTCTAGAAGCTCAACCTCTCATGTCTAGTTCTAATGAAGAGCATACTTTAATTGTTGATTCTCTCATGCAAGATATTGATGTTCTTAAATATGAAAACAAGGTCAAAGATTTTGTTTTGCAAGAATTAGAAACAGAAAATGCCTCCTTGCTTGCTAAAATCAATGTGCATGAATCTTGTTCTAGTTCTACTAGTAGAGAGAATGATGTTGCTACTCTTAATATTGATAGATATTCTTATTTAACTAAAGCTCTATGCTTAGAAAATGATCTTTTGTATGCTAGAGATAATATTAATCAATTATATTCTACTATTACCTCTCTTCTGCATGATAATGATAGTTTGAGATCTTCTTTGCAAAGATTCTTAGTTGGTAAAAAGAGTCTTAATGACATCCTACACCATTCTACTAAACAAATTGGTAGACATGGCTTAGGATATGATAGTAGTCAAAGGAACAAAAAGATAAAGGACCTCCAATCTTCCATGGAGAATCATCTAGTTCCAAGACTATGGGCACATGCAACTATTGCAATGATATTGGCCATTATTCTACTTTTTGTCCTTCTAGGAAAGAACCCAAGAGAAATAGGACTTGGGTTGCTAAACTAACTCCTCCGGACCCAAAAACATGATTGGGGACCATTTCATCTTTCTTCTTGTAGGTACTTGCAAATGGATTGACTTGAGCTATTGAATTGCAAAATGACTTCTCAATCCACATGAAAGAAGAAAGGTGAGATGTGTAGAGGGTGAAAACAAGTGGAAAAGGAATGGTAAGAACAAAGGTAAATGTTTTATTTCTTATAACCATTTCTAACTTGTTTTTGTCAAGTTAGTGTGCACTATACATATGTTTTTTGAGTCAAAAGTGGAATTTTGTGTTTCTCTTCTCACTCTTGCTCAAAAACTGTTTCTAATGCTTCTATAGTGCACTACTAACTTGTTTAGACATGTTTGGATATGGTTTGTATATTTAGCATGCCTTTAAATATGTTTTTATGATATATATATATATATATATATATATATATATATATATATATATATATATATACAGCTGCTCTGTCAGTCGAGTTTGCCCTGTTTGAAACTCAACCGTTAGGCACCAATGGGTGTTGCCAATAGCTATCATCGGTCGAGTTGTCAATGCATAGAACTCAACCGATAACGCTGTGCACATAATATACTTTTGGCTTATTGAATGGGAATTTCCTTATCAACTAGATTTTGTCAACCAATAGCCTTATTATTTGGCACTCTCATTTTGTACCTTTATATATGCATATTGCCATGTTCTAAATTGCCTATCTTTCTTACAACTCTATCTCTCTATTTTCTCTAAATTGGTATATCTATATCTTGCAATTACTTGCTTTGAGTTGTCTTGCAGGTTTTGATGATGATCTCTTTGGATCTCCTTGTCGTGTCTAAAATTGCTTCTGTTGTACTCTAACTTGCTACATCTATCTAGGTGTATATCTTGTTTTGATATGGCCTTGAGGTTCTTAGGGATAATCATCTTATGGTAAGGATGCATATCTAGTGAGTTATATCCTTTCATGCTTCTAAAATTGCTTATCTCTTTGTTTGGATATATCTCTACATCTACTCATAGCTTGCTTTATCTTGTGTATCTTTTGGTATCTCTTGCTATGATCTAGATCCTACTAGTAGTCCTAACTTGTGATATCATCTACTAGTAGTTCATATACATGTAGTTCTAACCTTGTTTATAATTGGCATCTTTGCTCATATATATGCTATGCTTGTATCTTGTCTCATACATGCTCAAGCTTGTTCCTTGAATTGCATATCTACTATCTTGAGTTGCTTGCATAACATTGTGATGCGGGGTACATAGATCTACATTATATGTAGAATTTGGAGTATTTTTTGGATTTTATGCAGTTTTTGCTCCAGTTTCAGTTTTTGGTGCAAGACTAGTGTTTTTTATGAAGAAACGACCTTCAGAGAAAGGCTCATGCTTTGTCATGAGCCCTGTCACTTTTTGGGCAAATTCCGTCATCTTGAGGGTCAAAATTATGTTTTATTGTTTTTTTTGTAGCACTTTATCTTGCTTTTTGGGTTGTTCAAGTATATGCTTTAACTTGCTTTTCTTTCTATGCTTGGACAAGCCCCTATCTATGCTCTTCTACTCTCCTTATATATATTTGTGTTATCTCCTTTCTCTTTATATGTTTCTTATTTCTTCATGACCCCACTTTTTGAAATGACAAACGGGGAGAAAGGTATGTCTTCTTTTAAAAGAGGGAGAAGGCATGTCTTACATGAAGAGGAAAAGCATGTCCATATAAAGGGGAGAAGGTAAATGGGAGAAGACATATATGTGTAGAACATATATGAGTAGAAGACATAGTATTTTATAAATGTTATGAAAGCTAACCATGCAGGAGAAATAGCATCAATTGAGGGGGAGTATGAGAATTCCATACACATCAATTGAGGGGGAGCATATGAACTCCATTCTATTGAAACCCCTAGGTTTCTCCAAAGGTATGATTTTACTTGAAAGCTTTCAATACATTTATGGAATGGTTTGCCATCTTCAAAAAGGGGGAGAATGTTGACTCAAGGTCAATTAGGTCAATGTTGACTCAAGGTCAATTAGGTCAATGTTGACTCACGTCTAAATTGAATAAACCCGTGTTTTGATGATGACTAACCATTACACATATTGGTGTCTAATGTCTCTACTTGAGTGATTTCAGATTAGGTATAGACACACTCCAAATGCCCTAACTTGCGCATCTCAAATTGGAGAAAAGACAAGTCAAAGTCAATACAAGTGCACATTTTTGTAATATGATGTAAATCCATTAGAATCATGTTGTAAATTACTTGTAATGATTGTATGACTTGTAATTAAGCTTAGAAAAATCAGGAGCACTTAGATTGAATGTTTAAGCACTCAAAAGGCATTTTCCAAAATTCAAATTAGGTTGTTCATCGGTCGAATTCTGTGAGTTGCAAACTCGACCGATCTTGATTGGATCTTGAAAATGACTTTTGATTGGTCGAGTTTGCACTACACAGAACTCGACCGATGGAGTAAGTGACCAAATCAATTTTCATTGGTTGGTCAAGTTTCCCCAGGACAACCTTGACTGATGGTCTGAATATCGGCTTTGTCTTCTACTCTATCGGTCGAGTTACCCTTATAGAAACTCGACCGATTGCACTGTATGGAAAAGTGAAGAAAAGTGCTTCTAGCCGTTGTAGAGTTGCAACAAGTGAAAATATATCCATTGCAAGCCACAAAACAGCTAGTTTTCATTCTCAAGTGTTCCCAAAGGCTAAGAGACATCCCCAACTATAAATAGGACCCCTTGGGCTTCATTCCAAGGTTGAGCATTCATTGCAAAACTCTATGTGAGGTTCCTATTCTATAGCTGAGTGCTTCCTATAGCCTCCTCTCTCTCTCTAAGCTTAATCACTTGCTACATCCATTAGAGTGAGTAGGAAATCTGTAAGAGAGCTAGTCCTACATGTATATCTTGTGAGGCTCTCACTTCTACCACCTCCCCATCTCTCATTCCTATCATGAAGATGAAGGTTCTCTCTCTTGTCTAAGAGAGGTGAAGAAGAACAAGGGAAGGTGTCCCTTGGTGAAGATCAAGGATGAAGACTTGGAGCTAGAGTGGGTAAGCCCTTGGTGAAGGAAGAAGACTCCTTGCTCAAGTGGGTAAGTCCTTGGTGGAAGCTTCTCCGAGTGAAGGTGAAGTCAAAGGTGGAAGATCTAAGACGAGTGGGTAATTCCTTGAAGGCTGAAGACTTGTGCAAGAGTAGGTAAGTCCTTGGAAGAAGGCGAAAGACTATTACAAAGTGGGTAAGTCCTTGGTAAGGTTGAAGACTCTTTGTATTGGATAGGTAAGTCCTTTGTTTGGTCATGTATTGTAAGTCTTATGAATGAATATAAGAATGCAATGGTTAGGAAATCCTAGAGGTTGACCACTCTAGGTAAGTGGGCTGACATACTTCTAGTTTGAAGTGTGGAACCACTCTAAATAGCTTGTCTACTTGTGTTTTCTCAATATCTCTCATCCTTTCTATGCATGTTTTAGTTACACTCAAATTACCTATTTAGCAACCTCATCTTATGATATATCTTGAAGGTCTAATGAATTTTGTTTAAGTGCATTCAGCTCTATTCACCCCCCTCTAGAGCATCTAATCACCCATCTAGGATCCAACACAATGAAGATGGCTGCCTCTTCCTACCTTGCTCGATTGCTCAAGAGAGGGGAGGAGGAGAAAAGAAAATACTAGATCCAAACACAACGGAATAACAGAATAACAAAATTGCAAGGCTACTTTATTTCAACACTAGAAGAATACAAGAAAATTTTGCTCCAGAATGCTAATACAAGAAAACCCAAGATGCCCTAAGGAGGAGGAAGTGCCCCTCCTTTTATAGGAGATGGAGGGGACACTTTTACAATTAGGGTGAAGGATTTTCAGGATTGCGGCTTCCTTTTTGGCTATCAGCGCGCCGCCAACTGATCGGTTCAGAAGTGAACCGATCGGCTGGATGCTGTTGGATTGCGGCCGCCAAGCGACTGGCTGCCAACCCTAATTAGGGTGGTGGTGCAGTTAAAACATCTTGGTGCATTTCTTCCCATCAATTGGGCTTGGGCCGAGTGTTTGGACTAGGAATCAGGTGATCTGGCCGATCGTCTGGTTAAGAGCAATGATCGACGCTAGAACGCAAAACGAGCAGTTGAACAACTGAGATATCGGGTTGTGATAGTGAAACGATCAGTTGGTGATGTCAGGCGATCGGTTCAGGTCTTAAAACTGAAATAAAATGCACATGATTGTCAGATTTATGATAAAAATGAAAAAATATCAATTTGTGCAATTTCAAGATATGAATTTGAGTATTTCTATGTGACAAGGTTAATAACTTGTTGAAAAGAAGTGCTGAAATAGCACTCATCAAGGGTCATCTGAGTAGCCCCTCAATTTGGGGACTTCTGTTCTTGTCGACGAACCCACCCATAAATCGGGTTATTCCTTCTCAGAATGAACTCCTGAGGGTGATGGACTCATCCACACCTCAGGTTACGGCCTAAAACGTGATCAATTAGGATTTAAAAATACTGATCTCCCCTCCCCCTTTCCTTCTGTGAAATAAGGAGGACGATGCACAACCAACGCTGGATCGCTGGTCCTCTGGACCACGCGGGGTATTCAACGACTATCATCTCTCCCCTATTTCTAAATTCCTAAAAACAAAGGAAAAAAAGGTATTTAACAAGGAAAATTACGAAATTCGTATCTCTTAAGCCGTTTATCCTTTTAATTCCAAATTTTAAAGGAAAGTCCTTGATGACTTTAGCTACTTGTGTGACAAATTTGGGGCTCAAACTTGAAAGTATGAGGGACTTTTTATTTATAGGCAAGTTATCACTTATAAAGACATATTTATGCATATTTTCTCTCTCCTATTCTTTTATATTACTTATTTTGATTCCTTTTTCCACTAGAAACTACGTGGACATGAAATCTCATCCAAGATGGATTCATTATCCCTATTTCCACATATTTCTTATAATATTACCATTATCTCATATAAAGCAATACTTAATTAATTCTTTCTCTTTCTTGTTGCATTTATCTTTGCAATTTGGACTCCTTGGAACCCAAGGAACCCAAAAGACATGAAATCCACCTTTGAAAGATACTACTTTCCCTTCTAGAGGTTTCTACATCTTTTTTTTATCCATTTCGTATTTACTCATTTAATAATGGAGTTTCTTTTGTCTTTTCCTTGTTATTAGGCCCAATAGCCAATAAATCCCACAAAACAACCAACAAGGCTATTGTAAACGAAATCCTTTTATTCAAAACAAATTATATCATTATTTTTTCAAATATCTTTAATAGGAGAAATTATATTTCTCATCAAAAGAACCCAAAAATTGGGGTTCTAACACTATGTCAACCTTAGGATTGGGTCATTCACTTATAATCAATCAATATTTCAATATGTCCAATATTATTTCAAGTATCAAGTATTTTCGAGTGTGAATGACTTACCTAGGTTTCTAGGATCATATGTGTTAACCCTAACCTATGATCATTATCCAAGTCATAATCAAGTCTAGATCATCATCATTTTCTAACATCATTGGTGTTTAAGATTAGATCAAGTTTTAATTAACATAAGGAGTAAATCAGAGATCAAGTATTATGTTGATAGATCAAAATATGCCATAAGATTAGATCAATCATATTATCAAGATATCATCAAAATTATCTTCAGGGCATATGATTCATATTCAAAAGTGGTTAAGCCATCAAGATTAGGTCTAGTCTAGTCTAGTATGATTTTGTGTCTCAAGATAATCATCAGAGTCAAGATATAAGGTTTCCAAAGTCTAATCACAACATTGAGTCATTTAGACCAGTTAACTAAGAAAGAGATCTAGATTTAAGATATAGGGATATCAGGGAAAACCATTGGGAATAAGGCTCCACATGTATTTTTGATAAGTTTAGTGGATTTTTATGATCAAGATGGACTACTTATTTGTAATTTTTGGAGTCCAAATGCATTTTCTATGATTAAAAAGAGATCTGGGCATTTAATGAATTTCTGAATAGAGAGGAGATATAATACTTGTTTCCTTCATAGCTATTAAAACTGTGTTTCTCTACCTGAATCCTATGCTTCTCCTGGATCCTTTCTTAGCTGGAGTTTTCTTTTTGTTTTCTGATCCTTGTTCTACCCCCTGCATGGGGTAAATAGGGATCTAGTTTGTTTCCCAAGGGGCGCCATTGTACCCAAAGTTTTGGTTTATATAGTAACATGATTTTTTCACGACAAAAAAAAGAGGAGATATAAATACCTTATTTGCGAAAAAACCAAGGCCATTGGATGTGCAAGCAATGGACCAGATCTAGCCACAAAGTCTTTGCAACTTGTTAGCTCACATGGCTAGTTCAAGATCAGTTCACGTGTTCAATGATGATTTGGCCGATTCGTTCCTCGATTTACTACTTTAGACGATGGTTCATTGGTTCCTTGGATTGGTTGGTTCTCTATTGGACCGGTAGTTCTGAAGACTATTCCTCTTTTGTGTAGCATGAACTCAAGAGCCCAGAACCAGGGCAGAGGGATTTTCCAGCTAAGTGAAGGCTTAGGAGGAGGAGTAGCCGTAGAGGACAGGGAAGGTGTTGCCTGACCTCGTCGCGAACTCGCGTATGAGGTGGTGGTGGCTGATTGACGAGAGGGGCTGAGGATAGGGAAAGCCCAATGTGAGAAGCGTGGTAGTGTGACAATAGAGAAGGAGGTCGTGGATGCAAAAACAAAGTGTTTGAGGCCAAGATGGCATGCGAGGCTACACTCTAAGCAACACACGCTTGTTGCGGGCCTTGGGAGGTCCCTTTTATAGCATCAGGGGGGGATTTAGGGCTAGAGGATCTAGAGCAGCAACCATGGCTGCCGGGATGAGAAAGGAGAGAAAAGAGCTCATTTTAGCGGTGCAAGGATGCTTAAAATCTTGTCAAAATAGGGCTTGCCAAGTTCAAAATTTTGAGAGGGTCATTTTGGCTTGCTTAGAATTTCAAATAGCGGTCAAGGGCGGGAGATCGATCATCATGGTCGCATTCATACCTCCCCACAATCAGCGAGAGGTTGAAGATAACATCACAGCTACTAGATCGGACCCCTGATCCGCGAGTCTCATATATGAGGGATGGGGTTCGTCCCCTCCCTTTACAACGAATCGATGACTTGGAAAAGGGAAATTAAAAGGGCAAATAAAAGGATTTTCAATACATAAACTTCAAGAAATCATAGTAAATTGTAGGAATGTCCAATTGTTCTCAAATTTGGACCACAACTTCAAAGAAATGTGGAGAACCTTTATAAAAAGTTTTAGAACAAAAACATGAGGTTTGATGGATCAATTTGCTTCTTTGGACAAAGTGATGATTGAATCTAATTTGAGGTGTGATAATGTGTATAAAAACTACATTGATCACCATAATTTGAATTTGAGCCTCAACATTGATTATGAAGACAATAAAAATTATTTGAGATCATGAGAGAATATCATGAGGTCAAAAGAGTAATTATCTCATTATTATGCTAAAATCCACTTTGTCACATCCTTCCCTCAAAAAGGAATTTTTTCCCCAAAATTTTAAAAAAAATCCTAAAAAATTGGGATTATTCAACCTAAGTAATTGCCTCAAATAGTGGGGTATCCTCATGTATAAAATCAAAATTATGTCCTCAAATTTCAAGTAATCCAATAATCATAATTGGGATTCCATGTTCCATATCATAATCAATTTGGTACTAACCCCATTTCATCATCAAGCAATTGAGTAACAAGATCAACACATATATTGTCCAAAGTCATTATATGAGTCACAAATATGTAAAGCATCCCATTGATCACAAATTTGGAGAGTTCATATTTTAGGTCAAAAAAATAGAGTTCAAGTATACAAGGTGACTTTCAATCCCAATATCTAAGGGTCTTAGACTCTACATTGGCCTAGGTGGGGTTATACATCCATGATTTGAGATTTTAGATTTCAACATTTAAAGACCACATCATACTTTGAATATCATGATTTTTGGGCTCAAAATCACTGGGAGGTCCCACCCTCCCAATAAGAGCTAAACCCTAAGTCATAAGTCGAGAAGTCAAGGTAGTCATCATTTCAAAATTTTCAAGATTTGGGATTTTGAAGTCATTAGTCATATATCTCAATGTCCAAAAAGTGTGATCATAGGATTTGTATCATTATTGAGATTAATAATGCCGAGTCACAAGGTCAACCCTTCAAGTCAGATCCTAAATCATCAAGATTGGATCAAGGGTAAAGATCATGACTTTTAGAATATCATATTTAAAATGTTCGATATTAGGATTACACTTTTCCTATGTCAATCTTACGATTGGGTCATTCACATATAATCAATCAATATTTCAATATGTCCAATACTGTTTCAAGTATCAAGTATTTTCGAGTGTGAATGACTTAGCTAGGTTTCTAGGATCATATGTGTTAATCCTAACCTATGATCATTATGCAAGTCATAATCAAGTCTATATCATCATCATTTTCTAACATCATTGGTGTTCAAGATTAGATCAAGTTTTAATTAACATAAGGAGTAAATAAGAGATCAAGTATTAGGTTGATATATCACAATATTCCACAAGATTAGATCAATCATATATCAAGATATCATCAAAATTATCTTCAAGGAATATGATTCATATTCAAAAGTGGTTAATCAAGCAAGATTAGGTCTAGTATAGTCAAGTATGTTTTCATGTCTCAAGATAATCATCAGAGTCAAGATATAAGGTTTCCAAAGTCTAATCACAGCATTGAGTCATTTAGACCAGTTAACTAAGAAAGAGATCTAGATTTAAGATCTAGGTATATCAGGGAAAACCATTGGGAATAAGGCTCCATAGGTATTTTAAATCAGTTCAGTAGATTTTTCTGATCAAGATGGACTACTTATTTGTAATTTTTGGAGTTCAGATGCATTTTCTATGATTAAAAAGAG
This sequence comes from Alisma plantago-aquatica, assembly GCA_963693085.1. Classification (NCBI taxonomy): domain Eukaryota; kingdom Viridiplantae; phylum Streptophyta; class Magnoliopsida; order Alismatales; family Alismataceae; genus Alisma; species Alisma plantago-aquatica. Next base: position 1,342,690,947 of record OY856412.1, on the reverse strand, counting down.
ATCTGGGCATTTAATGATTTTCTAATTAGAGAGGAGATATAATACCTTATTTGCAAAAAAAACCAGGGCCATTGGATATGCAAGCAATAGCCCAGATCTAGCCACAAAGTCTTTGCAACTTGTTAGCTCACATGACCGGTTCAAGATCGGTTCACGGGTTCAATGTTGATTTGGCTGGTTCATTCCTCGATTTACTGCTTCAGACGTTGGTTCATTGGTTCCTTGGATTGGTCAGTTCTCTATTGGATTGGTGGTTCACAAGACTATTCCTCTCTTGTGCAGCACGAACTCATGAGCCCGGATCTAGGGTAGAGGGCTTTGCTGGTGAGGTGAAGGCTTAGGAGGAGGAGTAGCCGTAGTGGGCAAGGAAGGTGCCGCCTGACCTCGTCGTGACCTCGCGTATGAGGTGGTGGTGGCTGATTGATGAGAGGCGGTGAGGATAGGGAAAGCCCAATGTGAGCAGGGCGGCAAAAATACAATAAAGCAGGAGGTCGGGGATGCAAAAACAAAGTGTTTGAGGCCAAGATTGCATGCGAGGTTGCGCTCTAAGCAAGATATGCTTGATGCGGGCCTTGGGAGGTCCCTTTTATAACATCAGGGGGGGTTTAGGGCTAGAGGATCTAGAATAGCAACCATGGCTTCCGAGATGAGAAAGGAGAGCAAAGATCTCGTTCAGGCAGTGTAAGGATGCTCAAAATCTTGTTAAAATTGGGCTTGCCCAGTTCGAAATTGCGAGAGGGTCATTTTGGCTCGCATAGAATTTCAAATAGCGGTCAAGAGTGGGAGATCGATCATCATGGTCGCATTCATACCTCCTCACAATCAGTAGGAGGTTGAAGATAACCTCATAGAAGGTGGATCAGACCCCTGATCCGTGGGTCTCAGATCTGAGGGCTAGGGTTCGTCCCCTCCCTTTACAACGAATTGATGACTTGGAAAAGGGCAATTAAAAGGGCAAATAAAAGGATTTTCAATACATAAACTTCAAGAAATCATAGTAAATTTTAGGAATGTCCAATTGTTCTCAAATTTAGATAACAACTTCAAAAAAACATGGAGAACCTTTATAAAAAGTTTGAGAAAAAAATTAAGTTTGATGGATGAATTTGCTTTTTGGACAAAGTGATAATTGAATGTAATTTGAGGTGTGATAATGTGTATAAAAACTACATTGATCACCATATTTTGTATTTGAGCCTCAAAATTGATTATGAAGACAATAAAAATTATTTGAGACCATGAGAGAATATCATGAGTTCAAAAGAGTAATTATCTCATTATTATGATAAAATCCACTTTGTCACAATGGTAAAAGGATTGAAGCGCCCGTCCTTGAGTGGCCCGATAGGATCTCACACTAGCATATACAATAAGAAATAATAATTAAAAAACTGGATATTTAAAGAACAACTTACCCAATATGGAGATATATCTGATTTGTCTTTGTCATCAGAGTATTTAGAGTGTGTAAGTGATCTTATTCAATATCCCATTTGTATTGCCTAAAATTAAGAAAATCGAGACACAATCATGCAATTGCATGATACACTATCAAAATCAAGTAAAACAGTTTATAAGAAAACTAGTATACATGGAAGGACTTATATTTCAAAAGAATAACAAAACCAATATCATTTGATAAAATGTTTTTTATTCAATGATTCAATTTTTAATATGAGTTCCCATTATGCTGTAATCAAATAAGCATGCTTATATATTTTGTGTGAGTCTATTACCCCAACGCAATGGGGAAGGTCACTAGGCTCCTTCTCAGCATAGGAAATAGGAGGCCAATGTACAAGTCCCACCTCCAAATGAGGGGGTTTTTGTACTCAATATCAACATTATCAATATCATCATCATTATCAAAATATAGGGAGTCATAATGGAAATGCAATTTATCTTTTCATTTTTTTCAAAATATAGTATAGAAAAATGGAAGACTAATCATAGGGAATAGTAGCTCATCCAAGTAAGTATCCAAGTATATAGTCAAGAGATACATAAACGTATCTTCAATACAAATAAGGAGGAGTTATATAATAGCATACCTTTCACTGAGGATATAGAGTATGATCAATATCTGAGTCAAAAGGTCAACCCTTCAAGTTAGATCCTAAATCATCAAGATTGGATCAAGGGTCGAGATCATGACTTTTAGAATATCATATTTTAAATGTTCGATATTAGGGTTACACTTTTCCTATGTCAACCTTAGGATTGGGTCATTCACTTATAATCATCCAATATTTCAATATGTCCAATATTATTGCAAGTATCAAGTATTTTCGAGTGTGAGTGACTTACCTAGGTTTCTAGGATCATATGTGTTAACCCTAACCTATGATCATTATCCAAGTCATAATCAAGTCTATATCGTCATCATTTTCTAACATCATTGGTGTTCAAGATTAGATCAAGTTTTAATTAACATAATGAGTAAATCAGAGATCAAGTATTAGGTTGATAGATCAAAATATGCCACAAGATTAGGTCAATCATATTATTAAGATATCATCAAAATTATCTTCAAGGCATATGATTAATATTCAAAAGTGGTTAATCCAGCAAGATTAGGTCTAGTGTAGTCAAGTATGATTTCATGTCTCAAGATAATCATTAGAGTCAAGATATAAGGTTTACAAAGTCTAATCACAACACTGAGTAATTTAGACCAATTAACTAAGAAAGAGATCTTTATTTAATATCTAGGAATATAAGGGAAACCCATTGGGAATAAGGCTCCATATGTATTTTTAATCCGTTCAGTGGATTTTTCTGATAAAGATGGACACTTATTTGTAATTTTTGGAGTTCGGATGCATTTTCTATGATTAAAAAGAGATATGGACATTTAATGAATTTCTGAATAGAGAGGAGATATAATACCTTATTTGCAAAAAAACCAGGTCCATTGGATGTGAAAGCAATGGCCCAGATCTTGCCACAAAGTCTTGACAACTTGTTAGCTCACATGGCCAGTTCAAGATCGGTTCATGGGTTCAATGTTGATTTGTCCGGTTCGTTCCTCGATTTACTGCTTCAGATGATGGTTCATTGGTTCCTTGGATTGGTCGGTTCTCTCCTGGGCCAGTGGTTCACAAGACTATTCCTCTCTTGTGCAGCACAAATTCACGAGCCCAGAACCAGGGTAGAGGGCTTTGCCAGTGAGGTGAAGGCTTAGGAGGAGGAGTAGCCGTAGAGGGTAGGGAAGGTGCCTCCTGACCTCATCGTGACCTCGCGTATGAGGTGGTGGTAGATGATTGACGAGAGGGGGCGAGGATAGGGAAAGCCCAATGTGAGCAGGGCAGTGGCGTCGCAATAGAGCATGAGGTTGGGGATGCAAAAACAAAGTGTTTGAGGCCAAGATGGCATGTGAGGCTGCGCTCTAAGCAAGATGCGCTTGCAGTGGGCCTTGGGAGGTCCCTTTTATAGCATCAGGGGGGGATTTAGGGCTAGAGGATCTAAAGCAGCATCCAAGGCTGCCGACATGATAGAGGAGAGCAAAAATCTCATTTTGGCGGTGCAAGGATACTCAAAATATTGTCAAAATAGAGCTTGCCCAGTTCGAAATTGTGAGAGGGTCATTTTGGCTCGCTTGAAATTTCAAATAACGGTCAAGAGCGGGAGATCGATCATCATGGTCGCATTCATACCTCCCCACAATCAACGGGAGGTTGAAGATAACCTCACATCTACTAGATCAGACCCCTGATCTGTGGGTCTTAGATCTAAGGGCTGGGGTTCGTCCCCTCCCTTTACAACGGATCGATGACTTGGAAAAGGGAAATTAAAGGGGAAATAAAAGGATTTTCAATACATAAACTTCAAGAAATCATAGTAAATTGTAGGAATGTCCAATTGTTCTCAAATTTGGATCACAACTTAAAAAAATGTGGAGAACCTTTATAAAAAAATTGAGAATAAAAACATGAGGGTTGATGGATCAATTTTCTTCTTTGGACAAAGTGATGATTGAATCTAATTTGAGGTGTGATAATGTGTATGAAAACTACATTGTTCACCATATTTTGTATTTGAGCCTCAACATTGATTATGAATACAATAAAAATTATTTGAGACTATGAGATAATATCATGAGGTCAAAAAAGTAATTATCTCATTATTATGCTAAAATCCACTTTGTCACAGTAAACCATCAGGTGCAAGCACAAGATTACTAGTTTTAAGAAAAATCCCTCTGAGAGTTTATATGACACATGGAGACATATCAAGAATATCTGAGAGATTTCCCACATCATGGCTACCATGAAGTTTTTATGGAAACCACTTTCTATGAAAATCTCACCTCCATTGATAGGACATCACTAAGAGCAGCAGCTCAGAGATACTTTATGAAGAGTGATGCTGAAACCTCTAAGGAGATCATCAAAAGCATGGCCATACTACAAGATGGACGACATTATGTTCCACAACAACCGCATCAGCAATGAGTATTTCCTTAGACTCAAAGTTACTTGAAATCCAACACAACAAACTTGATAGGATGGCAATCAACATCTAGAATATGAAAGAAGCCAATTCAAGATATTTTATCGAGGCATCAATAAAATGTGTTACCTATGGGAAGTTGGTCATGGAATAGATTATTGTATTTACACTCATGAAGAAGAAGATACTTAGACTATTTCAATAGAAAATGTGTCTTATCTAAATTACAAGTGACTTGACCACCCTGGGTTTTTTTATCAGAATACCTCTGTTACAGAAAATTCCTTCCAACTAAATAAAAAATCGCATGCCATAGGAAGGGGGAAAGAAATAGGAAGTGGAGTTCTACCTAGTTTCACTAGAATTGACCTCAACAACAATAAGAGAACTTCAATGGACAACAAAGGCTGAGCTTATTTCAACAACATCAGAAATCCATAATTGAGTTGCACTCTTTGACTGAAAGATTAGGAGAATGCATGTTGAGCAATTCTAATATGATGACAAACATGTAGACACAATTGGGTAGTGTATACACCCAGATAAGTGATTTGCAACAACACAACCGGATGATAGATAAACAATAGGTTTCCTTTGTTTCTTCTATCTGAAGACCAAGTAGAGAATTTCCATAATGTACCAAAAATAGTCCAAAGAACAAAACTGTTAGGATGGCTACACACTGCGCGGGAACCACCACATCCACCCCACAACTAGAGTTGACGCCTATTGAAGAAGATAACTCCAACCAAGGAGAATTACCAGTATAGAAAAAATCACGAGGGCAGCTAGTCCTATACCATCCCTTAGATTATATGAAAGTCCCTCTGAAGCACCTTTTGAACCACTTCATCAAGGCACAACTCAAGAAATCATACACCATGTTCTTGAAAATATCAAGAAAATCCACTTAGATGAATGATAAAAGTTATCTACATAAAACATAGTAGAAGTAACGAAGTTGAAATAAAATAAGCACACCAATGTCCACAAAATTGGATGTTATCACAATCATCTCTTATAGTCGGGTATAATTTTAAAGTTTGATATCTTTTACTAAGAAATTGTGTTTACACTTTTGACCCACAAATAAGAGAGATCAACTTTGATGTCATTTCTGGGGATAACACAACAAATAACGTCTAAGAACTTGTGGTCTACTTAGCACTAATCATTGCTTTTAAATTTTGCAAAAAGTTTATGACCATCCCTTTCTTCAATAGATGATGTTTTTCCAAAGTATGATTTACATTTCCAATCAGAGACTCTGATCTATTTGACATCTTGTTTAAATTTAGATCAAACATCATTTCTTTTCAATGTTGGAGTTCATTGCTTAATTTTTGGAGGTAGATATCCTCCTCCACGATCCAATTGATGCAAAACTACCACCTATTGGAAATGCTCCAAAAAATGGGCCCTCATTTTGGTCATTGATAACAGGTTGTGTTAATGATAAATGTGAACCCATTGTGCTTCCTTGCATGCCAGTGGTAAATTTTGAATTAAAGTCCACTTTTGTCAATCTCATTCAACACCATACTTTTAGAGGAATTTTTTTCAAAGAAAATCCATATCATTGCATTGATGCTTTCAAAACTCTTTGTGACACCGTTGAGGTGAATAGGATTCCTCAAGATGTCGTCTATACAAAGGCATTTTATTTTTCTCTATAAGACATGACTTTAGGGTGGTACCTTTCCCAAAACTGGATCACACATGGAATTATTTATTTGAACCATTCATACAATTTTTTCTCTATTGAGAAGACCGTCAAGTACAAGCATAAGATAACTAGTTTTAAGAAAAAAACCCTTTGAGAGTTTATATGATGCATGAGAGAGATATCAGGAATATTTGAGAGATGGCCCACATCACGACTATGATAAAGGTTTTATCATTACCACTTTCTATGAAGCTCTCACTTCCATAGAAAGGACATCACTAAGCACAACAACGAGGAGCAAATTTAAGAAGCATGATGTTGAAACCACTAAGGAGATCATCAAAAGCATGTCCGCACTTCAAGAAGGATGAGATTATGATAGAGGTTCCACAACAACTACATCTGTAGTGAGTAGTTACTTAGACTCAAAGTTATTCGAAAGCCTAAACAACAAAATTGACAGGATGGCAACCAACATCCAGAATCTAAAATAATCCAATTCAAGATATTTCACTAAGGCATATGTAAAATGTGTTACCTGTGGAGAAGGTGGTCACAGAATAGATAATTGTATTTACACTCATAAAGAAGAAGATACTCAGACTGTTCCAATAGAAAATGTGTCTTATGTAAATTACAAGTGACCCAACCAACCTGAATTTTCTTATAAGAATACCTCTGCTGCATCAAATTCCTTCCAACTAAATCAAACATCTCAAGCCATAGGTAGGGGCAAGAAATAGGAAGACGAGTTCTACCCAATTTTCACTAGAATTGACCTCAACAACTATAAGGGAACTTCAATGGACAACAAAGGTCGAGCTTATTTCAACAACATCAGAAATCCTTAACTGAGTTGCACTCCCTGATTGAAAGATTAGAAGAATGCATGTTGATAAATAGTAATATGATGAAAAACATGCAGACACAATTGGGCAATGTAAACAACCAGAGAAGTGATTTGCAACAGCACAACTGAATGATAGATCAACAATAGGTTTCCTTTGTTGCTTCTATTATAAGACCAAGCAGAGAATTTCGATCAATTACCGAACATAATCCAAAAAATGATACTACCAAGATGGCTAAACTCAGCTCTGGAACCACCTCATCCACCCCATAGGTAGAATTAATGCCTATTGAAGAAGATAACACCAACCAAGGAGAAGTACCAGTAATTAAAAAATCACGAGGGCAACTAGTCCTATATCATCCCTTAGAACATCTGAAATTCCCTATGAAGCACCTTTTATGCACTACTTCATCAAGGCACAACTTGAGGTAAGAGACACCATGTTTTTGGGAATAATAAAGAAAATCCACTTAGATGAAAAATAAAAGTTATCTAGGTAAAACATAGTAGAAGTAACGAAATAGAAATAAAACAAGCACACAAATGTCCAGAAAATTGGTTGTCATCACAAACGTCTCTTATAGTCTGGTATAAATTTACAGTCTGATATATTTTACTGAGCAATTGTGTTTACATTTTGATCCAAAAAAAGAGAGATCAACTTTTAGCACCATTTCAGGGTAAGGCAACAAATAACCTATTAGAACTTGTGGTCTACTTAGAACTAATCATTGCTTTTAAATTTTGTAAAAAGTTTATTATCATCCCTTTCTTCATTATATTATCTATTTGACAAAGTATCATTTACATTTTAGTCTGAGACTCTAATCCATTTGACATCATGTGTATAGGTAGATCAAACATCATTTCCTTTCAATATTGAAGTTCATTACTAAATTTTAGGAGGTAGATATCCTCCTCGACGATCCAATATACGCACAACTGCCACCTATTGGAAATGCTCCAAAAAATAGGCTCTCACTCTGATAAATGTTCAGAGGTAGTGTTAACGATAACTAGGAACCCATCATCCTTTCTCGCATGCCAGTGGCAAATTTCAAATTAAAGCCCACATTCATCAATCTCATTCAACACCATATTTTGGAGGAAATTTTGTGAAAGAAAATCTATATCATCTCATTGATGATTTTAAAACTCTTTGTGACACCATTAAGGTGAATAGGATCCCTCAAGACATCATCGATACAAAGGAGTTATATTTTTCTCTAAAAGACAAGGCTTTATAGTGGTACCTTTACTAAAAAGGATCACATCTTGGAAACAATTATCTGAAGCATTTGTAAAAAAAATTCTCAATTGAGAAGACCATCAGGTGCAAGCATAAGATAACTAATTTTAAGAAAAAACCCTCTAAGAGTTTGTATGACACATGTGAGAGATATCAGGAATATCTTAGACATTTCTCACATTAGGGCTATGACAAAGGTTTTATCATTACCACTTTCTATGAAGCACTCACCTCCACAAAGAGGATATCACTAAGAATAGTAGCTAGGAGCAACTTTATTAAGCATGATGTTGAAACCACTAAGGAAATCATCAAAAGTATTGCCGCACTTCAAGTAGGATGAGATTATGATAGAGGTTCCACACCAATTGCATCAGTAGTGAGTAGTTCCTTACACTTAAAGTTACTCGAAATCCTGACCAACAAACTTGATAGGATGGCAACCAACATTCAGAATGTGAAAGCAGACAATTCAAGATATTTTACTGAGGCATCGGTAAAATACATTACCTGTGGAGAAGGTGGTAATGGAATAGATCATTGTATTTACACTCATGAAGAAGAAGATACTCAGACTCTTCTAATAGAAAATATGTCTTATGTATATTACAAGTGAACTGACCATCCTAGATTTTCTTATGAGAATTCCCCTATTGCAGCAAATTCCATCCAACTAAATCAAACATCTCAAGAAAAAGGCATGGGGAAAGAAATAGGAAGAGGAGTTCTGCCCAGGTTTCTATAAAATTGACCTCAACAACAATAAGGGAACTTCAATGGACAACAAAGGCCGAGCTTATTTCAACAACATCAGAAATCCATAACTTTACAACACTCCCTAAATGAAAGATTGGGAGGATGCATGCCGAGAAATAGTAATCTGATTACAAACATGCAGACGAAATTGGGCAATGTAAACACCTAGATTAGTGATCTACAACAACACAACCACATGATAGATCAACAATTGTCTTCCATTGTTGCTTCTATCGAAAGACCAAGCAGAGAATTTCCATCAAGTACAAAATATGAAGAATGAAATTGCCAGGATGGCTACAATCCACAGTGGAACCACCTCATCCACCCCACCTCCAGAATTGATGCCTACTGAAGAAGACAACACCAACCAAGGAGAAGTACCAATAATGAAGAAATCATGAGGGGTAGATAATCATATACCATCCCTTAGAACATCTTAAATTCCCTCTGAAGCACCTTTTCTGCACCGCTTCATCAAGGTGCAACTCGAGAAAAATACACCAAGTTCTTGTAAATAGTCAAGAAAATCTACTTAGACATTCCTCTTCTAGTTATCATAGAAGAGATTCCTACATATTCCAAGTTCCTAAAAAATCTCATTATAAATAAGAGAAAGAGAGGTGAGATAGAGACATTGTGCCTTGTAAGAATGGATTCCACTTATTTTCTATCTGCCATGTCGACAATACAGATGGACCCTGGAGCTTTGACCATCCTTTTTCTTATTGAATATACTTCATCAAGATACAACCTCAAAGATCTAGGGGTCAGAAAAAATGTCATTCTGTGGAGCTTTACCACTAAGTTGGGCCTAACATATATTGTTAACTCAAACATGAGAATTCAGTTGACCAACAATTCCTTTACCAAGCTAGTTAGCATAGAGGGATAAGCCCACGTCGGGATAAAAAATTTCCTCATCTGTATGATATCATCATATTCAACGTGGTTGAAGACCCTTTGTGTCCAATGATCTTAGGGCAGCCTTTTATTTCCACAACCTATGCATTAATAGATGTTGCATATGGGCTAATCACTATAAGAGTTGGCTACAAATCCATTTACTTTAATTTGCTTAATCGTATGAAAGGTCCTTCACCGATGGAGACAAGCTACTTCACTGACGTTGTAGTCATTTGTGTGAAGAAATTTAGGAACACAATGCAATTGTAGATCCTTTGATGAGGGCCCTAAGTAATCCAAGTTTAGGATTCACAAATCTTGAAGTTGAAGAAATATTAGCTTACTTAGAAACTTCCAAAGAAGATGAATTTTAAGGATCCATTAAAAAATCCAAGTATGTTTCTCTTCAGTGAGAACCAAAAGTCACAGCTACCCTAAGGCCCTTATCAGAGCTTAAACAACTTCTTAAGGGTTTGAGGTACAAATTTATTGATGATGAAAAGAAGAATCAAATGATAATCAATGCACAACTATCTTTTTTTTTTGGTGACCGAGAGAACCCACCTCGGGCGAGCCCGGCATGGTAAACTCTCGAGGCATGAGAGGGTGTGGTCCGGTCACCCCGTCCTGCACCTAATCAGTGTGGATTGCCGTTCGCAAAGTGCCTTCGGTGATGCACAACTATCTTCTGATCCACAACAACAACTTATGTATGAACTCAAGATTCAAAGAAAGGACCTTGGATATTGTATAGAGGACATCAAAGGCCTCATCCTAACCTTTTGTATGCATCAAATCAACCTCAAAGAAGGTGTAAAATCACATGTGCAAGGTCAAAGGCAATTAAACTACAAAATGCGTGAGATGGTGTGCAATGAAGTCATTAAGCTATATAATGCTAGTTTCATTTACACCATTAGCGACACTAAATGTGTAAGTCCAATACATGTGGTCCCCAATAAAGAAGGGATGCCAATTATGACATCCTGCTAACACACAGAGAATGAGATGTCACGTGAAAATGCACATAACCACCATAAACCACATATTACAAAAAACACGGGTTAATTAAAACAGATTGCGAAAAACAGATAAACAAAGAAGCTATTACATCCAGATCCTTATCCTGCAAGGAAACATGTTATATAAATATTTACAAGCCTTGATATTTGTCCACAACCTATAGGAACCAGCTGTCCTGTCAGCACTAGAGTTCATCACCTATTCATACATACATAACGGGCAACATCAGGTCAGTAGCAGGATATACAAAGATACATCAGCTATACATCGTAAAACATCGTCAAAACACCTCTGAGGACCTAAGAGTACAGGGATGACTCTAGGACTCTACTACAAAACAACCAAAACAACAACCTATCCATCTCTTGCCTCCTACTGTTCTTCCTACTGCTCAGCCACAACCTCACCACCACCACCACGTCTAGCACGATCACCTAAAAAGGTTGTAAACCAACGAGGTGAGAAACACAGTCCCAACGAGAAACATAACTCCCCGCTGAAACTATAAAATTTCAGAAAAAGTAGGTAAAGCAGATAACTGATATCAGCAGATCATAAGTGTAAGACCCCTAAACTTGTTTAATGAGTTGAATGATCTTAATTACCATAATTTAATGCTTAGTGCATCATTAAGTTGAATTATGTACTCACTGATATAATTAGTGCTTTGATCGAGAGTTACAGTCTAATTAGTATGTTTTCTTGCTTTAAGGTTGTAGAGGACCTCGTGCTTGAAACTTTGCAAAAAGAATTGCTTGATTTGGACATTCGAGTCAATAATTATGCCATTTTCTAATTACTTGGACTTGGTTGCAAATTTCCCATAACTAATAGCTCCCTTGCCCTTATCTTATTCTTTCCCAAATTTCTTTTCACTTGATAAAATAGGAGCAACCGCTTGGAGCGGCGCTCAAGCAAACAGACAACCCGATCAGCATCGATGGGGGAGGGGATCACATAGGCAATTCTTCTGGAGCCCTAGCTCCGTTTCCCAGTAGGCACACCTCCAAATTTCTTCCTCCGCTCTTCATCCTTCTCTACCACACCCCATCCAGGCAGCCGAGTTGCTAGGGCGCCATCCAGTAGGGGTTGCCCAAGCTGTAGTTGCAGCAAGCTTCTGGCCAGAGGGTGATTTGGAGCGAGCTAGCACCTGAAATCGGCCACCATGGAGCTCGGCCAAGAGTCCAGAGCAGAAATATGAAGCCTTAGCTTCGATCTAGCATCCTATCCGGACCTTCTTCAACTTGTACGTGGGGGGGGACCACTGTTGGATTGTAGCAGGTTTGTTCCAGGAGCCCTGGGCACGAGCAGCAGTCCCAAGCAACGTCCCTGAGTTCAGCCAAGGGCCACCTAGGGCGCGGAAAGCACCAAGGAAGGTCAGCCAACTCCGGCCGTGAAGCCAGAGCACAAATCCACAACTTTTAGCCAAGCTTTAAGCTCCCTCTCTTCAACCTGTACATGAGAACGCTCTGCTTCTTGCAATAGGTTCGGCCATGAACAACTTGGGCGCCCAGCAATAGGGGAAGAGTTAGCTTGAGCTCTGTTTTGGAGGTCCAAGTGAGAAGTTGTAGATTCTATCCAAGTTCACGTTTGAGATCCTAGCTGAGCCTGTCCGCCAACATGCTGGGTGTGTCTGCGTGAAGCATCTTGCAACAGGATCGTGAATAGGAAATACCAAAGGTGGAAGAAAACAAAATTATGCCCAGAAATAGGCCCTGGAAACATTTCCGGACGAATCCGGACATCCCAAATAGCTGTGAGTAAAGTTTCTCTCACTTAACATGAATTAACTCTGGCGTTTGAAAAGTTTTGGTTAATTGCACGATTTTTGTTGATAACAACAGTTATCAGGCGTTCGGCAGTATTTGGCGTCGCCCGACTTTTTATTTCATAAATCGCTTCTTTACGCTTTTATATGATCTACTTTATCATTTGATCAGTGTGGATTGGACCAGTGAATTTACATGGTTCATCGGAACCTAAATTTCTCATTTGATGAAGAAAGGTGCTAAATGGACGAATTCCTAGCTTACTCTTGGATTATCTACCCTACCTGCTCAAGATTTCTTTTGTGCGGGGTTTCATCTTCGCATTAGAGGCAAGTTTTATAACTTGCTCCACGTTTATTTCTTATCATAAACTTTCAAGGTCATGTTCTTGCTTGAAAATGATGATTCATGCACTAAAAAGCTATACTTGACTTAGATTTCAATTGTTATAATGTTCCCTGTTCTGATTTCAATTATATATGAATATGTGATCATGTGTGTGTTAGCACTAAGGTATAATGTGACTTGGATCAGGTTGTTTTGACAACCTATGTTCACCCCCTTAGGTCTGGTTTTGGACCAATTAGAAGTTTAATGATCAACCATTAAATACCCTACTGATGTTATCAATCGATGCTGACATTAGCTTGATATTTGATGCTGATTAAGGAATATAGTGTTGATCTAACAACCTATAGTGATTTAATGATCACTAATGATGGTGGATCAGGTCTCTACAATTTATGGTGAGTTAATCATATAGTTTTAGCATCAATTAATCCTTAGACCAATGATTTCTTAGGTCTTGATACAATGGCCGAACATATACTGTAATTGATGGTTTTAATATATGAACTTGACCCAATGGTCAAGATATAATGTTTATTCCTCCAATAAAGTGGAATTATGGATAATGTAATATGTTTATCCTAATAATGGGATTTAGATGATTTTCTTTGTATGATCAACTTAAGGATTTTACTTGTTGGCAATGGATGGCTTGTTCGAAATGAACAATTGATTGTGGGTTTTACCCTACTTTTAATAGAACCTTTTGTGTTGTTAATCAAGGGATGTCTAGGGTTAGATGGTGACTCTTTCTAGAGTACAAATCAAGGACTTCGTAGGTGGTTTATCCAGATGTTTACTTATGTAAACAACCAATAGTCTTGCCTTTTAATCATCCAATGGTTCTGGATGGCACTGTGGTATAGTGATATGGGTTGAATGATGATGGAACAAATGGAGGGTTACCTTAATAAGTTAGTCTTACCTATTCATTCATATGAATAGAAGGTATGATAACCATATTGTGTTGATATGTAACCCTAATTAGGTATAGCTTGTTATACCTAGCTTTAATATAACTAAATGATGGTAATTGGGTATTAATAGTCCTTGAATGACTAATACAATCATGGAGACTTTGTTATTATTGTTGAAACCCTAGTATGATATAACATGATGGTCACACCTTGATTTATGTGTGGGTTCATACTTGAGAATAGTATGGAATGTGAAGGTGATCCTTCACCTTATGCATCCATGATCCAATGGGGATGCCGTGAGTTAGGGTTTGGGTATGAGTGCCGGTTAGTAACATTGATATAATTTATCATGTTGAACCTAACTCTAATGCAATTAGATAAAGATGAGTATTCATGTTTAACATTCTTATATAATGGAATGATGGTAGAATAACCTCCTTACTATGATCATAACCTTGATATGTTAATTGGTGGTTATTATAGTCACATGGTTGATACTTTCTTATGCTAAACATATGTATAATGAATATGATGAGAGTTAATCATATCTAGATTCCTTGCATGTTGATGTAATAAAGGAATGTTCTTAATGTTAATATAACACTGCTATGATTGTTTATGAATACCACCTAGTTCATAAATGCAATATTGTACTGGTCTGGTGTATTATATATAATTGATGTTGTTGAGCCTTGTTATAAGGCATGCAAAGATAATGATGATCTTTCAGGGAATAATATAATGGTCTTAATGACCTTTGGGCGTGGTTGAGCCCTGAATGAGGTGAAATCCTCTTATGTTGATAAGGGTTGATACCCTGTGATATTGTGAAAAAGATTATTATCTTGTGATAGCATGATGACTGGTGTAGTCTCATGAGTGGCAAATGAATAGTACCATGTGATGATGAGATGAGAATTTATGTTTCACATATTTTATATCTTTTCAAGTTTTGATATTTATATGCTTGCTAGAAGTGAATTAGGGTTTGTATGTCCACTTGTTTGATGCAGCCTTAATTCACCCAATTGGTATAACTAATCAAGTGCAACTCTAATCATATAGTGCCCTGTGCCGTAGAACCATCTTCAGTGTCAAAACTTGTTGGATGGTGAAACGAGTATTCCTAAGGGAAACTCGGAGCGCATATTATTGAATATGCGGGGGTGGAAGGTTGAGGATATATCCTTGTCATCAACAATATAGATTGTGGAGGTTGGCTATGGTCATGCCTCATACATCTGATGTGATTGAGAACGACTGCGGTCGTGTCTATGTGGTTATAACATGATGTGATTAGAGGACAACTACGGTTGTACCTCAGTGTTTGGGTTTGAATACCCTAGTTTCTAGTGTCGTGACCTGTACCAAGGTCGGACTAGTGGTTTTCAGCTTGACTATAGGTCGCTGTGGTGGCAGCCTTGACTGATATGTCACTGCCTTTTTACTCGTACTGACCGAGGGGAAGAGATCTTAGGATGCCGGTACTCCTAGATCTTATACGAAACTGAATAGCACTTCGCAGTGGTCGGTTGGACTTTGAATGGTACGATTCAAATTCCCCAGGGCATAATAAAAGATGTAATACAGCCGTATAACATATCTGTTTAGGGTTATATATGACGCTTCACATTGGATGATAACCCTTGTTTGTTCACTTTACATAAAGATGATGCTTAGTGCAATTAAAAGATAGTAATTATACTTATGTTGTGGATATGCATAAGACTGTAAATGTGTACATACAGTAGTCATTCTTATGTTGATATCTATACTGCTACTGTTGATTATAACCATGATGCTAGCTATCTCATGTTGTTAGTTATGTTTAGCATGCTAGCCATGCCTCTATAATTAGAAATGCATATACTTCTAATCATGATTATGCAAATACTCATGCTTATGTGATAGCTTTGCTTATGATATTGATCTGTTCAAACTGTTAGACATGCTAATGTTGTTAGATATGCTTATGATGCTAGACTTATTCATGTTAATAGAGATAACATGCTACTAGACTTTCTTATGCTAGTTATGCATATGCTATTGAATCTCTTATACGGTTAATAAGGAAAATTATGATAGTCATCTTGATGATGATAATTTTTATCTGCTCCTTTATGTATTTTGTTAATCATCAATACTGTTGATCTTATTTGTTATATCTGATTAAACTGTTAACTACTTAATTACTTTAAAATTTTGTAATCAATAAACATTGTTGATGGTTATATCACTTGGTGGGACTGTGTCTCACCCTTGTAGTTCGCCACATTTTTTTTAGGTAATCAGAAGTGACAAAAACAAACATGTGGCATCCAAGAGGAGCTATGGTAATGAATCTTGGGGAAAGTTGATTAGATGTCTAGTGTGTCCTAGAGTCGTCCCTATACTCTCAGGTCTGGGCGAGATAAAGTTTGTATATAATGTTTCAAATGAATCAGACTTTTGTTAGCATATTAATGCTTGTTTGTGTAGCATAGCATGGATACAAGAAAGATGTCGAGATCCTTAAAATGTTTTTGAGTGAGTTTTAACATTGAAATCGGTTTTAATTTACCCATATTTTTGGGTATGTGATTAATTAGCGATTGATTGCGTTTTATGTTTTGAGTAATCTCATTTAGCGTGACGAGTCGCCACAATAAGAGCAGCATCCTGAGCAGAACTTATTTTATTAGCAATCTTACCAGGGTATCCAGGAGGCATATGACCAGATATTCTTTATGGAACATGATTGACAAGATAAGCTTTATAAGAACTTATCACAAAATATAAGGATCGTACAAATAACTGCAAGGTATAACTAGATCAACTCTAAAAGCAAGGACTCAATCAATATTCTGTGTTTTGCCCTAAGCACTATATACTATTTGGATGGATTACGTATTATCATGCCATGATGAAGTGAGCCGTACCGCTCAAATCCAAACATCGGCTGCGAAGCCCAAAGCCGGTGCCATACAAGGTCAATTGAAGAGCCGGACTCCACGACCTCACCACCTCGTGATCAGTGCATGAATGCTTAACAAGTAGGACCACAGTCTCATGCTTAGGTGGCCGCAGCCACACAAGGTCAGACTACCCTCTTCCTAGCCCACCTTGGTACAAGTATCAACGCTAGTGATCTGAGCCATGGGCCTGTTCACCATGCTCCATAATCATTGCGCCATGGGCCTGTTCACCATGCTCTTATCACACATCCTGATCCATGGGCCTGTTCACCATGCTCTTTCATATTGAGCTATGGGCCTAAAACCGTGCTCTAGAGTCTACAACCGAAGTTGCACTCTAATCCTCCTATTTTTGGCTAGAAGCAACCATGCATATTCAACAATATGAACTCCCGGGTTAACCCGCAGGAGAATCTGTTTCACCATCACCAACTACTAACGATGATGGTTCTATGGCCAGGGCAAACTACATGATATGTTCCACTATAATTACTTAGTATATTTTAAGTGGATTGTTGAGGCAACCAAGTTGTAAAACATAAACAACATTGAGTTGCATTATTACCATGGGATCTCAATCCCTCATCACAGAATGCCACTGCCTCTCAAGGCTTATGTCATCACCATGGGATAGCAATCCCTTATCTCAACATTAGAGGATAACACCTCAACTAGGCACTCAGCCTTTATCAGGTCAAAAAACCTTTCACATTATACTAGGGATACATGTTATCTCATCAACAAGGATTATCATTATCCAGTGTTATTCAAAACACATATACCTCATAGCTCTTACCTGGCTATGAATTCATTTGATACACCTAAATGGTTAGTATGCATATTGAGAGAGATAACTGAATCACCAAACATAGATCTTTATGATTATCATGCTATTAAGGTTGATGGTACATGATTGGATCAACATCCATGGTTATAACTACATGAAGCACAAAGCTGTATCTTGTAAACAAATTACATTATTGTAATCAAACCATGGGCATTCACTATGCCTTTATCTTATGAACATAAACATGTATCTTATCATCTTACTTAGCACCAACTTTAGGTATCAAACATATCACTAGTCACAACCTATCATTTATAACTCATCATCCACAAAGGTGCGGGCACAAGATAACAATTCACCAAAACTAGGGTTTCCGAGCTAGGTGCAACCCTTACCAAAGATACAAACTACCCTCACTATAGGTGTGGCAGGTAGCGCCATTCCTCACCCAAGGAGGTATCATACATGATCATATCCCTCACCAAATCTCTATCGGCTAGGGCATCAAAACCCTAAGGCACTAAGCCACCCATATCGGTCACCAACATAACATGCGCCCATGCACAAAGGATATCGTGCAACCATGGGCCAAGAGCTGTGTCGTGCAGCCAAGGAGCAAGGGGTGTTTCGTGCAACTGGGTCCAAAAGTGTATCGTGCACCCAAGGATATCGTGAAACCAGGTGCAAGATGATATCAGACAACATATGGGCGTCAGATATCAACCATCACCCCTATCACCCATAATGGGTTAGGGTTTTATATCAGGCAACCAACAAGGTCATGTCGTCTACAAATATATCGTCCAAGGCTATGACGCCCAAGGTCACCACTGTATCACCCAACAAGCACACAACTAACAAACGACACCATGGTGCCCAAGGTAACCTATCACCCCACAAGGCAGGCACCACATATCAGTTAACACTAGGGCACCTAACTAGGGTTCCACCACCTAAGAAACATATCTGGCAACACCAAAACCAACCCATATCACCCAAGGAACAAAATAGAGATGTCTACAACACATCATGTCGGCCAAAGGCATAACGCTCACAAGCACCAACTAAGGCAGGAGTTCATATCGGGAAAAGGGACAAAGAACACTTCTTAGCATATCGCCTAAGACTCAACCCTAGGAGAGGGGTATCGTGCAAAGCACCATAAAAGGGTATCGTGCAAGGCTCAAGGACCATATTGGTTTGGTCATCATCAACCTCAAGATCACCATCATCAAACCCTAATAGATCAAGAGAGTTGGCTCACCTCTCAACAACCAAGAGAGAGGGGTTTTGCACAACCTCCATCACATATCGGGACACAAGGTGGGTCATCCCCTTATCGGTCAAGATTCCAACCTTCACTAGGTCAACGTCCAACCAAGGCTCACCTCTCAAATCCATGGTGAGAGAAGGGTAATTCTGAAGCAACTAGAGCATAGACTCACCTCTCAACATCCAAGAGAGAAGGGTTTTTCCTACACCACTAGAGCTCAAACTCACTTCTCAAAACCAAATGGGAGAGAGGGGTTTTTCCCAAGGAACCGTAAACTCAAGGTTCGGCCAAAAGGTATAAGAACACATCAACAACATCACCACTATATATATAACAAGATAAAAGGTTACATACAAGGGAAAGAAACATATCTAACGAGATGCATGGTCGATCAAGATGGCATATAAACATGAAACATGAAAAAGAAGTAGTATAGCTAGGGTTGGGAGTTATGTAACCCACCTTAAGAAAGCTCCAAGCTCCTAGCACCAGGCTTCCAAGCACCAAGTACCACCTTTGGCCACCACAAGAAGAAAAACAAAGCTTATAACCACCATAGCTGAAGAATAAGTAAGAAGGAGAAGAAGGTGACAAGGAAAGAGGGGGAGATGTTCACCATAAGAAGAGAAGCAAGACACACTCTAGGGTTTGGCCACCACTAGAGGAAGAAGAAGACTGCACCAAGGAGATCGGACACCAAGCTCTACCAAGGAGAGGTATTGTCCACCAAGGAAAAATGAAGGCAACAAAGGAACTAAAGGGATCCCAAGCAAGAGAAAGGAGAGACATATATAGAAGAGGGTGAAGGGGAGACTAAGGCAAGGTGTCGCCCAACCTAGGGACACTTGTCCATGGGGCAAAGCCACCTACTATCTCGCCCACCACCACATGTCCAAAGCGTTTTCCACATGCAAGCAACAAGCACCAAGTGTCCACAAGGGGGTGGTGACACAAACGATGCTAGGTCAAATAAGGTCACTTGGCCGATACACCTCATGGGAAACACACCACTTGCCCGACACAATCACCTGGCCAATACACCATGGCCAACACAAGGAACCAAGCTCACCCTTGCCCGATACAAGGCCCAACAAAGCTAGGCAAAGCCCAAACAAGGCTCAACAAGGCAAAACAAAGCCCAAAGCTACTCAAACAACGAGCCCAACCCATCCTCTCAACCCTAGAGGATGCAAGGAGAGAGAGAAACATCTCTCAAGGTGTCAAACTTACACATCAACCCTAAAACTTGGGTTATTTGCAAGTTGCACCTCCAACTCTCAACAAACCACAAACAAACCCTAATCACAATTTGAGGTGATTAGCAAGCATCTAAACATAAGGCTTAGGCAAAGCAAATAGGGTAAGCCCAAAACGAAGGTCAGGGTCCTTACACCGATGGTAAAATACAGAGATGAAAAAGAACTGGCCACTTGCGCAATTTCTGGTTGGCGTATGTGCATCAAATACAAACTATTGAATGGAACAACACACAAGGAACACTTTCCTCTCCCACTTATTGACCAAGTTCTTGAAATCCTGGCAAATCATTCAGTAATATACCCTAATTATGCCATCTCGAGGATTAGAAGGCCAACGAGGACAAATCTAAAAACATTAGAAATTGTATAAGAGATCAATGAAGAAGCGACATACACATACATGAACATACAAATATAGACATACACATTAATACTCTCAACATTCAACATGTCAATGTTACAAAATGAGTTATTACAACATGATTTACAATTATATATTTATTGAAAATTTTGTAATCAATGAACATGTATGCTAACTAGGATCTACACAATAGGTACAACCTAAGCACTGCTCACTTCTTCTCTTTTCTCCCTTGGTAGCTCCAAACCTAGAAAATACGTGAAACAAAGAATCAAAATAAATTTGGTACGTGGTTGAAATGATATAAATACTATGTTGGCATACATGAAATAATTTAAGAAATAAGAAAAGTAAAAAGAATACATTATTTAAGTTGGAGAATCAGGTAAACCTAATTTATTAATCATATTTCAATGAACATGCATTACAATGGTGGACTTAGCACAACATCCCTTATATTATTGGGCCCATTCCCCGCATACCTTGTACCATTAGGGATGTTCCCGTATACCATGTACCATTAGGGAGGTTCTAGACAATATTCATACTTTCCCTCTCTAATAGGGAGATTAATGAACATCATCAGTAACTCCATTTCATTCAGGAATGGGGAGAAATTATGTTCAAATGCTCTACCTCCTACGGTCCTTCTAAAGCAATCGGTCTGAGAGTCACCATGCCATCCTCTACAGAAAGGTCTCGCTAGTTGTAGCTCTACAACACATCAAGGTTGGATTTGACCCTTATACTTTTCATCCTCTTCACACCATTGCACAAGAACCTAATGTTATGTCTGTACACCACCGCAAGATTGGATCCCCGATGATCAAGGGTGGCTCATGTCATCATTTTGAATCTTCCTCATCTTTGTTTCCAGTAGTGGCCCAGAACAAGGTGTGTAATTCAATGATTTGAGTACCGTCCTTGAAGACAGGGTGTGCCTCAGCTTCATTGCATAACCCCACTGACAGCATGGATCCTTAGACAAACTTGAGGGTCTAGATTCTGCTATGTCACCAGCTCTCCTAGGTGTCTGACATTTGCACTTCCTCTCTCTCTCTCATCACATATTAGAACATGATCTCCATAGGTCCTATATATCTATTCCTTTGTGAGAGTACTTGTAACATCCAAAATTTTCAATATTAATTTAAGTCTTAAAATGTGATTTTCTTAAATAAATAATAATCGAGAGGTTTGTTAGAAAAGGGCCTTGAAGTTGATTTTTCTTAAAGAATAATGAAGTTAGAAAACAATATTAGGATCTATCCACCTTTTCTCCATTATAAATATGATTCATGCACTCAAGAAAATAGATGTTGGCCCCTCACCCTTTTCTCTTTCCAAACCTTAAATAACATTTAGGGGAAGTGTAAGAGAGAATCTAAAGATTTCAAATTTGAAAATATACTTTGTTTAAAGTAATCCTCTTTCCTTTCATAGTTTTAATTGGAAGAAAAACTTTTTCCTCTGTCCTATAAGAAAAGGTTCTCAAAAAGGCATAGAAAGTAAATGGAATGATCATGGAGTGATTAGTAAATATTTATCTCGAATTTTGACTCCAAGAAAACACAAATGAAAGGTTTTATCCAAGTATTTCATCTAGTAATGCATTGAGATCAAATGGAATAACATTTATAGAAATAAGAGGCAAACATGTGAAAGATAGAAATCTAATTTTATGGAATGAATCTAGATACCTTCATGGACATGTTGTTCAATTTTGGTAGCTTTTCGAGCACTTTTGACTCTTCAAATTGATTATACCAAATTCCATGTAGTTTTCTAAAGAATTTAATCAAAAATGCATTTAATGTGTCAAATTACTCTATAGTTCAACATTAATGCGCTGTCACACGCTTCTTTTTTTCATTTCCTTTTCTCACATAATCAAATGGCTTGCTTGACCCTTTTTTTTAGGATCCAACAAACGCTAGTTATCCCTTACCTTTGGACCTTCTCACAATCTGAACACAGTCACCTGGCTCTCCTCTCCTGACCCTGTTCTCACTCGTCTTTGGATGGATGGACGATATTTTTTCACCTTTAAGTGTGCCTTTCTCTCCCATTTCATATAAACCCTAAATCATAACCTCTCATGCCCTAGGGGAGAAATGCCCAAACTTGAAGCCAATCCTCCCCTTGCCATGGACACATAGACGTCGTCTCTCCCACCCTCACACCTACATGAGGCAACTTTGAGCATCATTGGCTTCCACTCATCCCTCCTCCTCCCTCAATTTCATCACTCATGCCCTCAAACAACTTGCCTTACTAAACTTGTCCTCCTGAGAACTTCATGCTAGACTCGGCGCCCTCCATCTCGCTTGGCTCAATTGAACAACATGTAACCATCCCTACCACATGTCCTTTATTTTTCCATCAATATCTTGCCCTTGGTTAGCGTCAGTCGTGAAGTCCTATAGGATGAGTCTCGCTGCCACCTGTTTTCAGTGCTATACAGGTTCAGTGTCCCTTCGACCATGAATTCGAGTGTCTTGGTTTTTCTTTGCCCATGGGGATGTTTCTCAAGCTTTCAAAGGATGGTTTTTGGGTGTATCATATACCTTCGACCACTGGTTGTTCTTTTCCTATGTTTCCCTTATTGTTCCAACAAACTAGCATGTCATTGGTCCTCTCTTTCATGTGCATGACTCACCACCTTCATTTGGCCTTGCGATGGTTTTTGTATCATCTTGTAGTATGTTTGTAAGGTCCTCCGTTTGTGTTGGTTCTCCAGTTCTACCTCGGCCATGGCCAGAGCAGTTCTTGAGCTTCATGGATCGACTGGAGTCGAGAGCAGGCTGACTGGCTCCATTTTGAGGTGAGGAAGCCATCTAGAGTCTTAGATGCTGGAAAACAATTACCCACATCAACCTATGTGTAGAGGTAGAACCTCCATGGAAGGCACATCCCCATGGATCGCCCAAGAAGAAACCAGGACAAAGAATGACGATGGTCCCTTCGCATGGTTAATCTGATTAGCATTTGTGCAAGGGCAATATCGAGTTTTTCTCCATTTCATTTTATCCATCCGCTGGACTGCTGGGGTGAGCCCCTATGCTAGATGGCATGTGTTGATTGGCCCATGTCAAAGTGGGTCCATGTTTAGTGGTCTAGTGATTTAGATCTTGATGTACATGTGGCTTTTTCTCTAATTCTCATTGGTCTGATTTCAAATATTCTATATAAGTCATAGGATGCTCAGAAAAATACTGATAAATAGTCATTGGAAAGGGTTTTCTGAGAGGAAAATGATTTTGTGGTTGTCAAGTCATGATTTTTCTTTTATTTAGATGTTTTAGTTTGAAACCCAAATTTGGATTATGAAACCCTAATTATATATCACCTATGAATAATGTGATCTAATCCAACCTAATATTTTGAGTTAATGATGTTAATCAGTGAGCCTAACCCTAATGCACTCAAACCATAATTCACCATAATTAAACATAGGATCAATACAATGTATTGATTTATGATGTTTAATAATAATGAGTAGGTGTATAGGGCATCATCAAGACAAGAGAAAGATTGACCTATATTTGATACAAGGATTAGAGACAAATCTTATGATCATCATTAATCCAAGGTAAATGGGTCATGCTGCTGAGTACATGTACTAATGGTTGTTCGCATGTTAAGTATAAAGAAGACATTATCATTTCAAGTTTAATGTTTTAATCATTTTCACTATATCACTGCTTGATGATTGATATATGCTATGTCCTATGTTTATAATCTTCACTATGATTACAACTTATGATTAATGACCCATGAAAATCATATTAATGATCAAGAGGGAGAAATCCCATCATGTTTAAGAGATCATGCTAACAGGGTGATAGCCCATCATGTTAAGTTCAAGAATCATGATTATGTTAATGTTAATGTTAATGCCATGTTAATTATCAAGTTAATTGGAATTTAAATAGTCTTTATATGATCCCAAATCATGGACCTCAAGGGGTTGTCAAAGGATTTCCTAGCATAAAGGGCTTTCTTAGAAATCATGTGCTCCCAAGGGGGAAACATAGAGGGATGCATACATTTATTTTTCAATTTTTCATGTTAATAAAAATTCAAGAATGCTGATAGTTAATTCATGTCAACTTTTTCTTACATGTCAAGTATACCATATTTTTCTTATGTTATAATTTTCCAGTACCATTTACTGATGTGTTGTTTTTCCCCCTTTGCATGGTTGGGGACACTATCTCCCCTAGAATTGGATCAAGTATGGACTTTAGAAAAGCAAGCATGGACTATAAGACCTTCAAGAGATAACTAGTAGGGTGCCATCCATACTATGTGATGCAATTACATTGAGATGTTTACTTTCATGTATAGTTTTTCATGTGTAGAATTGTTTAAACATGTTATAGAACTCAACTATAGTTTCCTCTGTAAATAACAATGTATGAATCTCAATGGTGATTTATGTATTTATTTTCTATGATCATATAATTGTGACAACCCCCTTCAAGATGAAAGCTACCACTCAATATTGTTTTATATTATAAAGGTCAAGTGTTACATTAATGGTATCAGAGCCAATAAATGGATGGCCACCAAGCAAAAACCAAATTCTTATGTTATAACCCTAGGTATAGAAGAAGTAAGTGAAACATATTAATAAACAAAATATAGGTCTAGATACGAGACAATGGTTTGGATAAGGATTAGGGTTATGTGCCTAGAAGTTTTGGACTTTTATGTTACTCTAGAACTGTATATAACATGCTCTATCTTTTTCCTACATGTTTGTGGTATGGGACACATGCTCATGGGGTTTTGTAGATATAATTTTATTTGCATAATCATGCTTGTCTTGTCCTTTCAAGTGCATGTGGTATGGGACATGTGCATGAGGTTGGTGCTAAGATAACTGTGATAAAATATGTCATCTTTGCATATATGAGTGGCCGACATGTATCCAAAGGAGACAAAGAAAACAACAGTTGCATCAAGAGTTTGAGACCTATAGTCACTTAAACCTAATCAAGCACATAGTGAGACCAGACATACATACAAAGAGTAGATATTCGACATAGATCCATGGTAGAATTAGAACCCCTAGAGAAGAGGTAAGAAGGACCTTTATGATGACAATGATGATGTGAAATAGGTTCATTTGTAGTATACTCACATGTATATAATATTTTAGCATGAGGATGAGACCATAAGATGATATTAGAAATTAGTGTACATAGAATATGTAAAACCCTAAGGAGAATAGTATCCTAGAAAATTTCAAGGACGAAATTTGTTCTAAGGTGGGTAGAATTGTAACATCCCAAATTATCAATATTAATTTAGTTCCTAAATTGTGATTTTCTTAAATAAATATTAATTGAGGGGCTTGTCAGAAAAAATCCCTGAAGTGGTTTTTCTTAAAGAATAAAGAAGTTAGAAACAATATTAGGATCAATCCACCTTTTTCTCCATTATAAATATGATTTATGCACTCAATAAAATAGATGTTGGCCCCTCACCCTTTTCTCTTTCCTAAACTTAAAAAACATTTAGGGTAAGTGTAATAGAGAAATAAAAATTTCAAATTTGAAAATATACTTTGTATAAAGTAATCCTCTTTCCTTTCATAGTTTAATATGAAGAAAATCCTTTTCCTCTCTCTTGCAAGAAAAGGTTCTCAAAAAGTCATAGAAAGTAAATGGAATGATCATAGAGTGAGTAGTGCATATATATCTCAAATTTTGACTCCAAGAAAAAACAAAGGAAATGTCTTATCCAAGTATTTCATCAAGTAATGCATTAAGACCAAATGGAATAACATATATAAAAATAAGAGACAAAAATGTGAAAGACAAAAATCTAATTTTATGGAAAGAATCTAGATACCTTCATGGACATGTGGTCCAATTTTTGTATCTTTTTTACCACATTTGACCCTTCAAATTGATTATACAAGTTTCCATATAGTTTTCTAAAGAATTTAATCAAAATGTATTGAATGTGTTGAATTGATCTATAGTTTGAGATTAATGTGTTGTCACACATTTCTTTTTTTTTCATCTCTTTTTCTCATGCGATCGAACGGATCACTTCACCCATTTTGTTTTTTCTTTCCACGATCCAACATGCGTTGGTTATCCCCCACCTCTCGACCTTCTCACAATCTGAACACAGACACCTGACTCTCCTCTCCCGAACATGTTCTCACTCATCTTTGGATGTATCAACGTTATTTCTTTTCCTTTAAGTCTGCCTTTTTTCTCCCATTTCATTTAAACCCTAACTCATACCCTCTCTTGCCCTAGGGGAGAAATGCCCAAACTGGAAGCTAACCCTCCTCTCACCATGGACACACATCTATCGTCTCTGCCACCCTCACACCTACATGAGGCATCTTTGAGCATCGTCGACTTCCACTCTTCCCTCCTCCTCTCTCAATTTCATCACTCATTACCTCAAACGTATTGCCTTACTAGATTTTTCCTCTGGTAAACTTTGCACTAGCATTGGTGTCCTCCATCTCGCTCGGCTCAATTGAACAACAAGTAACCATCCCTTCCACCTGTCCTTTATTTTTCCATCAATATCTCACCCTTTGTGACAAAGTGGATTTTCACATTATAATAAAGTAGTTACTATTTTTCCCTCTTTATACTCACTCATGGTACCAAATTATTTTTCTTGGTTTCTAAATCAATATTGATACTCAAATTTGAAATATGGTGATCGATGTAGATTTTATACACATTATAACACCTCAAATTGGATTTATTCATTACTTTGTCCAAATAAGCAAATTGATCCATCAAACATCATAGTTTGGTTCTCACACTTTTTCTCAGATATTATCCACATATTTGTGAAGCTATGGTCCAAATTTCATGTCATTTGGACATTCCTATGATTTTCTATGAATTTTGGAAGTTTTATGCTCAAAATCCCTTGATTTGCCTTTTTAAATTACCCTTTTCCAAGTCATCAATACGTTGCAAAGGGAGGGGACAAACCCCAGCCCTTGGATATGACCCACGCGGATCGCAGCCTGATCAAACGATTGGTCCATCATCCCCTACCTCCCGCAATTAGCAGAGAGGGGAGTGTCAGCCAAAATAGCAATCGAATGATTGCGATTCCCTCTTGAAAATCAAAATGACCAGGGATGTTCTCCCCATCAAATCGAAGGAATTTACCTATTTTTCCCCCTCGAATCATTGAGTTTTGAGAATGAGAGAGCCTAAATTTTCACCTCTTGGCCGCCACCATGGCCACCTACTCAAAACTCTAGAAACTCAGCCTCAATCACCTAGAAATGTACCACCCCTGGCTTCATCCCTCACTCACAAACCCAAACGATGCCTTACCCTTCTCTCCCTTGACCTATTCCACCTTTCCCTCTTTCTCTAGGAGGCTCTCCGCCATGGTGCCACCTTACTTATGGCGGGCAGGCGTGTGACTGGAAACCAATCGTGACCATTAGATCACTGTCAAGGGTTGACCGAGAATAAGATCTGATGGCCAAATCACACCTCGCACCCTCCTTCTTCCCCTAGTCTCATGCACGTGCCCAAGAGCTATCACCTCTCAACCGTCGATCCTTCAAGGTGTTCAAGGGTGATCGAAGATGCAATGACCCATAATTTTTCTCTGCTATACTTTTCCTGGTAAATAATTCCTCTCTGCTTGAAAAATCCAATAAATGAATTATTCTTGCAAAAATGATAACTCTCAATTTCTAGCTCCAAAAATTATATATAAGTAGTCCATTTTTATCAGAAAAATCCAATGGATGCATTAAAAATACTTACATAGTCTAATTCCTTGTTAATATCATCGTTATCCCTAGTTTTGATCTCTTTCTCATAATGTTGTAATTAATGACTCTAAATTGAGTTCAATCTTTGAGAAACCCTACTTACTGATTCTAATGATCATTTTGAGACACCAAATAGAATTTGACAAAATAAGAGTTAGATATAATCTCCTTAACTCATTACCCTAGAATATGAATCATATACGTTGAAATAAGGATTACTCTTTATATGATGATGATTAACCTTAACCTAGCAAACCACTTAATCATATGTCTAACCATGAATCTCCCTGATCTAATTTTGAGTCCAATGACACTATTTCATATTGAAAATGATCTATATATTTGAATGATGATGATAATAATTAGGGTTGACATATGTTCCTAAATATACCTAGGTAGGTCATCTATTCTTGAAACATGCTTGATATTGGAATAAATGTTAGACTTTTGGAAATATTGTTGATGACCTAACCTTAAGGTAGAGATAGGAAAATGTAACCCTAATCTCAAATAGTGAAGCATGATTCTTTAAAACTATGATCTTGATCCTTGATCCAATATTTTGATCTAGGATCTAACTCAAGGGGTTGATCTACTCTTCTTGGAATCTATACTCCAAATACTCATTTAGAGAGGTATTGTATTATATAACTCCTTCTTGATTGTAATGAAGATACTTTTATGTATCTCTTAATGTATACTTGGATATTTACTTGGATGAGCTACTGTTCCCTATGATTAGTCTTCTATTTTTCTATACTATATTTTGAAAAACATGAAAACATAAATTGCATGCCCATTATGACTGTCGTTATATTGATCATGATGATGATATTGATAATGTTGATAATGTTGATATTGAGTGCAACAACCCCCTCATTTGGAGGTGGGACTTAAACATTGGCCTCCTTTTTTCCTATAGTGAGAAGGAGCCTAGTGACCTTCCCTATCGCATTGGGGTAACAGAGTCACACAAAATATATAAGCATGTTTATTTGATTACATCATAATGGGAACTCATAATAAAAATTGACTCGTTGAATAACAAACATTTTGTCGAATGATATTAGTTTTGAAAATATTTTGTTATTCTTTTGAATATAATTCCTTCCAAGTATACTCTTTTGTTATAAATCATTTTACTTGATTTTGATAGCGTACCGTGCAATTGCATGATTGTGTATAGATTTTCTTGATTTTAGGCAATAAAAATGGAATACTAAATAAGATTGCTTCCACACTCTACATACTCGAATGACAAAGACAAATCAGATATATCTCCATATTGGGTTAGTTGTTCTTTAAATATCCAATTTTTTTATTATTATTTTTTTATTGTATATGCCGGTGTGTTAGATCCTATCGAGCCACTCAGGGAAAGACACTTCAATCCTTTTTCTACTATCTAGGAAGTAGGATTGGGATTGGGGTAAGAACGGTTCTGTGACACCCTTTCTTAGCATCAGTCGTTGAGTCATATAGGGTGAGTCTCATTGTCGCCGACATTAAGTGCTAGATAGCTTCAGTGTCCCTTTGACCATGAATTTTGGTGTCTTGGTTTTGCATCACCCACTGGGGATGTTTCTCAAGCTTTCAAAGGATGGTTTTTAGGTGTCTTGTATACTTTGACCGCCAATTGTTCTTTTCCACACTTTCCCTTCTTATTTAAATAAACTAGCATGTCGTTGGTCCTCTCTTTCATGCTACCGGCTCACCACCTTGGTATGGCCTCGTGATGGTTTTTGTATCGTCTTATAATTTGTTTTTAAGGTCCTCCCTTGGTTTTGGTTCTCCAGTTCTGCCTCAGCCATGGCCGAAGCTGTTCGTGAGCTTTAGTGCTCACCTTGTCTTGAGAGAGGGCTCACTAGATCCGTTTGAGGTGAGGAAGCCATCTAGAGTCTTAGTTGCTGGCAAACGATCACCCACATCAAGATGTGTCCTGAGGTAGAACCTCGAGGGAAGGCACATCGCTATGGATCACCCAGGAAGAAACCAAGACAAAGAATGACGATGGTGCCCTCATAGGGTTAATTAGATTATCATTTGCACAAGGGAAATATCAGGTTTTTCTCTATTTTGTTTTATTCATCAGCGGGACCAATGATGCAAGCTCCTATGCTAGTTGGTGAGTGTTGATTGGCCTAGGTCAAAATAGGCAAATGTTCATTTGTCTGATGATTTAGATCCTGATGTACATGTGGCTTTTTCTGAAATTTTCATTGGTATAATTTCAAATATTCACTAGAAATCCTAGGATGCTTTAAAAAATATGGATAAATAGTCACTGGAATGGGTTTTCCTAGAGGAACACAATTTTTTTATTTTCAAGTCATGATTTTTCTTTTATTTAGATGTTTTAAGTTGAAACCCTAATTTGGATTAAGAAACCCTAATTATGTACCACCTATGAATAAGGTGATCTAATATGACCTAGTTTTCTTGAGTTAATGATGTTAATAAGTGATCCTAACCCTAATGCACTCAAACCCTAATTCACCCTAATTAAATCTAGGATCAATACAATGTATTGATTGATGATGTTCAATAATTTTGAACAGGTGATTAGGGTCTAATCCAGACAAGAGAAGCATTGACCTACATTTGACATAAGGATTAGAGAAAAAATCTTAGGATCATCATTACTCCAAGGTAAATGGGTCATGTAGCTGAGAACAAGTACTATTGGTTGTCTGCATGTTAAGTATAAAGTAGACATTATTGTTTCCATTTTAATGTTTTAATCATGTTAACTAAATCACTACATCATGATTGCTATATGTTATATCCTATGTTTATAATATTCACTATGATTACAGCTAATGATTAATGACTCATGAAAATCTTGGTAATGATAAAGATGGAGAAATCCCATCATCTTTATGATATCATGCTAATAGGGAGAAATCCCATCATGTTAAGTTCAAGAATCATGATTATGTTATATTAATGTCATGTTTATGATCAAGTTAATTGGAATTGAAATAGTCATTATATGCTCCCAAATCATGGACCTCAGGGTGTTGACAAGGGCTTTCCTAGCATCAAGGGCTTTCCTAGCAATCATGTGCTCCCAATAGGGCATCTTAGAGGGATGCATACATTTAATTTTCACTTCTTCATGTAAATAATGATTCAAGAATGTTTATAGTTAATTCA
Source organism: Alisma plantago-aquatica (assembly GCA_963693085.1). NCBI lineage: Eukaryota > Viridiplantae > Streptophyta > Magnoliopsida > Alismatales > Alismataceae > Alisma > Alisma plantago-aquatica. Next base: position 1,342,659,426 of record OY856412.1, on the reverse strand, counting down.
TGTCAACTTTTTCTTACATGTCAAGTACACTATATTTCTTTTATGTTATAATGTGACATTATCATTCATTGATGTGTTGTTTTCCCCCTTCGCATGGCTGGGGACAAGATGTCCGAATGAATTGGATTAAGTAAGGACTCAAGAAAAGCAAGCAAGGACTATAAGACCTTCAAGAGCTAATTGGTGGGGTGCCATCCATACTAAGCGATCCAATTACATAGAGATATTTACTTTCATGTTTAGTTTTTCATGTATACAAATGTTTAGACATGTTATAGAACTCAACTATAGTTTCCTGTGTAAAGATCGATGTATGAATCTCAATGGTGATTTATGTATTTATTTGATATTATAATATTAATGTGACATCCCCCTTCAAGATGAAAGCTTCCACTCAATTATGTTTTATATTAAAAAGGTGGGGTGTTATAGCACAGACACAAGGGAAGAAAGTAGTATGAATCTGGATAATCTATCTTCTCAAACTCATCGTCTTATCCTTCGTAATGGAACTCTCTATCGGCTGGAGAATGATGTGTGGGCAAGATGGCTCCTTGTTCCCATAACGATGGGTTCTTTTACCTAAGATGGGCGAGACTAGGGGACCTGGTCTCATGGATACCAGTTCATCCATAAGAAATGGAGGTAGGTAATGACTATTTGGTCTTGAGTCTGGGTGCAACCTATCCCTTCCACTAACATGTGCCCAAGTATCCTTACTCATGGGTTAGTTGTTTCATGCAGGTGACATCAAAGACTCAAGAAGGTTGTTGATTGCTTATATCCTCTAAGAGAAATACGTTATACCTCTGACTTCCAAGGATTACAACTCCTATATCGTAACTCAAGATATCATGAAATATTAATACAACCTTGACAACACTTAATCTAACTTTTGACCCAAAGCAATTCCATATCATTTATATGGCCACCTAAATGAACTACTCAAAGAGATTGTGTTCCTTATTAAACAAATAAACCTTTAATGCTCACTAATTTCCAATGAATCTCTTTAAACCTAATATGGTTGTGATAATTCATGGGTTATTTCTCATACATTAGAATTTACATATATCAGCAATGGATGTATTACCACATTATGCTCTATTATATCAACAAATGATATTCATCATCATTGAGCTCTGTTAGGTGTCTTGATCATCATTTGTATCTCTAATGACACCCTTAGATGAAATGAAATGGATAGCTAATACCTAAATTTGAGTTCAACCATGTATGAAACATGCATGGATTTTCAATCACTATATTGTGTACTAACTCTAAAAACCAGGTTCATCACATCATTCACACTTCTTCTCCCTAGATGGGTATTCTAGTTTCTATCAGGTACTTATCTACCCAGATGACTAGGAAAAGACCATGTTCACTTGTATCTACGGGACATACACATTCCATCGTATGCCCATCCACTTTTTAAAGGTGTATGTCAGCTATATTTTATGATCTGATAAAGGAGATTATGGAGGTCTTCATGGATGACTTCTCAGTTTGTAGGTCATTATGTCGGATATATTTTCTAATTTGATAAAGGAGATTGTGGATATCTTCATGGATGACTTCACAGTCTATGGGTCATCATTTTAAGATTATCTAAAGAACATGTAATATCCACAGTTTTGTGAAATTGAATTATGTAAATGAATTGATTTGTAAATTCCTCAATAGTAATATTGGTAGAATAATAACGTGAAACGTTTTGTGGCATGGGTTCTTGTGGAAAAAGATAAATAAATAGAAGGAACTATCACATAAATAAAAGTTAATGGTAGTTTGAGATGTTGGTTTGGATGACTAGTTGAATTTTGAGCACAAAATTCCTATAAAATGGAAAGGATGTTATTACCTAGTTTTCCCCATATTTTAATATATTTGTTTAAAATTTATGTAATATGAAGGGCACATTAGAAAGATGGTTCTCTATGTGTTTTATTTGGAAATTGTGGTTTGGAAGTGCAAATACTCCATATAGGATATGATAGATTTCGTGTAGTTAATTGTTTTCAACAAACCATTAATATATTTTAGACAAAGAAACAGAGGAAAAACCAGTAATAAAGAAATAAAAAAGGTAGTTCACAATGCATGTTTTAAATATGGAATTATGTGTAATACTCTAGAAAAGAGAGTTTTTGGGCATAAAATGAAGAATGTTGACTTTGTTAATTATTTGACAACTGAAATATAAAACAATATATAAGTTTACAAAAGAAATTAAAGTATATGGTATGTTAGATAATTAAAAGAGTAATTATCTAGATATTGTTGGAAACACAATGTTTGAGATAATAATTAGTATTATTTTGATTTAACTCTTGGTAAACTAGAAATTAATGAGGAAAGAAAGAGAATTCTAGAAATTGGGAGAAAAATGAGATTCCAGGAGATAATTGTATTATCTTAAATAATTTTAAAAAAGGAGCAAGTTTTGTATGGGAAAGACATACCAATAAATCCTAATTAATAAATATGAATGTCGAAAGGTTTTAATGAATTTATATGGAATGGGGATAATTGGTTTAAAGGATATACAATGAAGAGAGATAAAAGAATAATCTAGAACACATAAGAAAATTAGCCAATAAAGTGCCATATGATTATATGTTTTTCTTAATGGCTAATTTTTGCCAAATCCAAGTCTCAATAAAAATGTAGTGGTGTCTCTTTGTGACCTTTGGATTAATAAGAATAATAGCCAAGAGTTCAATAGAAAGAAATGAAGTAGGAATGTGTTCTCTCCTAAGATTTTCCCTTGTTTTCCCATACTATTAGTTGTCGAATAAAAGAATATCCATTAATGTTTAAGAAAGGAGGTAATGGTATGCCTTGCCTTTTTGACATCTTGCTTGTTCTCTAAGGAAAGAATGAAAAAGAAAAGAGAAGGGAGTGGTGTATGTATATATATATATATATGTGTGTGTGTGTAGATCCATGCACAACCCAACCTTCTCCCTTCTATCATATCTCTTCCTCTATAATGCTCAATATCCAACCCACCCATTGCTACTCTCCAGTTTCATCTAGGGTTGGCATCACACCAACGTGAAGAATGTGTAACCAGTTCCTAATCAGAGAATCCTTCCCAACCGACAATACTAGATCTTGACCAGACAATGAATATCTTTCCCATCTTTTATGTTCAAACATAATGCCGATGCTCTTCTAAAACCCCCTCCTATGACACCTATCTGATCTACCATATTTTCTCCATCGTCTTCCTCAGCACAAATGTCATATTTTTTGAAAACAACCGACGCTACCCGGTAGGGATTCTATGAGTCGACTTAGGCGACCAATGGACAATGACCGAAGATTTCTAGGTTGCAAGGTGACTTCCATGGTAATACCCACACGAGACACCTCTTGCAGTAGGCAGTGTTCTTGCAACGAGAGACCAATCTAAAGGTCTTGCCGCTGGGTAGGTTCTGATGAAGAAGGAGCATGGTCATCTTGGGTGGTGGTTGGGACTCCAGGATGGTGATGATGGTCAAAAGACTCAAGGTGGAGCAAGAAGAGGAGCACAACCACTTTGTATCCCGGTGCATGGACGACCTGTAGACCTGATACCCTATCAGGTGGCGTATAGGCATAGAGGAACAAACAAACATGGAGAATTTGAGGGAGTGTTCCAGTTAGTGGAAGTTTGTTCAACCTACTAAATAAGATCTTTGTAGTCAGTCAAAGATGAACCAATGGCATGAACAACACCCCCAATATAGTAGGGTAGCGTTGGCACTCACCAATGAGAGGGCACTACGTGGCCCCACACTTAAGGTATGAATTAATATTTTGATTAATTCATAGAAAATGCTAGATTTATCTGAATATAGACAGCCTATATGTCAAGTTGATCAAAAAATGATAGGAAATACATAATAGAGTTTCGGTACTTAATTATACTTCCAATTCCAATAGTAGTGCAAATATGGTTTTAAGTGGCGATTAGTGCATAAAAACCCTAGCGTAATAACATGTTGAATATGTTTAAACCTTTCTTTTATGATATTAGTTGATATTGTGGACTATAATGGTAATCAACATGGTTATGATTATTATGATGAGAAACTAGGTTTTATGGAGTGGATGATCCTTAACATGTGTAATTACGATCTTGAACAACAATGATGAAACTTGTTATAACCTTAATGTAACTAATTTGATATAAGTGTTTCTAATGCAATAACATGGTAGATATGATCATCATGGAGGAATCTAATATGGGTTAGGGTTCTTAAGTCAATTATTTAATGAACATGGGAATTGGAGTATCAAGCATGACTCTAATGATAACTCGATAACAAGGAAACCTAAACCTAGATTAGGACCCCAGTAGAGTCTAATCTATTTAATGTGACAGTGACACTTTAGGATTTACATACATGCGAATCTAATATGATTTCATGGATTCATCTTTGTTTTCTGGATTGTTTGAACATAATTTAAGTGTAATCTTCATGATAATCTGCATGGCTCACCATCAAGGTATGTGGTTATGCCTAAGACTACACACATTAGTTTGTCTATGTTCTTTGAGGATCCTCAAATGGATAGAAAATACATGATTTCTTGTTTATTTATTTCCTACAATCTATAAAATCACTATGGATATCAGATTATATGCTTATAACTTGCTCAAATGCCTCATACCAACTATGGATGTCTAAGAATAGAAAGAATAGACATAGAGATGAATAAACCACACCACAAATTTGTAAGGTCATATGAGGCATCTAGCTCCAGATTGAGAAGGTGGTTGACCAACATGGAATCTATCTCTAGATTGAGAAGGTGGACGGCCGACATGGCATGTAGCTCTAGATTGAGAAGGTGATCTAAGATCCACTGCATGGGAAATACCCTAAAAGGGTATCCCAAAGATTGAGCAAAATGGGTTGAGAATTTATGATGAAAATGTTAATTTTGATCCTATAACAATAATTGTTGCAAATATGTTGTTACAACTAGATGCGGAAATTGGTTTTCCCCACATACTAGTATAATTTGTTATACTGGCCAAGTTTATTATTCACAACATTTTAGGTATATGCAAAATTTAAAGATGCTAATAGACATGATAAACTAAATGGAAAGACATGAAGACATTAACCTATGTAAGGAGGATTAGATAGCCATTTAATGAAAAAATTCATCAAACTCTTCAGAAAAGCATTTTTTAACATTATTTAAATTAATGGAAATTATTTGCTATTTTATATTGTTTGGTAAAATATGGATCCTTGGGAAAATATTAGGTGATGAATCAACTTTAAGGCCTTACTTAATTGGGCATTTCCGAAAACTGAGCTTTTTACATTTTGTATCAGAGAGACAAAATTTTCAAACAATATCTAATAGTTTATAGTTTCAAGTCATTTGTAGAAATTATGAGTGAATTATCAAGACAATTTCTAAAGGAAATATGCTTAGAAGGGACCACGACCCGGGGGCTAGCACAATTTACTTTTGCACCTCTAGTCAGAGCGGACCTGTACATCCTGTCTGGACAAAGTTGGATGATTTTTCTCGAGGTAAAATACCTTTAGGTTTTCTCCCCATCTTGATTCATCCACTTTTCCTCCTCTTTTCTTAATGAACACTAAAATAAATTTCTCTTATCATATAAAGTTAGGGTTTTTGATAAGAAGTAGGATTAATACATCCTTCACCAATTTACATGTAATGTGGAATTAAAAATGTACATGTACACATGGAAATAATAATGTACATGCAATAATGAAATAATGACAAAGTAAAGAAAAAATTGGTTTTATGAATTGCAATGGTAAACTCTAGATGGAGCTAGGGTTGGTTAGGAAACCCTAGTGGGTCAAGGGACATGGAAACACTAAGAGGGAGGGTGTAGTGTCTATAACCCAAACCCAAAAACCTTAATCCTGGGAAATTGGGGTAGACAGTGTAAAATGGAAACCCTACACATATGGGTAAGAGTGATTAGAATTAAGAAAAATATATATGTGTTTATGTGACCCAACCTCTCATGGATGAATGTGGAGCAATTCATGCATGATGCATGTGAAAGAATTTGAATATGCATGAGAAAAATAAACAACCAAGGGTTATACATGAAAATGAAAACAAGAATACAACTTGTTCATTTCCCTAATGCTATCATCGAAGGAATGTGTGACAAAGTGGATTTTATCATAATAATGAGATAATTACTCTTTTTACCCAATTTATGTTCACTCATGATCTCAAATCATTTTTCTTGTCTTCATAATCATTGTTGATGCTCAAAATCGAAATATAGTGATCAATGTGAATTTTATACACTTTGAAACCCCACATATTTGATTTATTTGTTACTTTATTCAATAAAGTCAATTGATCCATCCAACTTTATCATTTGATTCTAAAACTTTTTCTAGAGATTCTATACATTTTTGTGAAGCTATGGTCCAAATTGTATCCCATTTGGACATTCCTATAAGTTTCTATGAATTTTGGAAATTTTGTGCTCAAAATCCCTTTATATTGGCCTTTTTCTGATCTTTTCCAAGTCAACAATCCGCTGGCTAAGGCAAGGGATCAACATTACCCTTTGGATTGGCAAGCCATGGATCGCAGCCCGATCCAGCAGGTAGGAGGTCATCCCCTACCTCCCATAATTAGCGTGGAGGAGGCTAAGGGGACCGACACATCCTTATGGCTCGTTTTTGACCCATTTCAAAAAGCAAACAAACTGGAATGTTTCCCCCGCCATTCTGAACCCAAATGACCCTTTTTTTCTCCCTCAATTATGTGCATTTCAAGAGCAACTAAGAGATTTCTCTCGTGGTTGCCACCATGGACGTTGTGGCCATACGACGCCCTAAACCTAGCCTTCTCTAACTATAAAAACCCCACCATGAGACTCAGTATACTCCCACGATCGCAGTCGATGCCTTGAATTCCTCCCTCGTGTGCTCTTCCCCATTCTCCCCTTTCACACCGGCCCTGCTCCTCCATGACGTTACCTCCAGGACATCTTTGGCCTTTCTTCTCCTCGTTCCCTCTCAACAATCTACCGCCACCAAAACAATCGTGAGGGTGTAGCAAGCCTGGACGACATCCTTGCTACCGTCCTTGACACTTCCTGCTCTCCCCTCCCTTAAGCTCCAACGGCCCTCCGTTCCTCCATGGAAACAAGGGAGCGCAGTGCAAGGCGAGCATTGATCTGGGTGACATGCAAGAGAGGGATTGCCCGATAGGGCCGGATCCTCGAACCACATGGTGATTGGGCCTAAAATTGCGGCCCACTTCCTTCTATCCTGGTGAATGTTCTTTTAAATCAATAAATAAAACCCCATTGATATTTTGATCTTATATCATGCTAGGATAATCCAAATAAGGAAAGTAAGTAGTCAATTTTCATTAGAAAATCGAGGGCAATCTAATTGAACCATTTTTAAAACCTGATGCTATATTTATTTCAATGATGTCATTAAACTATGATCTATGATTTTCCAAAAATTATCTAAATGACTCTATTGGTGGTTAATCTTGACTAAAACTTTGAAAAGCCTAATTTTTGACTCTAATGTTCATATTGAGACTCTAAAATCACTCTTGACCCATTAATGATCTATATTTATATTTGTTGACTTGATTTAATTTTAAATATGATGATGACATGTTAATAATATGATTGGCCTGAATCTTGTGGAATATTTTGATCTATCATCCTAATACTTGATGTCTGATATTAATCGAAACTTGATCTAATCTTGAACACCAATGATGCTAGGTATCATGACGATGATCTAGAAATTTTATGATGACTTAGATAATGACCATAAATTAGGGTTAACCATATGATCCTAGAAAACCTAGGTAAGTCATTCACACTCGGATATATTGTACACTTGGAATAATGTTGGACATATTGATATATTGATTATAAGTGAATGACCCAACCCTAAGGTTGACATAAGAAAATTGTAACCCTAATCTCAAATATTGAAACATGATTTTCAAATATCATGATCTTGACCCTTGATCCAAACATTGTATTTTAGGATCTAACTCGAAGGGTCGACCTATTACTAGTTGATCTGTACTCAAAATCCTCAGTGAAAGGTATGCCATTATATAACTCCTTCTGTTTGTATTGAAGATACTTTTATGTATATCTTAACTGTATACTTGGCTATTTACTTGGATGAGCTACTGTTCCCTATGATAAGTCTTCTGTTTTTCTATACTATATTTTGAAAAACATGAAAACATAAATTGCATGCCCATTATGACTGCCCGTATATTGATAATGATGATGATATTGATAATGTTGATAATGTTGATATTGAGTACAACAACCCCCTCCTCATTTGGAGGTGGGACTTGTACATTGGCTTCCTATGTTCCTATGGTGAGAAGGAGCCTAGCGACTTTCCCCATCACATTGGGGTAATAGAGTCACACAAAATATATAAGCATGCTTCTCGAATTACAACATAATGGGAACTCATAATAAAAGTTGAATTGCTTGAAAAACTTGTCGAATAAATGTTAGATTGCAAATTGCTTGTTATTCTTTTGAATATAAGTCATTCCAAGTATACTATGTTGTTATAAATCGTTTTGCTTGATTTTGATAGTGTATCGTGCAATTGCATGATTGTGTCTTGATTTTCTTGACTTTAGGCAATACAAATGGAATGTTGAATAAGATCACTTCCACACTCATACACTCTGATGACAAAGATAAATTAGATATATCTCCATATTGGGTTAGTTCTTTAATTATCCAGTTTTTGAGTTATTTATTTCTTATTGTATATGCTAGTGTGATTGATCTTATTGGTCCACTCAGGGATGAGCACTTCAATCCTTTTTCTACTGTCTAGGCAGTGGGATTGGGATTGGGGTAAGAACAGTTCCGTGACAGTTCGTATTAGAGCTTACACACTCCCATATACTTTAAGTAAATTATTTATCAAGTCTCTTAGACCCAAGAAACCCTAAAGTCCATAATGGTGAAAATTGAGGTGTGTAGGCTCGGGGTCCTGACATAATTTCTCCTATAAGTCTTCACGGTGGCTAAGATCCCCCGCTCTACCTGGCCTTAATTGATCAAAAACTGGACCTAAAGGTTCTCTTGTGAATCCCTAGAGAGTCTTCTAGCATCTCATCTCTTCTTTAAGGACTACCCAACCCACCCATGTAGATGAAGAGTAGGTAGTCTTCTCATCCCATCATGTGGTCCTTCTCATTACCTTTTGCCACATGATGTCTCAATTATGGGTAGCTTATGCATGGGAAAAATGAATATCACTAAATCTTGAAAGTTGATACCATTATCTGATCTGAATTTGAAAACTCGATTTTGATTAATTAATTTTGAAACCAAATACTCAGGTATGATCCCTAATATCATGAACACTCAAATTAGCTAAAACTTGACTATATGCTTCCAATGTTGAGGTAAATCTTTATTTGGTGAAATAAGAATGACTTATAACTTATACCTTATTTTTGATAAGGTCCCTATTTGATTAAGCTCATTTTGTCCTATTGTTAATTAAAACTCAAACATAGCTAAGAAAACTCATATCTTATTTTATACACATCTTGACTATGTTATCAATTGACTAAGTCTGAGACTCACAAAATCATGATGTAAGACCTATGATACAAAAAGTAGTTTTCCTATTGACCATTGATGCCTTTTTGAATCTCAATTTTTATATGATGATGGACTAGATTTTGCACTATTATGCTATAATTCCTCGAATGCCAAATTCAAATCCTCAATTTACAAATTTTATCACTACCTTGATCATGAAAGGAAAGGAATACAAATCTTGACGTTATTGCCCTATTATCTTGAATTTTGATGTTATTGCCCTATTATCATGTTTTGATCATTGATACTCTTTCTATTTGAATAAGCTCAATGGATAATGATCAATGTAAATAATGTGCTAGATTAGGGTAGTAGTTGACTCATGACTCCCCTAACCTAGGTCACATCCCTATTAAGACTACCTCTAAGTTTTCATCCTATTGATTATTTAGAGTTTGGAAAGGTATTCCCTTTTACCCGATTTGGATTGGTTGACCTACGCCTAGTAGGTTAAACCCATAGTTGATACTCGATCTTGAATATTGATTTACTAATGACCTTGACATATGTCAATATTGACTATAGCTTGGGGTTGAATTCCTAGATAGACCTAGGTCTAGATCATTCATCAACCTTGGAAACCATGATAATGAAATTTTGACATGTTGATCAAATATTGCTTGAATATTGTTGCTAGAAATTGAATATAGACGAGTTATCTCCCCTAAGGTCTAAACAGGAATATAAACCCTAGCTTTGGAATTATTATACATATGATCGAATTCTGGACCTATAACTTTTGATGCTTAAAATCTCGACTCTTGATACTGATATATAATATTGTGACTCATGATTATCAGATCTCAATAATGATACAAATGCTATGTTCACATTATTTGGATCAACAGATCATAATATATATATGACTAAAGACTTCCAAATCCCAAATCTTGAAATTTTTTGAAATGACGACTATATTGACTCTCTCAATTTATGACTTAGGGTTTATCCCTCATTAGGACTAGGGTGGAACCTTCTCATTGATTTTGATCTCTAAATAATGATATTGAATATATGATGTTGTCTCAATGTTGAAATATGAAATTTCAAATAATGGATGTATAACCCCACCTAGGCCAATGTAGAGTCAAATACCCTGAGTTATTGGGATTGAAAGTCACCTGGTGCACTTGATTCAAAGACTCTATTTGTTTAACCTAAAATATAACCTCTCCAAATTTGTGATCAATAGTATGCTTTCTATATTTGTGACTCATATAATGACTTTGGACAATATATGTGCTGATCTTGATACTCAATTGCTTGATGATGAAATGGTGTTAGTACCTAGTTGATTATGATAAGGAACATTGAGGACATGATTTTGATTTTATACTTGAGGATAACCCACTATTTGAGGAAATGACTTAGGTTGAATAATCCCAAATTTTGAGGATGTTTTTGAATTTTGGGGACAAAATTCCTTTTAAGGAGGGAAGGATGTGACAAAGTGGATTTTAGCATAATAATGAGATAATTACTCTTTTTACCCAATTTATGTTCACTCATGATCTCAAATCATTTTTCTTGTCTTCATAATCATTGTTGATGCTCAAAATCGAAATATAGTGATCCATGTGAATTTTATACACTTTGAAACCCCACATATTTGATTTATTTGTTACTTTGTCCAATAAAGTAAATTGATCCATCAAACTTCATCATTTGAATCTCAAACTTTTTCTAGAGATTCTCTACATTTTTTTGAAGTTGTGGTCGAAATTTCATCCCATTGGGACATTCCTATAAGTTTCTATGAATTTTGGAAGTTTTGTGCTCAAAATCCCTTTATATTGGCCTTTTTCTGATCTTTTCCAAGTCAACAATCCGCTGGCTAAGGCAAGGGATCAACCTTTGCCTTTGGATTGGCAAGCCATGGATCACGACCCAATCCAACAGGTAGGAGGTCATCCCCTACCTCCTGCAATCAGTAGGGAGAAGGCTAAGGGGACCGACACATCCTTTTGGCTCATTTTTGACCCGTTTCGAAAATCAAACAAACTAGAATGTTCCCCAGCCATTCTGAACTCAAATGACCCTTTTTTCTCCCTCGATTATGTGCATTTCAAAAGCAACTAAGAGATTTCTCTCATGGCTGCCACCATGGACACTGTGGCCATACGACGCCCTAAACCTAGCCTTCTCTAACTATAAAAACCCCACCATGAGATTCAGTATACTCCCACGATCGCAGCCGATGCCTTGAATTCCTCCCTCATGTGCTCTTCCCCATTCACCCCTTTCACGCCGGCCCTGCTCCTCCACAATGCTGCCGCCTGGACATCTTTGGCCTTTCTTCTCCTCATTCCCTCTCAACAATCTGCCACCACCAAAACAATCGTGAGGGTGTGGCGAGCCTAGATGACATCCTTACTACCCTCCTTGATGCTTCTTTCTCTTTCCCCCCAAGCTCCAAGGACCCTCTGTTCCTCCATGGAAACAGGGGAGCGCATCGCAAGGCGAGCATTGATCTGGGTGATGCGCATCAGAGGGATTGCCCGACTGGGCCAGATCCTCGAACCACAGGGTGATTGGGCCTAAAATTGCGACCCACTTCATTCTATCTAGGTGAATGTTCTTTTAAATCAAGAAATAAAACCCTATTGATATTTTGATTTTATATCATGCTAGGATAATCCAAATAAGGCAAGTAAGTAGTCAATTTTCATCAGAAAATCGATGGCAATCTAATTGAACCATTTTTAAAACCTGATCTATATCTATTTCAATGATGTCATTAAACTATGATCTTTGATTTTCCAAAAATTATCTAAATGACTCTATTGGTGGTTAATCTTGACTAAAACTTTGAAAACCCTTATTCCTGACTGTAATGTTCATATTGAGACTCTAAAATCACTCTTGACCCATTAATGATCTAGATTTATATTTGTTGACTTGATTTAATCTTAAATATGACGATGACATCTTAATAGTACGATTGGCCTGAATCTTGTGGGATATTTTGATCTATCATTCTAATACTTGATCTCTGATATTAATCAAAACTTGATCTAATCTTGAACACCAATGATGCTAAGTATCATGATGATGATCTAGAAATTTAATGATGACTTGAATAATGACCATAAATTAGGGTTAACCATATGATCCTAGAAAACCTAGGTAAGTCATTCACACTCGGATATATTGTACACTTGGAATAATGTTGGACATATTGATATATTGATTATAAGTGAATGACCCAACCCTAAGGTTGAGATAGGAAAATTGTAACCCTAATCTCACAAATTGAAACATGATTTTTAAATATCATGATCTTGACTCTTGATCCAAACATTGTATTTTAGGATCTAACTCGAAGGGTCAACCTATTACTAGTTGATCTGTACTCAAAATCCTCGATGAAAGGTACGCTATTATATAACTCCTTCTTGATTGTATTGAAGATACTTTTATGTATCTCTTGACTATATACTTGTCTATTTACTTAGATGAGCTATTGTTCCCTATGATAAGTCTTCTATTTTTCTATACTATATTTTGAAAAACATGAAAACATAAATTAAATGCCCATTATGACTGCCCGTATATTGATAATGATGATGATATTGATAATGTTGATAATGTTGATATTGAGTACAACAACCCCCTCCTCATTTGGAGGTGGGACTTGTACATTGGCTTCCTATCTTCCTATGGTGAGAAGGAGCCTAGTGACCTTCCCCATCACGTTGGGGTAATAGAGTCATACAAAATATATAAGCATGCTTCTTGAATTACAACATAATGGGAACTCATAATAAAAGTTGAATTGCTTGAAAAACTTGTTGAATAAATGTTAGATTGCAAATTGCTTGTTATTCTTTTGAATATAAGTCCTTCCAAGTATATTATGTTGTTATAAATCATTTTTCTTGATTTTGATAGCGTATTGTGCAATTGCATGATTGTGTCTTGATTTTCTTGACTTTATGCAATACAAATGGAATGTTGAATAAGATCGCTTTTGCACTCATACACTCTGATGACAAACATAAATCAGATATATCTCCATATTGGGTTAGTTCTTTAATTATCCAGTTTTTGAGTTATTTATTTCTTATTGTATATGCCAGTGTGATTGATCTTATTGGTCCACTCAGGGACGGACACTTCAATCCTTTTTCTACTGACTAGGCAGTGGGATTGGGATTGGGGTAAGAACAGTTCCGTGACAGAATGGTTGAATAAAGAATACTCCCAGGGAGTTGACATGCTTCCCCCAGTGAGTGGGTAAGCTATTGAGACTACCCCCAATGAGTGGGTATGCTACCCCTAGCGAGTGGGTATGTTATCGAGATTATCTACAGAGAATGAGTATGCTACCCCCAGCGAGTGGGTATGCCATTGAAATAATCCCAGTCAATGAGTGTGAGGAATGAAAGGAGACCACCCATGAGAGTGGGTAGATAATTTAGAATACTCCCAACAAGTGAGTATGGAAACCCCAGCGAGCGGGTATACCAAAAAGACTGGGGAAATAAAGGTTGATAAGGTATTATATAAAAATAAGTAAATAAGTGAGGTACTCAATCATCCATGCTTATGTGCATGTGGAATAAGGTATTACTGAGAATTTTTTTTAAGAAACCTTTGAATAACACATTTTATGAATGTAACATGCCCAAGCCCTGTATCAATCTCTGGTGGGATAAGCGATCATGGGGTGAATAGAGTCATCACATGGGAATGACTAATGTCCACTACATGGATGAAAATCCTTATAGAGGGTTCCCCATAAAGAGGCTCCCCCTTAGAGAGGGCACACCATTGAGAAAAGAGGATAAGGGTGGTGAGGCTAAAACCATAAATGCTTAATTTAGGTTGCATAAAAAGAATGATAATATGAAACCCTTAGTTCAACTGTAAAGGTATATGTCACGACCTAGGGTGGGTCAACCCAAGAGTGGAAAAAGGATCTATTGGGGAGGCAAAACCTTAGATCTCGGGGTTAGGATGTGTCTAGAGAGCCTGACTTCCTCCTATGAGCCAAAATGGCACTTTGGGATAGGACCTTCCCTATAAAGGTAAGTTGACTAAGTCAAATAAAAAATGAGGTAACCGTAAACTATCACGTAGAGGGTGGAGAATTAAGGATATAAAATATGAAAGCACATTTATTGAGTATGATTCTTTGAACCCATGTATGCCATCTCCGAGGAACATGAGGACAAGTCACTATGAAAGTGGATGAAAATACGAGACCGAGCCTGGAAGAGAAAGTTGTACTTAGTAAAATGAGGGATATAGAGTGAATAACGAACATCATAAGAGATGGAGAAAATTCGATTTAAAGAATTATATATGATAGTAATGTTCTTGACAATGATTAAAGTTGTTACATCTCAAAGGAACCCTTGGGAAGGGTAGAGCCCAAGTCAATCCTAAGGTTAATTATGGAGTATTAGAGGTACATAGGACTTATGGGATTAGGAGTTGATTGTTCCCTAAATGCATAAGACCATCAGGTCAAGGGGTAACAACAATGTTTTCCCGAGGTCCATTTCTCAAGAGATTATCTACCTTCAAGGTGTGCATGTTTCCCCATGGATGAATGTGACATGCACTCCCTAGATGCATAAGGATTAGATCACTGAAAAAAGTACATATACCCCTAGAAACCTCAAGCAAGTGGCTAAGACCCATAATAAATGAGATGTAAATGTAAAATATACAAAGAAGTCATGTAATAATGAAATATTAATAGGGGTTGTGCACAAACTCAAGAGTAAAAAGGCATTTGACTTCATGAAATATAACAATATTGTCTAATTAAAAAGTATGTATGGTTTGGAGTGATGTTTAGAATAATTCAACCTAAAATGTTGGGTTTTTAGTCAATGTGTGAGTACACCATATTTTCTCTTGGAGTGGGATGAATATTATAGTTGGTTTGTAGTGAAGTTCTTAATTCATCCCATTATGAGGGAGAGAAATTGGATAGAAACATGTTTTTCTTAACATTGACCTATGATAATGAATACCTTAAGTTGAACTTAATGGAATAATCTAGGGTTGGAGGTGTTTCCTCACCCTTATGTGGGAATAAATGAGTATTACGTTGAAAACCTAGGTGAGAAGGGAATCACCAAATGAAAATGTAATCTTTAAGTGATTACATCATTTATATACTAAGGATCTAGATATACCTTTATTTGAATTAGGGTACAAATATTAGTAATAATATGTGGAATTTGCATATCAATAAAAGATGTTGAAGAAAATCTATGTAGGGTTGCTAACCCTAAGTTGGCAAATTAAGTTGAGTAATCTTTCATCTTTAGATTACTAGGTGTGAATTTTGGGGGCAAAATTTCTTTTAAGGAGGGGTGAATGCAATATCCTCAATTTTGTGAAATTTAATTATATAAATGAATTGATTTGTAAATTCCTCAATGGTATTATTGGTACAATAATAATGGTAAACACCTTGTGGAATGGGCGATAATGGAACAAGATAAATAAATAGAAGGAAATTAACACATATATAAAAGTTAATGGCATTTTGAGATGTTGGTTTGGATGGCAAGTCGAATTTTGAGGACAAAATTCCTATAAGAGGGAAAGGATATTATAACCTGGTTTTTCCCATATTTTAATATACTTGTTTACAAAAAAATTAATATGAAGGACACATTAGAAAGCTGGTTCTCTATGTGTATTATTTGAAAATTTTGGTTTGAAAGCGAAAATAATCCATATTGGATGGATTTCGTGTAGTTCACTATTTTCAACAAACCATTAATATATTTTGGACAAATAAAGAGAGAAAAATCAATAATACAGAAATTACTAAAGGTAATTCACAATGGACATTTGAAATATTGTATTATGTGGAATACTCTGGAAAAGAGAGTTTTTAGGCATAAACGAAGAATTTTGACTTGGTTAATTATTGGACAACTGAAATATAAAATATTTAATTAAGTTTCTAAAAGAAAACAAAGTATATGGTGTGTTAGATTATTAAAAGAGTAATTATCTAGCCATTGTTGGAAACACAATGTTTGAGATAACAATTAGTATTATTTGATTTAACCCTGGGTAAACTGGAAAATAATGAGGAAAAAAAGATAATTCTAGAAATTGGGAGAAAAATGAGATTCTGGGATATAATGGTATTATTCTAAATAATGTTTAAAAGGAGCAAGTTTTGAATAGGAACGACATACCAATTAACCCCAATTAATAAACATGAATGGGGAAAGGTTTTTATGAATTCATATGGAATGGGGATAATTGGTTCAAAGGATATACCATGAAGAGAGATAAAAGAATAATCTAGAATATAGAAGAAAATTAGCCAATAAAGTACCATATAATTATATGTTTTTATTAATGGCTAATTGTTGCAAAATCCAAGTCTTAATAAGAATGTGGTGGTGTCTCTTTGTGACCTTTAGATTAATAAGAATAAAATCTAAGAGTTTAATAGAAAGGAATGAAGGAGGAATGTATTATCTCATACAATTATTCCCTATTTTCCCATAATATTAGTTGTTGAATAAAAGGATATATTTTAATGTTTATAGAAAGGTGGTAATGGTATGCCTTGCCTTTTTGACATATTTCTTGTAAGCCAAGGAAAAAAATTAGAAGGAAACAAGATGGGAGAGGTATATATATATATATATATATATATATATATATATATATATATATATATATATATATATATATATATATATATATTATGTGGAGATCCATGCACAATCCAACCTTCTCCCTTCTATCGTATCTCTTCTTCTATAATGCTCGACATCCAACCCACCCCATGCTACTCTTTGGTTTCATCTAGGGTTGGCATCACACCAATAGGAAGAAGGTGTAACCAGTTCCTAATCGGAGAATCCTCCCTAGTTGACAATGTTGGATCTTCACTGGGTTGGGGGGGGGCTCTTTTCCATCTTTGTAGTTCAACCAAAACACCAATTTATTTCCTAGAACTCCCTCTAACATCTATATGATCTACCGTATTTTCTTCATTGCCTTCCCACTACACAGATGATAGAGTTTCCAAAAACAACTGATGCTACCCGATAGGGATTCTATGAGTCATCTTAGGCTGCTGATGGATAATCATTGAAGATCTTTAGGTTGTAAGGTGACCATTGTGGAAATGCATGTACGAGACACCTCCTAAAGCAGGTCGTGCACTGGAGATGAGTGGCCAATCTAATGACTATGTTGTTGGGGAGGTCTGGATGAAGAAGGAGAGCTGCTAACTTGGTTGGTGATTGGGACTCTAGGATGCTGATGATGGTTGGAAAAATCAAGGTGGTAGAGGCATAAAAGGAAAACTACTTTTCATCCTGGGGCATGGACAACCTAAAGACATGACACCCCAACGTGTGGCGTACAGGCACAGAGGAATGAACACGTGCAAAGAAGGAGAGGGGGTGGTCCAGTTAGTGCACGTGGGTTCAACCTAGTGAACCAGATCTTTATAGCCGGTCTAAAGATGAATCGAGGGCATGAACCACAACCCCAACTTAGTAGGGAGACGTCGGCACT
Source organism: Alisma plantago-aquatica (assembly GCA_963693085.1). NCBI lineage: Eukaryota > Viridiplantae > Streptophyta > Magnoliopsida > Alismatales > Alismataceae > Alisma > Alisma plantago-aquatica. The sequence goes on along the minus strand of OY856412.1, from coordinate 1,342,641,266 downwards.
CACAAATGAGAGGACGCTATGTGGATCCCACTTAAGGTATGAATAAATATTTTGATTAATTCATAGAAAATTCTATATATATTCAAATATAGCCAACCTATATATCAAATTGATCCGAAAAAATTAGATGGACTTAAATAAAATAGTTTCATTACTTAATTAAACTTATAATTCCAAAAGTAGTTCAAAATGAGTATAAGTGGTGACTAGGGCATGAAACCCTAGTTTTGAATATTAACATGTTAAATATGTTAAAAACCTATCTTTTATGGTATTATCTGATATTGTAGACTGTAATGGATATCTATCATGGTTATGATGATAATGATGAGAAACTAGGTTTTCTAGACTAGATGATCCTTAACATGTGTAATTAAGATCTTGAACATCAATGAATCAACTTGCTATAACCTTAATGTAACTCATCTCATATAAGTGTATCTAATGCAATAGCATGGTAGATATGGTCATCATGGATACACCTAATATAGACTAAGATTCTTAAGTCATTAAATTAATGAACATGGGAATTGGAGTATCAAGCAAGACTCTATTGATAACTCGATAACAAGGAAACCTAAACCTAGAATAGGATTTGAGTAGAGTCTAATTTATTTCATATGATGGCGACACTTTAGGATCTACATACATGTATATATAATATGATTGCTTGGATTCATATTTATTGATTGGATTGTTTGAACATAATTGAAGTGTAATCTCTAGGGTAATCTGCATGGCTATCCATCAGGGTATGTGGTTACGCTAAGACTATCGACATTAGTTTGCTGATGTTTTTCGAGGATTGTTCAATGGCTTGCAAATAAATGCTTGCTTATTTATTTATTTCCTACAATCTATAAAGTCACTATGGATACCACATTATATATATTTTTATAAGTTGCTTGAACCCCTCATACCAACTCTGGAAGTCTGAGAATAGACAGAATAGTCATAGAGATGACTTAGACCACACCACAGATTTGGATCAGAATGTGAGGAACCTAGATCCATATTGAGAAGGTGGCTGACAAACATGGCATCTAGCTCTAGATTGAGAAGGTGGATGACCAACATGGAATCTTGTTTCAGATTGAGAAGGTGGCCTAACATCCACTATAGGGACAAGACCCTGAAAGGGTATCCCAGAGTTTGAGTACAAATGGATTGAGAATTTATGATGAAAATATTAATTTTGATTATATAACAATAATTGTTATGAATATGCTATTACAACTAGATGCAAACATTTTTCTTACCCTACATACCAATATAACTTGTTATACTGATCTTGTTTTTTTATTGATGACGTTTTTGGTACATGCAAAACTTAAAGACACTTAGAGACATGATAAACCATATGAAATGACATGAAGACATTAACCTATGTAAGGAGGATTAGCTAGACTTTTCTTCTCTATGAATAGTTCAATGATAGAATCTTCAGAAGAACATTAATGTAAATTATTTGCTATTTTATATTGTTTGGTAAAATATGGATCCTTGGGAATATATTAGGTAATGGCTCAACTTTAAGGCCTTCCTTAATTAGGGGTGCTGAAAAGTGATGTCGTTAAAGAACCTATCTTTCGTCCTCCAACGGTGCAAAGAAAAGCAATTGGTTTTAAATTGGGAGAAGTGCCATTTTATGGTATGAGAAGGGATCATCCTTGGATACAAGGTATCTGAGGATGACATAGAAGTAGATAACATAAAATTAGAGGTCAATTCCAGGCTCTCACCTCCTTCATCGATTTCTTCAGTCTGTAGTTTCTTACGACATGTGGGATACTACTATTGATTATTAAAGTCTTTTAAAAATTACAAAACCACTATATAGACTTCTTGTGAAGGAAACACCATTTATCTTTGATGAAGATTGTCTCAAACCCTTTCTCACTCTCAAGAATGCCTTAACTTCCGCACCCATTATGCATGCTCTAGATTGGGATCTCCCTTTCAAACTAATGTGCGATGCTAGGGACTATGTTGTTGGAGCTATCCTAGGACAAAAGAAGAACAAGAACCACCATGTCATATATTAAGCTAGCAAAACCCTTAATGAAGCTCAAGTCAACTACACTAAAAGAGAGAAGGAAATGTTTTCCATCACCTATGATTTCAGTGAATTCCGGTCATATTTGTTAGGAGGAAAGGTGCCAATATATACAGATCATGGAGCGATAAAGTATCTCATGCAGAAAAAGGACACTAAGCCTCGACTCCTCAGATGGGTCCCCTTGCTATGGGAATTTGACCATGAAATTGTCGGCAAAAAAGGATCTGAATATGTGGTTATTGATCAACTTTCTCACATATGAGTTGAAGAGGATGGCCCTCTCCCTATAAATGATTCTTACCAAGATGAATCCTTATTAGTCATCCACACAGTAGACCACGTAACACCATGGTATGCCAATTTGTATAATTACCTTACATGCTAACAATTGCCCCCTGAGATGACATATAACCAAAAGAAGTTCTTTTTGGACCTGAATAACTACTATTAGGACTATCCACTTCTATTCAGAAAATATGTTGCAACATTTATCATCATTGTGTTGATCATGACAAAGTTTGTTTTATTCTAGAAAAGTGTCACACAACCCCCTATGAAGGACTTTTGGGTGCTGAGAAGACTTATTCGAAAATTTCAAACTCTGGTTTCTATTGGCCAACTATCTTTAAGGATTCTCATGCCTTTACCAAATAATGTGTTGTGTGCCAACACGTTGGGAACATCAGAATAAGAAATGAAATGTTGTTAGTTGATTGGATTGAGGTTGAAATATTTGACATTTGGGGAATCGACTTTATGGTACCTTTCCCACCATCTTTCAGAAACAAATACATACTAGTAGAGGTTGATTATGTTTCCAAATGGGTGGATGTTAAACCATCACCCAATTGAGACTCCAAGATAGTCATGCACCTATCCATGAAAATTATATTCCCAAGGTTTAAAGTTCCTAGAAATGTCATTAGCGATGGAGGTTCCCATTTTATTGAAAAATGGTTTGAAGCACTTTTGAAGGGATATGGAGTAAACCATACAATCTCTACCCCATACCATCCTCAGACTGTAGGCCAAGTGGAAGTCTTTAATAGGAAGACCAAACAAATCCTAGATAAAACTATGGGAAAATCCAGGAAAGACTAGTCCTTAAAACGAAATAATGTTCTTTGGTCGTTTCGAATGGCTTACAAAACACCCATCAGATTGATTCCTTACCATCTTATTTATGGAAAGTATTTTCATGTACATATAAAGTTGGAGTATAAAGCTTATTGGGCAATCAAGGCTCTTAAAAAGGATGTTGAACTTGCCAAAGAAAAGCATTTTCTACAACTACAGGAGCTGGAAGAACTCTATCTACATGCTTGTGAGAACAAGATCTATAAAGAACAGACAAATTTGGGCATGATTTTCACATCAAGCGGAAGGAAATTTCTGAAGGCGAAGAAAGTTCTTTTATTTAACTTTGCACTCTGCCTTTTTCCAAGAAAACTTCATTGTCCTTGGTCCATCCCATTTACAATAATAACTATTTACTCTTCTAGAATGATGTTCATTCACAACAAGAGGTCAGTCACATTTTTAGTCAAAGGTAACCACCTAAAGCGATACTATGAAGATGAACTTATCACCAGAAAGGCAGACATGAATTTTCATGATGCCTCAGATGTTGAATAAGACATCCAAGAGTCAAGCTACATGACTATAACCAAGCTCTACTTGGGAGACAACCCAAGCATCAATCTTTGTTTCACTTTTTCTTTCATTTTTTTATTCTTCGTTCTTTTGTTTTTCTTCGTAAGCACCATCCTTGTAAATGTGTTCCATCAAATCAAGATGGATCACATATTTTCCAAATTATAATTGATTGATGATCACTTCACTATGATCCATTGACCTAAATTCTGATTTGCATTTTATAAACATAAATTTAATCATTTAATCGATATGTCGACACCATCATTGACATCACCATTGACAACCTTGAAATTTTTTAGGCTATCGATTCACTTTGATAATCATTGACAATAGTGTCACAGAACCATTAACCCCAATCCTAATCTCACTGCCTAGACAGTAGTAAAGGGATTGAAGCGCTTGTCCCTGAGTGGCCCGATAGGATCTATCACACTTGCATATACAATAAGAAATAATAACTCAAAAACTGGAGATTTTAAGAATAAAATAACCCAATATGGAGATATAACCAATTTGTCTTTTTCATTGGAGTATTTAGAGTGTGGAAGCAATCTTATTTAGTATTCCATTTGTATTGCCTAAAATCAAGAAAATCAAGACATAATCATGCAATTGCACGGTACACTATCAAAATCAAGTAAAACACTTTATAATAAAAGAGTATACTTGGAATGACTTATATTCAAAAGAATAACAAAGTATTTACAAAACCAATATCATTCGACAAAAAGTTTGTTATTCAACGATTCAATTTTTATTGTGAGTTCCCATTATGCTATAATCAAATAAGCATGCTTATATATTTTGTGTGACAGTATTACCCCAACGTGATGGGGAAGGTCACTAGGCTCCTTCTCACCATAGGAAGATAGGAGGCCAATGTACAAGTACCACCTCCAAATGAGGGGGTTGTTGCACTCAATATCAACATTATCACTATCATCATCATTATCAATATATAGGTAGTCATAATGGGCATGCAATTTATGTTTTCATGTTTTCCAAAATATAGTATAGAAAAACGGAAGACTAATCATAGGGAATAGTAGCTCATCCAAGTAAGTAGTCAAGTATACATTCAAGATATACATAAAAGTATCATCAATAAAATCAAGGAGGAGTTATATAATAGCATACCTTTCATTAAGGATTACGAGTACAGATCATCTAGTAATAGGTCGACCCTTCGAGTTAGATCCTAAAACACAATGTTTGGATCAAGGGTCAAGATAAACATATTTGGATATCATGTTTCAATATTCGAGAGTGAGGTTACATTTTTCTAGGTCAACCTTAGGGTTAGGTCATCCACTTATGATTCATACTATATCAGTATGTCTAACATTATTAAAGTGTCAAGAATATTTCAAGTGTGGATGACTTACTTAGGTTTTTTCGGATCATATGGGTTAACCCTGATTTATGGTCATTATCCAAGTCATCATCAAAATTTCTAGATCATCATCATGATACTTAATATAATTGCAATTCAAGATCAGATTGATGGGTCAAAAGTACACCAAGGGTTTTGCAAGATTAAGATCAATATCAAGATTACTCATTATCCATTATAATCAAGATTGAATCAAATAAATAGATCTAGATCACTAATGATTCATTTTCAAGAGTAGATGATTCAAATAGATTAGATCTAGGTTACAAGATAATCATCAGAGTCCAAATCTAGGTTTTCAAAAGATTAAACATCATTATTGTGCCATTTGATAAACTAAGTAAAAAAGAGCTCAAATAAAGGGATATTAGTGAGCATCATTTCGAATCAGGTTTGAAAAGTATTTTTAATGGGTTCGTTGGATGTTTCTGATCAAAATATACTATTTATTAGAATTATTTGGAGCTAGGAATCAAGAGATATGATTTTTGCAAGATTCATCCATTTATTTGAATTTTGAATAGAGAGAGGTATAAATACCTTATGGAAAAAGGACTCCCCTTAGATTCACGCACGACGAATGACCCAGATTGAGCCACGTAGATGAGGTGGCTCTCTTGGTTCAAGGTCTGCTTTGATCCTTCAATAGGCCAGTTCATACATGATTTACTGGTTCATTTGTGGCTTGGTTGGTCCAATGGGTCGACAGTCTTCCTCCCTAAACCACGGTTCGGGGACTCCATCTCCTCCCGAGCAGGCCTCGCGTGAGCCAAAAACTCAGTGGAGGACCTCACTGGAATGGATGTTGTTTGGGAGCAGGAGGGGCCGGTGGAGGCATCCAAGGTGCCGCCCAGGTCCGTCGTGGCCCCACAGAGGTAGTGGTGGGGGTTATTGAAGGAGAGAGGTCAAGTTTAGATGAATGCCCAAACTGGGTTGTGCGGCGGTGCCGCACATAACAGGAGAAAAAGTGAGGGAAATCAGGGGGTGCTCGAGGCCAAAAGGGATAGCAAGAGCAAGGGTTTTCGTGCGGGATGGCGTTGGCGACCTTATGCGAGGGTTTTTATAGGCTAAGGACTAGGTTTAGGACTAGGGGACTCCTTGGTGGCAACCATGGTCATTGGAGTGAGATGAGAAAGAGAGAGGGTTGTTTTGGCGGCGCAAAGGTGCACAAAACCTAGACAAAATATGGTTCCTTAGGTGTGAAAAAGCCTAACGATGTATTTTGCTCGAATCAAAATTCGAAATGAGGTGCGAGCTGGCCCATATTATCATTTGCCAGTTCTCAGTCTCTCCCCCACAATCAATGGAAGGTAGAAGCCTGACCCACAACCATTGGATCTGGGCCCTTGATCCACAAGTCTCAGATCCAAGGGCTGGGGTTTATCCCCTCCCTTTGCAATGGATCTGTGACATGGAAAAAGCCCAAAAAGGGCAAATAAAGGTATTTTCAATACATCAACTTCAAGAAATCATAGTAAATTGTAGGAATGTCCAAATGACATGAAAGTTTGACCGTAGCTTCACAAAAATGTAGAGAACATCTAGAAAAAGATTGAGAACCAAACTATGATGTTTGATGTATCAATTTTCTTATTTGTACAAAGTAATGAATGAATCCAATTTGAGGTGTTATAATGTGTATAAAATCCACATTGATCACCATATTTCAAATTTAAGTATCAATATTGATTTAGAAACCAAGAAAAATAATTTGGGACCATTAGTGAGAGGGAAAAATAGTAATTACTTCATTATAATGTGAAAATCCACTTTGTCACATCCTTCCCTCGTTAAAAAGGAATTTTGTCCCCAAAATTCAAAAATCCTCAAAAATCGGGATTATTCAACCTAAGTAATTTCCTTAAATGTTGGGGTATCCTCAAGTGTAAAATCAAAATCATGTCCTCGATTTTCAAGAAATCCAAAAATCATAATTGAATTTCCATGTTCTATATCATAACCAAAATTGGTATCAATATCATTTATCATCGAGCAATTGAGTATCAAGGTCAATGCATATATTATTCAAAGTCATCATATGAGTCACAAATATGGAAAGCATCCTATTGTTCAAAACTTTGTAGAGATCATATTTTAGTTCAAACAAATAAAGTTCAAGTGTACAATGTGACTTTCAATCCCAATATCTCAGGGTCCTAGACTCTACATTGGCCTAGGTGGGGTTATACATCCATGATTTGAGATTTCATATTTCAACATTTTGAGACAACATAATAGTTTCAATATCATAATTTTGAGCTCAAAATCAATGGGAAGGTCCCACCCTAGTCCTAATGAGAGCTAAACCCTAAGCCATAAATCGAGAGAGTCAATATAGTTATCATTTTAGAAAAAAAATCAAGATTTGGGATTTTGAAGTCGTTAGTCATATATCTCAATGTACAAATAGTGTGATCATAAGATTTGTATCATTATTCAGATTTGATAATCATGAGCCACATTATCAATATCAAGAGTTGAAAATTTTTGGACATCAAAAGTCATAGGTCCAGAGTTTTGAAGCTAGGGTTTAGATTCCTATTTAGACCTTAGGGGAGATCACTCACCTATATTCAATTTCGAGCAACAATATTAAAGCAATATTCAATCAACATATTAAAATTTAATTATAATTGTATCCAAATTTGATGAATGATCTAGACCTAGGTCTATCTAGGAAGTCAACCACAAGCTATAGTCAATATTATCATATTTCAAGATTGTCATTAAATCAATATTCAAGATCGGGTATCAACCATGGTTTTAACCTATTAGTCTTAGGTCAACCAATCCAAATAGGGTGAAAGGGAAGACCTTTCCAGACTCTAAATAATTAATAGGATGAAAATTTAGAGGTAGTCGTACTAGGGATGTGACCTAGGTTAGGGGACTCATGAGTCAACTACCACCCTAATCTGGCACATTACCAACATTAGTCATTATCAATTGAGCTTATTCAAATAGGGAGAGTATCCATGATTAAATCATATTCCATAAGGTCATTACATCAAAATTTAAGACCATAATAGGGCAATAATGTCAAGATTTTACAAAGTCAATGTAATAGTTGCATTCCTTTCCTTTTATGGTCAAGGTAGTGATATAATTTGGAAATCAAGGATTTGAATTTGGTATTCAAGGAAATAGAGCATAATAGTGTAAAGTCTATGCCCATAATCATGATATCAAAATTGAGATTGCAAAAGGCATCAATAGTCAATAGGAAAACTACCTTTTTTTTGCATCATAGTCTTACATCATGATTTTGTGAGTCACATGCTTAGTCACTTGATAGGATGGTCAAGATGTGTATAAAATAGGATACGAGTTTTTCTTAACTATGGTTGAGGTTTAATCAACAATATAGCAACATGGGCTTAATCAAATAGGGACCTTATTAAAAATAAGGTATAAGGTATAAGTCATCCTTATTTCACCATATCATAATTCGTATCATTTACCTCAAACATAGTAAGCATATAGTCAAGTTTTAGCTAATTTGAGTGTTCATGATATTAGGGGTCATGCATGAGTATTTGATTTCAAGCTTAATTGATCAAAATCGAGTTTTCAAATTAAGGTCAGATCATGGTATCAACTTTCAAAATTTAGTGATATAATTTTTTCGCATGCATAAGCTACCCATAATCGAGACATCACGTGGTATAAGGTCACAAGAAAGGACCACATGAGGAGATGAGAAGACTACCTAATCTTCATCTACATGGGTGGCTTAGGGTAGTCCTTAATGAAGAGATGAGATGCTAGAATACTATCTAGGGTTTCAAAAGAAAACCTTAAGGTCTAGTTCTGGATCAATTGAGTCCAGGTAGAGCATGGGATCTCAGCCACCGTGAAGACAGATCGGAGAAATTATGCCAGGACCCCGAGCCTGGACACATCAATTTTCACCATTATGGACTTTAGGGTTTCTTGGGTGTAAGAGACTTGAGAAATTATTTACTTAAAGTATATGGGAGTGAGTAAGATCTGATACCAACTGTCACAGAACTGTTCTTACCCCAATCCCAATCTTACTGCCTAGACAATTGTAAAGGGATTGAAGCGCCCACCCCTGAGTGGCCCGATAGGATCTATCACACTTCACTACTATAGAAACAGCCTTTGGCGTCAGTTGTTTAACCCCCTTTGGCATCGGTTTCTGAGCGACACCTATGTGGGCGCCGCTAAAGGTCGAACACTTCAGCGTCGGTTTTTTAACAGACGCCTATAACACATATAGGCGTCGGTCTTTTAGTAGATAACCGTCACCAAAAGGGTTCACGCCACAGAAAATGGCGTCATCTAGGACACATTCTGCGTCGGTTATCTAGTAAAAGACCGACGCCTATATGGACTATATCTTCGGTGTTTACTTGGTAACCGACACAGAAAGTGTTGGCGCGAACCCGTTTGGCGTCAGTTATCTACTAAAAGACCGACACCAAACTTCAAGACAACACGGCCATGCTTCCCTACACGGCCGTGTTTAGTACTATAGGCGTCGGTTTTATATGAATAAGCGACGCCTTTTCCACCACGGCCGTGCTTTCCTACACGACCGGGTTGTTTGTAATATAAGGCGTCAGTTTTTATCCAATAACCGATGTTGTAGGTCTTTGCTGACGGTTTTCTGTAAATAACCGACGCCTATATCTATTTTTTTTTTATATCAGTTTGCAGGCCTTCTGTGGCTGGTCAGCAGGATGAGAACCTGCAGTTCAGTTTTCTGAACTGCAGGTTTACGACATCCATTGATATCAACCTACAAACAGGCCACAAACCTGCAAAAGTCCCAAGGAAAATTTCACACAAGTAGATACATTTAGACATGAATTCAATTCTCACATTCACACATATAGAAACATTCAAATACATGTATTAACATTCAGAAATATTCATTTACAAAGTATCATTCATTATCGCTATCAACATCCCAATTATATCTTACAGTGGCCACTGCTTGTATGGCTTTTGCCCATTCTTCTCTTATTTCATTTAATGCTTCCATCATATATGGAGCATGTATATTTTTTAAGGGTTTACCTATAGTGTGGTCAGTTTTAAACACCTGCAAAGAGAATGATGTATATATATAAGTAATAATATAAAAATAAGATTGATATATTTCATACTAACTAATGAGACTATATATAATACCTCATGTATGGTATCGATGTCCAATGCGGCATGTTTGATAATCATCTGCATGAATCGCATCACATAGTATGTGCATGCCCAGCCATTGTCTTGTGTAGCGCACTATAAATTGAAACATACAAAATAAAACAACTAAGCACAATTCACATCAATAATATATACATTGCAGTCAGGACCATTCCTCCAGCCTTTTTGAATGCATCTAAACCCCTACATGTTAATACAACATAGTAAATTACATAAGTAAATAGTAATGTAATAACAGATGTTAACAAATACAAAAATGAAATATTTCTCACCACAATAATGGCATTCTCATTACATGTCCAATTTAAGTGTTTAATGTACTTCCCGCGGGATCTAGATAATAAACGGTGAACGTCCCGGGGACAATAACTAGTAACTCCCAATGTTTACCGCTAGAGGTAAAAAGTTAACAATTAATAACTCAAAATGCACAATAAAAATGGAATTTTCTTAAGTCCAAATTATAAATAAAGTAAACTTACTTGACATTGAATGGAGCTATTATTATCGTCTTCTTTTGCTGACCAAAAATTGTAAAAGCATCTATACAGTATTTCTTGAACATTATCAGAGTCTTTAGCTACCATACTAATCAATGTTGGAATCAAAAATCCCACATGATCAAATGCAAATTGTTTGCAATGATCTTCGACTAAGTAGCTGCAAAACATGTATTATGTATGCATTAATATATAAGAAACCAGACCACCGGATCTTACACAAGCTATATGGATGTATAAACAAGATCTCACCTATCCATGTCTCTATCATTGATGTATTCAGCCAATCATACATAAACAACTCAATAATATCTTGTATAAATAAAGAGTTATCGTATGATTGACCTGCATAATCTGCATCTAAAGAAACAATTATCGGGCACTGTATATTATGTGCCCGTAGCCAACATGCCATTCCCCTACAAGAAGGACCTAACAAGTATGTTGGGTTAGTTGGAACCCAAGTTGGTAATGCGGGAAGTGGAGGTGGAGGCCTAGGTGCTCCTGGTGTCTTCTTTTTAACCTGTATATATAATTTCAGATCAGTTGACATCATATATACACATTAACAGTCTAAATCAATGTAAATTTATCTTACAATTTCAGTAGTGTAGACGACATCTGCTTTGGGCCACAATATGACCCCGCCTTCTGCCTCAGCAAGTGTATCAATATCCGGGTGGGGATATGGCAATGTAGCTTCTCTCCAATCGGGTAACACACGTAATGGGCCCACACGAACGTAGCCCTGTGGCATTGGAGTCCCGTGAAACCTTTCCCCAGGAAGGGACGGGTAAGCCTGCGCCTCTGCAACAACATAGTCTTGTATTCTTAAGCGGCATGGCTTCAATGCCTACAAATTTACGTAAAGAATGTTATACATATATACATATCATCTTGAAAACATATCATCTTGAAAAGACTAGCTACAATGTCATAAACAATACTTACAGCAGATGTTTTAGGCGATGGGACTCCAGGATTACTCGCAGTCTGTGCATCAGGAGAAGAGTGGGTCGCCATAGGCTGATTGGAAGCCTGAGATGCCTCCCACCGCAACAATTCTTCCTTGACCTTCTCAGCAACTACATCATTGACCTTCTTAGCAACAATATCCTCGACTCTCTTATTCTCCTATACATGGATAAAAGAAACATTAACTTCTTATTATTGAATTTCCTTTTGCAGTAACATTCTAAAAAAAGAATAGGTTACCTCTTCTTGAGAAAGTCCCGCTCTGGGTTTGCGCTGGGATGGCCCAAAGAATGCTTTGATGCCCACACCAGCGCCTGCACCCCTAACATGTCCAGGATGCTCTGGGTTACCCAGAGCAACTGTCAATTCATCCCTTGTGCCCTGAGGGATGAACGTGCCTTGTTTCCTCTGCTCGTGTAGCTCCCGCAAATCACCATCAACAAAAATTGGTAAATTAACACCACAAATAATCAATATTCAAACGATTGCTCTAAGAGTTGTATTTTACCATTTTCGCAGCCGCCTCAGCAGTTACGGGCTTCTTTATTTCACCCTTCTTATTTTGCCTCCCAGCTATCCAGATATCATGGCGAGGCATGGGTGTGGCAGACTCCTGAGTAGGAGCAGACTCCTAAGTAGCCGCAGACACAGCATGTAGTCTTTGGCGAACGCTTGCATAGCCTTTTTGACCCATAGTGTGGTCATGCACATTCAGTGCACGCCTTGCTTTTTGTGCGTCATTGAGGGCCTAGTTAGTATGCACATTAATGATTTGGTTAGTATCACTAAATTTTAATCTTGAATAGGTGAATACAATGTATATTAATTAAATTGGGAGTGACACCTAATACCTTGAATTCTTCAGATTTTCTTGAAGCAATAAAATTGTCCCAATCTTGTTTGTCCAAGAAGTTCCATTGTTCAAGGGCTGACTTCTTTTTCTTATCACCCTCTTTTATGTATTCTCTGTTCAGATTTGTCCTATAATTCCTAAGCATCTTTCCAGCGCGTTGCATCACACTTTTACGATGCAACTTCTCATCCAATGCAAACATATTCTATAAAATGGAAATGTTATTAACTAGTATCCAAAATAGAATTGCAAACAATATAATTTGTAATCTACAAAATAGAATTGCAAATAATAATAACTCACACATAAATCCTTCCATATCAAGTCTTTTTTCCCCTGAGGAACTTTATGCCAATTATCATACTTAACACCACAATGGCTCCGAGTGGTACACCCAAGATAGTTTACAAAATTATTGCGGTTCACTCCAATTGCATTTCCTCCATTATCAAACTCCACAACCAATTTGGATCCACTGCCACTAAGCGCTATTAACTTCTTCAACAGAGTGATGCCCCTTTTCTTGTTAAGTGTTTGGTGCTGCGCATCAAGTTGCTCCAGTGATTCAGTGGGTGCATGTGCATCATCAACCTAAAATTTGACAAAAATAAACACACTGAATTAGCCCAATATAGAAATATAAGATATATGACATAATTAGAAGATAATGAATTTTATAGAAATACAGGATATGTTTTTATAACTTACATTGGTATCCTCGCCATGCTCGTCTTGGACAGCATGCTCATCATGGACTTCATGCTCATCATGGTCAGCCATCTGAAAATGTCATTAAAAAGGCAAACATTTAGCATTTGTATTAACTAGAAAAAGGCAAACATTTAGCATTTGTATTAACTAGAAAAAGGCAAACATTTAACATTTGTATAAACATACATGTCTCTAAACTTGTGATCTTTTATCAATTAACAATCCTTCATTGTGATCTCCGCGCACATATAAGTCATCATTAGCTTCAATATTTTGTGGAGTTGGCAACCCAACTGAGAATGGACTGGAGTCATCATACTTATCACAGTACTCTTCTTCATCTATAGGATCTTCAATGAACTGTCTTTTACCATGAAGAACAACCGACCATTTATCATTTGCAGGATCATCGATATAGAATATTTGTTTCGCCTGTGATGCCAATATGAATGGTTCACCCTTCTCGCCAATCTTTTCAAAGTTCACCAAAGTGAAACCCAATTCATCCACTATAACTCCTTTGGTGTTATCAACCCAATTACATTTAAAGAGTGGAATTTTGAAATCTATGTAGTCAAACTCCCAAATGTCTTCAATGACACCGTAATATGACATTTTAGCTTCACGTGGACTCTTATCCTTTGCACTTGCAAAGTACATAGTCGACGCTTGAAGAGTGACCCCACTATTTTGGACGACACTCTTATCATCTTGGCGCTTTGTGTAATATGTGAATCCATTAATGTCAAACCCTTCATAAGACATAACATTCAGTTTTGGTTTAAAGGCAAGGCATTTGATAGTTTATGTAATATCATTTGGTGTTTGAGATAGTTGATGTAAGACTTTATCTTCAAACCACTTAGTAAAAGTCTTATTATGCTCTCTAGCAAGCCACATTGAACTTGCTCGAGGATGTCGTCTCTTTATGAAATTGGTATGTTCCTTGATATAAACACTAACTTCGTCCATATTGTGTAAAATATACAAGTGAGCTTGTTCCAACTGCTCACGGCTGATTACTTTCACCCGTGATCCCAAAATTCCTTTGCCCTCCTCAATATTCTTGTCATTATCAGGAGTGTCATTACCACTGAGAAAGTCATTGCAAAAATCCATAACCTCTCTTTCCACATAACCTTCAATAATACTCCCTTCAGGCCGATAACAGTTTCGAACATCACCTTTAAAAACGCTCATGTATCGTTCAAAGGGATACATCCAATGCAAGAAAACTGGTCCCAACATTTTCACTTCCCTAGTCAAGTGGACATCAAGATGTACCATGATATCAAAGAATGAAGGAGGGAAATACATCTCAAGCTGACATAGGGTAACAACCACTTCTCTTTGCAAATTATTGAGAGTATCAGGGTCAATAACTTTGTTGCATAGACTGTTGAAAAAGAAACAAAGTCTGGTAATTGCAAACCTTACATGCTTCGGCAATATAGATCGAATTGCCACGGGAAATATTTGTTGCATTAGAGTGTGACAATCATGAGATTTAAGACCTATCAAATTCATATCTTTCATTGATACCGATCTACGAATGTTGGATGAGTAAACTTGTGGCACCTTAACATTTACCAAGCATTCACAAAAAGTTTTCTTCTCCTTTCTAGACAACGTGTAACAAGCGGGAGGTAACTATGTTCTTTTATTACTCATTTCACGTAATTATGTTAACTCTGACCTTATTCCCATTTCACGTAGGTCCAGTCTAGATTTTATCCCATCTTTAGTCTTACCTGGTATATTTAACACAGTACCAATAATGCTATCACAGACATTTTTCTCAACGTGCATTACATCGATACAATGCCTGACTGTCAAAGAACTCCAATAAGGAAGATCCCAAAATATTGACTTCTTACTGAATGAAGAATTGTCACTCCGTGTGGCCATACGACATTGTGATTTCTTACCAAATTCATTGACAATGTCTTTTACTCTTGCATAAACAACATCCCCTGGTATAGGTTTAGGTGCACTTCGTTCATAATTCCATCCATTGAATGCTTTGCGCTTCCTACGATACGGATGGAATTTTGAAGGAAACCTTCGATGACCAAGATATACAGTCTTGCCGCCATGTTTTAGTCTTATTGAATCAGTGTTTTCTTCACATATAGGACACGCTTTAGCTCCTTTGACACTATATCCAGACAAATTCCCATATGCTGGATAGTCATTAACAGTGCAAAACAACATAGCGTGCAAACGAAATGTCTCTCTTGCTGAAGCATCATAGGTCATCACACCTTCAGCCCAAAGTTTCTTTAAGTCATCAACCAAAGGTTCAAGATAAATATCGATATCATTTCCGGGTTGTTTAGGGCCCGATATCAACAACGACAACATAATGTACTTATTTTTCATACACATCCAGGGAGGAAGATTGTATATAACAAGCATGACTGGCCAAGTACTATGTTGGCTGCTCAATGTCCCATACGGATTCATCCGATCTGTACAAAGCCCAAGTCTTACATTCCTATCTTCTTCACCAAATTTGGGGTACGATAGATCAATCTTCTTCCACTGTGGGGAATCAGACACATGTCGTAGGATCCCATCATTATTTTTCTTAACATCTGCATGCCACCTCAAATTCTTTGCATCTTTCAGATTTGCAAACAAGCGTTGAAACCGTGATATTATAGGTAGATACCACAACACCTTGGCAGGAGAACCAGTTTTGGACTCCCCCGAAGTCGTCAATTTATACCTTGACGCACCACATTTTGGACAATCTTTCAAATCTACATAGTCCTTCTGAAATAATACACAATCATTTGGGCATGCCTGTATCTTCTTGGCCTCCATTCCCATTGGGCACAACATTTTCTTTACCTGGTATGTTGAGATTGGCAGCTCGTTTCCTTCAGGAAGCATTTCTTTCAACAAAGTCAACAATGAAGTGAAGCTTTTGTTGCTCCATCTATTGTTAGCTTTCAACTTATACAATCTCAACACAACGCTAAGCTTCGTAAACTTAGCACAGCCTGTGTATAATGGTATCTCAGCATCATGCACAATGTTTCTAAAGATAGGAGGTGGATCGGTGTGCTCTACCCTACAACTATCCAACATCGCATCAACGATGTCTGCTGGAACTGGTTCGTTCACATTTACGTCATCGGAGGCAATTTCTTCTTCCACCCAAGCACTGCTATCGACATCTACTGGTTTTGATTTTGAAATCTCTCCATGCCAGTGCCATTTTGTATAGCCTTGTACAATCCCTTGCACATGACATGACTTTTGATTTCCTCACCAGTGTTGACTTTCAAGTTGTTACCGCAATGCCTAGATGGACAGTAGAACCTATCTATAGGTTTTTTCCTATGTTCCTCGGCAAATCTAATAAACTGATCAAGACCAGATATAAACTCTGGGGTGCAACGATTACGAATGGACATCCATGATCTATCCATTCTATGATCAGAGAAAACAAGTATATATTAGGAAAAGATTAGGGTATACACTTACATCCTAAGTGTATAATGTGATGTCATTCTTATATATAATAAATGTGTACCACCTATCCCATCCTTGAACACCGAATCTCACTAGTAAGTGTATAATGTGTATTGGGTTTTCAAGAAAATTTCGGCAGCATTTCCCCACTATTCTCTAAGTACATATGTACTTAGAGAACAAACTGGGAAATGCTGCCGAAATTTTCTCGAAAACCCAATACACATTATACACTTACATCCTAAGTGAGATTAGGTGTTCAAGAACAGTCCCAAACCGGGGACTATCCAAGATTTACTCCTAATGAGTCAATCTTGGACGGGTTTCTAGGCCAACAAACACATTTGATGTCATTCTTATATATAATAAATGTGTACCACCTATCCCATCCTTGAACACCTAATCTCACTAGTAAGTGTATAATATGTATTGGGTTTTTGAGAAAATTTCGGCAACATTTCCCCACTGTTCTCTAAGTACATATGTACTTAGAGAACAAACGGGGAAATGCTACCCAAAGTTTCTCAAAAACCCAATACACATTATACACTTACATCCTAAGTGAGATTAGGTGTTCAAGAATAGTCCCAAACCGGGGAGTATCCAAGATTTACTCCTAATGAGTCAATCTTGGACGAGTTTCTAGGCCAACAAACACATTTGATGTCATTCTTATATATAATAAATGTGTACCACCTATCCCATACTTGAACACCTAATCTCACTAGTAAGTGTGTAATGCGTATTGGGTTTTCGAGAAAATTTCGGCAACATTTCCCCACTGTTCTCTAAGTACATATGTACTTAGAGAACAAACGGGGAAATGCTATTGAAATTTTCTCAAAAACCCAATACACATTATACACTTACATCCTAAGTGAGATTAGGTGTTCAAGAACAGTCCCAAATCGGGGACTATCCAAGATTTACTCCTAATGAGTCAATCTTGGATGGGTTTCTAGGCCAACAAACACAATAATAGATATGTACATGTTAGGGTTTCATCACAATTGATGTTAGGGTTTCATCAATGTTAGGGTTTAATCAAATCAAATTAGGATGCTAGAATGGATTTAAATCAAATTAGGGTTTAAATCAAATCAAACACGGCCGTGGCTGTGCTGGCCTACCACGGCCGTGCTGGGCAGCACGGCCGTGCTGTCCAGAACGGCCGTGCTGCCCAACACGGCCGTGGTAGGCCATTCTTCTCAGTTCTCAGTGAAAGAAGTGGTGAAACCAAGATTTAGATGCAATATTAGGCGAGCAACAAAAACTGACCTCCCAACAGTGGTGGCGGTGAGCGGCGAGCTCCAGGCGGCAGGGCAGGTAGGTGCAGCGGTGGCCGGCGAGCTCCAAGCGGTAGGGCAGACAGACCAAGGAGCAGCGGCGTCGGCGGCAAGGAGCAGCGGCGTCGGCGGGCGGCGGCAAGGAGGAAGGCGGTGCGGCGGCGAGCTCCAGGCGGCAGGGAAGGCAGACCAAGGAGCAGCAGTGGTTGCGGAGAAGGGGGCGCTGCGGAGAAGGGGGCGCGGAGAAGGGGAAGAAGGCAGTAACAGTTGCGGCGGAGAAGGGGGTGTGTCGGCCACGTGGCGGCGCTGTCGTGGAGGAAGAAGGAGCTTTCATGGAGGAGAAATTGGCGGCGTGGTCGGGAGACAACAGAGAAGAAAAGGGAAATCGGCTCGCAATGAAACAGAAGAAAGGGGAAGAGTCGGGCGATCGCGGGATATTAAGTTCCAAAATAGTGTTGGTTGTTTCAAACAACCGACGCCTAAACCTCTTTAGCGTCAGTTGTTTGAACCAACCAACGTCCAATTGGACGATATTTTTCACGAAATTGTTTGGCGGGAACCACTTTCAGCGTCAGTTATAAAAGGTTAACCGACGCTGAAAGTGACACTTTTCGTGCAAATTTTCATCGCGCATAGGCGTCGGTTTCTATCTACATAACCGACGCTGAAAGTGACACTATTTTTTTTGCTCGAAAATTGGATTTCGCGGGCGAATTTAGGCGTCAGTTTGTTATTAACAACCGACGCTGTATTCAAAGCGGTACCCGTGTCTGGCTGGTCTTCGAATATAGACGTCGGTTTGCCTAAATAACCGACGTCTAATAGTGTAGGCGTCGGTTTTCCTAAAGAACCGACGCCCAGAAAAGCGACACTGAATGATGTTTCTGTAGTAGTTCTTGCATATACAATAAGAAATAATAACTAAAAAACTAGAGATATAAAGAATAAACTAACCCAATAAGGAGATATAACCAATTTGTCTTTGTCATTAGAGTATTTAGAGTGCAAAAGAGTTCTTATTTAGTATTCCATTTGTATTTCCTAAAATCAAGACACAATCATGCAATTGCATGGTACACTATCAAAATCAAGTAAAATGGTTTATAATAAAAGAGTATACTTGGTAGGACTTATATTCAAAAGAATAACAAAGGATTTCTAAAACCAATATCATTCGACAAAAAGTTTGTTATTCAACGATTCAATTTTTATTACGAGTTCCCATTATGCTGTAATCAAATAAGCATGCTTATATATTTTGTGGGACTCTATTACTCCAACACGATGGGGAACGTCACTAGGATCCTTCTCACCATAGGAACATAGGAGGCCAATGTACAAGTCCCACCTCCAAATGAGGGGTTTTTTGCACTCAATATCAACATTATCAATATCATCATCATTATCAATATACAGACAATCATAATGGTCATGCTATTTATATTTTCATGTTTTCCAAAATATAGTATAGAAAAATAGAAGACTATTGATAGGGAACAGTCGCTCATCTGAGTAAGTAGTCAAGTATACAGTTAAGAGATACATAAAAGTATCATCAATGCAATCAAGGAGTTATATAATAGAGTACCTTTCACTGAGGATTTTGAGTACATATCATCTAGTAATAGGTCGACCCTTCGAGTTAGATCCTAAAAAACAATGTTTGGATCAAGGGTCAAGATCAAGATTTTTGGATATCATTTTTCAATATTCGAGATTGGGGTTACATTTTCCTAGGTAAACCTTAGGGTTAGGTCATCCACTTATGATTCATACTATATCAATATGTCTAACATTATTCAAGTTTCAAGAATATTTCAAGTGTGGATGACCCACTTAGGTTTTGTAGGATCATGTGTTAACCCTAATTTATGGTCATTATCCAAGTCATCATTAAAATTTCTAGATCATCATCATGATACTTAGTATAATTGCAATTCAAGATCATATTGATGGGTCAAAAGTACACCAAGGGTTTTGCAAGATTTAGATCAATATCAAGATTACTCATTATCCATTATAATCAAGATTGAATCAAATAAATAGATCTAGATCACTAATGATTCATTTTCACGAGTAGATGATTCAACAAGATTAGATCTAGGTTACAAGATAATCATCAGAGTCCAAAGCTAGGGTTTCAAAAGATTAAACATCATTATTGTGTCATTTGATAAACTAAATAAACAAGAGATCAAATATAGGGATATCAGTGAGCATCGTTTGGAATCAGGTTTTAAAAGTATTTTGAATGGGTTCATTGGATTATTCTGATCAAAATAGACTATTTATTAGAATTATTTGGAGCTAGGAATCAAGAGATATGAGTTTTGCAAGATTCATCCATTTATTTTAATTTTGAATAGAGAAAAGCAGAAATACCTTAATTATGAAAAAAGGACGCCCCTTAGATGCACAATGAATGGCCCAGATTGAGCAATGTAGACGAGGTAGCTCTCTTGGTTTAGGGTCTAGTTTGATCCTTCAATAGGCCAGTTCAGACATGATTTACTGGTTCACTTGTGGCTTGGTTGGTCCAATGGGTCGATGGTCTTCCTCCTTAAACCACGGTTTGAGGACTCCATCTCCTCCCGAGTAGGCCTCACGTGAGACAGAAACTCGACGGAGGACCTCGCCGACATGGATTCTGTTCGGGAGAAGGAGGGGCCAGTGGAGGCAGGCAAGGTGCCGCCCAGGTCCATCGTGACCCCACAGAGGTAGTGGTGGGGTTATTGAAGGAGAGAGGCCGAGTTTAAACGAATGCCCAAACTGGGTTGTGCGACGGCACCACAAAACAAGAGAAAAAGGGAGGGAAATTAGGGGGTGCTCAAGGCCAAAAGAGAGAGCAAGAGCAAGGGTTTTCGTGTGGGATGGTGTAGGCTACCTTGGGCGAGGGTTTTTATAGGCTAAGGACTAGGTTTAGGGCTAGGGGACTCCTTGGTGGTAGCCATGGCCTCCGGAGTGAGATGAGAAAGAGAGAGGGTTGTTTTGGCAGCACAAAGGTGCAAAAAACCCAGACAAAATAGGGTTCCTTAGGAACAAAAAAGCAAGACGATGTCTGTCGCTCAAATCAAAATTTGAAATGAGGTGCGAGTTGGCCCATATTATCATTCGCCAGTTCTCAGTCTCTCCTTTGCAATCAACAGAAGGTATAAGACAGACCCACAACCATTGGATTGGGCCCCTAATCCACGAGTCTCAGATCCATGGGCTGGGGTTCACTCCCTTCCTTTGCAATGGATATGTGACATGGAAAAAGCCCAAAAAAAGTGTAAATAAAGGTATTTTCAATACATCAACTTCAAGAAATCATAGTAGATCGTAGGAATGTCCAAATGACATGAAATTTCGACTGTAGCTCCACAAAAATGTAGAGAACATCTAGAAAAAGTTTGAGAACCAAAATATGATGTTTAATGGATCAAGTTTCTTATTTGTACAAAGTAATGAAGGAATCCAATTTGAGGTGTTATAATGTGTATAAAATCCACATCGATCACCATATTTCAAATTTGAGTATCAATATTGATTTATAAACCAAGAAAAATAATTTGGGACCATGAGTGAGTGTAATGAGGGAAAAATAGTAATTACTTCATTATAATGTGAAAATCCACTTTGTCACAAATAGAGTAGTTTGTTCATCAATCTCTCTCACTGAGGTAACTTCTCTATCAACGACTCGTCAACATTTCATCAACATCACCCATAATTGATAAAGCTTATCCACCAACAAATTTGATAGACCTATTGACCTTGCCTTGCAAGGTTTTTGAGCTATCTCTTTGATAAGCTACTTGACAAATTCGAATCATGTATCCATATTCCGGATTACGATTCGCCCCTTTCCAACCCTTATCTATACATATTAGACCCATAGTAATAATTTCTTACTGCATCGTACTTGATGCAAAGCATTGTTGCTCTTGCATTTGGCCATCAACGTGCCTATTGAGTACTCCAGTCAATAGCCTTCATGTTCTTTGTCTATGTCACTTGGAACCCCACCCAGTCAATAGGTAATTGTGTTTGTCGATTATATTGGTCGACATACCTATCGACCATTTCCTCAATGTGATTTTTTGTCGACAAAATATCTTGATAGGATTGTTTTGTTTTCTTTTCTATCAACGAGTCAACCTATCGATCCATAGCATACCAATTATTGTATATCTATGACCCGTCAACAACATTGATCGATAGACTTGTTTCTCATACCATATTCAATATTTCTTACATATTATTTTATTCACAGTGATGGCTCACTAAGAAGGTACCATTCAAGATGCATGCAACACTTCCACGAGAGGAGAGAAGAGGCCCCATCATGATAGTTCCTCCATCGAGGGTGATAAGATAGTGCATATCGATGAAACCAAAATTGATGCACCTCTAGGAATCAAGTTTGAAGTGCTTTTCTATGGGACATTCCGACCTCACAACAACGAACACTTCTAGGCATTCAAGGGGATGATAAGAAACACCTTCAAACCCACCCTCTACGTCTCTACGACCATTCTTGATGAAATTGGGAGTGAGGCACGAGTGACAAATTTAATTACCAACTCCAGTCTAGCCCACGTCTACTTTGCAAAACCCAAAGCCTATGTAGAGGAGACTATGGAGTTATTGTCATCAATCCAATATGTCTCAAGCAAATGAGTTGAAGACCCCACAAGTAGACATTGATATTTAAATGTTCACATCAATAACATTGATCAGTTCCTCTTTGAATTAATCCTAAACATGATTTTCTATGCATCAGATGAAGAATCCATCAAGGCTAGCTCAGGGCTACTCGACAAGGACATTTATAGCTTTAATGCTTTCAAGTACTGGATAAAATTTACAAGTCAACACGGGTACCAATCTGGGCTACCCAAGGTGTCTGTAGTTCAATCTGGGCTATGGAGGATCATTCACAAAATAGTTTCCAACATCATTTTCACAAAGTCAGAGACCAATAACATTTATCATGAAGTGATCTATATACTTTCTCTTATCATTGAAGGGCAACCTGTCAACATTGGCATCATGTTAACTGATAGGTGGTTGGCCATATCTTCTTCCTCTTCACAAAAGGAGTATTGTATGGGTGCTCTAATCAGCATTATCTATCAGGCATATGGACACCTTATTGATCCTAAAAGCTTCAACGAAATGCAGGGAGATAGTTTCACCATGATCAGATATCTGACAACCTACATCATCCTCATCTTCCACAATGATGAAAGTCATTACCGATTTAGAAGAACCAATATTTATATTCCTTAACCTAAGCTTGTGGATTATATTAAAGAGATACTATTGTTCTATGAGAATGAAGTTATCAAACTCATCGCCAGCTTCTGGAATACAACCTCTTTGTCACCACAACAACAAGAGGCGTCATCTAGTAGACTCCACCCAAAGCCTATCATGAAAAAAACTTATAAGAAACGTTTACCAAAGATTTTAGAGGAAAGGGAGCAAGTAGATGCATTTGATAATGACTTTGAAGTTCTACAATCATCAACAAGACATGCTAAAATCTCCAATAATTCCAACAGATGTTCCAAAAATAACAGCAACATCTGTACGTAGGGATCCTCCTACCACCTCAAAGATCCCCACGCATACCAAAAACTTTAGTACATGCTGTCGCTACAAGAAAGCCACCTCCTCCTCAACAATAGGAGGTACACGATTTTCTAGATAGTCCTCCACAACATTCTCATATGTTGCATGGCCTTCTACTTCTCGCGCGCCACCTCATTCTAAGAACTATTCATCATCTTCTTTTAACATAGAATATCCTAACATTTTGGATGGCATTTTCAGTCGCGACTTCAATATAATTTGTAAGGTACATACTACAAACATTTCTACTATTCCTAACCTTACAAAGGATGTGTAGGACATATCCAAGTAGGTTCATTCCTTCATCCAACAAGTAAGTGAGCTCATCCACTTTCCTTAGAAAATAGTGGCCCTCGAACATAATATTGATGAAATTCTAACTATTCCACATCATATTTTTCTCCATTTCAAGACTCAAAAAGAAGAAAGACAATGCAAAGTAGAGCAACACACACTCCAGTTACAATGATGTTGTGTGTTCAATGCCCATTCTATTGAAGCAACATGTTCCCCATCATTTTGTTCTTCCCATGGCAACTTGTATGTTCTATATACTACGAGTCAAAATGCCTACCACAACTCTCTGGAGAATATTGTTAGGTCATTTAGGGAGTCTATCTCCAATTTTTAAGAAACTATTTTCTTCAAGAATGGCACAACTCAACTTATTCCATTCAACAACCATGCTTCTATCCCACAACTACAACTAGGTGGAATCCCTTTTTCACTCACAGAAACATATGTGAGTCCATATGGAGACATTCATGCTCATCCATCTGAGAACATTCTGCTTCCCCCTCCAAGATCACATCGAAATTCATTGGAAGAGGACATAATGAGGAAATTGGATGAGGCATTGCTGAAGATTAGTCCTATTAGATCTCTTTGAAGTCACCATACCTCAGAAGAAGAGATTTCTATTAGAGTATATACAACTCACTTTGAACTAGAAGCAGATGTTGACAATCCTTCAAACAATTAGCATGCCTCCTCTGATGAAGATGAAGGTGATCTTTCCACCATTCTTTCAGTAACACCTCCGCACCTACCTAACCCAACCTTTCCAGATCCACTGCTGCCTCTTCCACCATAGTTTCCTTAGAAAATAGTGAACTTGATTCTAATTGTTTGAAAGGAATGCCAATTTGTGACATTTTTGTCCTACACAACATCCTAGATTATAATCATGATGGAGGTCATATTATGTACAATAATGGTTCTACCTCCCTATCTCACAAAGATTTTTGAGATATTTTTCATAGTCCTGTTTGAATTTCTAAACATATGTTAATTGTGCTTGAATCAATTATTTTGGAGGATGTCATGTACAGTGTTAAGGAGTGGACATATTCAATGCAACACCCTCCCTCTTCGACTGCCTATTCAAGAAGCATCTGGACGCTCAATCTATTTTGACACTTTTGGATAAACTCAAGTTAAAGAAAACAAGAGTTGTCCTTTTACCTTATCACTTTAGAGTCTTATGGTTGTTAGTGTAGCTAATCTGCACAAATGCCAAGTTACTCTATTCAATCCATGTGTGGCCTATCTTAAAAATGTAGATAAGCAATTTAAAGACCCTCCTACAAACAATACTACTCACATAAATATCCGTCTTCAAAGGCTCATACGCAATGTCCCTTATTACCATCCTAATTGGGCTAGTTACGTGATTGGGCCACTTGTTCACCAGAAGAATCTAGATAAAGATGACAATGTTTTTATCATCCTCCAAGTTATGGAGGCTCTTAATTGCCAAATTTCTATGGCTGGCTTGGATCCCAATGGGTTTATTTCACTTCATGGATGCTATGCCATGGATGCCATCCATGACAGGCGTTCCTTTTAGGATCTAGAGCTTCCTGAGAGTTTACGGGATCTTTACCCCTTGATTCTATGACCTACCAAGGAACCTTTCCATATAGTTCTACAACAAAAAGAAGTGGAAAAAGGTTAAATAACAACATCCCCTTTTGCCACCATAGCTACTATAAAGACTAGAAAGGCTGCTAACATACTCAACTTTATTTGATGAACCTGAACCATTGCAGTATATGGTCATGTAATATCCATAGAGCCCAATTTTCAAAAATTTGATCAAAGTTCCTACTGCGAGCTCTAATAAACTCAACTCTTTATGCTTATGAAGCATTTCCAGGAGGGAGTAAATTTTGTTATCTTTAGTAGTAATGACATTCGTGTAATGATGGATGACCTTCTTGAAACCCTTCATCCCAATGGTTACCTATCTCACATCCTCATGGTGGCCTTTCAGTTTACAGAGATATTGATGATATTTATGTGGCTGGTCCATTTCTTCAAGATGATTTATGTAAGGGCCATGATTCTGGTAAAAAACATTGCTAATTCAACGTCTACAGACAACAATTCCTCGCTATATTTTCTTTCCCTTGCACCATGATAATCATCGGATCATACTGGTGACTTTTACTCACGAGCGGGAAGTTATACTCTATAATAGCCTTGACACCACAATTGATATTGAAAGTCCCAATTATTATATTATATTTTGAATCAAGCATGAACGCATTGCTAATGCTTGTTCTAAGGAACTTATTCCCCCGATCAGACAACATGGAAGTGCCTATACTTTTCAGGAACCTAAGAAATGGAAGTTTCCATGATTCTGTTATCACTTCCCTCAACAACATTGACTATCCAACAATTGCAACTTCTACATCTTACATTGTATGTACACCATTGGAGTGCTCCACACTGGATTCGAAGAAGCTCACAATAATAACTGTCATTTTTCTCCACGACAACTACGTTGTGATGCTTCTTGACTCTCCACGGGCCACAGTCAACCTTTGGTGAACATCTCACGTGTTTACATTTTTCTTTTTTCCTTTTCAAACTCTAAGGATAGTGTGTACTCTAAGTTATGGGGGTGTAATCCCGTGAGATAGTCATCCATAGTATCACAACAAACTTCATTTTCTTCCTTTTATATTTTTTTTTCATAATTTTTTTTCCATCAAAATTTTGACAATTTTCCTGTATAAAGATGAAAAGATGGAGATGGTGAGAAACTCCCTCTAAAAAGAATCTAGCTTGCTTTCAAACAATACCTTTTTGTAAATCAATCATATGATAACACAAGAAGAATCTTCTCCTTATTGATAAGGTTGTTATGTTATTCACTACTACAGAAACAACCTTTGGCGTCGGTTGTTTAACCCCCTTTGGCGTCGGTTTCTGAGCGACGCCTATGTGGGCGCCGCTAAAGGTCGAACACTTCGGCGTCGGTTTTTTAACCGACACCTATTTAACATATAGGCGTCGGTCTTTTAGTAGATAACCGACGCCAAAAGGGTTCGCGCTACAGAAAACGACGTCATCTAGGACACATTCTGTGTCAGTTATCTACTAAAAGACCGACACCATACTTCAAGACGACACGGCCGTGCTTCCCTGCACGGCCGTGTTTAGTACTATAGGAGTCGGTTTTATATGAATAAGCGACGCCTTTTCCACCACGGCCGTGCTTTCCTGCACGGTCGGGTTGTTTGTAATATTAGGCGTCGGTTTTTATCCAATAACCGACGTTGTAGGTCTTTGCTGACGGTTTTCTGTAAATAACCGACGCCTATATCTATTTTTTTATATCAGTTTGCAGGCCTGCTGTGGCTGGTCAGCAGGATGAGAACCTGTAGTTCAGTTTTCTGAACTGCAGGTTTACGACATCCATTGATATCAGCCTACAAACAGGCCACAAACCTGTAAAAGTCCCAAGGAAAATTTCACACAAGTAGATACATTCAGACATCAATTCAATTCTCACATTCACACATATAGAAACATTCAAATACATGTATTAACATTCAGAAATATTCATTTACAAAGTATCATTCATTATCGCTATCAACATCCCAATTATATCTTACAGTTGCCACTGCTTGTATGGCTTTTGCCCATTCTTCTCTTATTTCATTTAATGCTTCCATCGTATATGGAGCATGTATATATTTTAAGCGTTTACCTATAGTGTGGTTAGTTTTGAACACCTGCAAAGAGAATGATGTATATATATAAGTAATAATATAAAAATAAGATTGATATATTTCATACTAACTAATGAGACTATATATAATACCTCATGTATGGTATCGATGTCCAATGCGGCATGTTTGATAATCATCTGCATAAATCGCATCACATAGTATGTGCAAGCCCATCCATTGTCTTGTGTAGCACACTATAAATTGAAACATACAAAATAATACAACTAAGCACAATTCACATCAATAATATATACATTGGAGTCGGGAACTTACTTGTACATTCTGCCAATTTATTGGCTGGTTCTTTTTCCTTGGGACCGTTCCTCCTGCCTTTTTGAATGCATCTAAACCCCTACATGTTAATATAACACAGTAAATTACATAAGTAAATAGTAATGTAATAACAGATGTTAACAGATACAAAAATAAAATATTTCTCACCAGAATAATGGCATTCTCATTACGTGTCCAATTTTAGTGTTTAATGTACTTCCCACGGGATCTAGATAATAAACAGTGAACGTCCCGGGGACAATAACTAGTAACTCCCAATGTTTACCGCTAGAGGTAAAAATTTAACAATTAATAACTCAAAATGCACAATAAAAATGGAATTTTCTTAAGTCCAAATTATAAATAAAGTAAACTTACTTGACATTGAATGGAACTATTATTATCGTCTTCTTTTGCTGACCAAAAATTGTAAAAGCATCTATACATTATTGTTGAACATTATCAGGGTCTTTAGCTACCATACTAATCAATGATGGAATCAAAAATCCCACATGATCAAATGCAAATTGTTTGCAATGATATTCGACTAAGTAGCTGCAAAACATGTATTACGTATGCATTAATATATAAGAAACCAGATCACCGGATCTTACACAAGGTATATGGATGTATAAACAAGATCTCATCTTATCCATGTCTCTATCATTGATGTATTCAGCCAATCATACATAAACAACTCAATAATATCTTGTATAAATAAAGAGCTATCGTATGATTCTTCTGCATAATCAGCATCTAAAGAAACAATTATCGGGCAATGTATATTATGTGCCCGTAGCCAACATGCCATTCCCCTACAAGCAGGACCTAACGAGTATGTTAGGTTAGTTGGAACCCAAGTTGGTAATGCGGGAAGTGGAGGTGGAGGTCTAGGTGCTCCTGGTGTCTTCTTTTTAACCAGTATATATAATTTCAGATCAATTGACATCATATATACACATTAACAGTCTAAATCAATGTAAATTTATCTTACAATTTCAGTAGTGTAGACGACATCTGCTTTGGGCCACAATATGACCCCGCCTTCTGCCTCAGCAAGTGTATCAATATCCGAGTGGGGATATGGCAATGTAGCTTCCCTCCAATCAGGTAACACACGTAATGGGCCCACACGAACGTAGCCCTGTGGCATTGGAGTCCCGTGAAACCTTTCCCCAGGAAGGGACGGGTAAGCCTGCGCCTCTGCAACAACATAGTCTTGTATTCTTAAGCGGCATGGTTTCAATGCCTACAAATTTACGTAAAGAATGTTATACATATATACATATCATCTTGAAAACATATCATCTTGAAAAGACTAGCTACAATGTCATAAAAAATACTTACAGCAGACGTGTTACGCGATGGGTCTCCAGGATTACTCGCAGTCTATGCATCAGGAGAAGAGTGGGTCGCCATAGGCTGATTGGAAGCCTGAGATGCCTGCCACCGCAGCAATTCTTCCTTGACCTTCTCAACAACTACATCGTTGACCTTCTTAGCAACTATATCCTCGACTCTCTTATTCTCCTATACATGGATAAAAGAAACATTAGCTTCTTATTATTGAATTTCCTTTTGCAGTAACATTCTAAAAAAAGAATAGGTTACCTCTTCTTGAGAAAGTCCCGCTCTGGGTTTGCGCTGGGATGGCCCAAAGAATGCTTTGATGCCCACACCAGCGCCTGCACCCCTAACACGTCCAGGATGCTCTGGGTTACCCAGAGAAACTGTCAATTCATCCCTTGTTCCCTGAGGGATGAACATGCCTTGTTTCCTCTACTCGTGCAGCTCCCGCTAATCACCATCAACAGAAATTGGTAAATTAACACCACAAATAATCAATATTCAAACGATTGCTCTAAGAGTTATATTTTACCATTTTTTCAGCCGCCTCAGCAGTTACGGGCTTCCTTATTTCACCGTTCTTGTTTTGCCTCCCAGCTATCCAGATATCATGGTGAGGCATGGGTGTGGCAGACTCCTGAGTAGGAGCAGACTCCTGAGTAGGAGCAGACTCCTGAGTAGCCGCAGACTCCGCATGTAGTCTTTGGCGAACGCTTGCATAGCCTTTTGGACCCATAGTGTGGTCATGCACATTCAGTGCACACCTTGCTTTTTGTGCGTCATTGAGGGCCTAGTTAGTATGCACATTAATGATTTGGTTAGTATCACTAAATGTTAATCTTGAATAGGTGAATACAATGTATATTAATTAAATTGGGAGTGACACCTAATACCTTGAATTCTTCAGATTTTCTTGAAGCAACAAAATTGTCCCAATCTTCTTTGTCCAAGAAGTTCCATTGTTCAAGGGCTGACTTCTTTTTCTTATCACCCTCTTTTATGTATTCTCTGTTCAGATTTGTCCTATAATTCCTCAGGATCTTTCCAGCGCGTTGCATCACACTTTTACGATGCAACTTCTCATCCAATGCAAACAGATTCTGTAAAATGGAAATGTTATTAACTAGTATCCAAAATAGAATTGCAAATAATAGAATTTGTAATCTACAAAATAGAATTGCAAATAATAATAACTCACGCATAAATCCTTCCATATCAAGTCTTTTTTCCCCTGAGGAACTTTATGCCAATTATCATACTTAACACCACAATGGCTCCGAGTGGTACACCCAAGATAATTTACAAAATTATTGCGGCTCACTCCAATTGCATTTCCTCCATTATCAAACTCCACAACCAATTTGGATCCACTGCCACTAAGCGCTATTAACTTCTTCAACAGAGTGATGCCCCTTTTCTTGTTAAGTGTTTGGTGTTGCGCATCAAGTTGCTCCAGTGCTTCAGTGGGTACATGTGCATCATCAACCAAAAATTTGACAAAAATAAACACACTGAATTAGCCCAATATAGAAATATAAGATATATGACATAACTGGAAGATAATGAATTTTATAGAAATACAGGATATGTTTTTAGAACTTACATTGGTATCCTCGCCATGCTCGTCATGGACAACATGCTCATCATGGACTTCATGCTCATCATGGACATCATGCTCATCATGGTCAGCCATCTGAAAATGTCATTAAAAAGGCAAACATTTAGCATTTGTATTAACTAGAAAAAGGCAAACATTTAGCATTTGTATTAACTAGAAAAAGGCAAACATTTAGCATTTTTATAAACATACATGTCTCTAAAATTGTGATCTTTTATCAATTAACAATCCTTCATTGTGATCTCCGCGCACATATAAGTCATCATTAGCTTCAATATTTTGTGGAGTTGGCAACCCAACTGAGAATGGACTGGAGTCATCATACTTATCATAGTACTCTTCTTCATCTATAGGATCTTCAATGAACTGTCTTTTACCATGAAGAACAACCGACCATTTATCATTTGCAGGATCATCGATATAGAATATTTGTTTCACCTGTGATGCCAATATGAATGGTTCACCCTTCTCGCCAATCTTTTCAAAGTTCACCAAAGTGAAGCCCAATTCATCCACTATAACTCCTTTGGTGTTATCAACCCAATTACATTTAAAGAGCGGAATTTTGAAATCTATGTAGTCAAACTCCCAAATGCTTCAATGACACCGTAATATGACATTTTAGCTTCACGTGGACTCTTATCCTTTGCACTTGCAAAGTACATAGTCGACGCTTGAAGAGTGATCCCACTATTTTGGACGACACTCTTATCATCTTGGCGCTTTGTGTAATATGTGAATCCATTAATGTCAAACCCTTCATAAGACATAACATTCGGTTTTGGTTTAAAGGCAAGGCATTTGATAGTTTCTGTAATATCATTTGGTGTTTGAGATAGTTGGTGTAAGACTTTATCTTCAAACCACTTAGTAAAAGTCTTATTATGCTCTCTAGCAAGCCACATTGAACTTGCTCGAGGATGTTGTCTCTTTATGAAATTGGTATGTTCCTCGATATAAACACTCACTTCTTCCATATTGTGTAAAATATACAAGTGAGCTTGTTCCAACTGCTCACGGCTGATTACTTTCACCCGTGATCCCAAAATTCCTTTGCCCTCCTCAATATTCTTGTCATTATCAGGAGTGTCATTACCACTGAGAAAGTCATTGCAAAAATCCATAACCTCTCTCACCACATAACCTTCAATAATACTCCCTTCAGGCTGATAACGATTTCGAACATCACCTTTAAAAATGCTCATGTATCGTTCAAAGGGATACATCCAATGCAAGAAAACTGGTCCCAACATTTTCACTTCCCTAGTCAAGTGGACAACAAGATGTACAATGATATCAAAGAATGAAGGAGGGAAATACATCTCAAGCTGACATAGGGTAACAACCACTTCTCTTTGCAAATTATCGAGAGTATCAGGGTCAATAACTTTGCTGCATAGACTGTTGAAAAAGAAATAATGTCTGGTAATTGCAAACCTTACATGCTTCGGCAATATAGATCGAATTTCCACAGGCAATATTTGTTGCATTAGAGTGTGACAATCATGAGATTTAAGACCTATCAACTTCAGATCTTTCATTGATACCAATCTACGGATGTTGGATGAGTAACCATGTGGCACCTTAACATTTACCAAGCATTCACAAAAAGTTTTCTTCTCCTTTCTAGACAACATGTAACAAGCGGGAGGTAAGTATGTTCTTTTATTACCCATTTAACGTAATTGTGTTAATTCTGACCTTATTCCCATTTCACGTAGGTCCAGTCTAGATTTTATCCCATCTTTAGTCTTACCTGGTATATTTAACAGAGTACCAATGATGCTATCACAAACATTTTTCTCAACGTGCATTACATCGATACAATGCCTGACTGTCAAAGAACTCCAATAAGGAAGATCCCAAAATATTGACTTCTTCTTGAATGAAGAATTGTCACTCTGTGTGGCCATATTACATTGTGATTTCTTACCAAATTCATTGACAATGTCTTTTACTCTTGCATAAACAACATCCCCTGGTATAGGTTTAGGTGCACTCCGTTCATCATTCCATCCATTGAATGCTTTGCGCTTCCTACGATACATATGGAATTTTGAAAGAAATCGATGACCAAGATATACAGTCTTGCCGCCATGTTTTAGTCTTATTGAATCAGTGTTTTCTTCACATATAGGACACGCTTTAGCTCCTTTGACACTATATCCAGACAAATTCCCATATGCTGGAAAGCCATTAACAGTGCAAAACAACATAGCGTGCAAATGAAATGTCTCTCTTACTAAAGCATCATAGGTCATCACACCTTCAGCCCAAAGTTTCTTTAAGTCATCAATCAAAGGTTCAAGATAAACATTGATATCATTTCCGGGTTGTTTAGGGCCCGATATCAACAATGACAACATAACGTACTTATTTTTCATACACATCCAGGGAGGAAGATTGTATATAACAAGAATGACTGGCCAAGTGCTATGTTGGCTGCTCAATGTCCCGTACGGATTCATCCCATCTGTACAAAGCCCAAGTCTTAGATTCCTATCTTCTTCACCAAATTTGGGGTACAATAGATCAATCTTCTTCCACTATGGGGAATCAGACGCATGTCGTAGGATCCCATCATTATTTTTCTTAACATCTGCATGCCACCTCAAATTCTTCGCATCTTTTGGATTTGCAAACAAGCGTTGAAACCGTGATATTTTAGGTAGATACCACAACACCTTGGCAGGAGAACCAGTTTTGGACTCCCCCAAAGTCGTCAATTTATACCTTGACGCACCACATTTTGGACAATCTTTCAAATCTACATAGTCCTTTTGAAATAATACACAATCATTCGGGCATGCGTGTATCTTCTTGGCCTCCATTCCCATTGGGCACAACATTTTCTTTACCTGGTATGTTGAGATTGGCAGCTCGTTTCCTTCAGGAAGCATTTCTTTCAACAAAGTCAACAATGAAGTGAAGCTTTTGTCGCTCCATCTATTGTTAGCTTTCAACTTATACAATCTCAACACAGTGCTAAGCTTCGTAAACTTAGCACAGCCTGTGTATAACAGTATCTCAGCATCATGCACAATGTTTCTAAAGATAGGAGGTGGATCGGTGTGCTCTACCCTACAACTATCCAACATCGCATCAACGATGTCTGCTGGAACTGGTTCGTTCACATTTACGTAATCGGAGGCAATTTCTTCTTCCACCCAAGCACTGCTATCGACATCTACTGGTTTCGATTTTGAAATCTCTCCATGCCAGTGCCATTCTGTATAGCCTTGTACAATCCCGT
Source organism: Alisma plantago-aquatica (assembly GCA_963693085.1). Lineage (NCBI taxonomy): Eukaryota > Viridiplantae > Streptophyta > Magnoliopsida > Alismatales > Alismataceae > Alisma > Alisma plantago-aquatica. Next base: position 1,342,607,028 of record OY856412.1, on the reverse strand, counting down.
TACACATGACATGACTTTTGATTTCCTCACCAGTGTTGACTTTCAAGTTGTTACTGCAATGCCTACATGGACAGTAGAACCTATCTGTAGGTTTTTTCCTATGTTCCTCGGCAAATCTAATAAACTGATCAAGACCAGATATAAACTCTGGGGTGCAACGATTACGAATGGACATCCATGATCTATCCATTCTATGATCAGAGAAAACAAGTATATATTAGGAAACAAGTATATATTAGGAAAAGATTAGGGTATACACTTACATCCTAAGTGTATAATGTGATGTCATTCTTATATATAATAAATTTGTACCACCTATCCCATCCTTGAACACCTAATCTCACTAGTAAGTGTATAATGTGTATTGGGTTTTCGAGAAAATTTCGGCAGCATTTCCCCACTGTTCTCTAAGTACGTATGTACTTAGAGAACAAATGGGGAAATGCTGCCGAAATTTTCTCGAAAACCTAATACACATTATACACTTACATCCTAAGTGAGATTAGATGTTCAAGAACAGTCCCAAACCGGGGACTATCCAAGATTTACTCCTAATGAGTCAATCTTGGACGGGTTTCTAGGCCAACAAACACAATAATAGATATCTAAAATGAAGTCGGACTCCATACAAACAGTATATAATTTAGTGATTGTTCATTCTAATTTATACCAATGTACAAGTAATATAAAGAACAATGATTGTTCACTTTCTAGGCCAACAAACACATGTGATGTCATTCTTATATATAATAAATGTGTACCACCTATCCCATCCTTGAACACCTAATCTCACTAGTAAGTGTATAATGTGTATTGGGTTTTCAAGAAAATTTCGGCAGCATTTCCCCGATGTTCTCTAAGTACATATGTACTTAGAGAACAAACGGGGAAATGCTGCCGAAATTTTCTCGAAAACCCAATACACATTATACACTTACATCCTAAGTGAGATTAGGTGTTCAAGAACAGTCCCAAACCGGGGACTATCCAAGATTTACTCCTAATGAGTCAATCTTGGACGGGTTTCTAGGCCAACAAACATAATAATAGATATCTACAATGAAGTCGGACTCCATACAAACAATATACAATTTAGTGATTGTTCATTCTAATTTATACCAATGTACAAGTAATATAAAGAACAATGATTGTTCACTTTCTAGGCCAACAAACACATGTGATGTCATTCTTATATATAATAAATGTGTACCACCTATCCCATCCTTGAACACCTAATCTTACTAGTAAGTGTATAATGTGTATTAGGTTTTCAAGAAAATTTCGGCAGCATTTCCCTGCTGTTCTCTAAGTACATATGTACTTAGAGAACAAACGGGGAAATTCTACCAAAATTTTCTTGAAAACCCAATACACATTATACACTTACATCCTAAGTAAGATTAGGTGTTCAAGAACAGTCCCAAACCGGGGACTATCCAAGATTTACTCCTAATGAGTCAATCTTGGACGGGTTTCTAGGCCAACAAACACAATAATAGATATGTACATGTTAGGCTTTCATCACAATTGATGTTAGGGTTTCATCAATGTTAGTGTTTAATCAAATCAAATTAGGATGCTATAATGGACAAGTTTAAATCAAATTAGGGTTTAAATCAAATCAAACATAGCCGTGGCTGTGTTGGCCTACCACAGCCGTGCTGGGCAGCACGGCCGTGGTAGGCCATTCTTCTCAGTTCTCAGTGAAAGAAGTAGAACACTAACTAGTCTTAGGTTTTGAAGTCAGAGCAGCAAGGAGAGCAGAGCAGCGGGTGGCTAGGAAGAAGACAAGGAAGAAGGTGCTACGGCTAATACCTTGTAAGCAGCGGAGGCAAGCAAGAAGACAACACCGCAGTAGGGCGTGAGCAGGGAGGAAGGAGCGGGCGGCAGCGGCGCCAGGAGGAAGGCGGCGGGCGGCGGCGGCAAAGCAGAGCAGCAGCAGGGATCGTCGGCGGCGAGTGAGAAGCAGCAGGCACCAGGCACCAGGCAGTGATTTTGGGAGAGCGCACAGGAGAATCAATGAAACAGGAAGAAAGGGGGAAGAGTCGGGTGATCGGGCCTCTATTAAGTTGGTCAACGACGTCGGTTATCTAGGACAACCGACGCCTATTATCTTCAGCGTCGGTTGATCGTAATAACCGACGTCCAATTAGACAATCTTTACCCCAAATTAATTGGCGGGAATTATTATCAGCGTCGGTTATCCAAGGATAACCGACACCGAAAGTGGAACTTTTCGCGCAAAATTTCATTTCACATAGGCGTCGGTGAATTGTTAAACAACTGACGCTGTATGTGACCCAGATTATTTTCGCTCGAAAATTGGATTTCGCGGGCACCTTTAGGCGTCGGTTGGTTACACTCAGCCGACGCTGAATACAAAGCGGTACCCGTGTCTGGCTGGTCTTCAAATATAGACGTCGGTTTGTATAAATAACTGACGCCGAATATTATAGGCGTCGGTTGTCCGAAATAACCGACGCCCAGAAAAGCGACACTGAACGCTATTTCTGTAGTAGTGATTCTCTTAGTAAAACATCACTTTTTTCTCTTCTTTGATTTTATCCTCGACATGTCATCAAAAGATTCTTGCCAAAGTTATTTATTTAATACAAAAATCATATTTTGTCACAAGAATATATTCTTACAAAAGAAGAAGTAGCTACCTCGCACATCATTCCTTTTATTTTTCAAAATCCCAATAAGTGTATGGAGTGAAAAGAAACAAAGAGTTGTGCCATGTTGTCGAAGAGCCATCTAAATGGTGTATTATCGTTCTCATGAACACATATATGTCACTTTTGTTGAAATCCAAGACCAATAATACACACACTAATTCCAATGGTGTTCATTTACATGTATTCCAATCCGGGGTGGTGATACTTAGGATGTGTGATCACTGTTCTAAAAACAACTAGTTTGGAATGCAGGGATCACTTACACATTTAATGGACATTTACTTAATTACCCAGAAAGAAGGAAAGCATACCCATAAGCCTTTTTTCCTACCCATTTATCCCACTTACAAAATCCTAATGAGAGTGAAAGCTACTTTGAATTTCTAGACTATGCCGAAGATAAAATTATGACAAAAAAATGATTAAGAAAAATCAAAGAAAGAAAATTTTGACAAGTGATGTTCTTGATGAGTTATGTCATTTTATGAAAATGTTAACGGTTTTGATAAGAGGTTGGCATAAAATTATATTTCAATAAGTTCTAGATTCCACCTACTTAATTTGACTATATAATGATTCCATTAGCTTGAGGACAAGCTAAGTTCTATGTTTGGGGGAGTTGATAACATCAATTTTGATGCACTTTTCATAGTCTTTTTCTTACTTAAAATCATTAAAATTTATGTTTATATTTTTAGATTAGTTCATTTGTCTCCAATTTACTAAAATCCTAGTTATAATTAAGGTTTGTTGTTATTTCATGGAATTCAATGCAAAAATGGCAAGATTGATGGGTAATCATTGACATTCAAAATTTAGTGCTCAAAGACTCGACGAATACCTCAAAACCATCAACCAATCAGTTCGACAGTTCAATAGAATTGATAATGTTCTAACAAACTCTTATCGACAGGCCCATCAAGCTCTGCCCCATCAAGAAGGAAGTCGACCAACTTATCGAGGAAGCATTGACAATACCCTAATGAGATCTCATGGTCAGTTCAACTCATCGATGTTTGCGTCGATAGATTCCAATTTATTTAAAACCATCATTGATCTCATCAACAAAAGCATCCCCGATTCCTTCATTAAGAGACCAGATGTCGACCATTTTGCTAATAAATTTCCGATTGACAACCTCAAAGACTGATAAATACTTTTCGAGGAACCAGATCATTTGACCATCAAGATCGACAATAATAAGACATATGGTCAATGCCACATGGACCAATCAGAGATTGATAAGGCACAAGCCAAAACCTATAAATATCCCTACAAAGCATCACTTTAGACGATCTTGGATCCTAGAAGTCTAAAAGCTGAAAAGTTGCCGCCATGTTCAGAGCCCTAGAATGAGACTTGTCAACTAGTTTGGAGCTATCAACCTCTCATTTGGTGTCTCAATCCACTTACGTTGATAGGTCAACAGATCTTCTTTCTTCAAGTCCATAAGAAGGAGGAGAGCCATCAACCTTTGGTTCTCAACAAATAGCTATAAACCTCTTGTTCAATAAGCTGACAGGTTAGTAGATCAATCACTTGATCTACCTTTGTATCAACTGCTTTCCCTTCTTTTCTTTATCATGATTTGTTCAAGTTGTAATTTATCAACTACTTGCACCATGCATGGATAAACTCCATAATTGGTTGGGAGTATCCGTCAGTCCCTCCCAACCATGTCATTGTTCATTCTTCTATTTTATGACATATGTTCTTACATGTTTTGTTCCTATACTCTAATTTTACTATGTTGCTTGAGGATTAGATATCCTCTTTTGACGTTTGATATGAATATTATACCAGAGAATGATTTCAATAAAGATCTGGCATATAGGTTTGTAAAGAGACACAAAAGTGATGAGTTACTATAACAATAGTCATACAACTTTTCTTGGTCTTTTGGTTATTATCTTGAAAGAGAGAACCCCTTAGATAAAAATTTTCCCATATTTTGAGAGAAGGAAGGAACATATATATTTTATGATTGTTTACAAAATGAGTTAATAATGTATATAATCTAGGAGTGAAGGTTTTACATGGTTGTGGTAGGTTTGATTGGTGAAACCCAATCCAATTCTCTTTTATCATTGTTTCACAATTGATCTTTATTCTCTTTCTCTTGATTTTCTGTAACCTTAGATTTACTACTTGATTAGATTAATTAGCTCCTTGATTGGGACAACATCAAATTCACTTATTTGATTCGACTAGACTAAGCTAAGACTGCTTCATTTTTATTTTTCTATTGTCCTTATCCCTGTATTCGACCCCTCACTATTACAATAGACTTTGTATTGACTTGTGGATGTCTCTTATAGTTAGGTATAAATTTAAAGTCTAATATGTTTTACTGAAAAATCATGTTTACAATTTTAACCCACAAAAAGAGGGACCAGATGCTAAGGCCAAGAATGAGGAGGGTGAGGATAATAGTGAGGAGGAAGATGACTTCAACAAGGATGAGGAAGATGAAACAAAGAATTAGAAGGATGAGGAGTCCAAAAGAGTAGGAGGCCAAGGTCGAGGCCAAGAAGGAGGCTAAGGCCAATAATGAGTACAATGAGTCCAACAACAAGGAGGATGTCCAAATAAATATTTGGATGATGAGGCCAAACTTAAGGAGGAGTATGATTAGTTCAACAAGAAGGAGGATGTTAAATCCAAATAATTATAGGATGTGAACAAGGAAATGGTGGATGAGACCAATAATACGGAGGAGAAGGAGGACATAAATAAGGAGGATGACAACAAGAAGGAGGAGAAGGTCAAGAAGTTTATGTGATGGAGGAGGCCAATAAGAAGGATAAGGAGAAGGACAACAAGTTGAAGAAGGAAGATCTGATAAGGAGGAAAAGGATAAGGGAATACTTAGATAGAGGAAAATGCTTACTAGTCCATTTCGTGTGATATAGAAGGATTTGATCATAAAAACCAATACTTTACAATAGGAAGTCATTTCAACTGAAAAAGCTAGGTAATTGAGTAATGAAGGACACATATGCCAAAAAATATGACCAGTGATAAAGGCCAAGTGAAAAGAAAGGCAACAAAGAAGTTGATATACGTAACTATAGAAAGGTCTCTCTAGAACAACCCTTATGATATCCTCCCATTCACAAAATTGCCAACCATAAAAGCATAAAAGATGGTCTCCTTTGAAAATATTATTGCTGACTTGACTCCAATCACATAATTTATAAGTGTGTATCCTTTCTGAAAAGCTTATTTATAAATGAATTTTTAACCTACTTAGAATGGGGTATCATGTTGTAGTTCGTACCACATGTATATGATGGCATAATTATATTAAAATCCATTCATTTCAAGACATTGGGTTAGATTTAGTGGCTCGTAGACAACATTATATAAGCCTATGCCCTCAAAATCAACATAATAGAATTGGAAACTACTAAGAAGAAAGTCAAAAGCATATAATCCACATTCAAAATCTCAATATATACATCTACTAAGTACTACTATCAATGTTTATTTAGCGTAGTCTGAATTATCATCTAAAACATTATGCTACACAATAAAGTTGATTTTATTTTATTTAAAGTACACATTTTAGTGAATAGTGGAACATATTACATTTAATATTGGTTCTCCTTTTTATTAATCTTGTATTTTCAATAACATGTTTCACTTATTGTTTATCATTTGAATAGGAAAACAACACCACTAACTTGAACAATAAAAATTACAAAAACGAGCATAATGACCAAGAAGAATGGATATGGGGGATGTATTTTATTTTCAGTAGTATAATATTGCATGGATTGCAGCCATCCTGGATGTGATGTGTAAGTGAATTTAGTTTTTTTTCTAGCATATATATAATTTATTATATTTTGATTGTAAATCAATTACAAGCAATTATTTTTCTTAAACATCAAAGTATGGCACTTCTATCTAAATCACGCTATGAAATATACTAGAATTTGGGACTAAAACACCATAGTTTTATGTTCATTTCTTGTTATGTGGATACTACCCTATCGTTGGAGCATAAGACTATCAATTTTTAAAAATTTGGAATTGGAGATGGGAGTCTACAATAGGAATCATGTGCGATGGAAACTATGGTAGAATATTCTTAATCCCAAGAGATATTATTTGAGTTTATATGTCGTTCATTGTTGGAAGAATCGTAGATCCATGAATCAAATAGGTTTTTTTCATAATGATCTTAACGATGATGGAAAGAGGAACGAAAACATTTGGCAATCTAAACAAATTCCCTTGTCTCATTGTATGAGTGATCCACCAAAACAATTAGTGCAAATAAGACTCGAGAAAAATTGGATTCATAAATTATTTATGAAGTTAATGTGAACATCCATGAGATAGGGGTGTTATGCAAAAAGGAATACAATATGACATCAAAAAGTATTCATTGAAGTTGTGATTCATTATTCCATAAAAGAAAGATAATTATGATAATTCATGGGTGTACAATCAACCAATTAGTTTAGAGCTCATAATGATTTAACTCATAACCATTCATGGATAAGGAAAAAAAGTAATCCTTATATCTGATGAAACAAAAAAAAACAAAGAATCAAAGTCCCATAATAATAAGGTAGTACTAGATCATTTGAATAAGAAGCCACATCCATCGTCCCAAACAAGATCAGATTAGAGCCTTTGATTTTGGGGATAACACACATTTAGATGGTTTACTCAATAGTTCAAATCCCTAACATGCAAGACATATTGAAACTGATATTAAAGACATATATCATACCTTAATATATCATATGGATCATAGGGATCTATGTTGGTATATATTTACACCTTGCAGAAGTATGCTGATTGCAACAATTAGGTGGAGTGTGAGGGCACACGTAAACATGCCCTAGGTTTTTTACCCCAATATGTCCTTTGAGACCTAGGGCAAGGGAGGGAGGGTGCATAACTACACCTTGTAGTCATCTCAACAACATCAAAATCTCATGAGACGTTCACCGGGGAAAACCTATATTGCAAGTGAAATTTGTAAGATATAGGGAAAGGGTGGATATGGGATAGGGCAAAAGATAACATGCCATCAAGCTTGGCAACAAGGATAAGGTATTGTGGAAGACATCACAAACATACTATATAAACACATATTGGAAACATGAATAGTAAAAGGTAGAATCACGGAGAAAAAACTTACCTCAGATTAATTTTGATGATGCACTACGTAGAGCGTGGTAAGACGTTTGTGGCATTCAGCCAGTAGATTGTCTTAATTAAGAAGAGCAACGACAGGTGACCTTAGGGTTTATGCTCGCCCTCCTATATAAAACCCTAGGGATGGTTTTACATTTTGTTTTCTTTCTCATTTCCTTCAAGCCTAACGAGGCTCGGTCTACCATCGCCTTTTGTTTTATGCTCTGTTCATGTGATTGTATTTCTATTCTTACTGTCTTCTTGGCTGCGAGATAGATAGTTATAGAAAAATTTTGTTTTACAGATTAAAAGTTATAAATTGAGTAGTTCTCGTAAGGCGCACGCAAGGTGTTCGTTGCGTTTGAAGCAACCCCGAAGGGCCCGCATGCAGGGTCGCCGTCGTCAGGTCCCGCAGTGATCGTCTCATCCGTTTTCTCCCCTTTGTGCCAAACCTACTTCGACGTTTTGCTGTTTTTCTGAGCGCGAATAATAATATCGCTGCCGGCGTGCCGGTCGTTGAAAGGGATAAGTTCTTAAGATTCCACGGTTATCACGATTGGCGGTCTATTGCTTTTCCTTTAAGAATCAACCCGGAGATTCTCTCCTCATTTCTCTTTTCACACCTAATCATAACCAGAAAAGTATCTGTCTCTCTATCTATCTCGATGACAAGTTGTACGGGCAGAGTTTGACACAAAATCAAACCGTGTTTAGAAATTTATGGCACGTCTTAGGTGCCGTCTGAATATTTATATAAAATCCAGCTGATCTTAAAGCAAACATCATTATAGTATATTTGTTGCAGTAGACATGTGTTTGGTCACTTCGTCAATTACTAGCCCTTGTCTTCTAGAGATTAATAATAGTTGTTGTATATCTTTATCATTGACTCGCTCAACAATATGCTAAAGGAAGAACTATTCTTTCCTTCGGACCTTCATACTAGTTGATTCTTCATGGATTTGTAAGGAAACTAGAATGATATTAGTCGTCATGACTCATATTACTATTAATATGAAAATAAAGATCCGTGGTTAACTGAATCGTTACAGGTTCACCTATCATTTAATATTTCAAGTATCTTAGAGTGCTAAGTTTAATGGTCAATTTAAAATAACATAAATCCGTACTACAGTATCAAGAGTGGTATATAAAAACTGATATGATGACCATCTATCGACATGATAATCTTGGATACTAAAATAAGAAAGAAACAATGCGCTGTTACAAGATTGCCAAATACATTGCATTCCAGGTCCATTAGATATTATACATAGATAGTATATGGCCATCTTTTTAAAATACGTCACCACACACGAAGATTCTTCAAAAATGTTGCAATGGACATTACCAACTCGATCGTGTTCCTTGCTTCCCACCTTTCCGATTGCTCCATCCAATAGCCTTAGTTCTAAACTTGTAGTATAAGCCTATAATACAATTGTAGGATACCCATGAAAACGAATGTTTTGTCTAAGAAACCACTCACTAGAGATAATAACGGAGAGAGAAGTCATTATGATGCATTGCATGATATTATAGTCTCCTATCAAATAATTATAGGAAGTGTCCTACAATAAGGGCTTCCCTCTTAGTTTGTTATTGATCTCTTACGAAGTAGGGACTCTGGTTCTCTCTAGTTGACTTCAACAACTTTCATTTGGATACCCTTCACTCTTATTTGTGAAGAATAGATGGTAAAATTGTTGGATATGATGGATGTATGCCATTTATCTACTTGGATTTAAGCCCAATGTATGTGAAGCTAGTACATAAGAAGGGTAGAGGAAGAAGTAGTTTATTCTTTTGTGCAAATATAGAATAGAATTAGAAAATTATCTTTCTTTTCTATCTCATTTTTTACATAAAAAGATAAATGATTAATTAATCAATTGATTGTGTAATAAATGCTTTTTGAATTATAAATAGAGTCCTTATTTTCCTTTTTAATTGGAAAGAAATATTTTTCTTCTTAATTGGAAAGGGACTCCTTGTTTTTCTCATTAATTGTAAAGAGATATTTTCTTTCTTAATCGGAAAGGGACACCTAATTTTTCTTATTAATTGGAAAAAGTCATTTTCCTTCTTAAGTGAAAAAAACTTCTTATTTTCCTTATTAATTGGAAATTGACATTTTCCTTCTTAATTGGAAATGGACTCCTTGTTTTTCTTACTAAATGGAAAAAGACTCATCGATTTGCTTCCTATATGTATAACAGAGACCATGTGGTCATATCTTACTGGGAATAGGATGCAGGATGTTAAGATGGATATAAACAAGTCTCTAGTCATTAGGGCGACACATACAAAAACATGATTTGGACAATAGTCGTGGTCGTTTATGTGTGAGAACCCTTGCCCTAGAAACTTATCTTGCCTCTGTTGTCGCTCTAGGAGTGTCTGGTGGAGATTTTTCTCCTATACAAAATTGTATGTGCTTCCTTCTCTCATAGATGTAATATGTCGGGTGGTGGTACCTATGATCATTTTGCAACTGTTATAATATAGTTTTTCACATATTTTTACATATTTGAAATGCAATTACTGGTCTGTTAAGGATGTATTACAAAACTTACAATGCCTTGTTTGAAAAGTAGGGATTTAAAGTGAAATTTTTCCTTTGCAATGGTTTTTGTGGATTTTATCATTTTTAATCATCCACTAATAGATATAGGGAAAACAAAGAGAGAAAATCCAATACAAAGTGGATTATTAAAGGTAATGGGTAACTAAGGACTTACATATGGAATTAAGTGGAATTTTCTAGAAAAGTGATGTTCAAGGCAAATACTGGTTTTGTTTTCGATCCATATTGTTTTTAATGAGAGAAGTTATCAAAATTAGAAATATAGCCAAGTTGGGAAGAGAAAAGAATTAATTTAATGCCTAAAATAAATGAAATAAATTGGAGACTTGGAGACAAAGAAAAGTGCTAGAACCTTCCCATCAAAATTTGGGATTAAAAGGATAGAAGGAGAGAGAATTATGAATTAATTTCTTTTTCTTAAAGTGAAAGGGATTATTGGGTAAGGTATTCATATTAGAATTTATTTGATCCGATCTAGAAACTTAGTGCCCAACTCTTTAGTTTGCAAATGGGTCCTTAGCCATGGATCTCAGATCCAAAGGCTCCTAGTTGTCTTCTATCTCGTGACAAACTAGGAAAGATAATGAATAGGAAAGCTCATTTTTCTCTTGACATACTCCCTCTCTCTCTATCACATCTCCTCTTTATTTCTTTCCCATTGAGTTCAAGAGGCAAATCTGAGTGTAAACATCCCTAGATGGCCCTGCCTCAAGAAGAAATGAGGGTTTCCATAATTTGAGTGTAAACATCCATGACTCGATCTTCTCATGTTGGCAAGACTAATAAAGCCCCATACATCCTTTTCTAATCCACTTAAGAGACCCCTCAGACTTATAAGGAAATCTTCTAGCCACCAATTTCCTATCAAACCTCTACTTCAGCCCCCTTTTATTTCATTTTCTTTGTCGAGGAAACATCTCTTCGACCCCTCTCTTCTCGCTGCCACCAGAAAATCATCAACTACGACTGAGTCCGGCAAGGCATCACAAAGAAGATTGTGCCTTTGTCTTCCACTTTGAGGCCCATACACCTAAAGTCAACTTTAGAGTTGACTCAGCCAAACCGGCCATGCTCGCAAGTCTAAGGGTGACAAACAAAGGAGGGAGATGAGTTTTCAATGAAACTACATTATTCCTCTCGCCCTGGTGGGATAAGGTAAGGGTTTTTTTTGTCTTTTGTGTTTGTTTTAAGCCCCTGCCACACGACCACAAAGTTTCGAGATGGTGTGAGCCCATTGGCTTGGCCTTGACCCCATGGTATTACCAAAAACTCTGTCTACCGTAAGTTGGAAAGATCTGATTGTCCAGAATAAAATTATTCGTTAAAAATTATACAAAATCATAGGATTCTCTAAAGATTATATATATATATAAGTTAATTAAAAATTCAAGAATTTCATTAAAATTATCTTTAAGACCTAAATCTACCTCAAATTCCAAAAGTGCCTCAAGTTACAAACTCTCATGTGTTAAAAGCATGGAAACCCTAATTTCTTAGTTTTAATGATCACAACTTGTTTAAATGATCTAGATGGATAAAGTTTAACCTTTTTGGATAAAAAGGACATATTTGACTTAATTTGGAATTAATGAATTCATGTGATATCAAAATTAGGGTTTATGAGTAAAAAAGTTATTTCATGCAATAATTAGGATTTGGGAAGCCAAAATCCTAATGAAATCCTAATTGACCCCAAAACCCTAACTTGGAATCGAATTCGGTCATAGTGTTAGATTATGGAAAAAATAGTAATACTTGAGTGTTATACATTAATTTCAAGGTGCTTACTTGATTTGAACTGAACCTATTTGCTCGGAGTATAAGTCACTTTTAAGAAAGGTAAGGGGTTATGCCTATGGCTACTCACCTTAAACGATTTTGTGGTTTCTCTAAGTTTTCTTGATTGGATTACAATTAAATCTTACATGTTTATTTACTTCTTGCAAATAAAGTCACTATAGATATCATCTTATATAAATGTAACCTGTTCAAATCCTGAATGACCTCGGGGGTGTTAAAGAGCATGGGGTGAATAAGTCATTATGGGAATGATGAGTGATCAAGCTTGGAAAGGTATTTTGGTCTAAAATCTCACCCACACCTAGATATAAGTGCTAGAAACTTCCTATTAAAATTTGGGACTAAAAGGATAGAAGAAGAGAGTTATGAATTAAAAGGATTATGTAATTTTCTCCATATGGCTATTTAGGGCTAATAACCCTAGACTGAGACGTTGGAACCCTAGGCGATATGGCGGCGCCGTCGGCGGCGTAGGATCTGGCCTCGATTTGCGCGGAACGGTGCCCTCTTCACTGCACTTCTATAATGGATGGATGCGGGTGATCGAATAGTTCAAGCTACATCACGGAGTAAAGAGGGAGGCAATGGTTTGGCGAGACAAATCGTGGCTGCTACATGAGCAAAAAGAACAGCGGAGCGTATACCGGTGGAAGTGTCCTTGCGCAGCATCAGGGATCTTCTCCGATCCGATGAAGACCAGGAATCATAGATGGCGACAGGATGGAGACGGACAGATGCTCAGGCACTCCCACGTGACATACCATCAACCATGACCCAACATAGGAAGGAAGCACCGACGTACAACATTCCCCACAACGTGTGCTACATATGCCTTGGGGTAGGGCACTGGCAAGAAACATGTGAGAGGAGGAGGGTGTGTTATCGCTGCAGGAAACCTGGGCATCTTGCACACAGGTGCACGATGTCAATTGAACCGCCGCCAAACTTGAGGTCTGAGAAGGCTTTCTCCCTGGTGTCTACCCACGGGTTCCCTGCCAGAGCCCCCCCCCCCCAGCATAACCCTAAGCGCACAAAAGTGGTGTTAAAGGAGGGTAATCGGGATCATAACATGCAGCTTGACATGTTGGATTATGCTTTTGAAGTTTCATGGCCACAAAATGAAGAGCGAGAGGAAGTGATGAAGTTCCTACAGACCAGATGGCCCCACGCTACTGATATGTTTGAATTCGCGGAAAGAAGAGCGCTGGTGTATCTTCCATCCCTGGATGAGGTCAGGAGAACCCTAGAATATGGGTCTGTCAAGTTCTTCAATAAAGAATTCCCTTTGTAGCCGGCGACGGGGGGCTTGGATGCTAAGAAAGAAACACTATGGTTCTGGATCACAGGTGTCCCAGTTATCTGCCGCAATCTTGAATCTTTTAAGGAAATTGTATTTGTCTTTGGTACGCTGGTGGATCGACCACTCTGGAAGAGAGGTCAGGTGGACGAGAGAGGCGTCCTGGTCTCTGTGCAGTGTTTTAACGAGGACGTACCTCAATTCATCAATATAGAAATGAGGGACGCAAGGGGAGTCGCAAAGCTGACGATTGTAGCCAGAGGACCCAAAGGCGAGGATATTACTGAGGTGGGCAAGGAGCTGGACATAGTGTCGGTTGTCTTTCAGCGATCGGACCAAGTTGCCACGATTATGGTCCCTGATGATCAGCCATGTCCTAGTAGTACTGATGTCCAACCAAGCAACACAGCTCCCGTTGAAACAAGCAACGCAGCTCCTGTTGAACCGATTGAAAGGCCAGACATAATTCCTCAAAAGCGGGTGGTGGTTAACGAAGAAGGGTCTCAAGTTATCCTACCACACAGAAGCTTGGTGGATTTTATAGATAATGGATCAGTACGCACCGAGAGAAGACCACCCTGGAGAGAGATGAGATTGAACACAAGCATGTTAGGCAGGGAAGGTGCAAGATTCATACGGAGAAGCCGAGAAGATGGTAGCACCACAGGAGGGAGATGTCAAGTTCTTCAAGCGAATGAGCGAATCCTGCAGGAGGAGGACCGGTTTTCTGAAGGAGACGTCCCGAGAGAGAAAGATAGGTGGTGGGATTCGTGGGAGACAAGCTATTAGACTGTGAAGAAGTTTATCTGAGAGGGTGATAAAAGATCTAGTTTCTTATGAACTCTAGTAAGTATCTTTTTTGGAACATCAGGGGCGCAACAAATAACCAGACGAGGAAGGTCCTTGCAAGACTGTGTGCGAGACACCAACCGTTATTAGTGGGTCTGTTTGAACCTCTACTTCATGCAGAGAGGGTAGAAGAGCTACTTGACATTGTTAGATTGGATTGGTGTACACATAATGAGGAGGAGCACGGGAAAATATGGGCCTATGCAGATGCCGCTCTAGACCCGAAAGTGATCCTTAAACATAAACAACATATTACTTTCAAAGTCGGTGATGGACATGGAGGGAGGATTATCATTTCTGTAAACTACGCTACTTGTCCTATCGTAGAGAGAAGAAGCCTATGGGAGTCACTTATTCAGTTGAATCATGAGATCGGTAATGAGAGGTGGTTGATCACTGGCGATTTCAACGTGGTTAGAAAACTTGATGAGAAACGAGGTCTGTTGCCTCCTCCTATTCAGGGGATGTTGGATTTCAACACTTTCATTAATGATGTCGGTCTAGAAGAGCTTCCTTACGATGGTAGTAGATTCACATGGGTGGACAAACAGCAGCACACACCTACAAAATGGGAAAGGTTGGATAGAGCCTTAGTTAATGGAGGTTGGATGAATGCTTTTCCTCTATCTCTGATGAATCATCTCACTAGGTTTCGGATCTCAGACCACTGCCCCATCCTGGTCTGTAGCAACTCGTGCGATCAACGTAGACAACCAGCTTCGTTCAGCTTCAGAGCTGCTTGGTTGAAGGATCCATCGTGCATCAAGCTTATTCAAGATGCCTGGAGTTCGATCACGCCTAACAGAGACCCATCCTTTATCTTATATAGCAAGCTAAAAGCAACAAGGGGTGCCCTCAAATCATGGGTTAAAGAGGTGTTCGGCAACATACTGCAGAAGATCACTGACTTGGAAGATGTCGTGAGAACCATGTAATTGGAGTTCGATGAGAATCCTTCTCCGGAAAACGAGGTGCTACTTAAAGGCGCGGAAATGGAGTTAGAAGAAAATTGGACTTTGAATGAGCTGATTTGGAAGGAGAAGGCCAAGGTGAGATGGTTAGATGACGGTGATAGAAATTCACCTTTCTTTCATGCCTTAGTTAGAGCAAAGAGAAGGAGGAGGTCAGTATCCAAGCTGATTACCCCGGAGGGTCAGATTCTTGAAGATAAAGAATTGATGGCTAAAGCTGCAGCAGATTTCTATCAAAAGATGTACGAGGAAGATCCTTCTCTGTCAGAGCAAGACACACAGGCCTTCATCGAGCTGCTCCCACAATCAGTAAGTATGGATGATTGCGCGACCCTTACAGCACCTCCGACACGGGAGGAGATCTTTTCTACCATTCATATGATGGACATGGACGCAGCACCTGGTCTCGACGGTTTCACAGTGGCGTTCTTAAGCGCAACATGGGACATCATTGTGGATGATATCGTGGCTTTTGCTAACTTTTTCTTTCAGGGTGGTCTTTGTCATCGGAGTTTCTTTTGTTGTCGGATTGTTCTCCTCCCAAAGAACCCAATGGTGTCGTTGCTGGGCAAGGACTTCAGACCTATTTCGATCGAGAATGTGGTAGCAAGTGTGTTCGCTAGATTGATCAGCAACCGGTTGGCAAACATCATCCGGTCGTTGATCGGTCCTTATCAAGGCACCTATGTAAGAAGGAAAGATATTGTGAATCATATAAAGCTCGCCAGAGAAATCACATATGACATCAACAAAGGAGGCACTTATCCGAATGTAGTGGTAAAGTATGACATCTCAAAAGCTTATGATACAGTTTCATGGCAGTTCCTTAAGAAAGTCCTTAGTCATGTGGGGTTGATAGATCAAACAATCAACTTATGCATGGAGTTTTTCGTCAGATCATGGGCCACAGTGACGATAAATGAATTTTCTTCTGGTTTCTTTTCGTGTGGGAGAGGGCTGAAGCAAGGTAACCCATTATCGCCTCTCTTATTCATTCTGTTCGAGGAAGCACTGGGTAGGCGCTTTAACTTGGTGGTACAAAGGTGCTTACACAATATGAAAGAGCTACGAGGCAGAAGTTAAACAGAGCTAAGTCAGGTTTTCTTGTGGGGTCGAAGGACAATGCAGTCATTAGAAGGATTGAATCGGAGTTGGAAGTACCCAGGCTGGAGGAATCGTTCATGTACTTAGGCGTTCCTATCATAGTGGGCAGGCAACGCATGGCTCATTTTGATTTCTTGATTGAGAAGGTTTCCGACAAAGTTGCTGCGTGGAAGTCCAAATTTCTTTCTTTCACTGGGCGACTCCTCCTGATCAAGCATGTTCTCAATTCCACAACGTTGCATATTGTCGCTACAGCGGATCTGCCAGCGGGCGTGATGAAAATAATCAACTCCATCTTCTCCAATTTCTTATGGTTGGATAGGCAGAATCGATCCAGGAGAGCTTGGGTAGCGTGGGATCGTGTTACCAGTCCTACACAAGTGTGCGGTCTGAGCATCCGGTCGTTACAGCTCATGGCTAAGGCCTTTAGGTTCAAAGCATGTTGGGAAGTCATTCAAGGGGATTCGGCTTGGGCTAATTTCATGAGGGACAAATACATATCGGCATACAAGAACCAAGCAGGGTGCTATCCACAATATTTGAAGAAGAGCTCTTTTACTTTGCCTTACTGGAAGAAGATGTGGGTCACTTACCCCGATGTGATTCCAAGGTGCAGGTGGATCGTCGATAAAGGGGACATCTCCTTCTAGGAGTCGAGATGGTGCCAAGAGATCATGCAGTGTTATGCTATCAGACAGGTAGATACTCAACTAGACTTCAAGGTCAGTGACTTCTGGTTACAAGGCGTGGGTTGGGATTGGAACACCCTCAATAATTTCATGTCTACAGAAGGCATTGAACAGATTCAGAAGTCCATGGCAGCTGTTTCTGATGAGGACGATCGCTTGATATGGTCTCCAATGGACAATGGGTCTTTCAGCCTGCGATCTGCTAAGGCGATCATCTCCAACACACAAGCGATAGATGGCCTGCATCCAAGGGGATTAGATTGGGTATGGTCTACATCCGTTCCCAGAGCAGGTGTGGTGCTATGGAAAGTAATCAACGGCGCGCTGCCAACTGATGACCGGATTAGAAGCTATAGAATTCCCAAGGCATCCATGTGTGCCTGCTGCGAGCAGCATGCAGAGGAGACTATAGAACATCTGCTGTTTGAGGGACAGTTGGCCAGAAATTTGTGGTCAAGTTTTTCTGAAATTTTTGAGAACAGTCCGCGATCCATCGCTAGCCTGAAGACGTTGAAGCTGTCTAAAACTATGGAAGAGTGGCTTCAAATTGAGATGATTATTCTTATCCTTTGGATGATTTGGCAAGCTAGATGTGATATAAGATTTCAACAAATGAAGAACAGGCCCGAGAGGATGTGGGATGAGATCTGCTTCATCCTCAATAGAAGCATGTCTATGAAGAAGCTGAGTAATAGAGACGATGTGTCTTTGTATGAGAAACTGGAAGCTAAAGGCATTGACGTGCACAGTTCCAGAACTAGGTCCATTAGTTTGATTAGATGGGTACCTCCAGACATGGCAAACTTAAAGTTAAACCTTACTATTGGAACTGGCAAAGATGCTATGGGGTCTCAACGTAGATGGACCGCCGAGATTATCAGGAATAGGCATGGGCATGTGAGGCTTGCATTCAGATTTTGGCTGTTGGAGAAAGACTATTGTGTTGCATATATTCAAGTGTGCCTAGTCGCGTTGAAGGTATCGAATGATCATAACTTGACGATATCTTGTTTTGAGATTGATGATAAGAAAACGCATGACTGTATTTGGAATGGTGCCTCGGGTCCGTGGAGAGCAGCTCCATACCTCACTGAAATTCGGAATGTGATAACAGAAGAAGCAATTTTGGGCTTCCTGGTCCCTAAAATTATTAACTCTACACCGAGATACTTAGGGTTGTGGGGTAATCAGCTCGAGGAGGGTGAAGTATGGACTGAGCAGATGCATCTCCCTATGCGGGTTAGGGGCATGATTTATCTCGAGAAAAAAGGAGTTCCCCATATTCTTACGAGATGGTCCAACTTTAGTCGAGGAGGATAGGGTGAGATGTATGTATTAGTCGAGAAGGATAGGGTTGTAATGAAGATATGATGTTGTTTGCCCATTGCAGATCATGGAATGAATAGAGCTGATCTGTGTTTAAAAAAAAATGAATTAATTTCCTTTTTCCTAAAGTGAAATGGATTATTAGGTAAGGTATTAGTATTAGAGCTTATTTGATCCGATTTAGAAACTTAGGGCCCATCTCTTTAGTTTGCACACGGGTCCTTGGCCATGGATCTTAGATCCAAAGGCTTCTGATTGTCTTCTATCTCACAACAAAGTAGGAAAGATAATGAATAGGAAAGCTCATTTTTATCTTGACATACTCCCTCTCTCTCGATCACCTCTCATCTTTATTTCTTTCCCATTGAGTTCAAGAGGTAAATCTGAGTGTAACCATCCCTAGATGTCCCTACCTCAAGAAGAAATGAGGGTTTCCCCAATTCACTAGAAGATAGATCCATGAGTCGGTATTCTCATGTAGGCAAGCCTAATAAAGACCCATACATCCTCTCCTAATCCACTCAAGAGACCCCTAAGACTTATAAGGAAATCTTCTAGCCGCCAATTTCCTATCAAACCTCTGCTGCACCCCCTTTTATTCCATCTTCTTCGGTGAGGAAACATCTCTTTGACCCCTCTCTTCTCACCACCACCAAAAAATTATTGACTACAACTGAGTCCGGCAAGGCATCACAAAGAGGATCTTGCCTTTGTCTGCCACTCTAAGGCCTAGAAAACTGGAGTTGACTTTAGAGTTGACTTAGCCACACTGGCTATGCTCACAAGTCTAAGGGTGACAAATGAAGGAGGGAGATGAGTTCTCAATGAAACTACATTATTGCTCTCACCATGTTGTGATAAGGTATGGGTTTTATTGTCTTTTACTTTTATTTTAAGCCCTTCCACACGACCACAGAGTGTCGAGATGGTGTGAGCCCATTGGCTCAGCCTCGACCCTGTGGCATGACCAAAAACTCAGTCTACCGTAAGTTACCAAGATCTGATTGACCATAATAAAATTATTCGTTAAAAATTAAACAACATCATAGGATTTTCCAATGATGAATATATATATATATATATATAAGTTAATTAAAAATGCAAGAATTTCAATAAAATTATCTTTAAGACCTAATTCTACCCCAGATTCCAAAAGTGCCTAAAGTTACAAACTCTCTTGTGTTAAAAGCATGGAAACCCTAATTTCGTAGTTTTAATGATCACAACTTGTTTAAATGATCTAGATGGATAAAGTTTAACCTTTTTGGATAAAAAAGACATATTTGACTTAATTTGGAATTAAGGAATTCAGGTGATATCAAAATTAGTGTTTATGAGTTTAAAAAGGTATTAAATGTGATAAATAGGATTTGGGAAGCCAAAACCCTAATGAAATCCTAATTGACCCCAAAACCCTAAATTGGAACCCAAGATGGTCTTAGTGTTAGATTATGGAAAAAATAGTAATACTTGACTGTTATACATTAATTTTAGGGTGATTACTTACTTGATTTGAACTGAACCTGATTGCTCATACTTTAAGTCACTTCTAAGAAAGGTAAGTGGTTATGCCTATGACTACTCACCTTAACTGACTTTTGTGGTTTCTAGAAGTTCAATGGATTTGATTGAAATTAAATGCTAGCATGTTTATTTACTTCTTGCAACCTATAAAGTCACTATGGATATAATCTTATATAAATGTAACCTACTCAAATCCTAAATGACCTATGGTGTGTTAAAGAGCATGGGGTGAATAAGTCATTATGGGAATGACAAGTGATCAAGCCTGGAAAGGTATTTTGGGTTGAAATCTCACCCAAACCTAGATATAAGTGCTAGAAACTTTTCATTAAAATTTGGGATTAAAATGATTGAAGGAGAGAGAGTTATGAATTAATTTCCTTTTCCTAAAGTGAAAGGGATTATTGGGTAAGGTATTAGTATCATAATTTATTTGATCCGATTTGGAAACTTAGGGTCCATATATTTAGTTTGCATACGGGTCCTTAGCCATAGATCTCAGATCCAAAGGCTCCTGGTTGTCTTCTATCTCATGAAAAACTAGGAAAAATAATGAATAGGGAAGCTCATTTTTCTATTGACATACTCCCTCTCTCGATCACCTCTCCTCTTTATTTCTTTCCCAATGAGTTCAAGAGGCAAATCTGTGTGTAACCATGCTTAGATGGCCATGCCTTAAGAAGAAATGAGGGTTTCCGCAATTCTCTAGATAGATAGATCCATGAGCCGGTCTTCCCATGTAGGAAAGCCTAATAAAGCCTCATACATCCTCTCCTAATCCATTTAGGAGACCCCTCATACTTGTAAGGAAATCTTCTAGCCACTAATTTCCTATCAAACCTCTACTTCACCCCCTTTTATTCTATCTTCTTCGGGGAGGAAACATCTCTTTGACTCCTCTCTTCTTGACACCACCAGAAAATCATCAACTATGACTAAGACCAAAAATGCATCACAATGAGGACCGAGCCTTCATCTGCCACTCCGAGGCCAGACACCTAGAGTCAACTTTAGTGTTGAGTCAGCCACACCGACCGTGCTCGCAAGCCTAAGGGTGACAAACAATGGAAGGAGATGAGTTCTCAGTGAAACTACATTATTGTTCTCGCCCTTGGTGGGGTTCCATATACACAATCCAAGAGTTAAGATTGTTGTCTCCAAATCTGATTGACTAAACCCTTGTTTCGATGATGACTAACCATTCCACTTATTTCTATCGAATGCTTCTACTTGAGTGATTTCAAATTAGGTATAGACACACTCTAAATGTCTGCACTTGCGCATCCTAACTTGGAGAAAAACAAGTCAAAATCAATACAAGTGCACTTTTGTGGAATATGTTCTATATCTATTAGAATCATGTTGTAAATAACTTGTAATGATTATATTACTTGTAATTAAACTTAGAAAAAAATAAGAGCACTTAAATGGAATATTTATTCACGTTCATAGACCTTTCTGAAATTCATCACAATGACTTTTGTCGGTCAAGTTTCATCTAGGATAAACTAGACTAACACCCTTGATGAATCTTGAGAACTTCTAAGGTCAGCCAAGTTTACCTCAGGATAAACGCAACCGACACCTTGCATAGGCAAACCAAATTTAAGGCATCAATCCAGTTTCATCTAGGATAAACTCGACTGACAACTCAAATTTAATTTGTATCAAAGTATTATTGGTCGAGTTTCCCAAAAGTCAACACAACAATGGACACACACCACACAACAACAAAGTATCAAGATGTGTTATCCTATTGGCTTGGCATTGACCCCTTGGCATGACCAAAAACTCAGTCTTTCATAAGTTGACAAGATCTAATTGGCTAGAATAAAATTCGTCGTTAAAAATTATACAAAATCATAGGATTTTCCAATGATATATATATATATACATATATACATATATATATATATATATATAAGTCAATTAAAAATGCAAGAATTTCAACAAAATTAGCTTCAAGACCTAATTCTACCCCATATTCCAAATGTGGGTAAAGTTACAAACTCTCTTGTGTTACTAGCATGGAAACACTAATTTCTTAGTTTTAATGATCACGACTTGTTTAAATGATCTAGATGGATAAAGTTTAACCTTATTGGATAAAAAGGACATATTTAACTTAATTTGGAATTAAGGAATTCATGTGATATTAAATTAGGGTTTATGAGTTAAAAAGGTATTAAATGTGATAATTAGGATTTTCGAAGCCAAAACCCTAATGAAATCCTAATTGACCGTAAAACCCTAACTTGAAACCCCAGTTAGTCTAAGTGTTAGATTATGGACAAAATAGTAATACTTGAGAGTTATACATTAATTTCAGGGTGATTACTTGCTTGATTTGAACTGAACCTGATTGTTCAGACTTTAAGTCACTTCTAATAAAGGTAAGTGGTTATGCCTATGATAGCTTTAACCGACTTTTGTGGTTTCTCAAAGCTTTCCTGATTGGATTGCAATTTAATTCTTGCTCATTTATTTACTTCTTGCAACCTATAAAGTCATTATGGATATCATCTTATGTAAATGTAACCTTCTAAAATTTTGAATGACCTCTGGTGTGTTAAAGTGTATGGGATGAATAATTCATTATAGGAAAGATGAGTGATCAAGCCTGGAAATGTAATTTGGTCTAAAATCTCACCCATGCCTAGATATAAGTGCTAGTAACTTCCCATTAAAATTTGGGATTAAAAGGATAGAAGGAGAGAGATTTATGAATTAATTTCCTTTCCCGAAAGTGAAAGAGATTATTGGGTAAGGTATTAGTATCATAATTAATTTTATCCTATCTGGAATCTTAGGGCCCATCTCTTTAGTGTGCACAGGGGTCCTCAGCCATGGATCTCAGATCCAAAGGCTCCTAGTTGTCTTCTATCTCGTAACAAACTAGGAAAGATAATGAATAGGAAGGCGCATTTTTCTATGACATACTCCCTATCTGTTGATCATCTCTCCTCTTTACTTCTTGCCCATTGAGTTCAAGAGGTAAATTTGAGCGTAACCTTCCCAAGATAGCCCTACCTCAAGAAGAAATGAGGGTTTCCCCAACTCTCTAGACAGACAGATCCATGAGTCAGTCTTCTCATGTAGGTAAGCCTAATAAAGCCCCATACATCCTCTCCGAATCCACTCAAGAGACCCCTCAGAATTGTAAGGAAATCTTCTAGGCACCAATTTCCTATCAAACCTCTACTTCACGCCCCTTTTATTCCATCTTCTTCAGTGAGGAAACATCTCTTCGACCCCTCTCTTCTCGCTACCACCAGAAAATCATCCACTACGATTGAGTCCAACAAGGCATCACAAAGAGGACCATGCCTTCATCCGCCACTCTGAGGCCCAATCACCAAGAGTCAACTATAGAGTTGACTCAGCCACACCGGTCATGCTCACAAGTCTAAGGGATACAAACGAAGGAGGGAGATGAGTTCTCCATGAAGCTACATTATTACTCTCGCCTTGATTTGATAAGGTAAGGAGGTTTTGTTGTCTTTTGTTTTTGTTTTATTCCTTGCCACACAACCATAGAGTGTCGAGTTGGTGCTAGCACATTAGCTCACCCTTAACCCCGTGGCATGACCAAAAACTTAGTTAGTCGTAAGTTGGCATGATCTAATTGGCTAGAATAAAATCATCATTAAAAATTATACAAAATCATAGGATTTTCCAATGATGAATATATATATATATATATAAGTTGATTAAAAATGCGAGAATTTCAATAAAATTAGCTTCAAGACCTAATTCTACCCCAGATTCCAAAAGTGCCTAAAGTGACTAACTCTCATGTCTTAAAAGCATGGATACCCTAATTTCTTAGTTTTAATGATCACAACTTGTTTAAATGATCAAGATGGATAAAGTTTAACCTTTTTTAGATAAAAAGGACATATTTAACTTATGAGTTAAAAAGGTATTAAATGTGATAATTAGGATTTGGGAAGCCAAAACCCTAATAAAATCCTAATTAACCCCAAAACCCTAACTTGGAACCCAAATTGGTCTTAGTGTTAGATTATGGAAAAAATAGTAATACTTGAGTGTTATACATTAATTTTATGGTGATTACTTGCTTGATTTGAACTGAACCTGATTGCTTGGACTTTAAGTCACTTCTAAGAAAGGTAAGTGGTTATGCCTATGACTTCTCACCTTAACCGACTTCTGTGGTTTCTCGAAGTTCAACTGATTGGATTGTAATTAAATCCTTGCATGTTTATTTACTTCTTGAAACCTATAAAGTCACTATGGATATAATTTTATATAAATGTAACCTGCTCAAATCCTGAATGACCTCTGGTGTGTTAAAGAGCATGGGATGAATAAGACATTATGGGAATGACAAATGATCAAGCCTGGAAAGGTATTTTATGTTCAAATCTTGCCCACACCTACTTATAAGTGCTAGAAAGTTTCCAATAAAATTTGGGATTAAAAGGATTGAAGGAGAGTGAGTTATGAATTAATTTCCTTTTCTTAAAGTGAAAGGGATTATTGGGTAAGGTATTAGTATCAAATTTTTTTTATCTGATCTAGAAACTTAGGGCCAATCTCTTTAGTTTACAGACATGTCCTTAGCCATGGATCGCAGATCCAAAGGCTCTTGGTTGTATTCTGTCTCACAAAAATCTAGGAAAAATAATGAATAGGAAAACTCATTTTTCTATTGGCATACTCCCTTTCTCTCGATCACCTCTCCTCTTCATTTCTTGCCCAATGAGTTCAAGAAGCAAATAAAATTGTAACCATCCCTAGATGGCCATGCCTCAAGAAGAAATGAGGGTTTCCCTAATTCTCAAGATAGACATATCCATGAGCCGGTCTTCCCATGTAGGAAAGCATAATTAAGTCCCATACATCCTCTC
Organism: Alisma plantago-aquatica; assembly: GCA_963693085.1. Lineage (NCBI taxonomy): Eukaryota > Viridiplantae > Streptophyta > Magnoliopsida > Alismatales > Alismataceae > Alisma > Alisma plantago-aquatica. The sequence goes on along the minus strand of OY856412.1, from coordinate 1,342,582,172 downwards.
CTAATCCACTCAAGACACACCTCATACTTGTAAGGAAATATTATAGCTGCCAATTTCTTGTCAAGCCTCTACTTCAGCCCCCCCTTTTATTCCATCTTCTTCGGCGAGGAAAATCTCTTTGACCCCTCTCTTCTATCCACCACCAGAAAATCATCAACTATGACTGAGACCGCAAAGGCATCACAAAGAGGACCGATCCTTCATCTTCTACTCCGAAGCTAGTCACCCAGAGTCAACTTTAGTGTTGACTCAGCCACGCAAGCCATGCTCACAAGTCTAATGGTGACAAAGGAAGGAAGGAGATGAGTTTTCAGTGAAACTACATTATTGCTCTCGCCCTACTGTGATAAGGTAAGGGGGTTTTGTTGTTGTTTGTTTTTGTTTTAACCCCTGTCACACAACAATAGAGTATCAAGATGGTGCGATCCTATCATCTCGACCTCGATCCTGTGGCATGACCAAAAACTCAGTCTGTCGTAAGTTGACAAGATCTGATTGGACAAAATAAAATTATTCGTTAAAAATTATACAAAATCATAGGTTTTTCCAATGATGAAAATATATATATAAGTTAATTAAAAATGCAAGAATTTCAATAAAATTAGCTTCAAAACCTAATTCTACCCCATATTCCAAATGTGCCTAAAGTTAGTAAATATCTTGTATTAAAAGCATGGAAATCCTAATTTCTTAGTTTTAATAATAACAACTTTTTTAAATGATCTAGACGGATTAAGTTTAACCTTTTTGGATAAAAAGGACATATTTGACTTAATTTGGAATGAAGGAATTTATGTGATATCAAAATTAGGGTTTATGAGTTAAAAAGGTATTAAATGTGATAATTAGGATTTGGGAAGCCAAAACCCTAATGAAATCCTAATTGACTCCAAAACCCTAACTTGGAACCCAAGTCGGTCTAAGTGTTAGATTGTGGACAAAATAGTAATACTTGAGTGTTATACATTAATTTCAGGGTGATTACTTGCTTGATTTGAATTGAACCTGATTTCTTAGACTTTAAGTCACTTCTAAGAAAGGTAAGTGGTTATGCCTATGACTACTCGCCTTAACCGACTTCTGTGGGTTCTCGAAGTTTTCTTGATTGGATTGCAATTTGATGCTTGCACATTTATTTACTTCTTGCAACCTATAAAGTCACTATGAATATCATCTTATATAAATGTAACCTTCTGAAATATTGAATGACCTCTGGTGTGTTAATGAGCATGTGGTGAATAAGTCATTATGTGAATGATGAGTGATCAAGCTAGGAAATGTAATTTGGTCTGAAATCTCACCCATGCCTAGATATAAGTGCTAGAAACTTCCCATTAAAATTTGGTATTAAAAGGATAGAAGTAGAGAGAGTTATGAATTAATTTCCTTTTCTTAAAGTGAAAGGGATTATTGGGTAAGGTTTTAGTATCAGAATTTGTTTGATTCAATCAAGAAACTTAGGGCCCATCTCTTTAGTTTGCACATGGGTCCTTAGCCATGGATCTTAGATCCAAAGGCTCCTGGTTGTCTTCTATCTCACGACAAACTAGGAAAGATAATGAATAGGAAAGCTCATTTTTCTCTTGACATACTCCCTCTGTCTTGATCATCTCTCCTCTTTATTTCTTTCCCATTGAGTTCAAGAGGTAAATCTGAGTGTAACCATCCCTAGATGGCCCTGCCTCAAGAAGAAATGAGGGTTTCCCCAATTCTCGAGATAGACAGATCCATGAGTGAGTCTTCTCATGTAGGCAAGCCTAATAAAGCCCCATACATCCTCTCCTAATCCACTCAAGATACCCCTCAGACTTGTAGGGAAATCTTCTAGCCACCAATTTCCTATCAAACCTCTACTTCACCCCACTTTTGTTCCATCCTCTTCGGTGAGGAAACATCTCTTCGACTCCTCTCTTCTCGCAACCACCAGAAAATCATCAACAATGACTGAGTCCAGCAAGGCATCATAAAGAGGGTCATGCCTTCGTCTGCCACTCTGAGGCCCAATCACCTAGAGTCCACTTTAGAGTTGACTCAGCCACATCGGCCATTCTCACAAGTCTAAGGGTGACAAACAAAGGAGGGAGAAGAGTTCTCCGTGATACTACATTACTGATCTCACCTTACTTATATAAGGTAAGGGGGTTTTGTTGTCTTTTTTTTTAATCCCCTACCACACGGCCAGAGAGTGTCAAGATGGTGCTAGCACATTGGCTCATCCTCGACCCGTGGCATGACCATAAGTTAAGTCTGTCATAAGTTGGCAAGATCTGATTGGCCAGAATAAAAGTATTCTTTAACAATTATACAAAATCATAGGATTTTCCAATGATGAATATATATATATATATATATATATATATATATAAAAGTTAATTAAAAATGCAAGAATTTCAATAAAATTAGCTTCAAGACCTAATTCTACCCCATATTCCAAAAGCGTCGAAAGTTACTAACTATCATGTGTTAAAAGCATGGAAACCCTAATTTCTTAGTTTTAATGATCACAACTTGTTTAAATAATCTAGATGGATAAAGTTTAACCTTTTTTGGATAAAAAGGACATATTTTACTTATGAGTTAATAAGGTATAAAATGTGATAATTAGGATTTGGGAAGACAAAACTCTAATGAAATCCTAATTGACCCCAAAACCCTAACTTGGAACCCAAGTCAGTCTTAGTGTTAGATTATGGTCAAAATAGTAATACTTGAGTGTTATACATTAATTTTAGGGTGATTACTTGCTTGATTTGAATTGAACATGATTGCTCAAACTTTAAGTCACTTTTAGGAAAGGTAAGTGGTTATTCCTATGACTACTCGCTTATACCGACTTATGTGGTTTCTCAAAGTTTTCCTGATTGGATTGCAATCAAATGCTTGCATGTTTATTTACTTCTTGCAACCTATAAAGTCACTATGGATATCATCTTATATAAATGTGACCTGCTCAAATCCTGAATGACCTATGGTGGGTTAAAGAGCATGAGGTCAATAAGTAATTATGGGAATGACGAGTGATCAAGCCTGGAAAGGAAGATCACCTCAGGCCTAGCTTTGATTGGAAGGCTTATGTATGAAACCAATCCCACAAGAGGGAACATTATGAATGTCCTTTTCAGGGACCAAAACCCTGAAGATAGAGTTCCCCATAAAGAGGCTCCTGTAAAGAGAGGGAACACCATAGAGAAAAAGAAGATAATGGTAACAAGGTTAAACAAAGAAAATGCTTGTTCAATTTTGTAGTAATAATTGTTTCTATGGCTGATTATATTGTTATACCTACATGAAAATATTTTGTTTCCTCCACATATGAGTACATATTGATATACTGACCATGTTTTTGTTTCACAACATTTTTGGTTTAACTTCTATTAATTTGCAAAAAGGACATCCGAAGAAGAGGGTACCAAACGAAAGATGTCTAAAACTACCTTACAAGATTTAGATAGATACTTTTTATTTCATGTTGCAATGTATAGACTCCCTTTTCATGTAACTCATTAATGGATATTTGATCTTCATGATGTTATCAATTGTTTTACATTTAGTAAAATTTATAATTATTTTTGGTTAATTGCTAAATCTTGATCCTGTATATATGATAACGACCCTTTCCCTCTCGATTCACCTTTCTTGGGGATAACAGGGGGAGGGGTCGCTACATTTGGTATCAGGGACTGGTTTACCATTTAACCTTTAATCATTATTAAATTCGAATTAGTTCTGTAGATCTTAAGGGAATTGTTAGGGTATTTTCTAAAGACGATAACGTCTAGAAGGGAACACGACTCGAGGGTGGCAAAAATCTCCTCTACACTGTTAGTCAGCATACAAGGACTCTCAGGCCCGTGCATCCCGCCTTGCCGAGTTTGGTAGATTTTATTCGAAATAAGATACCTCTAGGTTTTCTTCTCATACAAAATCCATGCCTTCTCTACCTCTTTCTTCCTTCATAGAACCCTAGGATCCTGATAACTGCTTCGTCTACCCTTCTGAGTACTAGGATTATGGATATTAGATATTAAGGCTTCCTCCACCAAATAATAAAAGTTAATGTAAACAAGATGTCATGAGCATATTACTTATGATGCATTAAAATGCTTTAAACTTAAAACTAAAATCAAGCTATTTATGTGAACCAGCATGGCTTGCACCATGATTACTACCATCCCCGACGGCACACCCCCAGACCATATTGAGGGAAGGCCCTCATACATGAAGAGGATGTCCTCAGAGAAGAAGAGTAGGTCCATGGAGGAGGTGTCCTCCAAGAATCAAAGAGGATAGAAAAGGCCTTCATTGAGGAAGGTTTTGAGCCCAAGCCCGTCCTCTTTGACAATCTGAACCCTAAAGATGGTCTTGATCCTAAAAGTGAACCTATGATGGAAAATGGGACCAAGGATGACCCCGAACATGATGATTGATCTGGAATTACATTTGGGCAAGTAGTGGTTCATACCCCTGAGCACTCTGGCTGGAGCAATAGAAAAAGATGACTGAGGCCATTAGTGTCCTGGCCCTCAGAGATGATTCAAAAAATGAGAATAGTGAACCCCTACATGTCCTTCCTCATCTCATAGCCATCATCCTCAACTTTGTCAAGTTGAACATAGAAAAGTTATAGAAGGAAGACAATACTGAGGTGGTTGATAGGGTAGATGCCCGACTCCTTGTTATGGAGAATGGCTTCTACATTCTGGAGGTGCAAACCAACAAGAATGTTCTTTTTGATGCTCACCTTCTTGAGGGAGCTGCAAATCTCTAATGGGAGAATTATATTTCCTGAGACTAATGACTCAAATAGACTTCTATACCATCTTCTCTATGAGATTCATCCCCAACTCTATCAGGAAGGAGAAAGAGAAGCATTTCATGATCCTTTACTAGGGAAACATAAGGGCGATAGACTATTCCTGGAAGTTACTCCTCCTAGAGAATTTTGTCTATATGATGATCAAAGAGCAATGAGTAGAACATTCTGAGGGGTGTATTTTGTTGGTATGTATGCCCAGAGAGCCAATCATATAATGATTGTAATGGAATATCTTATAAACAATTTGATTAATAATAAAGGAAACCTTCCAATTTATTTTATTTTATTCAGTTATGAGATAATGATGTAACATAATAAATGTTTCCAGAATGAAATTAGTCGTTGATGTATGTCTTTAGGTTAAAGACGTAAATAATGATATTATACGTATGTTAGAGTATGTACATTATAGTAATGTCCCCAGTGAAATTTTATTGTGGAAGGCTAATAGATACCAATAACACATAAGACTGGAGTGTGTGTTGGTTGATGATGGAATCTCATAGATACATGATATGTGATATCAAACTAAACACATAGATACTTGTTAGAGAATAGTGTATCATATAGACCCACCTTGAGAGTGATACATGGAACCATTGAATAGTAGTCAACATCATCTTTCATTGTGATGGTGTTGATTATGGTTCTTAAACTTAAGATCACTACACTTATCACATGTTGTTCGATGTACTTTGAGATCATCCAAAGCGATCATGAATAAGGGTTTCCATAAAGGGCGTGGTCGGGTGCACTTTGACACATGGGGATGATTGTGAGTGATGAAGATGGGATTTTCCCCTCCTACAGGAGTTTGATATCCTATCTACTTGATAAGCAAGACTACGAAAAGCATGGACATGTGCATGTGAATCAAGATATGATTTCAAGTTTGCATATATCTCAAACAATTTGCTCTGATTCAAGGAACTTAGATTGAACATTGAAGATGATGACGATTCCATGCCTCTAGCAATCTACATATTAGAGACAAAGGAACTATACAATCACTATAATACCAATCACAGATTGTAGGTTTAAGTTGTTCACCAACTTTCTGAATTACTTGGATAGAAATGATGTCTTTCTAGATACCAATCATTGCTTGTGATATCATAAGTTGGTTATGGACATTCAATGCCAACATAAATTGGAACCTATAGGGTCAAACACATAGGATGCACTTGGAATAGGATTTTATTCATGAATGATGTTTAACTTGATTACTAAATGACTTTAGGTATACAATTTATATAACACTGGTTAAAGATTGACTAATTGGACTCTAAATTGACCAGTTCAAGTGTTCAACTGATCGGTTGGAGTATTAGTTGAATTAGAAACAACACTGGTTGAATAATGCCTAAACCAGTGGATGAACGGACCAGTTCATGGTCCCAAACAACTGGTTCATGTGATGGTTCGCCCAGTTCAATGGTCAACCTATTCATGCATTAATCGTACATTAAATACCAATGTGATTTGGAATAACTGATTGTTTTGGAGTTGAACTGACCGGTTCATGCATGAACCAACCTATTCATGCATGAATCAAATAGCTCGTGACTGAACCGATCTATTCACCATTCACAGGTTCTAAAAAATTCATGAAAAGCCATCTCTTTGACTCCCAGATGGATTAAGAACCCTGACCCTGGTTCGCTTATAAATAGAGGGGTACTAGGGCTTTCCAGACTCAATAATAAGCTCTGACAATTGTTGTCTTTTCTGGTTGTAATAACCAAAAGAACTAGAGCAAATTCTAACCATCAAAGGGAGGAACAACATGGGATAGACAATTGGGAGAGCAAGTTGACGCTAGCATGTTGACTAGAAGGGAAAACTCCTTCCCATTCATTCCATGAGAGTGCCATGAGTTTCCAGTGGTCCGCATGGACTACTATAGAGGAGAGGAGGTTATTTTCTATCTCTAGGAGGACGACGTCAACTATCTTACATGGTACCAAACCAAGAGGCTGACTAAAATAGACATCTAGGAACAACTTGAAGAAAGGTGCACAGTACTGTGAGGGAATTGTCACTGGAATTATTCCAGGACCAGGCATAATGTAACATACCAAATTTTGGAATTTTTTCTTTTAACCCTATTTCCCATATTTTCCTTTCATTTCTATCCTTATTGGCCTTTCTATTTAATTAGTGGAATTTATAGTGGTTTAGTGAACATTTATTAACTAATTGTACCAATATAAGGGTTTATGCATAAATACCTCAGTGAAAGATTAATTACCATACTTATGTGCTCTAAACCTTAATATAACTTTTTGATATGATTTAGAAACATAAAATGATCCTAAGTTTCAAATTTGGTTCGATTTGGATGTTGTTTGTGCAAGTTATGCAATTTTAGGTACATTCTGGACTTTTATGCAATTTACCCAAATGGGAGGTTTTCTTAGCAAATTATCAACTGAATTTTAATCCTTAGATATTCCATTACCATTAACGAGATTTTAACCATTGGAGAACCTAGTTTCACCTTGGTTTGATGGTATTTCTTTCCAAGGGCATTATAGGGATTACCCTCTTTATAAAGATGCTTATCCTTAAAAGCTATCAACCAATGAGGTTATTTCTTTCTTGAAAAACGGTGGGGATGGCCTAGAAGGATCTATGGGCTATTAGGACCGAATTTTGATATGCATGAAGCCTCTATGAGTTGTCCTCTTGCATGGCCATCAATCCCTAGGCTAAAGACACATGGAAAGTCCCTTAAGACACCTCATGCTTCATCTCTTTCTATATATCGCCATGTATACCCCTTCCCAACTAACAATTTGAAAACTCTTGCTCTCCTTTTCTTTCCTCTAGATTAGATAATAGTTCCTTCTGTATTTGACCACAAAGTTTCTGTCCCAAGGTAATAGAGGGAGCCTACCTTGGTGAAGAAGGCTCCTAGGGTTTCCAAATTGCTCTATTAGGGTTTCTAAAGCTCCTCCTTGGTAATTTTGACCAAAACTAGTAAGTTTCCTCCCTTCCTTCCCTATTTTCATACTATTAGTCTTCCTTACACCCTATTACAGGTCGTAACCATGGAATTTCATGGTGAAACCCTACCTAGAACCCTAAAACACCTCATCTCTATGCTCTTTTGCTAGGGTTTATCACCTCTAAGTTGAGAAGGTGATCTTTGTCCAAGAAAGGAGCTAGGATTGGAGCAACCAGACCTTCTAAGCTCGGATCCTTTCTGTTTGTACCTTCTTATCTTCCCTAGAGGTGAGTTTCATAACCCACTTCTCATATATTGCTTGCTACATGCTTAAAATTCATGCATCTATGTTTAAAATCGATGATTTCCATCTCTATTTACCATGTTCATCTAGGGTTTTGGTTTCTTACCGGTTTACCTTCTCTAGAAGATCTATTTTGGATAACTATTAATCTAAAACCATGATATTAGGTCAAATGGTGTTTTCCCTCCCTCCCTCTCTCTCTCTTTGCTTATCTTGTTTGGTTTGATGATGTGTCAGTTTCTGATTGGCTGAATTTCAATAATTCATAACTTTTGATTCCTTTGTCCAAAAAATAAAGTAAAATACGTCCTAAACTCAAAAAAACATTTTATTTTCAATAATAATATTTACAAGTATTGGTTTTGAGTTTTTTCGATGGTGGTTTTCTCAAAAATGATTTAATCACTTAAAAATCACCAAAAATACACTCTAATCATCGTAACTCCAAAATATGCAAAATTATATGTTTTCTTAATCAGAAGAACGTAACTAAGTCTATGGTGATGTTTTCATAGTCTAAATCAAGGTTTTTCTATAAAAAGTAAAAATATGGGTTTTCTCTACCTTAATGCATATATATCATTCTAATACATGTATACGAATTGAAAATAGGAAAAATTGATCATGGACTCAATCAAGTGATGCAAGTGGGTAACATGAATCATAATGAAAGGTATGTGATATGTATGTGGAATCTCTATTTATGTATGTGCATTTACACCTTAAGTTGGGAATAATTGTGCCTTAACCTATTTTTCTATAATGAGGCTTTATACAACCCTATTGCATATACTCTTGAATCTTTTGCTATACTTGCCTCATAAATCAGTTTCAGAATATTATTCTTGGGTTTTGGAACCCCACCACCAATTTGTAATTATATGATGATTTATCTTGCCACTTTACTATTTCTTGAGCATGATGGTTTATTTGTCTATTTAACTATAGTAGTGGTACTTATGTACAACCACCCACAGAGGGTATGCAAATAATTGCCCTGGGGAACGTCTTATTCTCCCCTTGGGGAATGTGTTATTCCTCCACTATAAAATTTGATAGGTGACTGGGAATGTATGAATTCTTCCCTCACCTATAGGTTGAGGTTCAGTTTGTGCCTCAACCCTACTTAGTTAATGTAGTCCAATTAATATCATGCATGCTACTTCTTATATGTTTTGTAATGGTAAGAATCTATTTTGTTATGTGCCTCATTCTCTTGGCCCTCTCATCTTATGATGACTCAATATATTTATGTTTCATATGATTTCCTTTTCTCTTTTACTTATTCATTATTTGACACATACCTTGTTTTCCTCCCTTTTGCTGGGTGCTTTCCCAACCACCCAGGTGATGAGCAAGGTGATGAACAAGACAAGGCGTATATAGCTTTTGGATGGGACTCAGTTGATGGAGATGTTTCTTGGAGACAAGATTGTAGTAGTCTAGACTTCCCTCTATCTAGATCCTAATTGTATGTCTTGATGTAAACCCTAAATGGGAGATTTTGATGTATTTTGTAAACCTTTTATGAAATTGAATACATTCAGTTATTTTTTTTATTCCGCTGCTTTCTAATGGTCTTCTGTATACCAATGTTTAATAAGTTTGGAAAATTTATGCACATTCCATCATACCTCTGAGAGTGTTTGGAATGGATGTCAATTCTTCAATTTTTTAGTAAAGGGGTGATCGCACTCTCCTTATAACCTTGCAACTAACCTTCCCATCTCATAGTTGTTGATGTGATCTACTATCTTTAGATAATTTGGCAAGTAAATTTATTATTTCTACTACCTTACCTGTTGCCATATTTCCTTAAAGTGGTATCAGAACCATGTAAATTTACTATCTTTTGGGATTCAATTGATATGATCAGATTTTGATATTATCATTTATTTATTACATACAATGCAAATAATTAACTTGTCTAATGTGTATATATTCAATTAAACACAACAAATGATGCCAATATATATATGTATATGTATATATATGCAATTTATATTCTTTGCTTTAAAATCATATTGATGGTGATTGGTAGCATGGGTATGGACTATACCTCTAGACCTTTTGTGCATTTTTGATTGTTGTTGTCCCCCTTTATATCTTAATTTATGTATCAAGCCTCTCTCTTATTTTCTATATGTAAAAGTATTAATTCTCTCCTTCCTATGCCCCCCCCCCTGATTGTAATTTGAGGTTTCACAATTACAATGTAATATGTTAGAGTAGGAATAGGATATCTTTTATTTCTTGTTATGGCAAGGAAGATGTTTTGCACCAAGAGAGTTGTCCAACTCATTAGGTGAGCCAACCAGTTCAGGAGCCATCTGATTGGCTGTAGGAATAAGGAGGTTACAATAGGAGGAGTCAACTGATCAAATGGTGGTCCAACTGACTATTTGGAGGAGTCTAGTTGTTGTAAGGACCAGAGGCCAGATGACCAGTTGAAGCAACCAACTGACCAACTAGGAGGCCACCTAACTACTTCAAGAGTTGATCCAACCATCACAGACTGGTTCAATACAGATCGTCAGTAACAACATGTTGCTACATATGATGTGGACCTTAGGTGGTAGTACTTCCTTGTGGCTTCAAGGAATTACATTAGGATGGCATAACCATTTCTTGTCTTTATTATTGCATGTTTTTTTGTGGTTATAGCATGTATATAATACGTACTATAAATATGTGGTGATTAGATATCTATATGTATTTATATAAAATCCCTCAAATATAATATTAAGTAGTAGATAATTTCCATAAGCAACACACATAAAAAGCTTAATTGATAAGTGCGGGCACGTCAAGCGTGGTGCGTTGTATGTCTCATGGAAGTGTGATGATAAGTGTGTGGGTTTGGCCAACAGAGTGCATTTCAATTGTGTTGGCTTTTGGGTCAGGCTTAACTAGGTGATCTTAGTGAAATTGAGCACCTTGAAGCATGCAGATGACTATGACAAGGAGTTTTGCATATCAAATATCCAAGAGTTGCATAAGATGCAATTGGCAAAAGGTTCCTACATTTAGTAATTCATTATGAATGTTGATATCCTCCAATTAATAACCTAATTACTTTTGGTCTTGGCTCACTAGAAGGTTGTGCATTGCAATCTTCCAAATTGACACATGAGGCTTATTAATTGGAACAAAATAGTGGCAGAGATAATTAATTAAAGGCTTAATTAAACATCATCACAATTTGTTTAATCAAATTGAATCAATTCAAAAAGTTGGACAAATTGCAAATATCTCTTGTAGAATCAAATGACAAAAAACATGTTTTACTTGCAATCAGTCCTTGAGAAGGACAAGTTAAATGGGAATAATTTTCATGATTGGTTCAGGAAGTTGAGAATTGTTCTCACACAAGAGTGAAAGCTCTATGTCCTAGAAACACTAGAGCCAGATGAACCTGCTCTAACTACTCCTAAGGCTGATAGGGATGCTTACAAGAAGCACTCCAAAGATTTTGTAGATATCAAGTACCTAGTGTTGTGGTCAATGAACTATGAGTTGCAAATACAACATGACAACATGAATGTTATTTGAGATGGTCACACATATTAGGAGCATGTACCAAGATCAGGAAAGACAAGAGAGACATGATGTCTCTAAGTCACTATTCATGTGCAACATGGAAGAAGGAGATCTAATAGGTCCCAACGTGCTCAAGCTCATTGTGCATGTGAAGAACTTCACAATCTTGGAATTTCCCTTGAATCAAGAGTTGTCCACAAATGGGCTTCTACAGTCACTACCAGAGTCCTATTTCTAGTTTCTCATGAACTACAACATGAACAATTTTGACAAGCCATTGTCAAAATTACTTGGTATGTTGAGAACAACTCAAGCACAAACGAAAAAAGACAAACCCAAGTATATGATGATGATCAACATAGGAAAGGGAAAGTTCAAGTGAAAAAGCAATGCTAAGAAGAGTTCTAAAGTTAGACAGAAGCATAAAAGGGGTTACCAAGGGTGCCCATTGTCACCACTATCACCAGATTGGACACTAGAAGAGAAATTGCCCTCTCTATCTGGAGTATATGGGGAATAAGAAGTAAGAGATAGATAACTCCACTTCAGGTATATATGTTATTGAGATAAATTTATATACTTCTTCATCTTGGGTATTAGATACCAGGTGTCGATCTCACATATGTTCGAATATGCAGGACTTGATGAAAAGTAAGCCTTTAAAAAATGTGAGGTTGAACTACATGTTGCAAACAGAGAAAGAGTTGTTGCCACTACAGTTGGAACCTATGATTTATCTCTACTATTGGGGTTCATAATAGAGTTAAAGAACATTTATTTCTTGCCTTCCATAAATAGAAACACTATTTCTAAATCTTGTATGGACAAGGATGGATATGAATTTCATATAAAGAATGGTCAATGTTCTATTTCAAAAGATGAGATCTTTACAGTAGTGCCCAATGTCTTATGGTTTTTATTTGTTAGATCTAATTTTTTTTTTTCATAGCATAAATCTCACAGGATTGAAACTCAATAACTCAAATTTAACATATCTTTGGCATTGTCGTATTGGGCACATCAATGAGAATCACATCTCTAAAATCCATAAGGATGGATATCTAGACTCTTTTGATTCGAATCAATAGAGACATGTGTGCCTTGTTTGTTGGGAAAGATGAAAAAGACTCCCTTCAATGGTAAGAGTGAGATGGATAATGATCTATTACGAATCATACATACTAATGTGTGTGGCCCTTTTAGAAGATACGTTAGAGGTGGGTATCCGTACTTCATTACCTTCACTGATGACTTTAGTAGGTATGGTTATGTTTACCTAATGAAACATAAATCAGAAACTCTTGAAAAGTTCAAGGAATTCATGAATGAAGTATAGAACCAACTTTCTAAAAGTATTAAGACACTTCATTTTGATCGAGGTGGAGAATAATTAAGCTAAGAGTTTGAGAACCTTCTATAAGACTGGGGCATTATATCATAATGGACTCTTCCTAGAAAACCACAACATAATTGTGTATCAAAAAGAAGGAATCACACGCTACTAGATATGGTGTGATCAATGATGAGTTTTTCTGATCTTCTAACTTACTTCTCGGGGCATGCTCTACAAACCACAATGTTTACACTTAACCTCGTGCCATCTATATCTATTCAAAAGACACTATAAGATATGGTATGGGAAGCATACCAATGTGTCTTTTAAAAATATTTGGAAATGTGAAGCTTATGTGAGAAAGTAGTTTCCCGAAAAGTTGGGACCCAAATTGGATAAATGCCATTTTTGTTGGATATCCTACATAAACCAAAGGATACTACTTGTATACTTCATCTAACAACAAAGTGTTTATTTCCAGGGATGTTGTATTCCTAGAAAAGGAATCCATTTCCAAAGGAATCAGTGTCAGGAAAATAGAACTTGAAGAAGTTCAAGACCAACAAGAAAGCATTGAACCCATAGAGATACAAGAGGAACAAAGAGAGTCACAATTTTTTGTAGAATTTTAAATACCTCACGTAACACAGGAACCTCACAGATCTAGTAGGGCACACCTTGAGCCGAAAAGATTTGGTTATCTTATAATTCAAGAAGGCAATGAGTTGGTCATTGATAATGAGCCAACAACCTACCTAGAAGTTATTAAGGGACCTGAGTCTGAGAAATGGCTTGAAGACATGAGTTCTGAGATGGAATCCATGTACAACAACAAGGTATGGACCTTGGTGGATCCACCTGAAGGGGTAAAACCCACAAGGTGCAAGTGGGTCTTCAAAAATAATATCAACATGGATGGTAATGTACAGACTTACAAAGGTAGATTGGTTGCAAAGGGTTTTAGACAAGTTCAAGGTGTCATCTATGACATAACATTTTATGTAGTTGCCATGGTTAAGTTTATCAGCATCATGCTTGCCATTGTAGCTTAGCATGACTATGAGATTTGGCAGATGGATGTTAAAACCACATTCCTTAAGGGGAATCTACTTGAGGATGAATACATGACACAAATTGAAGGTTTTATAAATCCAAAGGATGCAAATTAAATATGTAAGCTACAAAGGTCAATCTATAGATTGAAGCAAGCATCTAGGAGCTAGAATCTTCGATTTCAAAAATAGTCAAAGAGTTTGGATTTAGTCAAAATGAATATAAACTACATGTTTACAAGAAGGTTAGTAGGAGCATGATTGTATTCCTCATATTATATGTAGATGAAATACTATTAATGGGGAATGACATACCTACTTTATAGATGGTAATGACTTTGATTGGAAATACATTATCTATGAAGGACTTAGCAAAGCAACCTACATATTAGGAATCAAGATACATAGAGATAGATCCAGAAGGCTTTGGGGACTAAGTTAGAGCACATACATTGACAAAGTACTAAAGAGGTTCAACATGGAGAACTTAAAGGGAGGCAACCTGCCCATGTGTCATGGTGTTACTTCTCTAGATCTCAATGTCTCAATTCTTGTAAAGAAAGGGAATATATGATCAATATTCCATATGCATATGCAATTGAATCCATCATGTACACAATCTTATGCACTTGCCCAAATGTCTCGTATGCCTTGAGCCTGATGAGTAGATATTAGTCAGATCATGGTGAATCTCACTGGGAAACTGTGAAGAACATACTTAAGTACTTGAGAAGAACTAAGGATCAATTCCTTGTCTATGGTGGTGAGGAAGAGTTGGTGGTTAAAGGTTACACTGATGCAAGCTTCCAAACTGACAAAGAAGACTATAGATTGTTGTCAAGATTTGTGTTTTGCCTCAACAACAGAGCTGTGAGTTGGAGAAGTTCCAAGCAAGAGATAGTTGTTGATTCTACAACAGAGGCAAAGTATATTGCTGCATCCAATGCAGTAAAGGAGGCTATTTAGATCAAGAAGTTCATCTCTAAACTTGGGGTGGTTCCAAGCATCAATGATGCAATTGAGATATATCGTGGTAAATGGAGTTATTGCACAAGCTAAGAAGCCCACGCCGCATCAATGTTCTAAGCACATACAATGGTGGTTCCATCTCATATGAGAAATTGTACAATGAGGAGATCTAAAGATTTGCATAGTACTAACTGAAAGAAATGTGGCTAACCCATTGACAAAAGCACTTTCACAGTAGAAGCATGAGGGCCATGTTAGATCACTTGGAATTAAGTTCATGAGTGATTGGCTCTAAGTACAAATTAGAGTCTTCTGGTATGTATGCCAATAGATCCAATCATAATATCATTGTAATAGCATATGTTACAAACAATTTGATTAATAATAAAGGTAATCTTCAAATTTATTATGTTTTATTTAGTTATGAGATAATGATATAACAAAATAAATGTCTATAGAATGATATTATCCGATGATGTATGTCTTCATGTTAAGGAATTGAACAATGAGATCATAAGAATATTAAGAGTATGAACATTCATATTTTGTTACTAGGAAGATGTTATTGTGGAAGGCTAATAGACAACAATAGCACATAAGACTAGAGTGTGTGTTGGTTGATGACAAAATTTCATTAAGTCATGATATGTGATATCAAAGAAAACACATAGATAGTTATTAGAGAACAGTGTATCACACAAACCCACCTTGAGAGTGATGCATGCAACCATTGAATGGTAGTTATAATTATCTCTCATAGTGATGGTGGTGATTCTGGTTCTTAGACTTGAAATCACTACACTCATCACATGTTGTTCAATGTACTTTGCATCATCTAATGTTAAAGAATAAGGGTTTCCATAAAGGTGGTGCTCGTGGGAAATGTGACACATGGGGATGATTGTGAGTGATGTAGATGGAATTTGTCCCTCCTATAGGAGTTTGATATCATGAGCAATTGATAAGAGAGACTAAAAAAACCACAGACATGCGCATGTGACTAAATATATGCTGTTGAATTCACGCATAACTCATATAGCCTACTCTAATTCTAGGAACATGGATTGAATGTTGAAGAGGGTGACGAATCCATGCCTTGAGTTCAATATAGATATCAGAGACAAAGGAACTATACAATCACTATAACACTAGTCACATATTGTAGGTTGAAGTTGTTCTCCAACTTTCTGAATTACTTGGGTGGAAACGATGTCTTTCTAGTTACCAATCATTGCTTGTGATGTCATAAGTTGGTTATGCACGTTCACTACCAACATAACTTGGAACATATAGGATCACACACATAGGATGCACTTAGAATAGGAGGTTATTCATGAATGCTGTTTAACTTGATTACTAAATGAGTTTAGGTATTCAATAAAACAACACTGGCTAGAGATTCACTGACTAGACTCTGAACTGACGGGTTCATGTGTTGAACCAATCAGTTAGAGTGTCAGGTCAATTAAAAACAACACTGTTTGAATGATGCCTGAAATAGGGCATGAACTAACCAATTCACTTAGTGAACCGATCTGTTCATGCTACCCAATGACTGGTTCATGTGATGAACCCCCATGTTCAATCATCAATTAGGTTGGATAAATGATTGATCTTGATGTCATGATATACATTACTCATGCATTCAACACCAATGTGATTTAGAATAGTAAACATGCACAAAATGATTGATTTGGGGTGGGAACTGATCGGTTCCTGCATGAACCAATCAATTGGTGAGTGAACCGACTAATTCACCATTCATAGGTTCCATAGAATTTTTGAAAAACCATATGTTTGACTTCCAGATGGATTGAGAACCCTGACCCTGACCCTCCTATAAACAATGGGGTATTGGGGCTTCCCAAACACAAGAATAAGCTGTGACAATTGTTGTCTTCACTATTTATGGTAACCATGAGAACCAGAGTAAGTTCTACCCATAAAATGGAGGAACAACAAGGGAGAGACAATTAGGTGAGAAAGGGGATGCTAGCACGTTGACTAGAAGGGACAACTTCTTCATGTCCATTCCAAAAGAACAACATGAGTTCCAAATGGTTCGCGTGGACTACACTAGAGGTGAGGAGGTCATTTCCTTCCGCTAGGAAAATTACTTCAACCTCCATTCATGGTGCCAGACTAGGAGACCAATGACGACATACATCTAGGTGCAATTAGAAGAAAGTTGCATACTACTGCAAGGGAATTGTCGCTAGACATTCTCGAGGACCAGGTATAACCTCACAACCATACTTCCCAAATCATAGTTGTTGACACGATCTACTATCTTTAGGGAATGTGGTAAGTGAAAGTTTTGTTTCTGCTGCCTTACCTGATGCCATATTTCCTTACACATGTACCCCCAGATAAAAAACCCCATCTGATGGTGAGTAAACCCCAAAACTTCACTCAGGCCCTCAACTTTACCTTAGATATGGAGATGACCATCATGCCTGCTCATAACCTACCAAAGGGATAGCTAGGGTATATTGAAGACACTTCTTCCCTGAGGAATGATAATAAGGGTATAAGGTTTTAATCATGGAGGGGATAGGAATGGTGGAAAAAAAACCCGTACCAACCCCAACTGTCACACCTGTGGAAAGATGCACCCTAGCAAATCCCACCATGATAATAAGGTATGTTGTTACTGCCAGCAAGGATATATTTGGTCTAACTACCCCGACCCTCGAGGTTTGGGCCCAATAGCGGCTCAACCAATGGATGCAACACCATAGGGGATAGTTCCTAGTGTTGAAGAATGCCTACAAGCTCAAGTCTTTGCCATTAATAATGAGGAATCTCAGGCTAATGTGAACTGGCTCATAGAAGGTGGGCATCCTTAGAATTTTGTAGTACACTTGATAGAAGAAAACATATGGTTTAGTGAACTGATTTTTCCTATAGTTGTAGACATACGAAACATAACATACATGTTCTAGTGCATCTAAAAGTTTTGGTAATAAAGTACTTGATAAATGATCCAATTCTTTAGTGCTAAATCACCTGGTATAATGATATATATCTCAGGTAGTAAATGCAAGGATAATGTAATGGAAAATATATCCAAAGGACATGTACCTTGTAGTAATATAAATCTTGACTCGCATATATTGTTGCTGGTTCTTAGCAACTGTTAGTTTTAGCTTTTCTGGGATAGGACCTTATCTAGAAGGGAGAATTCACATATCTATTTAAGAATTTAGGTAACCTTAAATGTCACTTAAATCTTGAAAAAGTAAGTACATAAAGTATGAAAGCACATATATTGAGTATAATTCTTTGGACTCATGTATGCCATCTCTAAGGGACATAAGGAAAAGTCACTATGGAAGTGACTGATAGGATGGGCCAATACCATACAGGTTGGTAACCATGAACCCAATGAAGAGACATAAAGTAAACAATGTGTACCCTTAGAGATGGAGGAAATTCGGGTGAAAGAATTATAATCAAATAATGTGCTTGGATATTATTAGAGAAACCTCAAGTGGAATGTGTAAGGAAATAGACTGAAGTTATGACATATCAATGGAAACCTTGGTAAGGGTAGGGCCTTAGTCAACCCTAAGATCAAGTAGGATGATTGAAGGTACATAAGACTTATGAGGTTTGAGGGATGATCATGTTCTAAGTGCATAAGACCCTTGGGGGCCAATTGGAGATCATTCAAAAGGTACATGTGACCTAGATATATTAAGTGAATGACTAAGGAAAATGAGACATGAGATGTAGATGATAAAGATGTAGGAAGTAATGTGATGATGTTTTAAAAAGAATCTTAAAAGGAGTTGTACATAGCCTCAAAAAATATGTGAAAATATGTTCCCATATGAATGAATGAGATTAAGAAAATTGTGGTATTCACGGTTTGGAGTCATAAGGAGAATGATGCAACCTAAATTTGAAGTTAAAAGATGATGTGTGAATGCAACATCTCTACTCTTGGAATGGGATGAGTTTTGTATTTGGACTGCAGCCAAATACTTATTTCATCTTGTTATGGGTGTGAGAGATCGGATAGACACATGCTTTGTTAAAAAGGTTGAGCAAATGAATACCTAAGTTAAAATCTAAATGGCATAATCTAGGGTTTGAGGTGTTACCTCACCCTTATGAGAAGATAATGGATAAATGGTTTGGAAACCTAGTCGCCAAGTGAAATTGAAAAAAAATGGAAATATAATTATTTAATGGATGGAAATTCGTTGTAATCATCAAGTGATAAAATCATGTAATACATAAGGTTGTAGATACACCTTGAAATTGAATTTGAGTACAAACATTGGTATTATGGGAAATTTTCATATCAATAAAATATGTTGAAGATACCTTGATCTAATGAGAGTTATCATGATCACTTTATTGAATTTGATTTGAATTTTGGGGATATCATTCCTCTTGAGAAGTGGTGAGTGTTAGGTCCTCAAATTTCATAAATTGGAATTCTATGAATGTAAGACTCAATTTGATGAGAAACATAAGAGTAATCACCTAACTATGAATGGCAACATTAGTCTTAAAGTACCAAATAGAGATAATTTAATCTAACTGGTGGGATTCTTGAAGATAATAACTGGACTATGATAATACTAGAAAGTGAGGTAATAAATGTTCTTTGGAGGCACCATGGTGGACATTGAAAAATTTAAAACCGAACTTTATGTTTGACTAGTTAAATTCTGAAGACAAAATTCCTATAAGAGGGAAACAATGTTATAACATGGTTTTTCACATTTGTTACATATTTGTAATGCAATTATTGGTTTTTGAAGGATGTATTCAAAAACCTACTATGTCTTGTCCTATAAGTAGCGATTTAAAGTGCAATTATTCCTTTGCAATGGTTTTCATGGATCATACTATTTTTAATAATCCAATAATAGACATGGGGAAAAGAAAGAGAGAAAATACAATACTAAGTGAATTACTAAAGGTAATGGATGATTAAGAACTTATATATGGAATTAAGTGGAATTTTCTCGAAAACTAATGTTGAAGGCAACTAATAGTTTGGTTTTATTTCCATATTATTTTTATTGAGAAAAGTTATAAAAATTAGAAATATAACCAAGTTGGGAAGACAAAATAGTTATTTTGATGCCATAAATAAATGATATAAAAGGGAGACTTGGCCATAAAGAAAAGCACTTTAAATTTGTTTATTTTGATCTAACATCTTTCCCACACCTAGATATAAGTGTCAGAAACTTTCTTTTAAAATTTGAGATTAAAATGATAAAAGGAGAGATAGTTATGAATTAATTTCCTTCTCTAAAAGTGAAAGGGATTAATGGGTAAGTTATTTTTGTCACAATTTATTGGTGTGCGTAGGTCCTTATCCGTGGTTCTCAGATCTAAAGGCTCCTAGTCAACTTCTAGTGTGCAAACAACTAGGAAAGATCATGAATAAGAAAGCCTACTTTGCTCATAACAGACTCCCAGTCTCGATCACCTCTCCTCTTTATTTCTTTCCCATTGAGTTCGGGAGGAAAATATGAGTATAACCATCCTTCGATGGCCCAACCTTGAGAAGCAATGTGGATTTCCCCAATTATCTAGATAGATGGATCCATGAGTCAATCTTCGTGTCTAGGCAAGCCAATATAAGGACCCATACATCCTCTTCAAATCCACTCAGGAGACCCTCCGACTTGTAAAGAAATCTTCTCACCGCGAATTCTCTATCAAACCTTTGCTTCACCCCCCCCCTTTTTTCCATCTTTTTTGATGAGGAAAATTTCTCTTTTAACCCTCTCTTCTCATCACCACCTTCTCATCGCCACTAGACAATTAGCAACTACGATTGAGTCTGGCAATGCATTGCGAAGTGGATCGTTCCTTCACCTTCCACTACAAGGCCTAGACACATAGTTTCAACTTTGGAGTTTACTCAAACACACCGAACATTCTCACAAGTTTGAGGGAGACAAATGAAAGAGGGAGATGAGTTCTCATTGAAACTGCCCAATTTCCCGTGCCCTATTGTGATAAGGTAAGGGGGATTTATTTTCTTTTGTTTTAATATTAAGCCCCTGCCACGCGACCAAGGAGTGACGAGATGGTGCAAGCCCATTGGCTCGATCTTGGCCCCATGGCACACATGAAATCCTGGTTAGTCATTAGTTGGCAAGATGTTATTGGCCAAAATAGAATTATTTGCTAAAAATTATAGAAATTGTAGGATTGTCCAACAATGACCAACTATTTATGAAATTTGATAAAAAATGCAAGTATTTAAATAAAATTAGTTTTAGGAACTAATTCTACCCCAAATTCTCTCCTTTCCAGTACCATTCAGTATAGCCTTGTACAATCTCATTGCACATGACATGACTTTTGATTTCGTCACCAGTGCTGACTTTCAAGTTGTTAGTGCAATACATACCTCCAGGTTGTTTCCTATGTTCCTCCAAAAATATAATAAACTGATCAAGACCAACAATAAACACTAGGGTGTGGTGATTTGTAATGGATATCCATGATCTATCCATTCTATGATCAAAGAGAAAACAAGTATTAGGGTTTAGGGTTTATAGATTAAGTTAAGGATTTACAAATAGATTAGGGTTTATTATTTTAGATTTATGGATAAGGGTTTAAAGATTAGGGTTTAGGTTAAAAGATTAGTGTTTAGGGTTAAAATATTAAGGTTTAGGATTCAATAATGAATGTGTGTACCACCTATCCCAATCTTGAACAATTAAACTCACAAGTAAGTGTATAATGTACGCATTAAGATTTCAAGATAATTTCAGCAACATTTCCCCACAGTTCTCCAAGTACAACATTTTAGATGGGCAAATGTCCACCAACATATGTACTTAGAGAACACAGGGAAGTGCTAACAAAACATATTGATAACCTAATATACATTATACACTTACATCCTAAGTGAGATTAAGTGTTCAAGAACAGTCCCAAATTGGGGATTATCTAAGATTTACTCATAATGAGTAAATCTCAGATGGGTTTCTAGGCCAACAAAATACATGTATGTTGTCATTCCCATACCTATTATCCTATTTTCATCATTCATATCCTAGGTTTTATGTCCAAATATACAAGCACTTATACCCAAATTGAACCCAAACATACAAGCACTTATTCCGAAATTGAACAATGCACCCTAATTGTTTTTCCAATTCCAAATTAAAACTTGAGTTACATTTAATCATTCAATTTGATAAGTCTTTTGACCTCATATAATTTAAGAAGCATTTTGAATCAATGTATAATCAAGAATGAAATGATTTATCATTAGGCATTTTTATCATCAACCAAGTGTGCAATACCATTAATCATTCATTCTTTCTAAATATAATTGTAAATTCTAATTAGATATACAACTCAAATTTAGTGACCTAACTTCATACATAATATATGCATTTATACCCAAATTGAATAATGCACTCAAATAGTTTCTCCAATTCCAAATTAAAACCCTAGTTACATTTCATCATTCACAATTATAAATTATAATTAGATATAAAACTAGAATTTAGTGACCAAAAATAATACATATTAATACAATTTCATAGAAAATCATAGTACAATGTAGAATTTAATAACAAATAATATGTGCATAATAACAAATACAAAATTACATGTAAAAGATATAAAAATACCTAGAAGGTGAGACACCTATTAGGTGGTTGTTGAAGATGCGAGGTGGTTGCTCTATGAAGGAGAAAGTCACCACACTATGAAGGAGAAGCAGTGGAGGCTCTCTTAATGACACGTAGTATAGGCGTTGGTCCTGTGAAGGAGAAGCGGT
Organism: Alisma plantago-aquatica; assembly: GCA_963693085.1. NCBI lineage: Eukaryota > Viridiplantae > Streptophyta > Magnoliopsida > Alismatales > Alismataceae > Alisma > Alisma plantago-aquatica. The sequence continues at coordinate 1,342,559,428 of OY856412.1, read as the reverse complement.
GGCGACAACGATGGCTGACCAATAGGCTGAGGTGACGGCCTGAGCAGTAGGCAGAGACAATGGCCTCATCAACTGTAGCTGAAGGTAGAGCACAAGTGGCGGTGACGGCAGAGCATGAGCGGCGGTAGAAGGTAGAGCACAAGTGGCAGTAGAAAACAGAGCATGAGCGGCAGTAATGTCGCGGGTGCTAGGCATCACGGCGGTGATGAAATAGAGAAAGGGGGAAAGAAATGTTGTGGGTGCTATTAAGTGGATCATATTTGTCGGATAGAAAGACAAAACTGATGACTAAGTATAAATATAAACAAAAAAATTTCCCTCGGTTAGGGTTTTAATCATTGGTTGCAAGAGAAAAATCGACGACTAACTCCTAAACTAGAAAAAATAGACATTGACGATGGGAAATAGATATCGGTTACATCTGTCAAAACCAACAACTATGTAAAAATCTGGACAAAAACATTTTCCCTCAGGTTAGGTTTATAGTCATAGGTTATATGTGGTGAACCGAAGACTAACTCCTAAACCAAAAAAGCCAGTCTGATACAATTGTCAGTTACCAATGAAAAAAGTGATGTATATATACATATCCAAACAAAAAAAATTGATCTAGTGTTAGGACCATAGTTGTCAGTTGTCCATTAAAAACCAATGACTAAGGAGAAAATTGGGGAGAAAATATTTTTACGGGGACAAGGTATGTAAACACGTAGTTGTCAATTTCTAATAAAAATTAATGCTATATGCCCATCCCCTTTAAAAAAAGTTTGTCTTGGGAAGGGTGATCAGTCACATGTTAATTGTCAGAATCGACGACTAATGAGGGGATAAATGTTTTTGCGGGACATGGCATGAAACATGTGTCATCAGTTTTTGCAAAAACTGACACCAGATTTAAATTTTGGAGGCAAATATTTTTTCCTAGAAAATTGTATTTCACTGGTAATTTTACACGTCGGTTTCTTTAAAAAGAAACTGACGTTAAATTAAAAGCAGTACACATGTCTTTTCTAAATCGGCTGGACTTCACATATGGTGATGGTTGTCTTAAATAACTAACATCGTTGTTCTTTGGCATCAATTTTTTTGGGTAACCGACTCCCTCAAAGGTGATGTTATATGTCATTTCTATACTAGTAGATGTTCTCTACAAAATATGTAATATGAAATCCCAACTCAACTTTTCATAGGCCTTTGAGATGTCTACTTTGATAGACATTGAAGGTCAATTTGTATCGCCCTTCTCCATGGAATGTATTATGTCCTGTAGTTGTATGATGTTTTCTTGAATGCTTCTCCTAAGAATTAAGCTAATATCAATTGGAGTTATCCACTCATATACATACATCTTGATCTTTCTTACAATAATTTTAGAAAGGACTTTGACACACACACATTGTTTAGAGAAATGGGTTGAAAATGGTTACAGGTAGGAGGAAATTCGATCTTAGGGATTAAAATGATGTTAGAGTCAGCTAAATGAACTTCTATGTGACCTACATTGAAGGGATTTCCAAAAAAGGATATGAGGCATTCCTTCTTGGATGTCCAGTTTCATTGTAAACATTTACATCAACTCCATACCTGTAAGGTGGCTTTAAGGGGGGCATGGAAAAGAGGTTTATTTTGAACTTGTCTTCATCAAGAACCTTTCCCAAGATCATGATTTTTTCATGGTACACCTACAAGAAGAGACCGATATACTCTCTTGTGTCAACTAGCCTAGTTCCCTGGGACAATATGTTAACAACTCAGAAAAATAGTTAGAAATCATGGCTCCTAGGTCAGCTTCATCATGTACCCACTCTTCATTAGTATTCCTTAGATCTTGTGATCTTATTCCTCCATTTTCTTGCTTTGACAACTATATGGAAATCACTAGTGTTACTATCCCCTAACTTGATCCACTCACAGTGAGCCTTCTTCCTCCAACTCATCTCCTCTAGTTTCATTTCTTCCATGATCTGGGTTTGAAGATCTATGATGATGTTTTCCACTTTAGGGATATATTTCTACACCATATGTTGATGTTTAAGAAGTAATCATACATGGATGGATTTTTTCTTCTCCCACCACTCACTTTTAACCTTCTAGTCCAATTTCATCGCTTCCTTAAAGAAATTTCTTGAGTTGTTCACAAACTCATTCTTGTTTTTCCAATGTGTTCAGAGAAGCTCCTGAAATTCAATGAGTTCTTTCTTATGAGCATAGGTTCCACTACTCCTACATTTGTAAAAATAGCCACATGGGTGTTATCAAAATTGATTCATTCAGTAACTTCTACTTTAGCATTATTATAAATGGCTTGGGTTCCCACAGGATCTATCCAGTCTCACGTGGAGTAAATCCTATTTGAATGGAATGATAAGACCATTCGACCCAAGATCAACCATACCGCAATCACCTCGAGGCATCCAAGAAGTTGCTATATCTAGTGGAGTCTAAAAATTTTGTTATGGTTTTTTCATGCAGAGATATGTGAGTATTGAAGTTGCCTTCAACTACCTAGGCCCCATCACATGATTCCTCTATATTTCTAAAGCTATTCCAGAGCAACCTTCTTTTCAATTGGATGGTGCTACCATACACAAAGGTGAACTAAACCCACTGAGAGAAATCCATGGATAAATATGTAATGGCATGTAAGGTAAATTGAAAGAAAAGTGATAGTGGTCTATCAAGGGAATGTAAGACTTACTCCCACCAAGTTTGGATAAGAAGGATGTGTGTTTGTCTTCTACCCTAGATAAATGGCTATATACAATATGCAAACATTTTTGAAGAATCTCTAGGCAAATGTGTAATAAAATTTATTGTTATGAAAGAAATATTTTGACATGCATCAAATTTATAGACCCTCCTGGTTCAAGATGAGTTATGGGACATAGAAATATATTGATATTGGAGACCCTTCTCTGAAACTAAGTGTAAGTAAGAATAAAAACAAAATAAAGATATGCATATAAGTAAAACTTGGGAGGAATAGATCCTTAAGTCAACCCTATGATCAAGTAAGGATTCTAGAAGGTACACACGACCCACAATGTCAGGAGATGATGGTTCCCTAACTCCATAAGGCACGCGAGATCAGGAGAAAGCCATCCATGAGTACATAAGACCCACATGTTAAAGAGAATGGCCACCCCATAAGTACTTGAGTCCCGAGGGGTCGAAGTAAAGGCACTCTATAAGTACATAAGGACCTCTGGGGTCAATCTAAAATCACTCAAAAAATAAATATACCCCTATTTATCTTCACAGAATGGTTAAGGAAAATATTATAGGTGATGCATATATAATGATTACACAAAAATTGCGCAATAATGGTTGAAACAAATCTTAAGGGGAGTTTTCCATACATTAAAAATGTATGAGAAAAACACTTTCCCCTTGGGTTATTTAAATGTAAGGAAATATTTGGAGTTGAAATGTATCTACGAGTTGAAATAATTTTGAGGATGACTCATCCTAATTCCAAAATCATAAGATAGTGGGTATATGTGTCATCTTAGTACATGAAGTAATATGATCATTGTATTCAAACTACAACCAAAGATCTATTTTATTTATTATAAGTGTAAGAGATTGGGTAGCCACATTTGATACATATAATTGACATAAGAAAATCAATACCTTAAGTTAAAAAATAATGACATAGGGTCTATAGGTGTTACCTCACTCTCCAACAAATATAGCTAGTTAATGAGTAATAGGTTTGAGACCTAGGTGTTTATGCAACCACCAAGTGATAACATAATATAATAAATGAGGATGTGGTAATACCACAGAAATAAATTTGGGTTCAAACCGTAGTTGTAAAGATAATTTATGCCACAATGTAAGTTATTAATCATAACCAAGACCAAACTTATCCAAAGAAGGTTGCTAGACCTAGTGCATGAGGCTAATAGAGTTGTCATTCACCTTAGCCTTATAGGGTTTGAATTTTGGGTACAAAACCCCATTTATAGTGTGGTAAATGTAAAGAACTCAAGATATGAAATACTTCGATCTAATTCAAAAAAGTGAAGTGAGAATCACAATCAAGTAAGGAAAAAAGTGGTATGACTTTGGTTGATGAATAATAACTCAAGACCTTAGTTAGGTGTCCATCCAAGTAAAAAAAGTAATATTAAGTAAATGGATGAATAAAAGACTAGAAAAGATAATATAATGGTATAATATGTAATTCCATAAGTGTGAGTATTGAATAGTGTGTGAACCCTTTTGAAGGACAATGTATAATTCATGGGCCCTAGGACACGAGCTAAAGCCCAATTGGACCAATTTGAGTTACAAATAGGTCTATCAAAAATATATTAGATAATTAAATATTTCATGTATACACATAATTCCAATAATATTATCAATTCATATAAATATATTTTTAGACAATTAAAAATATTCTAGAAAACTCTAGAGTAATAAGTGTCCTAGATAATTGACCAAGAATTTGTCATGTTTTTTTTATTCGATGATCTGATTATCCAGTAAATCTAATTTGATCTAATATTGGTCCAACAAATATAATAATTAAATAAGCATAAACTAAGATTTGGGATTATAATGAGACTATCTGTGATGTAGGTGACAAAATTAACAAAATTCTTGAAGATCAAGAGAAGGGTATTTATCTTATCCCTTTTTAGCCCAATTTTTGCCTAAGCCCAGCAAAGGTTATTATGGAAGTAATGCAAAGTTTAGTATTAATTGGATAATTCTAAAAACCTATAAGATTTATAGAAGTTGTGATAATTTTAATAAAGTGGAGAGTTTCTTTCATTGTCTGTGTGATATATTGTTTGCATGCCAAAGTTTGGATAATATGTGATTTTGGGGCACGACTTTGAATCAAATCATGGGTTTTGACCACTGATCTACAAATGACATGCAAGTCATTATCAAACTTACATTGAGATTCCTACAATGGTGAGTCACTCCATTTTTCCATTCTCTTCCCCTACTGAACCAAATCCAAATAAACATGTTCATTAGTGTCAAGAGAGAGAGAGACCCAACAACCCCTTATTATCCTAAAATCATGAAAAGATGTGATAACGTTCAAATTAGGTTTTGGGGAGTGCTATTGGGATTGGATCATATGAGGAGTCTCAAAATTCCATGCCTATATAAGGGGTCACAGAGCTCCTACCATGACTCTTAGAATTTAACCCCTTTCTCAATTGCCCACAAATTACCTCACACCCTTCACTAGACTCAGCCACATTTTTAGGTGACGTCCAACTCACATCATGGATCCATTGAGTCTAAGGAATTTTTTTTCTCTAGAGCTTTGTTAGACTACTATGATGAACCTTGTGAGTATATTTATACCCATCTTTGCAAATTGTTTTACTCACTTTTTAGGGGTTGTTGTGTTTCTATTTCCTAATTTTATATTTATATTCACTTATGTGCAACTATCTTCTTTTTTAGAAATTTAATGCATTTTATGTATATTTTATGCAAAACCAGCCAAAAATGTACAACAATGCCCAGATGGATGATCAAGTCCTCATGATGCTACACCTCATGGGAAGCAAGGCCTTGGAAGCCTTCCATTGTTAACCTTCCAACAACTTAGTTAGGCAAACGACTTCACCATTCGACCGGTCGGAGCCACTCTCTACCTAGAGTCTTCCAGATTCTTCCATTTTGATGCACACTCCCAGCATTTAGTCCAGTGTACTTCAATCCATGCTTGTCTTCCAGAGAATCAGATGCAATGTCTGAATTGAATAATTCATGTGAGTCGTCTATTGGACCAAGTACGAACCATGCAATTAGCTTCCTTCGACCACAAGTATTCAAAATTAGGGTTTCGATAATGAGGAATTCATGTATAAAAGGGAGCCTTATCGTCCAACCTAAAGGGTCTCTACTTGGTAATTAGAAGACACTTTTGTGCAGCACAAACCCTAGTGAGGAGAGAGGAGGCAACTATAGTGGAGAGATTGGTATCCAGCACCAAGCGCCATGGCCCCCTCCATCGTTCTTTTTATCTTTTCATTATTGTCTCTCACCATGACAGAGTAGACGTTTGTGTTGAGGAATAGAGACTAGCCCCAACATCCCATATTTTATCCTAGCTTGTATTTAAACTCGACAATATTATTGCTAAATAAAGCATCCATATGTGTATTTCCTTTCCTAGCAAATTGACGACTTGATTTACATATATGTTGTAATCATGGATATGTTGCATGTTGAGTGGTGATTAAAACACCAAAATGATCTTTTTATTCCCCTAATGTATCAACAATGGATAGTGAGGTCATTGGGCTATGCTCAGCTAACATGCTGAGGATGGTCGATCATAAGTGAGGGAGTCCAGTTGGAATAAACAAGGTACTTGGGTGTCGAGGATGGTCGGTTCCAAGGAAGTTTAGGCCACATAATGATTTGTATCTTGAGAGGGTGAAACAACTAAGCCTCTATTGAAAAGTTGGATCTTGTTAGGATAATTACACAAGCTTGGGTAGTGAAACTCCATGCCCTAGTTCTCTTTATTATCATTCATTTACTACTTTATTTATGTTTCTACTATAAAAAAATAAGTTTAATCAATCAATCAACTTCTCAGTGTTAAACATTACTCTTAAAACTTCAAAATTTATATAACTTCTTAAAAAGGTTGTCCTTTGGGTTCGATCCTAAAGTATACTACAATAAGGCATCCACTCTTGTGCTGTGGGAAATTAGTGCATTGCTTTTGGTTAAACCTAGGAGTTATTCTTTTAGGGTTTTTATTGGTGTGACATTTGAAGTCCCATAAAAAATTGGCACCATTGCCAGGGACAATGGTAGTTAAATATTTTCAAAATTACAAGTGTAATTAGGGGTTTTCTTTTTGATGTTTGATATTATTGAAAAATCTTCTAGAACTCAACACATCAACTCATGATCAACTTGCCTCTTTTTAAGTACTCCTAGCTTATGTGAAGATCTAAAAGTTTTGACTTGGGATTGCTTTTCGATTGTGAAATCAAAAGAACCTTCTAAAAACTTTGCAACAAGAAATCCATAGCAGATGCAACAACTACAGAAGAAGTTATACAAGCATGAATTGAAGAAACTATTGTGGCCTAGGGAGAATTACTCACCACAGAAGATAGGGAGAAGGAAGAAGCCAGATTCAAGACCAACCTAGAAGCTGATCAAGCAGCAGAATGCACCAAAGAGTTACATGATTTCTCTATCCCTAAAGGCACTGACTTGGCTTATCCAATCAAACCTCCAGGCGAACCGATTGAGATCAAGGCCTAGTGGGTCAGCCTACTACAAAACACCACCTTTATAGGAAGGATTGGGAATGACTATCTAGAAAATCTCATCAAATTCATTGACCTTTGCTCGATGATGAAGCCATCCAACACCACTCATGACCCCATGCAATTGCACCTTTTAAATACTCCCTAGCCAAAAATCTAGAGTACAACACTCTTCGAGAGGATCTGATCACTACATGGGAGGTCATAGAAACAAGTTTCTAGAGAAATTCTACCCACCCCCGATGACTTATTCGATCATATGATAGATCACAAGATTCAATCAAGTGCCCGAAGAATCCCTAAATGAAACATGGGAACAATTCAATGAACTCCTATGAAAGTGTCTACATCATGGCATCCATGAGAATCAAATAATAAAATTTTTCTATCGGGGGGTGAAGACGAGACAAAAAATTCCCTTAACTCTTCCTCTAATGGAAACTTCATGCGGTAGAGCTTCGACAACATGCTAAAGATAATCAACCTTGCAGCAAAAAATCAGATTCACTGGATCAAACCCTCAGGCAACAAAATTCTTAAGGTATCCATGATGGAGGATCATTCAAAACTCAAATCTATCTCCAAAGATATGAAATATATATGTCTCTCTAGCAGATTAATCTCAAACAATCCTTCAACGCATATGAGAGAAAGAACGAGATGCCTCAAGTGCAAATCATTGCACCTTTTTGTGAGTTTTGTCATGAAGTAGATAACAACACGGTCCATTGCCAACAATTGTATGTTGCATTTCATGAGTACTAGGACGAGAAATAATATATAGTCACCCAAGTAGAGAATGTGAAATCAATCCACATTATCCCAGGGCAAGAGTATTATAATATGAACCAATCTGGTAGTGATCCTGGTTTCCAATATGGGAAACCCGTTGGAGTCAAGAATCCAAATCAGATCTTGATGCCACCCACTTAGGCTAGATCACCATCGAGCTACACTGGCCCATACAAAAATGGATTAAATTTTCCAAGCAGGAACTACCAACAGTCGTAGTAGTATTATAATTTGTATCAAGCCCACTGCTGCAAATAGAGGCAGCCCTAGTGTAGGTCCCAATGAAGACACTTCAAAAGATGATGGTATCATACCATACTCAAATAGCCAATGCCATAGAAAATCAAAAGGCATTGTAGTCTTAGATAGCCCATTTGGCAGCTAGTCAATAGCCCCCAATGGGTACGATTGCTGGTCAACATGAGAACAATCCCAAGCATCCAAAATAGTCAGAGTAGTTAAACTTCATGATGACTAGGTCACAAAATGTATATTTTGCACCTCCGACCTCTACTCTGGCCTCCAATCCTCCTAGCAGATATGAAAGCACCCCAATCGAAGATCCGAGTTGCCTAAATGATTGTCTGGTAGTAAGTTCCATAGAAGGCTCAACAACAACTCCCCTATGGGTCAGTGCAGCCAAGAAATGTCAAAATTTTAGTTGAAGCAACACCAGCAGCCAACTCTAGACCACCGCTGGCACCCAAAGCACCTGTATACAAGCCATGAGTTTGATATGTAGGATACCTCAAGCAAACCAAGCTATATGTTCGATTCATGAAATTCAAAGACACTATGAAGAAACTCCATGCTAACATATCATTCCTCATTTTATTGACTGAAATGCCAATTTGGTGCAAATATCTCAATACACTTTTGTCCGGTAAGTGTTTGACCCAAAAATCCAAGACTTTAAAGTGCAAACGGCCTCCAGTGTAGTATAAAACCAACTAACTCAAAATAAAAAAGGACCCATGATATTTTTGGACAGATTGTTTCCTAGGAAATGACATATATTGTAAGGAACTTTCTGATGTAGGTGCAAGCATATCCATCATGCCTTACACTTTATGCCATCATCTAGGATTCAAAGACCTCCTACCCACATCTATGACCATTCAGTTGCTCGATGCATCCATTACAAAACCCTTGAGAATAATTGAAGATGTACCAGTGATGCTAGGACATGAGACCTATGTCCCATTTGATTATGTGGTTATTCATATCAAAGAGAAAAATTGTTTCCTACTCATTTTGGGGAGACCATTCTAAGCCAATGCGAGAGTTTTAGTAGACCTTGAAGCTGGCAAACTCGTCCTATGACTGGGAAAGAAGATGGTTGAATACCAACTCGTTGAATATCAAAAGAAGGTACATAAATTGATTGAGGGTTTCAAAGCATAAGGTGGCTCAAAACCAAAATAAACAGACCCCCAGGGAACCAATCAAGGTAATAATGATTTTCCTACAAGAAAGGTATGTGTATCATCTAACCATGATCCAAGGCATGCATATTCAAATGACAAGCATTCAAAAACCATGCTCACATGTTTGACGTTAGTAAGAGTATCTGTTGTGTTTTACATGGTCAGAGTAGGCAGCAAAAACAAAATATTACTTGACCATAAACCCATAACCAGCAGATCGCATCAAAATCTATGTAATGGGAAGGATGTTTTTAGCGAGTTATACCTAATCTTGAGGCTTGCTCAGTGACTATACCTCACAACAAGTGTAGTCTTCAACCACCTGTCTTCGACGGTGTCTGTGAAGCTCCTAGTCTTGACCTAGACTACGGTTGACTGTTGTCCTCCTGAGCGGCAGAAGTCTCCCGCCTCTATAGATAGTCGACACAAACTACCGGGAACTCTAGTCATCCTAAAGAACAGACTAGAAGGAGTTGTCCCCTTCTGTTGGTTTACAAGTCACCAACACACTCTCCCACAACCAGTTGTTGTTTTGTAGTTGTCTTTCCCTCATTGTTCCTCCCTGGATGGGTAGAACTTGGTTGGGCTCTTTCAGTTACCAAAACTAGAGAGGACAACAACTTTGTAGAGTAACTGATGTTCTGATTTGTGTGTCTAGATAAGCCCTCTATACCCCTCTATTTATAGTAGAGGACAGGGTCAGGGTTCCCAGTCTGTGTGGGAGTAGAAGGGTCTAGAATTTCCATGAACAATTTGCATTGCGGCAGGGGAACCAGTCGGTTCACTAGTGAACATGGCCAGTTGGGAGTGTGAGCCGATCAGTTCACCCACTAAATCGATCATTTCACTTCCCAGAATTTCCTAGAAATGACTTTCCTATTTTGTTCCCAACTAATGCAAAGATTAATTCTTGTCCCAATCGAATTGAACACGTGAAATTAAAAATTCTTCTCCCAAATCGGGATAATCCAACCCTGCTCATTTGGTCCAGTTGCACTGATCGATTCACTGAACCGGTCATCCCACTGACCATGAGCCAATCGGTTCACCCAGTGAACTGGTTGGTTGGTGGTCTAGATTGTGCAGAATACAATCAATTCAGTTCTCAATCAACATGACACTTTAATCAGTTGGTTCAACACTTGAACTTGATGATTCTGAGTCAAGTCTATTTATTGAATGTTTTATTGAGTACCTAATAAGTTTAGTAATCAATACAAACATCATTCATGGATAAACTTCTCTTCTAGATTAATCATTTGTGTGTGACCCTATAGTTCCCATTTCACATTGGTAGTGAATGTCCATAACTAGCTTATGACATCACAAGCAAAGAGAGGTACCTAGTCGCACACCAGTGCTACCCAAGTGATATGGAAAGTTGGAGAACAACTTTTAATCCAAAAGTTAGTGATTGGTGTTCTAGTGAAAGTATAATTCCTTTGTCTCTGATATCCTAAATGAACTCAAGGCATGGATTTGTCATCCTTTCAATGTTCATTCATGTTTCTTGAACTAGAGTAGACTGTATGAGATATGTGTGACATCAATATCATATAGTGATTCAGATGTGCATGAGAATGACTTTCTCAGTCTCACTTATAAAGTGGTCTTGACATCACACTCCCTTAGGGGGGACTAATCTAATATCTATCACTCACAGTCTATCTCATTTGTCAAATTCCCCCAATCATCACCTTTATAACAACCCATGTTTCAGGACTACGTTTGATGATGTTAAAGTGTACCCCATCACATCCGTTGAGTGCAATGATTTTAGGTCTAAGAATCACAATCACCACCATCACTATGAGAGATGATTTTGACTACCATGTTTTGGTTCCATGTGTCACTCTCATGGTGGGTCTGTCTGATACATTGTTCTCCAACATGTATCAGTGTGCTTGGTTTGATATCATATATCATGACTAATGAGACATTGTCATCAACCAACACACATTGTACTCTTGATGTGTCATTGTTGTCTATCAACCTTCCACAATGACATCCGACTAGGACATAACAAGAATTTACATACTCTTAGCATTCATATGATCTCATTGTTCAAGTCACATACTTGAAGACAAACGTCATTGAGTATTGTCATTCCTTAGACCACTACAGCAAAAACACCCAATAATGGCATTTGTTAAAAAGGCCATTTTACATATACATTTATAGGCATTTTTTGTTCAAATGCCACAACGCGATGCAGTTAGTATTATAAACATTAACAGACAATATAGGCATTTTCTAATTTCAATACTGACATTTATATGAATAGATAAAAAATTTGAAAAATTCAGTCCTACCAACACGATCAATATGCATGGTGATACAAGAGCTTTTCATTTTTTTTGCTCTCTCTAACGTTTCATCAAAAATTGGGTGGACTTTTTCCCTCTTCCATCTTCTCAAAGATGAATTAGGTAGCCCTGACTTTGAGGGAAGCCTTGATGGCAGACATTCGTGTCCTTCATCGTTGTGGTCACGTGACTTATTCTCTACCTCTGTGGCACGCTTCACGCCACAAGTCGGTAGTCCCAGTCATTGGTGTTCATCCTCTGGCTAAATTGGTCGAGGCGGTGTCACAACACATGACTCAACACTGATTAATTGACCACCCAAACGGAAATAAAGTGGCTTGGCAAAGATTTTTCCTATATCGAGGACAAGGTGATGTCTAGAAAATCGACAACGCAGGTTGGACTAAACTTCATGTAGGCTGATGGATCTACATTCCGCAACTCTATTTTCCATCATCAAATGGTAAGGTTGTTTTTGTTCCATAATATAACCGGTTGACCTCTCCTCCATTTCATATCTCAGGTTAGTTGAAATCTTTTCCCCTGGCTATCTTGATAGTGGTTTTGCATGCCATTCTCATCACTAAATCTGTGAAATCCCCAATAATACTGATTTGATACGGAAACATATAACCACGACCGACTCTTGCTCACTTTGCCCCCTCCATCCTCTTCTAACTCACTACCCTCTTCATTGGTTCTGCATGAACGTCGTAGGGGCAATCATCTTGTGGTTGGTCCTCACGTGGATATTGGTCTTCGGGATGACCGTGATGGCTGGCCTTCATCTCTTTAGGATCTCATAGCAAATACAATACACAAATAATCTAATATCACACATTTTGTGCTGAAAGCCATACAATATTTGATCGCATTAACATAGTTGTGACCCTTATTACACATGTGTGACCGCTCCTCGACCTCCCTCTATAGCCTACATGCTACCCATTGTGATTGGTGTATGCCAACATGCCTAATGGCGTCTATAATACAAGGTTTTGCTACGTCATTGGCCTGCTCATTGGGATTCTTCTTGGTTTGAAAATGGTGCTCAATGCAATGATGTAACATCGATTGATCATTGTTAGTCCAATGTATTATCTCAATATAGTACCTCATTGTCCCTGTCACAAAGAACTAATCTTAGATAATTTATACATAAATCTCATTAGTTAGTTAGATTGGTCTTCTTCTTTTTTCTGTTGTATTTGGATGGGGATTTTAGGAGGTTGTAGTTGCTCACAGTTATTTTGATTGTCATCACATTGAGAACAAATTGGAAGGAGGAGGTATACCGAGTAAAATTTAAAACTTCACTCTAGATGGCCAATATTTATAGTTTTGCATCCATTGGAGTCTTGCTCTTTGACTATGACAAAACTAAATTGTCCATGTCTAATGTATACATTAAATAAGTAGTGGTTTACTTAGTATATGATATATATTGGCAAAATTTTCCTTGAGATCTATTTATCTTCCAAAAATGGCTCTAATAGTTGTAGCTTGTCAACATTGCACCATCTGTAGAGGGTTGCTAAGCAAACCCTATATTCATGAAACAATATGCTAGGATAATATAAATATTTTTGCCCTTTCTCTCACTCTCTTTTGTTTGGAACAACATCTCACGTAGACTGGTATCATAATGAGCATTATTTTTATATGGTAGCTATAACAAACAAAAGAATTCAGAGTTTGATCATAGATCTGAATTGCTACATGCATGGAAAGAAACCCAAACATGTGAAGATGATCAGACAATTCTATCATTACTGATTGAGGTAGAAAGGTATGTTATCAGATCTTGGTAATTGTTCATTGCAATAGGAATATCTTGTTAAAATGTTTGGGAATGCTACTAATTAGTAAGTTCTATTAGGCTTTCTTTAACTTAATCTTCATGAAGACCTTGCCTTTTCTATTTGGTAAATAGTAGGAAGACTAGGCAACTACTAAAAGGGGTGTGCAACAATAAAACATCATAATACTTTATATAGTATAAAAGAACATGTATTCATGAAATTTACTTATATAATACATACATATGTACAATAATGGTTCAATTTGTCTTGTAACTTTTTCCATATATAAGACCATGATGATTGTTAATTAATTTCAATAGTGAATCTTGTTATAAATATTGGAAATTCAATAATATATGTTGTACTAGACTCTCTTTAACATAATCTTTATGATTACCTTTTATCCTGATTGTTAAAAAATAGGAGGACTAAGTAACCCTATGACAAGGGTTAATTAACTCTATGACAAGGGTTAAGTAATTATAAAAATACATTTTTTAAAATTGAAAAGGCTTAAAAATTTATATCATTTGTTTATGAAATGTTCTCATATATACGTGCAAAGATATAGTCAAAGTTTGCATGAAACTTGTTCCATGTAACATACCCAAATTATTGTTAATTGAAATATCATACCTTAATATAAAAAGTAGCAATTCAACTAACTACTAAGGTCTACTTGACAGTCTTTAACTTATCTTTATGAAGACATTGTTTCCTTGTTTGGTCACTAGGACGAATACAAAGTAACTTCACTGCAAGCAATGAGTAACGATATAAAGAACTTCTAGTTGGTAGCAAAAGGTTCAAGACTTTTTATAATTTTCTTATTGATTTAGATTTCATTAATATTGCTTATTTTGTTAACTTGATATCAAAATTCTTATTTTGCTGATACATGATTTGCCAACTGTTGACTGATTGTCTTCTTACTTTCGTGTAGTTCCTATGCTCTTCCTTAACATTACATATAGTTGACAACTAATCCAAGATTACAAACAATTGCCTTTTATTCAACCAGTGGTCCTCTGCACCCTTAATGCCTATTGTATAAATTGATTTATAACTACTTACTAGGCAATATTGTCCATTATTGATTTCCACTTTCAACCACATTATGAAATGGACATGAATGGAAAAATAATATCCTGGATGGTGGGTTTTCTACATATTTAGTACTCTATACCATTTTCATCTATGAAGATTACACTTGTCAAATATGAGTGGTATTGTAGAACCTCAGGTTCCTCCTCTTATTTTTGCTTTAGATTAAATTTCCTATCTTCTTCAATCTGAGAAAAACCCTAAAATATTAATAAAATTGGGTATTCAACATCAAATAAAGAGTACTCTTATCCACCATCAATTGCAATTGGTTCCCCATGCTTCCATATAAACATAATGGTAGCTTATTTTTTGAGGATCTTGATACCATTTTGTGATATTGGATCTTGTTAAAAGAAATTTTGTCGTTAGATTCTTGACCTTCAGATAGTGTTCGTCCACACATAGGTCAATGATTGAGGGGATATCATCCCCCTTTACTTGAGAAATATGTAAATTATTGGTCATGTCACCAATCAAATTGACACCGCTCTTAAAAAAGTGGATAAAGATGTTTCTTTGATATTAGCATTCTAAGATTGCACTTGAAACCTCATATCTATGTTGGATATAGGGAATTCTCTCACTATGATCCCATCACACTTCAATAGTCAACTAAGGGTGTGTGCAATGTAAGGATGATAGGCGAGTCAACACCATAAGACAATGTCAAGGGACATCTCCCACTATGATCCTTTTCTGCATTTTTCCACCTTTACTTGATATCATACAATAATTATCATCTCCCATGTTAGCTTCTACTAATTACTCACTAGAATTGGTAATTTATTCATCATTATAAACAAGAACGTCATATTTTTTACCCTATACGGTATACATGTTGAATACCTCTCAGCTTCCTTAACTTACTCCTCACCTTGTTGTACACAATATAATATTTTATCTAACGATTTTCATACTCGGGTTTAGATTTATGCTAGGCCTTCATCGCAACCCACACATGTCAACTAATATCAAAAGAAAACTAAAGATACCATTAGAAAACACTTTAGATTGTAAGGCATCTTGGAAGGAGTCCACCTTCTCCTTTATTTCGTGTGGGGCAAGTTTGAGAAGGGGATAAGAGCATTTAGGGGTTATTCTTGGATGCTATTAGTCTAAATCTATTGATGATGGATTTGGTCAGCTAATGCAGGTGTGCACATGTTTTCTTTTCTTCTTTTTGTTGATATATTGGATTCACTGTCGTGAATTTTGGACCTAGTATATTATCATAGAACTTTCTTATATGTAGTTGTTTTCTTGAACTTAATTGACAAATTTATCATTCTTTATGTAGGAGGTTTATTAGCAATTTTTTGTAGCTTCAATGACAGTTTCTCAGAGTATAAGCGAGTTTGTGCCAATTTGGGATTTGAATTTTTTATGTCCTCCACTCATCTATGAAAGCTAATGGCACTATATATATGCTACTTATAGGATATATGTTCCCAAGTCCATTGTGCAAGTTTATGAACAAGCGTGAGGGGAATTGGTGTAGTCTAATCTCCATAGAAATGAAGAGAGTAGCTTTCTTGTTGGGGATCCTAATATCATTTTGTGATATTGGAGATGAAGGCATGTAAAATATTAGAGATGAAGGAACACGAGTTCCTCCATAATAACTAGAAAGCATGTACTATCACAACAACAACCATGACGAATTTAAAGTACATCCATAATAACTAGAAGGTATCTATGTGTTGGCTCAGCTTCTACTATTTTGTTTATTTTATCTTTAACTTATAGTGTAACTTTCAAGAAATAATGATTTCTTTGGATGTGTAGTCTAATGATCTTTGCTTAAGTGGAATGTCAACACTAACAGTGGAGGGTACTCAACTCTACAATGAGATCCTTTCTTTTTGTTTTGGTATCCTGGCTTTTAGTTTGTCTCACGGGATGATTTTCTTCACTCGATATCTTTTTCTCTGACAATGGGGGTCATACAATTGATTACCAACTTGCTTTGCAACAATATGTCAAAAGAGATTGTAGTAAGATGTAGTTATATACCCAAAATAATTGCATCTACATTATGCCCACATTAATATTAATAATATCTCATACTCTTGATGCTTTTGAGGATGATTTAACAATATTACTATAGGTACTTTTTCATTCATGCTGATATTCATCACAAAAAAAAATTCTTGACAGTTTTAGACCTATGTCATATAAATACAATTTTGTATTTGGATTCATATCAGTGTTTGAAACCTAAATGTTGCAGCTAGCTATATATAAGATTTGTTTTTTGATTTTACATTGAACTATTTACCAAGATGCAACTAGAAGTTGGATGATTGGTTCTCAACTATGATGACAACTTTGATGCGTTTCCAACATTTTAGACATCACTTCTTCAAGATATGTAAGTAATTTACCTTCATTTACTCTTATTTGATAGATTTAGATTTTGGCATCTATTTGGTATTAATTGATCTATCATTCTTACAAGTGAGGTTTCACCATTTACATCACTTCCTAGAGGTTGGAAGGATGTCAGGGTCTACAAATATTCTTCATACTTTTCTCCTAGATTCACCATTTAGTCTTCTTATTTTCTATAGGAGACTACTTTCTCTATCTGGGTAAGATATTGAGGCACCACTGGTTAGGGATATTCTTACCTCATATCCCTCATATGAACCTGATAGACTTCAAAGTGGTACATTTAAATGCTCTTTGTCTTGTGCTTGTACCTATACTTACTTAGATGTCCCAGCCAATTAATATGAAATTTAATATGCTTTGTTGATTTTGATTTTTTGTGTTGATTGTATCTTTACAAATGCATTTAAGTAGGTTAGCACATCTCCAGGACATGAGTCCCACCCTCTAGGGCAAGAACATGGGGTTGTTGAGGCTGAATTTTCTCTAAGACATACCTTATTAGTTATCAACAATATTATGTAAGCTTAAACAAGATTTGGGTGTGTTTCACACAGTGTATAAATAAGCTTATGGTTTTTTCTATAAAAGGCAAATATTAACTGAATGGTTTCATTTTGTTACCTTGTAGACTACAAGATGTGAGACATGTTACACACAAACAATGTTTATTAAATTGTTGAGTAGGTTAGACGCCTGTAGAAATAGAGCACAGTCTGGTCATTTCTAGTTTTCTTGAGAAGGAACCCAAGATCTTGAAGAGCAACGATGTAAGATTGGTGAAGATTATTCCCACCAACCAATTTGTTGGTGTCAATTCAAAAATAGACAATAAAAAAATTTGAGAGCATCCATTTCACAGGTGTATGCCTTTTCATCGTATCAAGGAGGATATGGTCAAAGGATGTAGAAACTATCATATTAATTAAAAAATAGTGTATGAAAGAGTGTTTGTTGTTGTTGTATTTAATAAATGGGGAAAGGTGAAATGTCCTCCCAATGTAATTTTCATTACATTATGAATAAAAAGATTGATACTCAAAATCTTTATTTTTGAAAATTTGAGTTCAGATTACATTTTGGCATTCATTTTGAAATCAATGGTAATAAACAAAAAAATTGAATGATGAAAATTCATGAAAATGCCATCATACACAACAAGTATGCCATTAGTGGCATTTTTTATATCCCATTATACTAAAAAAGAGTGATTTCATACAACATCCTAATATACAATGGTGGCATTTATATAAAAGCCAATTGATTTAATTGTGGCATTTCTATAAAAGCCAAATGATGTTTTAGTGACATGTATTTGGCATTTATTAAAAGCCACTAAAATTGAATGTTTAGTGTCATTTACAACTTTTTCCACTCTCTCTCTAGTGGCATTGGTACTAGAGGCATTTTTTTAAGTGTCAACAAATGCCACTATACACTTTTACTGGCATTTTTATTTTTTTAGTGGCATTTGTCAAATTCCACTAATGTGTATGTTTGCTGTAGTGGACAGTCATTCTTCTTCATCATATATCTTCTAATTGATAGAGCTAGAATAAATTGGAAGCTTGCCTTTGATATTTATCAAATCAGTCATAACATATGTCAATCCAATCATCATATGATTCGCTCTCTAGGCATACATACGAACAATATCATCGGTCAGGTTTGTGACATTACACTAGGATGCTTTCTAGGAAATAATTGAATCTTTTTTCTTTTTTTCCCTTTCATTTTTATTTTTATTTTTGATTCTTCTTCTCTTTTCACAAATTTCCTTTGAAAAAAGAGAGGGTAAAATAGGAGAGGGGGAGTACCATGTCCTTGGTGACCCAATCTTATTGATGGATAGTCGGCGTGGCCAATAAGATCATGATGAAAATTTCCATTTGTCCATCAAAAACTCTCAAGCAAATAACCCACTTGTGAGCAAGATATCTGGTGATCTTGAGAAATGATAAAAACATAGAGAACGAGCTACATGGCCCAATAAGGATTGCTCTTTTTTATTTTCCATAACAAATATTATTTCCTTATCTCGGATAAATATGTCTTTATCTTTTGCGAGAAATGGTATTTCTTGGAATTAGTAGTTGCCTTTTATCTCACTACCATCATCAATATTCACTTCCATGATATCTTGATTGGGAATTTCTGGGAAGTGATTAACGTTCAATCCCTATGGGCTAGGCATAACACACACATGGATTGTAACATCTTACATTTTGGGCATCCGTAATGTCTTTTCTTTGCAGCTATTAAAGGGGTGAAGCATAGGGCTTGGCAACACTGACATCTTCCTTATGACAACTAAAAACCAGGCCTAGCATACACACTCAATCAGCCTCAACACCGCCAATGACATCAACAATTAACAACATCAATGAAGGACTTTAGCATTCAAGTGGTGACCCCTCAACAACTGAGCAGATACCATCAGACTGGGATCTCTCTACTACTACCAGGACACTTATGTCCCTTGGGAGTTTTGTTTCGTGCATCGGGCACATTGATGAGGGATGCCACCAGCATATTTGGATCTCCTGCTCAGCTGACTATATGATTAGCAAGCCATCACCCTAGTGATAAGGCACTGGAAAGATGTAAGCTATAGAGAATGAGGTGCACAACCATGGACGTCCTCACCACCACCCTCATCACCACCAAATGAGGACCATGGCAACTGGTGGCTAAGGAAGCGTTCCGATCAGGACATCCCCAATGGTAGAATAACCCATTCTTAAGTTTCTATTGTGTTATCTTGTACAAATAGCATTTTCCATACCATCCATCTCCAACCCCACCACCCTCCATATCAAATCTCCTCCATCTCTAACTTCTATCTCCCTGAGGATGGGCATAATTACGAAGCTGAGGGTGGAGGGTGGGTGGTACGCCGTCTCCACCACCTCAACTCTACACTTTCCCTTTCTCATCCTCAAACACATCTTGTTTATTTTCTACATATTTTATTTGCATTTGTCTTGTTTTCTATTTTCTTTTTAATTTTTTGTGTGATTTATGGCCTTTACCTAGTCGTCCATTTTGATGTATGCAAAAATTAGAAACATATGAATGAACTATTCCCTCTTTTCTTAAGATAACCTGTGCAGAAGGAAGTTTTAAGGAATAAACATGTCTTAAACAAATCTAAGCCATGATGATAACAATTGAACATTCTTTCCCCTGGGAGATGATGATAACCAGAATGAGATAGAAATGTTAAGCCACACGTTCCTCTAATATGACTTGCAACAAAATTCATAAATAATTCTTTACCCTACATTAACTGATATAATATGATGATCTAATTCCAATGCAACAATACAACCAAGAAGCATAAGTAAGACTCTTGTTCACACTCATCTTACATCACTTATTATGTCTTCTCCAAAAATGAAAAGAATATATATATATATATATATATATATATATCCCATTATATGCCAAACCCTAAGTCCGGGGTGGCATCCCTTTCATATTTATACCTCCTTTTTGAATTTTGTCTACAGACGTGGCATAATAAAAGAGTCCAATGATCCCAAAATAAAACATGGAATCAATGTAACTGCAACCAAATAAAACTCTTGAGTCGAATAGAGGAGAGACAAATAAAGTAATAGAATCCTTAATAAGGTCTTGAGTTGAGTAGAGGAGAGACCAGGGAATCAACTTTGTGTCATTTATTTCTCCCCCTTTTGTCCAATTTTTCATACATAGGGGACATATCAAAATTCTCCCCAAAATGGCCAAGCAGCCCTGACTTGTGCTCCCTTCTATTTGCACAGACAGATCAAGGGTATTATTGAGATGAAACCAGTTTTTTGTAGGTTTTGGAGTCTATTGAATGGAGAAACAATCCCCAATTAGTGGATATCCAAGTGTGGCTATGTGACACCAAATTACTAGGGTCACTTGATGGTGTTTGGTGGAAGGGGACCATACACTTTGCTTATTTATGAGAGGAAAGCTTGGATCCTAGTATCAATTGTTAACCTCCTTTTTATTTTTGGTTGACTCAAGACGAGCAAAGGATTAAGTCTGGGATAGTTTGATTAGTATATTTATACTCATCTTCGAATACTATTTTACTAGCTTTTTAGGGGATTTTGTATTTCTATTTCCTAATTTTAGCTTTATATTCACTTGAATGCAATCATCTTCTCTTTTCAAAACTTTAATGCATATATTTTATGTAGAAATAACCAAAAAATTACAACAATGATCAGATGGATAGTCAAACCCTCATGATGCTACCCCTCAAGGGAAGGAAGACCTTCCATTGTTCACCTTTCAACCACTTAGTCAGGCGATCAGCTTTTCCATTCGTCTGACTCGAGCCGCTCACTACCTAGAGTCTTCAAGATTCTTCCGTTTTCATGCATGATCCCAACATCCAGTACACTCCGGTTCAATCTATGTTGATCTGTTAGAGAACCAGATGTGAGGTCCAAATTAAATATCCCACATGAGTCACCTATTGGACGAAGTACAGACCATGCAATTAGCTACCTTTAACCACAAGTATTCAACATTAGGGTTTCGGTAGTAAGGAATGCATCTATAAAAGGGAGCCCTTATTCAATCTAAAGGGTCTCTGATCGAAGATTAGAATCTACTTTTGCACTGTGCAATCCCTAGTAAGGAGTGAGGAGGCGACATTCATAGTGGAGCGATTGATTTTCCTGCACCAAGCATCATGGCTCCCTGCATTGTTCTTTCTATCTTTTTATTATTGTCTCTGGCCATGAGTGAGTAGAAATTTGTGCTGTGGCATGGGGACAACCCAAAAATCTTATATTTTATCCTAGCTTGTATTTAAAATGAAAAATATTAGTGTTTAATAAAGTATCATTCTATGTATTTCCTTGCCATGCAAATTGACAACTTGCTTTGCATATATGTTATAATCATGGATATGTAGGTTGTTGGGAGCGTGATTAGAATGCCATAAAGATCTTATTATTCCCCTAAAGTGTCTGTAAGGGATAGAAAGGGGGTTGGGCTATGATCTGGTAACGTGTCGAGAATGGTCGGTCGTAAGTGAGGGAGTCAAGTTGGAATAAAAAGGGAAGTTGGGTGCAAAGGATGGTTGGTTCTATGGGAGTTTAGGCCTAATGATGACATGTATCCTATAAGGGTGCAACATCTAAACCTCTATTTAGGAGTTTCTATTGAAGAGTTAGATCTTGTTAGGATAGTTATGTAGGCTTGGGTAGAAAAACCCCATATCCTGTTTCTCTTTCTTATCATTCATTTATTGCTTAATTTATGTTGCTACTAGAAACAATTAGTTTAATCAATCAATCAACTTCTTGGTGTTAATTATTACTCTTAAAACTTCCAAATTTATATAACTTCTTAAAAAGGTTTTCCTTTTGGTTCAATCCTAAAATATACTGCAATAAGGTTTCCACTCGTGTGGAATGGGGAATTAGTGCACTGCTTTTGATTAAACGTAGGAGTTATTCTTTTAGGGTTTTTCTTGGTGTGACATTTGAAGCCCCATAAATCCTCCAACCATAAGTCTGGCTCGAGAAAGGAAGGGTCACATTCTGTGTGATATGGTTCATCATGTAGTAGGAGCTCACTTAAAGAGAATCTCCGGACCACCACACAACATAGAAATGGGTTCAAACTCACACCTTACTTCTAGGAGCATTATTGAGCTGGGAGTTCATGGGGAACTACTAAGGTAATGAGCCTCCCCCCTTTATTATTAGTTGTTGGCCATCTTACCCTCTAGAACCTGTCATTGGACACCCCTCATTAAGATATGTGGGGTAGTGGCTTCACCAAAGTTTTTTAAAGATAGGGGTATCTCTTATTGTGGCTCTCAATGAACAAAGCCTAGAGTCAACCTCTTGATTGAATCACATCTATGTTTCTCGCACATGCCATGGCACAAGGAAGAAGGGATAAAATCCCAGGAATTAAAATACCAAATTTCCCTAGAGTGTGTGACACATCAATTTCAGTGCACCAAGTTAATAGGGCCATTTATCCCCTCTCAAGAGCCAGTCTGGCGCTAGAGCCTAGAGCTGACATGGAATTGACTTATTAACTCAATAATGTCTACATGACTATTATAGATAAGGTGGTATTTTCTTATGCGTCAATATGTGATAGCCTAGTATATGGTTAACTTGCAAATATTGTAGAAAACAATTGTTAGGGCAAAATATAACAAAGTTATCAATTGATTTGATAAAAAAATTGAATTTAAATAAAATAGTTTCCATGCCTAACTTTTGATCTTAGTTAAAAAAGTATGTAATAGTGCACAAATATAAGGTGATTGTTACATGTAAACCCTAGAGTAAATATTTCAATTGTAAATTTATCAAATTTGTATACTTTGTATATAACATAATTATTACGAATAATAATGGAACATTATGATAATTACAAGTCTCGAGTTCAATTGATGAATTTTTAGGGTTTCTAATGTCATTAGATCATATATATGGGAATAGGTTTCCATGACCTAACACTAACGTCAACTCTAAACCAAGAAACATAAGGCATGGACTCAACCTTGATTAGAATCATATGAATACATGGTAACACCCTAGTGTAAAACATACTTACATATGGAATGATTTCCAGTGTCCATACATGAATGTTTGGATCATACACTTTAAGTACATCCTATATGTTTCTTTCATTAAAGGTATTTGATTATTTTATAAATACTTTCACATATCAATTTTTTTTGGATTTTCCAATGGGTTACCAATGATTGAATCCATTATTAAATTGTTGGGATGTTTATCTAATTCCAATTCAAGGATATTGTGCCCATGCGTATCATATTTAGTGAAGAATATGATATTATGAACCCAATGTTACATATTCCAAGGGGTAGTTCATATATATTTAGTGATGCACATGAAAATGACTAAACCCTAGGTGGTATTACAAGCATGGTTTATAATATTCAAAAGAAAATACACATTTTGATTAGAAAATATTTGATTGTTGAGTAAATATGTTGAACAAATATATTGATATATGTACATGCACACCTTTGTATGCACCTACGTAAAATATATCATCATATACTAATCGATATTTGTTTGTAGGTGTTTTTGTTATATGGATTACACTAAAGATATGAAGATATGGAAATCTAATTGGGTGCATAAAGAGAAATGAGCTACAATCACATATATGATTAGATAGATAGTAAATACTTCTCATGTAGTGTATCTTTTTTTAGTTCCCAATACAAGAAAATTACATAAAATCCTTCAAGGATAATTCAAATCCTCTTGTACTATTCAACTATTATCAACAAATTGTTTATTATTTTTTAACTCCGCATTGTTGAAAAATAAGATGATGGTCATGGTCTCTATTATCTACTTTAAATTGTGGATAATATGGATAGGGTGTGTTCATAATAATTCTTATAACCATTATCCCATCTTCTCCCATACCTATCACTAGAATGTAATCTAATTATGGGTAGTAGTTACCTTCTAATTCCTACCTAGCTTTGTTCCATATAAAATCAAGATATCTATTTTTCCTACTTGCTTGGAGTAAGAGGCTATAATATCAGTACTCATTAAGAATGGAGTGGAGATGATTGAAAGAAGAAGATTTCATCATGATGAATTAGTACTAAATTGGCCTAGTTTAAGTTCATATGTTATGAGACAAATGTTTAAGTTAAAGGTCATAGATCATGATGCAAATGAATTGCATGATGCATAACCAGATTGTATACTCCAAGACTTTAATGGTTTAGTTTGAGGTTATAGGACAAGACCGTAATGATTTTTAGTTAGACATAACTAGAATTCCATCACACTGTTGGCTGAGTTTTATGTATCCAAATTATCCCATGGTTTGGATTGTGACTGGTATGCTTGAACCGCATGTCATGGTTTGATTGTTTTGATGTCCCATTTAGAAGATGACATCTACTTGGTGTAATTCAAGATGGGAAGGAGGGAGTATGTTTAACGGAATCAAAGATGAATTTGCAACCCTCATCTCATGGACCAACTTGAAAAGCTATAATGGATCAGGAAGCAAGTTGTAACGTCCCCATATTTTTATCATCTCAAGACTTAGAAGGCCCGAGAGGACGAGTACGGAAATTTTAGGCAATTGTTTCAGAGAGCGATGTGGAAGCGTACATACACATACATGAACATACAACCATAGGCAAACACCATAACATTTCTCAACATTCAACTTGTAATTTATTAAAAATGAATTGAATTTACAAATTATATTTACTTAATTTGAAGAAAATTTTACAAGTTTATGAACATGTCTGCTAACTAGGATCTTAGACAATATGTACAACATGTACAACTTGCTCACATCCTATTCCTTTATCCCATACTAGCTCTGAACCTAGAAAATATGAGAAACAAAAACTTCAACATAAAGTTGGTACGTGGTAGTAAAAATGCTATACTATGCTGGCATATTGAAAATAGTTGAAAAGAGAATAAAGAGAGGAAAACATTATTTAAAGGTAGAAAATCAGGTAAACCCAAGTTATTAATCATATTTCAAATGAACATGCATTACTATGGTGGACTTAGCACAAACATAAATTATTTGGGCCCTATCCCTGCATACCTTGTACCATTAGGGATCTCCCTGCGTACCTTGTACCATTAGGGAGGTGCTAGTCAACATTAAATCTTTCCCTCTCTAATAGGGAGATTAAATATGAACACCATTAGTAACAACATTTCATTATTCATTCCCTTAATGTTCTTTAGTGTTTAGGCGGAAATGGTCAATACACATAGATATACATCCATCAATGTATTCAAATACATGTAAGAGGATACTTATAATTAACATCCAGAAAAACTAGTCATATACTTATATCCACATATTTGAGTTTAGAGGTTCTTATCTCATCCATGATCATATAGATAATCTGGTCATCACCTAATTAATAGAAATTAATCATCATTAATAAATGTTCATCAATATTCTAGGTATTTTAGGTCAAAACTAGAGTTTAGCCAAACCTAGATTCAAACTTCTCCTAAATGGTCCATAATATTTTCCTACGGGTCTAGAGGTCATTATAGGGGTTTGGTACAAATTTCATATTTTTCTAATAATTGGTCTATCATCTAGAATTTATATGGGGTTTAAAGTATCTAATTATGCATTAACGCAAAAAGAGCCAATATTCTGAAATTTTAACTTGATCAAAGTTCACATTTGGTCTCTAAACAATATTAGGGCTCATAAAGAATCTTCTCATATTTAATTTCCATGATATGCTAACTATACCAATAATATAATCTCAAAATGAAGCATTATTATCTAAATAAAATATCATTAGTAGTTTTGCTTTAAAATCCTATTCTAAGGATACAATAATGTAGAGAACATTTTTCTATGTCTAGGGTTATTTTGGGGGGATTTTTAGGCCAAAGGTGCTATTTGTTAAGCATTTTCTAAGAAAATGTCAATTTCTAGATATCAAAAGTATTTTACCTTGACATTGCCTAAGGTGGCGATGCTTGATTGGTTGATGCTGGAAAGACCAGTTCTGTAGCTCGTGCCCTAGGTTGGTTTGGTTGGGGTTCATCCAATTTGGAAGGGAATTGATCCCAGTCCAGCTCAACTCATGTCTCGCCCCCCTCACACATCGCGATACAAGGATAGAGAGATTGTCTCCTTCGGAAATCTCCTCCACAAAACCATCTGCGGCGATCGATGGAGAAGTGGAAGGGCATCCCTAGACATCTCTTAGTCTTAACCTAGTCTGCGATCTCTGGTCCACTTTCAATCACATTCTCATTATTAGACTCGACTCTCTGTTCTTGCCATAGGGAGCCGCTGCCGTGAGGAAAGCAGCTGCCGCTGAGGAAAACGTGCATCGTGAGGCAATCGTCCACTATGAAGGCTTCCCCATTTTCTTCTTTCGCTACTAGAAAATCCAAAAGACTTGGATAGAAAGTTAAGGCATCTCAGATCCTCATGCACAAACAGTCTGCAGAGTTATGGTGGTGGGATCTCTCCTCCATGGTAGAGGAAGTTGTGTTGATTTGGGGATCTTCACCCCCAAAACCCGATTCTTGCATTGGGTGTATCGAAAGGGTTCACACCTGACTCCATAACTTGAAGGGGTCCAGTACAACAATGGGGATGCAGGGAACGTTGGCCCCGAGACTGCCCCATATGACTGGAGAAATAGGGCTGGGGAGCTCCAAGAAGTGCTCCGCACTTCATGGGCTCCACTTAGACGATGTGGTGTCATCATCCTCTTCATTTGGTAGAGCTTCCTAGAGTCCAAACTTCTATCTTTACCTCTATAACCCCTCAGTCATTTTACATGGTTGATGTGTTCAAGGCGATGGAGAGGGAGAGCAGAAGATGAAGTCAGATCTCACTGCTCCCTTGATCTCATGCCCTAAACTAGGGGTTTTTAGGTAGATCTAGGTGAACTGAGTCCAACATCCCACTAGAAACTCACACTCATCGGAGGTTTCCATGGTAGGCGCTTGGTAGCGCTTGGTTTCCTGGTCCTACTTCATCCCATATCTATCGGGGTTGAAGATGAGTAAATAGACGTCCGATCCTCCCTGGTGGTGGCGGGATAGTGGCACATCTGGAATCCTTGGTGCCCACTCAAAGTTGGGTACCGTGGCATGCATTATCACATACCTAAACTGATAATGATTGACAACAAGGTTTCTCTTTGTTATTTCAATGAATCATTCATATTTTCCAACACATATATCTCCTTTAAGGAACCTCAATTTTTTATGAAATTCCAAGCATAGATTTTCTATCATATAATTTCACATCCAACAAAGTTTGAGAACAAAGTTCTATTGTATTATCATGTGGATAAGTTCTTCAAATAACCTTAAGAACATGTGTAGAAACCTTGAATTCAATTCAAGTAATCAACAATTTTTCATCAAACAGGTCCAATGCACTTAGGTTGACCATGTTGCATCCTAAGGTTCACATATAAACATTTTATTCCACATATTTATATAATTGATACTTGAAATCATAAGTAGTCCATAGTTGAACATGTATCAGGATATTGAATTGAAAATGTACATCCCAACCTCCAACATTATCAACCTAAGGTCAATTTGTTTGATTTGAATACATGATCCATAAACCAACCATTTTGCTCCTAGTATGTCGTCAAATAATATATCATATGTCAAGCTCCCAAAATTAGGGTTGTCACATTCACCCCACCTTATAAGGAATTTCGTCCTCAAAATTTGTCTTATGTCAGCATAAGGTCCAACTTCATATAGGTCACTAATTCTAGGTTCCAAAGTTCCCTATATGCATTTCAAGTTGTCATCTTAGGATCTAGAGCATCTAGGAGTGTACCCACCCCACCTTATATAGACCAATGCATCATTTATCATCTCAATCATCGTAGGACATTCTTTCATTCTAGGATTTACATCATCATAGTTCCTTAAGGATAAGAATTCTATTCATAATTATGAGGTTAAGCGATACCACTAAAGGTTTCATATTTCATCCTACTCACCTATGTAAGGTGATATCATGATTTCATGTCATTTAATATTTGGAATTTTCTCATATAGAATCATTATTGGGGTTTAATCAACATCATACCAACATTTTGTCATTATAGGGTACTAGGGTTTTCACCCTATTTTGTGAATTGTCATCAAACTATAAGATGAGATTTCAAAGATTGGGGATTGAGAACTATATTTTGTGATGTTGCAATATGTGATCCAAATGTGTGTTTTATTTCAAGCACATAGTTTAAACTTATATCTTTCATATATGATATGAGGGAAAGGAGAATATATTCAGTCGAGATTGTCATGATTTCAATCTTATATCTTTTATGTATGATATAGAGGGAAAATCATACACTAAGCTAATCTTATCGTAATTTTATACTTTATATCACATGCCTAATATAGGGAGGGAATATTGAATAGGTTAAGCTTATATGAGTGACTCTTCATAAATAAATAATCTATTTAACTCAAGTGAGGTTTCAACCATCGTATATCAAGAAAGTGATAAGGAGGGAACAACATTTGTGGGCATCTTATGCACAAGACATTTTACTTTTAGAACCAAGGTTTCAAATATCACCTCTCTTGCAGCTAATGATGAGCTTCACAAACATACGTCACTCAAGGTTGGACCTAGCTCAATCAAAAAGATTGACTTTGACATCATGGGGTTTTATATCCATAGAATTTAATTTTTTCCCATCTATCACATATAGGATTTAGAGAAACTATAAGAATCATGCATTAGGACTCAACTCAGCTACTCAGGAGTAACCCAACTTAGGACATATCATTTCACATGTCTCATATATTTTTAATATATTATAGGGTAGGTCATGTGACCCAGGACTTGTGGGTCTCACTCTCTCTGGAGTTCACCACATATCTTGTCCTAACACTGGAGGTCCTCCTTTGTAAAAGAGCTTGAGGCCCATGCATATTCAAATTTATCTTTACTTAGCTCATCTTAAGTAAGGAAAGAGAATGTACTTTCATCATCAAGACTTAGCTTATTTTTCTTAGAATTGGATCAGACCTCATATACATCTTGATCGGTATCACACAACTTATATCATCAGAACAAAACTTATATCATCAGAACGAAACATATATCCAATTATCCTTTCTTATATCATCCATCTATTTAGCTACCATCTATTCCAATTATTAATATCTGATATGGCTCTAGACATCTAATCTAGATCTACTCTCTCTTCTAGACTGATGTCACTCCCTTTCACTTAGGTTGCATGCACACTGACTGCTCACCAGTATGAGGGTCACATTTTTATATTTACGTATATATAATAAAATATTATATAGTTTTTATCCGAGAAAGAAGATGTCAGAGAAAAATTTCGAGGCTCGAGCCGATTGGAAAACAAAACCAAATTAGCAAAATCAGTGTCCCAAATACAGTGGCATGTTACCTAGTGAAATGGTGAGAACACGGTGTACACTAGTACAACTACCCAATACATATGAGCTCTATATGGAAAGGGTTTCAGACACTTGTCTAACCCTAGTTCTTAAACATCTAGATTCTAACTTAGAGGCTAAGTCAAACTTTATTCATATAAAACAACTTACTAAGTTTCTAGGTTTTCCAATGAGAGGTGAAATTCAGTTTTATGTTTCACAGTGAACAATTTTTAGGTGTAGCTATTGTTCATGCTCTAATACCAATTGTAATGTCCCCGGATTTCCATTGTCTCGAGACTTAGAAGGCTCGAGACGATGAGTCTGAAAACATTTGGCAATTGTTTCAGAGAGCGATGCGGAAGCGTACATACGCATACATGAACATAAAACCATAGGCAGACACCATAACATTTCTCAACATTCAACTTGTAATTTATTACACATGAATTAAATTTACAACTTATATTTACATAATTTGAAGAAAATTTTATGAGTCTATGAACATGTATGCTAACTAGGATCTTAGACAATAGGTACAACCTGTAAAACTTGCTCACATCCTATTCTTTTATCCCAATCTAGCTCTGAACCTAGGAAATATGAGAAAGAAAAACATCAACATAAAGTTGGTACGTGGTAGTAAAAATGCTATACTATGCTGGCATATTGAAAATAGTTGAAAAGAGAATAAAGAGAGGAAAACTTTATTTAAAGGAAGAAAATAAGGTAAACCCAAGTTATTAATCATATTTCAAATGAACATGCATTACTATGGTGGACTTAGCACAAACATAAATTATTTGGGCCCTATCCCCGCATACCTTGTACCACTAGGAATCTCCCAGCGTACCTTGTACCATTAGGGAGGTGCTAGTGAATAATAAATCTTTCCCTCTCTAATAGGGAGATTAATGAACACCATCAGTAACTACATTTCATTATTCATTCCCTTAATGTTCATTAGTGTTTAGGCAGAAATTGGCAATACACATAGATATAATCCATCAATGTATTCAAATACATGCAAGCATATACTTATAATTAACATCCAGCAAAACTAGTCATATACTTATATCCACGTACCTGAGTTCAGAGGTTCTTATCACATCCATGATCATCTAGATAATCTAGGCATCACTTGATTAATAGAAATTAATCATCATTAATAAATGTTCATAAATATTCTAGGTATTTTAGGTCAAAACTAGAGATTAGTCAAACCTAGATTCAAACTTCTCCTAAATGGTCCCTAATATTTTCCTACTGATCAAGAGGTCATTATAGGGGTATGGTACAAATTTCATATTTTTCTGATGATTGGTCTATTTTCTAGAATTAATATGAGGTTTAAAATATCTATTATGCATTAATGCAAAAAGAGCTAATATTCTGAAATTTTAACTTGATTAGAGTTCATATTTGGTCTCTAAACAATATTAGGGCTCATAAAGAATCTTCTCATATTCAATTTCCATGATATGCTAACTATACCAATAATATAATCTCAAAAAGAAGCATTATTATCTAAATAAAATATCATCAGTAGTTGTTCTTTAAAAGCCTAATCTAAGGATCCAATAATGCAGAGAACATTTTTTTGAGTCTTCAGATATTTTGGGGGGATTTTTAGGCCATAAGAGCTATTTGTTAAGCATTTTCTAAAAAAATGTAATTTTCTGGATATCAAAAGTATTTTACCTTGACATTGCCTAAGGTGGCGATGCTTGATTGATTCATGCTGGAAAGACCACTTCTGTAGCTCATTCCCTAGGTTGGTTTGGTTGGGGTTTAGTCAGTTTGGAAGGGCATTGATCATGGTCCAACTCAACTCATGTCTCGCCACCCTCACACATCGCGATACGAGGATAGAGAGATTGTCTCCTTCGGAAAGCTCCTCCACAAAACCATTTGTGGCGATCGATGGAGAAGAGGAAGGGCATCCCTAGCCATATCTCAGTCTCAACCTGGTCTGCAATCTTTGGTCCACTTTCAATCTCATTCTCATTATTAGAATCAACACTCTGTTCTTGCCATAGGGAGCCACTGCCGTGAGGGAAGCAGCTGTCGCGGAGGAAAACATGCATCGTGAGGAAATTGTCCACTACGAAAGCTTCTCCATCTTCTTCTTTGGCTACTAGAAAATTCACAAGACTTGGACAGAAACTTAAGGCATCTCAGATCCTCACACAGCAGCAGTCTGCAAAGTTATGGTGGTGGGATCTCTCCTCCATGGCAGAGGAAGTTGTGCTGATTTGGGGATCTTCACCCCCAAGCCCTATTCTTGCATTGGGTGTGTCGAAAGGGTTCACCCCTGACTCCATAACTCGAAGGGGTCCAATACAGCAATGGGGATGCCGAGAATGTTGGCCCCAAGACTGCCCAGATGATTGGAGAAATAGGGTCGGGGAGCTCCAAGAAGTGCTCTGCGCTGCATGGGATCCACTTAGACGATGTGGTGTCGTCATCCTCTTCCTTTGGTAGAGCTTCCTACAGTCCAAACTTCTATCATTGGCTCTGTAACCCCTTGGTCATTTTACATGGTTGTTATGTTCATGGCGATGGAGAGGGAGAGCAGAAGATGAAGTCGGATCTCACTGCTCCCTCGCTCTCATGACCCAAACTAGGGGTTGTTAGGTAGATCTAGGTGAATTGAGTCTAACTTCCCCACTCGAAACTTGCACTCATCAGAGGTTTCTATGGAAGGCACTTGGGAGCACTTGGTTGCCTGGTCCTCCTTCATCCCGTATCTATTGGGGGTTGAAGTTGAGTAAATAGACGTTTGATCCTCCCTGGTGGTGGCTGGGATAGTGGCACATCTAGAATCCTTGGTGCCCACTCAAAGTTGGGTAGCGTGGAATACATTATCGCATACCTAAACTTATAATGATTGACAACAAGGTTTCTCTACGTTATTTCAATGAATCATTCATATTTTCCAACACTGATATCTCCTATAAGGAACCCCAATTTGTTATGAAATTCCAAGCATAGATTTTCTATCATATAATTTCACATCCAACAAAGTTTGAGAACAAAGTTCTATTGTATTATCATGTGGATAAATTCTTCAAATAACCTTAAGATCATATGTAGAAACCTTGAATTCAATTCAAGTAATTATCAAATCATTATCAAACAGGTCCAATGCACTTAGGTTGACCATCTTGCATCCTAAGGTTCACATATAACCATTTTGGTCGACATATTTACATAATTGATATTTGGAATCATAATTAGTCCAAAATTGAACATGTATAAGGATATTCAATTGAAAATGTACATCCCAACCTCCAACATTATCAACCTAAGGTCAATTTGTTTGATTTGAATACATGATCCATAAACCAACCATTTTGCTCCTAGTATGTCGTCAAATAATATATCATATGTCAAACTCCCAAAATTAGGGTTGTCACATAAGTTGTAGTATTTAGCATGAATACATAGATGTGTACCACATTGTTTAAATGAGTGCATGCTTCACATATGTTGTCATTGACATGGAAATGAGGCCATAGAAATTGGTAGTCTTTCATGTTTAACTTGTGCTAAATATTTTGTTTTAGACTCGCATAGATTTGCATCATATTTTCAACAATAATGCATAGGACATTGAGGAGACAATGCTTTACAGACTATGGAATTTGTTTTGACTTGAATCGCACTTAGCTTCAACATGATTTGGATGAGATGTGATTTTCAAGTGAATTTGGAGTCTTTCAATAGGAAATCAGAGCTTGAAGACTTGAGAGTGTTTCATTTCTTTAGGATTCATCTATTAAATTTTGAAATCTCTATGGATCCATTTCTGCATCCAAGTGTTAGGAGATGATTTTGAAGTGAATTTGGAGTCTTCACTACTACAGAAACCCCATTTGGCGTCGGTCTTTTAACCCCATTTGGCGTCGGTTTCCGACCGACGCCTATGTGGGCGCCGCTAAAGGTCGAACATTTCGGCGTCGATTTTTTAACCGACGCCTATTTAACCTATAGGCGTCAGTCTTTTAGTAGACAACCGATGCCAAAATGGTTCGCACCACAGAAAACGGCGTCATCTAGGGCACTTTCTGCGTCGCTGATTTACTAAAAAACCGACGCCTATATTCCATGTAGCGTCGGTCTTTTAGTTGATAACCGACGCATAAAGTGTCCTAGATGACGCCGTTTTCTGTGGCGCGAACCCTTTTGGCATCGGTTATATACCAAACGACTGACGCTTTGTTGTTTAAATAGGCGTCGGTTCGATACGAATATCCGACGCCATTTCCAGGACTGCTTTGGCCACATCAGGCGTCGGTTATCTATAAATAACCGACGCTGTATGTCTTTGCTGACGGTTTTCATTAAATAACCGACACCTATTTATATTTTTTTTTTCATATCAGTTTGCAGGCCTGCTGTGGCTGGTCAGCAGGATGAGAACCTGCAGTTCAGTTTTCTGAACTACAAGTTTACGACATCCATTGATATCAGCCTACAAACAGGTCGCAAACCTGCAAAAGTCACAAAGAAAATTTCACACAAGTACATACATGTACATACATTCAGACATCAATTCAATTCTCACATTCACACATATAGAAACATTCAAATACATGTATTAACATTCAGAAATATTCATTTACAAAGTATCATTCATTATCGCTATCAACATCCCAATTATATCTTACAGTTGCCACTGCTTGTATGGCTTTTGCCCATTATTCTCTTACTTCATTTAATGCTTCCATCGTATATGGAGCATGTATATTTTTTAAGCGTTTACCTGTAGTGTTGTCAGTTTTAAACACCTGCAAAGAGAATGATGTATATATATAAGTAATAATATAAAAATAAGATAAGATTGATATATTGCATACTAACTAATGAGACTATATATAATACCTCATGTATGGTATCGATGTCCAATGCGGCATATTTGATAATCATCTGCATAAATCGCATCACATAGTATGCGCATGCCCAGCCATTGTCTTGTGTAGCACACTATAAATTGAAACATACAAAATAATACAACTAAGCACAATTCACATCAATAATATATATATTCGAGTCGGGAACTTGTACATTCTGCCAATTTATTGGCTGGTTCTTTTTCCTTGGGACCGTTCCTCCAGCCTTTTTGAATGCATCTAAACCCCTACATGTTAATATAACACAATAAATTGCATAAGTAAATAGTAATGTATTAAAAGATGTTAACAGATATAAAAATGAAATATTTCTCACCAGAATAATGGCATTCTCATTACGTGTCCAATTTTAGGGTTCAATGTACTCCCCGCAGGATCTAGATAATAAACAGTGAATGTCCCAGGGACAATAACTAGTAACTCTCAATGTCTACCGCTAGAGGTAAGAAGTTAACAATTAATAACTCAAAATGCAAAATAAAAATGGAATTTTCTTAAGTCCAAATTATAAATAAAGTAAACTTATTTGACATTGAATGGAGCTATTATTATCGTCTTCTTTTGCTGACCAAAAATTGTAAAAGCATCTATACAGTATTGTTGAACATTATCACGGTCTTTAGCTACCAAACTAATCAATGATGGAATCAAAAATCCCAAATGATCAAATGCAAATTGTTTGCAATGATCTTCGACTAAGTAGCTGCAAAACATATAGGCGTATGCATTAATATATAAGAAACCAGATCACCGGATCTTACACAAGGTATATGGATGTATAAATAAGATCTCACCTTATCCATGTCTCTATCATTGATGTATTCAGCCAATCATACATAAACAGCTCAATAATATCTTGTATAAATAAAGAGCTATCGTATGATTGACCTGCATAATCTGCATCTAAAGAAATAATTATAGGGCAATGTACATTATGTGCCCGTAGCCAACATGCCATTCCCCTACAAGCAGGACCTAACGGGTATGTTAGGTCAGTTGGAACCCAATCGAGTAATGCGGGAAGTGGAAGTGGAGGCCTAGGTGCTCCTGGTGTCTTCTTTTTAACCTATACATATAATTTCAGATCAGTTGACATCATATATACACATTAACAGTCTAAATCAATGTAAATTTATCTTACAATTTCAGTCGTGTAGACGACATATGCTTTGGGCCACAATATCACCCCGCCTTCTGCATCAGCAAGTCTATCAATATCCGGGTGGGGATATGGCAATGTAGCTTCTCTCCAATCAGGTAACACACGTATCGGGCTCACACGAACGTAGCCCTGTGGCATTGGAGTCTGGTGAAACATTGCCCCAGGAAGGGACGGGTAAGCCTGCGCCTCTGCAACAACGTAGTCTTGCATTCTTAAGCGGCATGGCTTCAATGCCTACAAATTTACGTAAAGAATATTATACATATATACATATCATCTTGAAAACATAACAACTTGAAAAGACTAACTACAATGTCATAAACAATACTTACAGCAGACGTGCTAGGCGATGGGTCTCCAGGATTACTCGCAGTCTGTGCATCAGGAGAAGAGTGGGTCGCCATAGGCGGATTGGAAGCCTGAGATGCCTGCCACCGCAGCAATTCTTCCTTGACCTTCTCAGCAACTACATCGTTGACCTTCTTAGCAACTAAATCCTCAACTCTCTTATTCTCCTATACATGGATAAAAGAAACATTAGCTTCTTATTAATGAATTTCCTTTTGCAGTAACATTCTAAAAAAAGAATAGGTTACCTCTTCTTGAGAAAGTCCCGCTCTGGGTTTGCGCTGGGATGGCCCAAAGAATGCTTTGATGCCAACACCAGCGCCGACACCTCTAACACGTCCAGGATGCTCTGGGTTACCCAGAGAAACTGTCAATTCATCCCTTGTGCCCTGAGGGATGAACGTGCCTTGTTTCCTCTGCTCGTGCAGCTCCCGCTAATCACCATAAACAGAAATTGGTAAGTTAACACCACAAATAATCAATATTCAAACAATTTCTCTAAGAGTGTTATTTTACCATTTTTGCAGCCGCCTCACCAGTTACAGGCTTCTTTATTTCACCCTTCTTGTTTTTCCTGCCAGCTATACAGATATCATGGCGAGGCATGGGTGTGGAAGACTCCTGAGTAGGAGCAGACTCCTGAGTAGCCGCAGACTCCGCCTGTAGTCTTTGGCGAATGCTTGCATAGCCTTTTGGACCCATAGTGTGGTCATGCACATTTAGTGCACATCTTGCTTTTTGTGCGTCACTGAGGGCCTAGTTAGTATGCACATTAATGATTTGGTTAGTAGCACTAAATGCTAATCTTGAATAGGTGAATACAATGTATATTAATTAAATTAGGAGTGACGCCTAATACCTTGAATTCTTCAGATTTTCTTGAAGCAACAAAATTTTCCCAATCTTCTTTGTCCAAGAAGTTCCATTGTTCAAGGGCTGACTTCTTCTTCTTATCACCCTCTTTTATGTATTCTCTGTTCAGATTTGTCCTATAATTCCTAAGCATCTTTCCAGCGCGTTGCATCACATTTTTACGATGCAACTTCTCATCCAATGCAAACAGATTATGTAAAATAGAAATGTTATTAACTAGTATCCAAAATAGAATTGCAAATAATAGAATTTGTAATCTACAAAATAGAATTGCAAATAATAATAACTCACACATAAATCCTTCCATATCAAGTAATTTTTCCCTTGAGGAACTTTATGCCAATTGTCATACTTAACACCACAATGGCTCCGAGTGGTACACCCAAGATAGTTCACAAAATTATTGCGGTTCACTCCAATTGGATTTCCTCCATTATCAAACTCCACCACCAATTTGGATCCACTA
Organism: Alisma plantago-aquatica; assembly: GCA_963693085.1. Lineage (NCBI taxonomy): Eukaryota > Viridiplantae > Streptophyta > Magnoliopsida > Alismatales > Alismataceae > Alisma > Alisma plantago-aquatica. The sequence goes on along the minus strand of OY856412.1, from coordinate 1,342,521,620 downwards.
CCACTTAGCACTAATAACTTCTTCAACAGAGTGATGCCCCTTTTCTTGTTAAGTGTTTGGTGTTGCGCATCAAGTTGCTCCAGTGCTTCAGTGGGTACAGGTGCATCAACCTAAAATTTGACAAAAATAAAACACACTAAATTAGCCCAATATAGAAATATAGGATATATGACATAACTAGAAGATAATGAATTTTATAGAAATACAGGATATGTTTTTAGAACTTACATTAGTATCCTCGCCATGCTCGTCATGGACAACATGCTCATCATGGACTTCATGCTCAACATGGACATCATGCTCATCATGGTCAGCCATCTGAAAATGTCATTAAAAAGGCAAACATTTAGCATTTCTATTAACTAGAAAAAGGCAAACATTTAGCATTTGTATTAACTAGAAAAAGGCAAACATTTAGCATTTGTATTAACTAGAAAAAGGCAAACATTTAGCATTTTTATAAACATACTTGTCTCTAAAATTGTGATCTTTTATCAATTAACAATCCTTCATTGTGATCTCCGCGCACATATAAGTCATCATTAGCTTCAATATTTTGTGGAGTTGGCAACCCAACTGAGAATGGACTGGAGTCATCATACTTATCATAGTACTCTTCTTCATCTATAGGATCTTCAATGAACTGTCTTTTACCATGAAAAACAACCGACCATTTATCATTTGCAGGATCATCGATATAGAATATTTGTTTCGCCTGTGATGCCAACATGAATGGTTCACCCTTCTCGCCAATCTTTTCAAAGTTCACCAAAGTGAAACCCAATTCATCCACTATAACTCCTTTGGTGTTATCAACCCAATTACATTTAAAGAGCGGAATTTTGAAATCTATGTAGTCAAACTCCCAAATGTCCTCAATGACACCGTAATATGACATTTTAGCTTCACGTGGACTCTTATCCTTTGCACTTGCAAAGTACATAGTCGATGCTTGAAGAGTGACCCCACTATTTTGGACGACACTCTTATCATCTTGGCGCTTTGTGTAATATGTGAATCCATTAATGTCAAACCCTTCATAAGACATAACATTCGGTTTTGGTTTAAAGGCGAGGCATTTGATAGTTTCTGTAATATCATTTGGTGTTTGAGATAGTTGATGTAAGACTTTATCTTCAAACCACTTAGTAAAAGTCTTATTATGCTCTCTAGCAAGCCACATTGAACTTGCTCGAGGATGTTGTCTCTTTATGAAATTGGTATGTTCCTCGATATAAACACTCACTTCGTCCATATTGTGTAAAATATACAAGTAAGCTTGTTCCAACTGCTCACGGCTGATTACTTTCACCCGTGATCCCAAAATGCCTTTGCCCTCCTCAATATTCTTGTCATTATCAGGAGTGTCATTACCACTGAAAAAGTCATTGCAAAAATCCATAACCTCTCTCGCCACATAACCTTCAATAATACTCCCTTCAGGCCGATAACGGTTTCGAACATCACCTTTAAAAATGCTCATGTATCGTTCAAAGGGATACATCCAATGCAAGAAAACTAGTCCCAACATTTTCACTTCCCTAGTCAAGTGGACAACAAGATGTACCATGATATCAAAGAACGAAGGAGGGAAATACATCTGAAGCTGACATAGGGTAACAACCACTTCTCTTTGCAAATTATCGAGAGTATCAGGGTCAATAACTTTGCTGCATAGACTGTTGAAAAAGAAACAAAGTCTGGTAATTGCAAACCTTACATGCTTCGGCAATATAGATCAAATTGCCACAGGCAATATTTTTTGCATTAGAGTGTGACAATCATGAGATTTAAGACCTATCAACTTCAGATCTTTCATTGATACCAATCTACGGATGTTGGATGAGTAACCATGTGGCACCTTAACATTTACCAAGCATTCACAAAAAGTTTTCTTCTCCTTTCTAGACAATGTGTAACAAGCGGGAGGTAAGTATGTTCTTTTATTACCCATTTCACGTAATTCTATTAATTCTGACCTTATTCCCATTTCACGTAGGTCCAGTCTGGATTTTATCCCATCTTTAGTCTTACCAGGTATATTTAATAGAGTACCAATGATGCTATCACAGACATTTTTCTCAACGTGCATTACATCGATACAATGCCTGACTGTCAAAGAACTCCAATAAGGAAGATCCCAAAATATTGACTTCTTCTTGAATGAAGAATTGTCACTCCGTGTGGCCATACTACATTGTGATTTCTTACCAAATTCATTGACAATGTCTTTTACTCTTTCATAAACAACATCCCCTGGTATAGGTTTAGGTGCACTCCGTTCATCATTCCATCCATTGAATGCTTTGCGCTTCCTACGATACAGATGGAATTTTGAAAGAAACCTTCGATGACCAAGATATACAGTCTTGCCGCCATGTTTTAGTCTTATTGAATCAGTGTTTTCTTCACATATAGGACACGCTTTAGCTCCTTTGACACTATATCCAGACAAATTCCCATATGCTGGAAAGTCATTAATAGTGCAAAACAACATAGCGTGCAAACGAAATGTCTCTCTTGCTGAAGAATCATAGGTCATCACACCTTCAGCCCAAAGTTTCTTTAATTCATCAATCAAAGGTTCAAGATAAACATCGATATCATTTCCGGGTTGTTTAGGGCCCGATATCAACAATGACAACATAACGTACTTATTTTTCATACACATCCAGGGAGGAAGATTGTATATAACAAGCATGACTGGCCAAGTGCTATGTTGGCTGCTCAATGTCCCGTACGGATTCATCCCATCTGTACAAAGCCCAAGTCTTAGATTCCTATCTTCTTCACCAAATTTAGGGTACAATAGATCAATCTTCTTCCACTGTGGGGAATCAGACGCATGTCGTAGGATCCCATCATTATTTTTCTTAACATCTGCATGCCACCTCAAATTGTTTGCATCTTTCGGATTTGCAAACAAGCGTTGAAACCGTGATATTATAGGTAGATACCACAACACCTTGGCAGGAGAACCAGTTTTGGACTCCCCCGAAGTCGTCATTTTATACCGTGACGCACCACATTTTGGACAATCTTTCAAATCTACATAGTCCTTTTGAAATAATACACAATCATTCGGGCATGCGTGTATCTTCTTGGCCTCCATTCCCATTGGGCACAACATTTTCTTTACCTGGTATGTTGAGATTGGAAGCTCGTTTCCTTCAGGAAGAATTTCTTTCAACAAAGTCAACAATGAAGTGAAGCTTTTGTCGCTCCATCTATTGTTAGCTTTCAACTTATACAATCTCAACACAGCGCTAAGCTTCGTAAACTTAGCACAGCATGTGTATAACGGTATCTCAGCATCATGCACAATGTTTGTAAAGATAGGAGGTGGATCGGTTTGCTCTACCCTACAACTATCCAGCATCGCATCAACGATGTCTGCTGGAACTGGTTCGTTCACATTTACGTCATCGGAGGCTATTTCTTCTTCCACCCAAGCACTGCTATTGACATCTACTGTTTTCGATTTTGAAATCTCTCCATGCCAGTGCCATTCTGTATAGCCTTGTACAATCCCGTTGCACATGACATGACTTTTGATTTCCTCACCAGTGTTGACTTTCAAGTTGTTACCGCAATGCCTACATGGACAGTAGAACCTATCTGTAGGTTTTTTCCTATGTTCCTCGGCAAATCTAATAAACTGATCAAGACCAGATATAAACTCTGGGGTGCAACGATTACGAATGGACATCCATGATCTATCCATTCTATGATCAGAGAAAACAAGTATATATTAGGAAAACAAGTGATTGTTCATTCTAATTTATACCAATGTACAAGTAATATAAAAAACAATGATTGTTCACATTCTAGGCCAACAAACACATTTGATGTCATTCTTATATATAATAAATGTGTACCACCTATACCATCCTTGAACACCTAATCTCACTAGTAAGTGTATAATGTGTATTGGGTTTTCAAGAAAATTTCGGCAGCATTTCCCCGCTGTTCTCTAAGTACATATGTACTTAGAGAACAAACGGGGAAATGCTACCAAAATTTTCTCGAAAACTCAATACACATTATACACTTACATCCTAAGTGAGATTAGGTGTTCAAGAACAGTCCCAAACCGGGGACTATCCAAGATTTACTCCTAATGAGTCAATCTTGGACGGGTTTCTAGGCCAACAAACACAATAATAGATATCTACAATGAAGCCGGACTCCATACAAACAATATATAATTTAGTGATTGTTCATTCTAATTTATACCAATGTACAAGTAATATAAAAAACAATGATTGTTCACATTCTAGGCCTACAAACACATTTGATGTCATTCTTATATATAATAAATGTGTACCACCTATCCCATCCTTGAACACCTAATCTCACTAGTAAGTGTATAATGTGTATTGGGTTTTCAAGAAAATTTCGGCAGCATTTCCCCGCTGTTCTCTAAGTACATATGTACTTAGAGAACAAACGGGGAAATGCTTCCAAAATTTTCTCGAAAACTCAATACACATTATACACTTACATCCTAAGTGAGATTAGGTGTTCAAGAACAGTCCCAAACCGGGGACTATCCAAGATTTACTCCTAATGAGTCAATCTTGGACGGGTTTCTAGGCCAACAAACACAATAATAGATATCTACAATGAAGCCGGACTCCATACAAACAGTACATAATTTAGTGATTGTTCATTCTAATTTATACCGATGTACAAGTAATATAAAAAACAATGATTGTTCACATTCTAGGCCAGCAAACACATGTGATGTCATTCTTATATATAATAAATGTGTACCACCTATAACAAACACATTGTCCAACATTAGGTTCAACACTTGAAACATACATTCGTTTTCAACATAAAAAAATTGTATCATTAGGGTCCAACATGTGGATTATATGGGACATACACATCAAGGTGGTCATAAGGGAGGATATTTCCTTATTTATGAGTAAGCTATATAAGATTAAGATCCATATAAAAATTAGGGCAGAAGGAAGAAATAAATCTTCTTTAGGATACAATAGACCCTTATGGATGTATTTAGGGTCATAGGTACCATCATAGAACAAAAGGGGTACACTCTAGAATTTAAGATCACACTACATCATGAATTTTATACAAAATTACATGTATGTGTATATAAAAAATATATTTATAAAGAACTTCTATACATATCTAATCAACAAATCAGTAATTAACTAAGTATTCATCAATACTTACTATTAATCAGTATCTCTAATCATTCAAATCGGCAAGCATATCAGTTATTGTAAATAACAAACTATGAATTGTTGAATTAAATTAATCACTAAAGAAATACTAACCAGTAGTATCAATCATTAATCACTGAAAGCAGCAAGGAAATCAGTAAAACTAACCTCAGTAGAAACAGGACGCCGGGCGTCAGCAGGAAGAAAGGAAGGAGCTAGGGCAGGCAGGTGGGCAAGCAGGAGGGCACCAGGCGTGGCGGCGACGCCGGTTCTCAGGCGTGGCGGCGGCACAGCGGATGGAGCAGCAGGGCGGGCAGTAGGTGGCTGGAGCAGCAGGGCGGCGGCGCAGGCGGTTAGAGCAGTAGGCGGCGGCGGCGGAGAAGAAATGCGCCGGAGAAGAAGGGCGCCGGAGAAGGGACACCGGAGATGGAGCGCCAGAGAGAAGCGCCAGAGAAAACTAGCAGCAGCAGCACAAAATCGCCGGAGAAATCGCCGCAACAGGGAAATAGGGTAGCAATGAAACAGAAGAAAGGGGAAGAGTCAGGTGATCGCGGGTTATAAGTTCTCAAATAGCGTCGGTTGTTTACAAGAACCGACGCCTAAACATCTTTAGCGTCGGTTGTTTGAAAAAACCGACGTCCAATTGGATGATATTTTCATGAAATTATTTGGCGGGAACCACTTTCAGCGTCGGTTATACAAGGATAACCGACGCTGACAGTGACACTTTTCGCGCAAATTTTCATCGCACATAGGCATCGGTTGCTACGTATATAACCGACGCTGAAAATGACACTATTTTTTTTGATCGAAATATGGATTTCGCGGGCGACTTTACGCGTCGGTTTGTTATAAACAACCGACGCTTAATACAAAGCGGTACCCGTGTCTGGATGGTCTTCGAATATAGACGTCAAGTTGCTTAAACAACTGACGCCTTAAATGTTAGGCGTCTGTTTTCCTTAATAACCGACGCCCAGAAAAGTGACACTGAATGCTATTTCTGTAGTAGTGCTTTCAATAAGTTTTCTAAGCTTTTAGACTTGAAAGTGTTTCATTTCTTTAGGATTTCTCAATTAAATTTAAAAAGGTATCAATCCAATGGTGTTAAAGAGATGTGGTTGACATTTTAGAACATTTCATTATAATTATGTGGAATCAAAGGTTGCAAAACATGATGTTATGGGTTGAATTAGGACATCGATTTTGAAACTACAACTGTTGGATCTAGGATTCTAGAGGGGGGTGAATAAAGCTTCAAAATTCTCACAAGATAAGTTAGACCTTCAAATTATATTTATCAAAACCAATAGCTTAAGTGCAATTTTAAGTCCTAACTAACAAGCATAGAAAGGATGAGAGAAAATGAAACAAGCACTTGGACAAGGTTGTTTAGAGTGGTTCCACTCTCCAAACTAGGAGAGAGTCAATCCACTACCTAGAGAGGTCAACCTCTAGAACATTGCAAGTGCATTCCTTTATATATTCACTTATAAGAGATACAACACAAGACCCACCAAAGGACTTACCTATCCATTACGAAGAGTCTTCAACCTTAATAAGGACTTACCCACTTTCCAAAGTGTCTTTCGCCTTCTTCTAAGGACGTACCCACTCTTACACAAGTCTTCAGCCTTCAAGGAATTACCCACTCTTCTTGGATCTTCAGCCTTTGCCTTCTCCTTCACCTGGAGAAGATCTTCATCTCTTCTTCAACCTTGACGAAGAACAACAACAATGCCACCTTCACTCAGAGTAGCATGCTTTACCTTTGCTTCTTTCAGAAAAGGGGTAGCGAAGATGGAATGGAATGAGAGATTTACAAGCCCAAGGAAGTAGCTCTCTTATAGATGGCCTAACTCACTCATAATCATGAAATGCTATGTAAATGAGAGAGAGAAAGGGGCTCAAGGAGTTGCAACACACTCAGCTATAGCAAGGACTTAGAATAGAATGAATGAGAAAACTTGAAATGAACTCCAAGGAGTCCAATTTATAGATGGGGGCGTTCCCTTGAGTGTGGGATCACTTAAGGGAGAAATATAGCCATTTTCCAAGTGGTAACAAATTTATTCTCACTCAAAACAAATAACCAACATAATCACTTTTTCTGTGTTTTCCATACAATACATTCGGTCGAGTTTCAATAAAGGTAACTCGACCGATCAACTAAGAGACAAAGCTAATTTTCAAACTATCGATTGAGTTTGTTTTGGGAAATTCAACTAATGAGATAAAATTTGTTTTGCTTAGTGAGTCAATCGGTCAAGTTGTTTGAGTGTGCAACTCAACTGATTGGTCTTTTGAGATGATCCATCACTGGATCGGTGGGGTTTCTAACTTGATCGATAAATAGCCTGTGACAAATTTTATAAATTAAAAATTGAGTGATCAAACATTGGAATTAAGTGTCCCTCATTTTTTCTCATCTTAGTTACAAGTCATATGATCAATACCAGTGATTAAAAAAACCATCTAAGGTCATTTGGAGTGATTTCTCAAAACACACACTTGCGTTTCTTTTGACTTGAACTTGAACTAGCTAGGGCTTGTGTAATTTGATCTTTTTCATATACCTAAAGCCTAAAATCAATCTTTAACAAACATATTAGATACAGAGGAATGGAATGGTTAAGTCATTATAAAAATATGGGCAATGTATAACTCTCAAGTCAACATTCTCCCCCTTTTTGACAATGACAACCCATTCCTCAATCATATTGAAAAGGATATGTAAACCTATACCTTCGCCTTGTGAATGGATGGGGTTCATGATTTGAACAATAGGAATTTGTCCCCCTCAATCTATGCTTACTCTTACCTGCATAGTTAGTCTATCTACAAAAAGCAACATGACATATATACTAGATGGTCCCTTAGCAATCCACGTGATAAAGCATATAATGAACAAGAAAAGGATCACATAGGCAATAAAAGAAATATGATTGAGCTTCACAACTTTAAACTTCTCTCCCCATTTTGACATTATCAAAAAGGAAAGGGGGTAGAAAAGCACAAAAATGGGTCTTCTCCAAGCACAACCAAACATACATCCACAACATGGAATCGCAAAGCATACATCAAATAGAGACAATGGAAACAAGCAATCTAAGTCATAATCAAAATATGGTAAACATGGCACCAACTCATGAGATATAATAAATGAAAGAGTAAGTGTACAAAGGATTAAGATTACAACCCAAAAAGTTTGTTCTCAAAAACAACTACTAGCTAAGATGATGAAAACATTATGATAAAATAGTAAAACTCAGAAAATGTACCCAGACGTTTTTCATACAAAATAGCCTAGAAAGATATATATGATCATCATCTAGATGAAAAACTAGAAAATCTAAACATCCACATCATCTATGTCCACATCATCAATAACATCATCAACATCTGAGGCCTCTAGCTTATAGTCATCATCTCCATGTGAACATGCAGTAGAGACAACAACATCCTCATCACTAGAGTCACTAGTAGAGCCATCATCAAAAGCATCACCATCATCATCATCAACCTCCTTGTCAGCAGTAGTAACCTCCTCCTCAACCTGGTCTGGCATATCCTCATCAGCAAGAGAACCAAAACCATGATTGGGCCAAAGGGCATTCTGCTTATCCCATGACATACAAAGAGCATGGAGCTCATTGGCCTATGGTAAGGAAGGGAAGAACTATCAAGACTAGCAAGTAGAGTGGTCAAGGGGCCAACTATCAGAGGCAACACACCAGGGGCACATCCACCAGCAACAGGGGGTGTAGCAGTAGAAGCAGCAGGTGGAGGGGCTGGGTAAAAGTGATCATATGCATAGGATGCATAGTCACCTCCTGGGTAGGGCTGGTAGATAGGATAAGGGTGTGCACATGATAGGTTCATATTGGACCTGATGGAAAAGAGATTCGTATGCATGTGTTTCTGATCTGAAGGTTGTATGCCTATTGATGCATCATGTAGCCCATAAGGGTTTCATTGGATACATGGAATAAGGCGGGGCAGGTCAGGTAGGCTGAGGTGATGGTGGTGCTCAAGTAGAGGTAGAGGTAGAGGCACCAGGTGTGGTAGAGGATGGGATAGGCATGGACTTCTAAAGTGTGGTCTCATTGATGCAAACTCTTTTCTGGGCATGTTTGTAGTGTAGGTCACTGAAAGGAGATTTTCTAGTGGCAAGTTGGAAAGGACCACATATTAGGGCCAATGGGGTGGGAGGGTTCTACAGGTGTTTTTTCCTGAGTCAAAGAAGGTCATATGGTGAAGAACTTATCTCACCCACTTGATTCCTATGTTCTTAAAGAGATAGTACATAATTACTATAGCATTTTTTGCAATTTCAGTCTGATTTTTCTTGGGATGAATATTACATTAACAACTAGGTAAGTATGCATCTCATGAGGTCTAAGGTAGAGGAGGGAAGGGTGCACTTCTTCCTATATGGGAAATGAGGCTTCTTCAATAACTTATGAATATCAGGGAGAGTAAAATCATACTATTTGTAGAAGGCCTCAGGATCGACTAGGTCAAAATACTTGGGATAGTACCTGAAAAGAAATGTTCAGGGTATCCTCACAGACTTGAAATTTCTTCCTGGAAATCATGGAAGTTAGGACTACTTGAGTATTGGGTTGTGGTATGAGTATATCATAATTCAATGGCAAGTTATCATAGAATTCATGAATGGATTTTGCGCTATTTATGGTATTTTTGTAGCACAAGCGTTTGACACACAAGGTGGAGAGGTGGTGGTCATACAACAACTCCACTACTTGATCAATGACCTCTTGTCTTCGTGGGCGTGGCTCAAACAAGGCAAAAAATGGAAAGGGGTTCCTAGGAAGGAGCTCCTTGTATCAATTAAGAGCCTCTTTGGAGATGAATAAAGTGTCATCAAAGGTAATATAGTGAGAGTTGGATGAAGATGAAGGTGTACTAATTTGGTGGCCCTCTGTCTCCTATTGGATGTAATGGAGACGTAATGGAGAGGATGGAGAGAGAAAAATCTATAGAAACACCACTAAAACCTATCCACACACCTAGGGTTTATAGGAAGGAGGTCAAGGAAGGTCGATCTAGGTCAAACTAGGGCTAGGGAGAGGAAGGTCGAGGCTAGGGTTGAGAACTTAAGGGAGCTAGATGTTGGATCAATCGATTTTTCTCTAGTTGATAGGGAGAAAATTTGGTTGATCCTATCTTATATTTTCTCCAACCCAGCCATCGTTTGAGTTCTATGACTTGGAAACTCAACCGATAGGCTCTTTAAATAATATCTTGACCTCTGATCGGTCGAGTGGGCAACTCGACCGATGGTCAACCTGAAACAACTTTAGAAATTCTAATTTCTCACAATTAAAGTTCTAAGTAAATTTATTTTTCAAGTCCATTTTGCATTTTGAACATACTTAGGCACATATCACTCATCATTGGGTACTATTTTGCGATAAAATAAGCATTTTATAAAAAATACCTAAAAAAAAAAGAAAAAAAAAGGCAAAAAGAACATGAAAACTGATTTTTAGCATATTAAGAAGCAATGGTGATACAAAACATAAGCAGAGCATATAGGATAGATGACAACTATCTAGAAGGCATATCAGAATCATTCAAATAAGTTATGAGTAGTTTGGATCTAATAATGTTAAATTGCTCTCTAGCTAGAGGTTTAGTGAAAATGTCCACCAATTGGTTTTTTGTGTCCACATGCATGATATACATATCCTTTTTGCCTATGTAATCACGAAGAAAATGATTGTAAACCTCAATATTATTAGCTCTACTATGAAATATAGGATTATATGACAAGTTAATTACACTAGTATTATCACAATAGATAGGAGAAACATCAAAATGAATGTTAAAGTCTTCGAGCATTTGCTTCATCCATAGGAACAGGGCACAACAACTCCCGAATGCAATGTATTCAGCCTCAGTTGTTGATAATGCCATTGTGCTCTGTTTCTTATAGAACCAAGACACCAACAATGGTCCTAGGAGAATGCAAGTGCCACTTGTGCACTTTATATCAATCAAGCACCCCACGTAATATGCATCACTATAAGCAGTAAGAGTAAAGTTCCTTGACTTGGGATACCATAGTCCAAAATTTTGGGTTTTGTCTAAGTACCTTAAAATCCTCTTAACAACTATATGATAAGATTTCTTAGGATTTGATTGAAAGCTAGCACACAAGCCGACACTAAACATTATATCAAGTCTAGAGGTAGTTAAGTAAAGTAAACTTCTTATCATACCTCTATTGTTACACCCACATCCCATGATCACCACTAATCATGAGATTAGGGAATACGTTTGAGGATTATACTTAATACAAAGTTCACTTCCATTTTTTTTCCTTTGTTTCAAGCTATTCATTTTTTCGTATTCAACCACATAAACAACCTTTACAAGAGAATTAAACTTTGATTACTCTAATATGATCTCAACATTAATGATACACATCCATACATTCATTATGTTTCTCACACTTCCATGTACATATGACATGATAATCACATACATTCTCTCTTGTGAAGGAAACAAAGATACAAAACATCATTTACAACTCTCTCACATCTATTCAAGGACCTAGAGTGACATGTATTGACTGAACTTAACTAATCTCATACTTAACTCATTTGGCAAATCTACTATGATGCATTGACCTTCTTCAATTCCACGTGGTTTCCCTAAAAATACTGTGCGTAGAGGGGTGATCCTACTTGCTCAATGAATGAATACTTCAAAGAATTAGTTTAATGCACTTGTATAATTACATATATATTGTAGAGAAACTAATATCAGTTATAACACCAATAAGCTTTTAAGAAACTAATCATTCACAAGCATAAATATGGTAGGTTACTCTATATATCTACAAGATTGAATCAATATATGAACATGTTTCATTAATATCAAAGAGAACTAATAACTTAGAAACATACACATGATAATTCAATAACTTCAAACACTTGGTTAACCTCTCACTCATCATATTATGCCCTGAACCCACATGACGTGTACCACAACATGTGAAAGAATCACAACAAGCTACGTTCTCACTGTACAAGGCTTAGAAGCATGTCAGGGTTCCCAAGCCTATCTCTCAAGTAAGACCCTGTCTATAGTGGGCCTCGACATATTCACCTCTTGGAGGCTAATGGGATCGACCAGATATCTCAGACTCCACCTCTCAACTTGGGTACTCAGGCAATGAGTCAAAGCCCTCAGACTTATTGTGCATCAGTGGAGCTACTGACCACTGATCACTACAACATGTAATGGGTACCACCAACATTCCCGGTTGGTGTTGCATACCATACAATTGGAAGGAGTCTTCCCTACTGGTCAAGACCCCTGCACCCTACTGGTATGCTCCATCTTACCTCGATCTGGACTACCTCCAGTCGGAAAACTATTTCTTTTCCACAACACAAGCCTCATTCTCTGAGGATTATATAGTGTTCAGGGCATTTAAGTGTCTAATTTACTCTTTAAATTCACAATCCAATCATCAGATCAACATATCTTAGTTTAGTTTTGTAAACCTTTCGTTTCATAGACCCTCTGATAACATTTACCACAAGTGAATCGTTAAGCATCACCAAATCTCATACTGAGAAACATTGATATCACAATACTTGATTCACCGAACACCCTATCCTTAGGGTTTCATTTAACTCATTCACTTATCACATGACTCGCATAAGGATTACTTTCAACAAGTCATATACCATCAACATAGGTATAAAATCCTACAATTATGTTAAATTAGAGTTTCCACATTATTCATTGAGATATCATGCATCAAGAATAACATTGAATAAATAAAGTCTATGATGTCAAAAAAAGCACTTCAAATGGATTTCACAATATCTATTCACAAATTTTCAACTTTCCACTCATCTAGGTTTCACCCTCTATACTAAGATATCAAGAAAACACTATTCACATCACATGAAATCCAAGATAGTATCTGACATATACGTACTACACATTTAGATAAATAATCATTCATAATCAATGAGATTCGGATAGATAAATTTCTCTATTTAATTATACAATAATTTCAATCATAGCCGAAAACCCTAAATTTTAGTATATTCATGTGATCTCTAATATTACTTTAATAATTCTAATTTATATGGATTTTAATCATTTCTAACATGATTTCATGATCTAAAATTCATCTTAATAGAGAAATAATCCATTTCATATCATCTTGCAAACGCTAGATCAAAAGGCAATTTAGGGTTTGTACTCGCATACTAAGCAACTGAAGATTGTTTATGAGTTAACTCATTTTCATGCAATCTACTATTTAAAGGAATTTCTCACTCACCCTAAGGTGTGAAAACACCTTTAAAATGCAGTCGGTCTCTAAAATCTTGAATCCATATCAAAACCCTAGCAAATTAGTGGTTTCTTCTTCCTTTCAACCCTAAAGAAGGTATGTAGTAAGTAGGAGATGAAGATCGGATGTTAACCCAAACCTTATATTCATTGGACTTTAGGGATTATAAGAAAGGAGAAATGAAGAGAAGGAAGAATCAACGTTTAAAACTACTTACCAAGTCAATTCTATGGAAAATTGGAAACCCCTTTGCATTTCTACCATTCTTCACATTTCCCCCCAAAAATCACCCAAGAAATCACCTTCTAGGTCTCCCTCTCATTGTGAAAAGAGTATGAGATGATAGAGGATCGAACTATGGTTCCAACACACTTCGTTTTATTGGAAATAGATAAGTATAGCCTGAGATATGATTGTTTTACGATTGGTTGTCTTGGGCGGCATCTGTCGTGGTCGCGAGACTAGTGTCACAGTCGTGGCAGACTGTATATGATTACTAAAAAGGGCATAACTCTCTCATTTTAACTCTGATTTGGTTCATTTATTTTATTTTGGATTCATAATTAAATTCTATACAATCATACAATATTATTTTAATAATATTCTTAAAGGAAAAAATATATATTAATTATTTCCTCCAATGTCATTAACTCTCTTCTTGTGTGCATGTATGGGTTAATGCTATATTACTCCAACTCGGATCATTATAGTATGCTTAAGTCATGATTATGAGTTTTCGTAATCTAAGGAATGGTTTCATGAGAGGTGGCGGCTCTGGGCGATCGGGGAGTCGTGGGGGTCGGGGCAGCTTCGGCCACGCCCATCCTCCGCCGGATGGTGCCATCGGTGATCCTGCGCGGATCGTTAGTGAAGACAACGGTATGACGGAGGCAGACAACCCAACAGATCATGAAGAGGATGCATGCATGACAGAGGACAACGAGCAACAAACTAATCTCGGCGAACGTACCACGGCGCAGCACGTAAAGAAACCCTATAAAGAATCCATGGTGGGTCAAAGACAGTTGGATAGCTACCCGGTCATCTGCCCAGATCTTTTAAAATCTTCGGATTTGGTCATTGATCAGAGCGACACCATACCGGCTATCTCCATTAGAGAGGAAGTCATCCCCCCCCTCCTGGAACCTTGGAAGTATGCAATAGTAATCAAGGCTATCAGCATGAATATCGGTTTTCAGGCTCTCGTCAACCGCATCACTATCCTCTAGGGCATCCACGATAGGTTCCGTATCATAGACCTTGAGAACGGATACTACGTGGTTCAGCTTTTCTCCAACGATGACTATGTGAAGATTCTAACGGGAGGTCCATGGACCTTGTTTGGAAATTACATGTCTGTTCAAACATGGTCTCCTCACTTTTGCCCTTCAGACCCGATACCAAGTAAGTTGGTCGTCTGGATCAGAGTTCCCGAATTGCCGGTGCATCTTTACCAAACCGAGCTCCTTACCGGAATAGGTAACCTAGTGGGGAAGATGATCAAAATTGACTCAACCACAACACAAGGTAATAGAGGCAAATTCGCGAGAATTGCCACGGAGATCAACACCCGACAACCTCTTCTTCCAGATGTGTTCATCAATGGAGAAATCTTCAAGATCGAGTACGAGAATCTTCCGTCCTTATGCATCCGCTGTGGGTGCATAGGAAAATATGAAGACCATTGTCCTCAAGCAGTGGTGGCTGCACCAGCAGCGCAGGCCGCTCCTGCCCCAGTAATCCCCTACTCGGTCGTGATGCACGCGAAGAAACCCGAGAGGCGACCGCCTCGTAGCTCGCCGGAGAAAACTTTGTCCCAAGAGCAGGCACCTCCATCCTCTCAACCCGGTACCGGCGATGAGTCGGTGGGCGAGTGGCAGACAGTGACCAACAGGAGGAACCAGAAGAAGACGTTAGGGGCCAACCAACCGAACACCTCTAACAAGAACTCATAGGCTAGAGAAGACGCTCGGCCCTATGACAACTCCATGTGCCTATCTGGAGATGACACCGTTATCGAGAGAGAGCAAGGGTCTGAGGGCCCCTCATTCCAATTCCACTTCGGAGCTTCACCCGAGCCTGAAGGTGGAGCGAGCACTTCAAGACGTGGTGTGCTACTGAGGAACATGTGTGTTGTCTATCAGACGATGCCCAGCAGCCCAGATAGAATCCGCAAAAAGGGGAAGGCACGCGAAGCCCCGGAGAATGCGAAGGTGACTGAGGCCAGACGTCTTTTTAGTCCCTCCATGCCCAACCCTTCGATAGAAGATGCGAGTAATGTGGTTCATGCAATTGAAGAAGATGACCCTGGTCCTTCCAATGGCCAGCCCATCGTTGCTTAACCAACCTTTCTTAATGAACTGCGTGTTCTGGAATATACATGGTGCTTGTTATGATAAGAAAATTCAATTTCTACGCTACCTTAAGAGGAAATTCAAATTAAATCTCGTCACCACTGTTGAACCCAGGTGCAGCGGCGCAAGAGCTGATAGCATTATTAAATCTATGGGGTTTCCTTCCACACATCGCGTGGAGGCCATTGGTTTCTCGGGTGGCATCTGGATCCTCTGGGATCACTCTATAACATCTATGGAAATCTTATTAAACTGCAGGAAATTCATATACTGTCGGGCTAATGGGTCCCTTGTAACCTTCATCTACGACAGCCCGAATTCGACAACTCGTAAGCTTCTGTGGAAACACCTCACAAGCTTAGCGAGCACGGTCACTAGAGACTGTTTTGTTATTGGTGACATCAACTCCATGCTCTCTGTTAGTGAGAAGGTGGGAAGCCACTTTTTCGATCACTCGGCCTGCTCTGCCTTCAATGATATGCTCTTATCTTTGGGCCTCGCTGAAATTCCATATGTTGGACAGTGGTTTACCTTCCATAGAGGCAAGTTGTTTGAGCGCTTGGATAGACTCCTTGCCAATGCAGCCTGGCTTGACTCCAACCCCTCTACCACAGTGACTGTTCTTCCTCGCTTCATCTCCGATCACAACGCGCTTTTGGTCTCACGTCGGCCTAGAAACACAGGCCGTAAAGGCATCTTCAAAATGAAATCTAGCTGGCATCTCCAAGCTGACTTTCCCAACCAAGTGGCTGCTCTCTAGGATGCTTCGCTTCCTTTCTCGGAGGCCCTCAAACTATTCTCCCCGGCGATCTTGACATGGGAGGACCAGATGATGCGATCCCAACCCAAGCAAAAGAACAACATACTCAGGCAGCTCGATAGCTTACAGGTATCTCTTCCCTCCGCTACTTCTGTCTCTAAAGAACTCAGATGCGTTTCCCTTCAGGAACAACTTCAAAACATCTTCATGAAGGAGGAGGTGGATTGGAGGAAAAAATCCCACATTGACTGGTTGCAGCTAGGAGACAGCAACACGAAATTCTTCAACTCTTTTGTCAAGGCAAGGCGTCAATGCAATTTGATTAGCAAACTCAAACATCTGTCTGGAGGTTGGGTTATTGATGAAGAAGAGCTCAAGTCCCTTGTCCGGTCGCACTTT
This sequence comes from Alisma plantago-aquatica, assembly GCA_963693085.1. Taxonomy (NCBI): domain Eukaryota; kingdom Viridiplantae; phylum Streptophyta; class Magnoliopsida; order Alismatales; family Alismataceae; genus Alisma; species Alisma plantago-aquatica. The sequence goes on along the minus strand of OY856412.1, from coordinate 1,342,504,565 downwards.
AATAATTTGTTAGCGACTCCTTCGTGTGCCACTCATCAACGCATCGAGTATGTGGGCACCTTCCCAGGCATCCACAACATTGCATACTCTATCCTTGCGGCGATTCCCCCTGCCTCAGAGATCAAAGGTGTCTTGTTCAAGATGAACCGCTTGAAGGTTTCTGGTCTAGACAGAGTGCATACAGATTTCCTTCAAACTAATTGGCTGCGGATCGGCCCCTCTGTGGTCACCACTGTACGCATGGCCTTCACTAAGGCATCAGTAGATCCCGACCTTACTAATTCTCATATGGTGCTCATTCCTAAATCTAACAATGTGGAGTCCTGCAGTGACTTGAGGCCCATCTCCCTCACTAACACCTACCTGAAGGTGATCTCCAAAATAATAGTTGAAAGAATCAAACCTCTTCTGAAAAATTGGATTGCCCCGACTCAAGCTAGCTTCATTCCGGGGTGGAGAATCACAGACAACATCCTTCTGGTTCAGGAAGCTATCCATTCCATGTGTATTTAGAAGGGGAAGAAGCACTGGATGGTGATAAAGCTTGATCTCTCCAAGGCGTTCGACAATATGAGTTGGCTCTTCATTGAAGACACTCTCACCAGGGTGGGCCTTCCCGAAAACATTGTGAAGCTGACCATGAACATCATCACCTCTGGGCACACCTCCATCCTCTGGAATGGTACCCCCCTCCCTCCCATTAAGACTCTTAGAGGTGTTAGGCAGGGCGACCCTCTTAGCCCTTACATCTTCGTCTTATGTATGGAGCACTTACATCAAGCTATCGTGAAGGTTGTGGATTGTGGTGATTGGAAGCCGCTGGTTATGACCAAGAACAGACTGCCCATCTCACACACCCTGTTCGCCGATGACATCATCTTGCTCGCTGAAGCTTCTGTCAAAAAAGCACAATGCATCAACCGTATTGTCCAGGACTTCATAGCAACCTCCGGGCAAGAAGTCTCTACCAGTAAGTCGAAATGTTTCTTCTCACCTAACACTCCGACGACGATCAGGAATCGTATTAGTCGACACCTCAGCATCTCTTCCACTGAAGACCTGGGCAAATACCTAGGGGTGCCCATTCTCCACAAGAGAAATAACAAGGCCATACATGCATCCATCATTGATTCCATCAGAGCAAAAATGAATGGATGGTCCCAGAGGCATCTCTCCTTCGCAGGTCGAGTTTCTCTTGCGAAATCATCTCTGCAATCTATACCCTCTTACACCATGCAAATGGTGCACCTCCCTCAAGGCATGTGTGATGTCCTTAATCAACACATACGACATTTTATTTGGCAAGGGACTGGTGAACAATGTAGAATGTCGTTAGTATCGTGGAAGAAAGTGACCTCCCACAAGGAAAATGGAGGTCTTGGCATTCGCGACGCAGATGATCAAAATATTGCCCTTATGATGAAAAATACCTGGTTGTTTCTAACGTGCCCTGAGAAGCTTTGGGTCCAGGTCATGAGGAACAAATACTGCCCTAGGGGTGTCCCTAAATCTGGGCCGTGCTCACATTCATGGTCGTTCATCCGCTCCTCTATTGATGCTGTGAAGGCAAATTGTCGAAAAGTCGTGAATAATGGTGCTGACACCAATGTGTGGGCTGACGCTTGGTTCAACAACAAAAGTCTTGTAGCATCTCATCCTGCATTGTGTATCCTGGACAACCTCAACGATCTCAGGGCTGAATCTATGGTATCCTTAGATGGCTCTTGGGATTGGGACTTCATCAGGAGCATCTTCCCTATGGACTCTTGGGCACAAATTAATAGCATTCCCCCCTGCAACGTCCGTCGGGCCTGATAGTTGGGCTTGGAACGAGGACTCCCTAGGGAGGTTCTCTTCAGCTTCAGCATACACATGGAATAGGCACCAGAAAGAGACCATCTGCAGCGGCGCATGGCCTACCTTATGGAAGTCCAAGCTCCCTAATCGTATCAAATTATTCCTATGGCTCTTCATGCACAATGCCCTGCTCACGAACGTGGAGAAGGGCAGGAGGCACATGGACACGACCAACCTTTGTCCTCAGTGCCATGAGGCAGATGAAACCCTCCTACATTGTCTCCGAGATTGTCGCTATAGAAAGGTTGTCTGGGATAGTCTAGACGTGCACAATAGCTTCTTCAATATGGACGTGGTTGCATGGACCTCGCACATCATCTCGTCCCCTAGCCAAAACCCCATATATGTCGTCGCTTGTTGGCATCTATGGAGGGTTAGGAATGAATATGTCCACTCTCTTAAAGTTGTTCCTCTGTAGGTGCAGATCAAGTTCATTAAAGAGCGGGCGTGCTCCATTGCTGACCTCCTGAGCCATATTTTCAACCATATTCTCGTCGTTGAGCCTTTGATTTCTCTTGATGGAAGAGACTTTCTGGTCTTCGTGGACGCATCCTTCAACATCAATTCTCACCAGTGCACCTCGGGCGTTTATATCACAACCATCGTTGGGGTTCTTGTGCGAGGCGTCGGCGCCCTGGGTTACCCCTCAAGTGTAGTCGAGGCTGAGATCAAAGTCATCTCGCACGCTGTAAACACCTATCGGTTGGATGGCCTCTCGAGGCCCCTGATCCTCTCCGACTCAAAAACCGGCATCGCCCTCTTCAAGAACTTGGAGGAGGCTCCGCCCAGCCTGAAGCCCATCTTCAGGCTATGGTCCAAGGACCAACTATCCACCTTTACCTTCCAGTTCCTTCCTAGGAAGTACACCTTAGTTGTTGATGATGTAGCCAAGCGCGTTATGTCAAATGGCTTGGCAGAAGATTTCATTTTCAAACCTCCCTGGCATCTACCGGCAGTTTCGCTCTGTAATCTGACTGTGAGTTAATAATGCAGTTTGCTTGCAAAAAAAAAGTCATGATTATGAGTTGTCCAAACAAGTATTTAAGGTTACTAAAATTAATATAAAGAACTAGGTAAAATATTACTAACAAAAACATGACAGTCATTAAGATTATCTTGAAAATCTAGGATTACCAACAAAGCTAGGAATGGGTTGTAACAATTCTCCACCTATAACAAAAATTTCATCTCAAAATTTCTAAAAGAGGAAAGGATACTTGTTAAAAATATATGAATCTACTTCCCAAGTAGCTTTTTCTACACGATGATTCCTCCAAAGAACCTTTACTAGGGGTATCTCTCTCTTTTTTAGCTTTAGAATTCTACTATCTAGAATTGTATTTTCAACATAGAGTAATTTGTTTATCTTCTAATCACAACAAATTTTAAGCAAGCCTTCTCAATGATAGCAGAAGAATTTTCTATGTCACAATCAATAATAGGAAAGAGAAAGATAAACAACCCTTTTCAATATTTTCATACTCTTGAGGTGTTACCTCGACATGGTTAATATGATCCAACTATCTCAATTCATATGGCTCAATATGTACTATTGTTTTTTATTACCTCTGAGTCACAAAAGAAAGTTCACCATGTTGTTTTGAATTTTGCTATTGTGCTACTAAACTAGCAAAGCAATTATGATTTGGAGGACAATATTCAAGTAAAATTGTACAATACAAAGCAAGATTATTTGTTTGAAGGTCTAAAACTATCAAACACCTTTAATTAACATATTGCTTGCACATGTACAACTGAAATCATACGTAAAGCCAATTTACATCCCTTAATATACTTTCAAGATTACACTTCTAAACACAAAATCATGTATTTACTAAAATCCATTGTTTTCTCTTATTTCTCTCCTCATTCATCACTACTTACTTCTGGCTACTTATCCTTCTCATTTTGATCATATAGAATAAACATCCCTAAAATTGAAACATACAAGGAAAAAATAGATTATTCATCATTATCAATATCACTATAAGAATTTATTTCATATCGCACTTTACTCATGTTGTATTTCTCATTTTGTTCAAAACACACTAGTTACATTTCAAATTTATTTCTTACTCTTTGCTTCAAATCATTCCCATATTGTTTATATACCTTTCATATTTGCTACCTTTAAATCATGGGTTACTATTAGTGCTAGTTTATTTCTCATAGTGCTAATCTCATGATCTTAGTTTATAGAGATGCTAGTATTCAAGGTCAAATCACTAGTGACATCCCTTGAACTACTACAACTCTAAACATTCTAGGGTTTGATCCTTATCAGTAACATGGCATTATTGTGATGTGACTTTACTCCCTTAATTTGAAATTCAAACTTTAGATCTCACAAGTTTTACTAAGGTTTTCCTTATCATATCACTTGAATTTCTTTTCTCTTACTTGGCCATTTATATAGATTACTTTCTTAATTTACCCTACTTGGGTTTCATCATCATATTATGTGTCGTTAATACATTTGATAGATTTCTCTACAATGGTGGGTATGCATCATATATGATTCATTTTCTTATTACTTCATCCTCACATTACTCTCACCAGGGAGGATGCAAAATAGAAGGTGATTTTGAGATTTAATATTATAATATTCAAGTATTCACATAACACAATTCTCGTATTAGTCATCATCAAGAAGACTAGACTATTTAGCATCTTCTTGCATCTGCCAATCTCTCTCTTTTATCATCTATATTACTCCCTCATGTTTCGGCCCCTTCTTTATTTTGTATCATCAACTACCTATTTGCTACTCATCCCTATGCCATTATTTACTTTTACTTATCTCTTATGGTCATGTTTCTCATTCTCATGTATGATTCCATATTTTGTGCCATATATACTTCTTGTCATCCTTTTACTTTTATCATGTTCAAAGTCCAGATCAATTTTCTCATTACTAGTTTCATCTTCTGCATAATACACTACATGTCTTTCATTTAAAATCAAATGACTCATGTAGGTTTCAACCAGAGTCTCTTCTCAATCAAGCTTTTCATCCCTACTATAATCCACCTCTACATTATTTTTTCGTTTGTTTAGCTACACTTTGTTCTTCCTTTGAGAACTAGTTCCATTTCATCACGAGGAGGCTATTGAATACATCAGATGGAAACTAGGTTGTTGTTCTATAGAGACTTAGAATCCAAAGGTTGTAAGGATGAATGTATTAAACTTCATATTAAAGGTATACATTCCATGGTCTCAATCATATCATGTAACCCTCATTCCTTAATCATGCTCATAATTTCCAACATTTAGTCTATGTAAATTCTCACTATGATTTGGGTCTAATTTATCCGATGTCTTCTCTTGTTATATTGTTAATAGGAGTCATTAGATCCCAATAGAACACCCTTCCAGCCAGACTAGGCCGAACCTACAGTCCTAAAGCTAAGAGCTATTCAATATTAGCCAACTCCTATTCATCTCAAACATGTTGAAAGAATATCCACTTAGGGCAAACCCATTTAAACATAACTTCTGGTCTACTTGATACAAAGATTAACTCAATCAGCTTTATGATAAACAACATACTAAGATAACCATATATATTCCACAAGCTGATAATCTGAGTTCAAATATATAAGAGCTTTTCTATTGATCTCCAATGAAAGAAGCAATATAAAGCAATATTTGTAGCACATTCTATCTTTATGCTCTTATTTCTTTACTACTTATTAGTCTTTTAACCCTATATCTCTAGGGTTTCTCTCTAGTCCATCCTCCCACTATGTACCTGGCCAGGGCATCAAAGAAGAATAGACAGAGTAGCTTTATACTGTTAAGCTAAGTATTCAAATATAGGGCCAAGGTATCTAAATACTCAGACCTCCCAGAGTTGTAGACACATCACCTCCTATCTGCCACACTTATAACTCTGACTTTCTTTCCTAATGGTTCCTGACAATTCAGCCTAAGCTATGATACTAAGTTGTTACACCCATATACCATGATTACCACAAAACATGAGATTAGGGAATAAGTTTGTGGATTATACTTATACAAAGTTCACTCCCATTTTTTTTCTTTATTTCAAACTATTTGTTTTCTCATATTCAATCACACAAACAAACTTTACAAGTATATCAAACTTTGATTACTCTAATATGATCTCAATATTAATTATACACATCCATACTTTCATTTTGTTTCTCACACTTCCATGTACAGACGACATGATAATTAGATACATTCTCTCTTATTAAGGAAACAAAGATAAAAAATATCATTTACAACTCTCTCACATCTATACAAGGACCTAGAGTGACATGGATTGACTGAACTAAACTAATATCATACTTAACTCATGTGGAAAATTTACTTTGATGCATTGACCTTCTTAAAGTCCATGTAGTTTCCCTAAAAAAGTGTGAGTAGAGGGGTGAGCCTACTCACTCAATGAATGAGTACTTCAAAGATACAATTTAAAGCACTTATACAATTACAGATATATTGTAAAGCAACTGATATCAATTATGATAGAAGTAAGATTTTTAGGGACTAATCATTCAAAAGAATAAATATGGCAGGATACTCCATATATCTATAAGAGTGAATCAATATATGAACATGTTTGATTAATCTCAAAGAGAACTAATAACTCAGAAACATACAAATGATAATTCAATAACTGCCCACACTTGTTTAACCTCTCATTCATCTTATTATACCCTGAACCCACATGAGGTGTACCACAACATTTGAAAGAATCACAACAAGCTATGATTTCACTATACAAGGCTTAGAAGAATGCCCCGGTTGCTAAGCCTATCTCTCATGTAAGACCACATCTGCAGTGGGCCTTGGCACGTCTACCTCTCGGCGGCTAATGGGAGCAGCCAGATATCTCAGACTCTACCTCTCAACCTGGGTACTCGTGGGGTGATTTAAAGCCCTCAAAGTTATTATCAAATTAGTAGACCTACTAACCACTGATCACTACAATATGTAACAAGTACCACCGACATCCCCAATTAGTATTGGATACCACACAATTGTAAGAAGTTTGCCCTACTATTCAAGACCCTTGCACCCTACTGGTGCGCTCTGACTTATCTCGATCTGGACTACCTCCACTCGGTAAACCACTTCCTCCACACCAGACAAGCATCATACTATGAGGATTCTATAGTGTTTAGGGAATCTAAATGACTAATTTACTCTTTAAATTCACAATCCAATCATCATATCAACATATCTTAGTTTAGCTTTGTAAACCTTTCATTATATATACCATTTGATAACATTTACCACAAGTGAATTGTTAAGCATCACCAAATATCATACTGAGAAACATTGATATCACAATACTTGATTCACTGAACACCCTATCCTTAGGGTTTTATTTACCTCATTCACTTATTACATGACTCACATACATATTTAATGTGTCATAAACATTCACTGAATAATGATTACTTTCAATGATTCATATAAAAAAAAAGAAATAATGGTGGGTGAACAATCCAACACTAATGCACCGGATCCCATCAGAACTCCGCAGTTAAGCGTGCTTGGGAGAGAGTAGTACTAGGATGGGTGACCTTTCAATGAGTCATATACAATCAACATATGTATGAAATCATGGAATTAAGATAAATTAGAGTTTTCACACAATCCATTGAGATATAATGCATCAAGAATAACACTGAATAAATAAATTCTATGTTGTCAAGAAAAGCACTTCAAATGGATTTCACAATATCTATTCGCAAATTTCCAACTTTCCACTCATCTAGGGTTTCACCCTCTTTACTAAGATATCAAGCAAACACTATTCACATCACATGAAATCCAAGATAGTATTTCACATATATGTACTACGCATTCAAATAAACAATCATTCATAATCAATGAGATTCAAATAGACAAATTTCTCTATTTAATTATATAACAATTTCAATCATAGACGAAACCCCTAAATTTTAGTATATTCATGTAACCTCTACAATTATTATAATAATTCTCATTTGGGTGGATTATAATCATTTCTAATGTGATTTAATAATCTAAAATTCATCATAATAGAGAAATAATCCATTTCATATCATCTTGTAAAAGCTAGATCAAAAAAGGCCATTTAGGGTTTGTACTCGTATAAACAATCATTGCAATATATTATGTAAATGAAGTACCCACTCACCCTAATGTGTGAAAACACCTTAAAAATGCAGCCCATCTTTGAAAATCTCAAATCCATTCAAAACCCTAGCAAATCAGCGGTTTCTCTTCCTTTCAACCATAAAGAAGTTTGTTGTAGGTAGAAGATGAAGATCAGAGGTTAACCCAAACATCATGTTCTCTAGATTAGGGATTCTAAGCAAGGGGAAATGAAGAGAAGGAAGGGTCAATGGCTCAAACTACTTACCAAGTTGAATCTATGGCAACCTCTTTGGATTCCCGTCGTTCTTCACATTTTTTCCAAAATATCACCCCAGAAATCACCTTCCCGGTTTCCGTCTCATTGAGAAAAGAGTCTGATATGATAGAGGACCGAATTGTAGTTCCAATACACTTTGTTTTTCTAAAAATGGATAAGTATACACTGAGATATGATCGTTTTATGATTGGATGTCCTAGGCGGCATCTGTCGCGGTCGCGGCACAATGTCACGGTCACGACAGACTATACATGTTTACAAAAAAGGGCATAAATCCCTCATTTTAACTCTGATTTGGTTCATTTTTTTGTTTGATTCATAATTGAATTATCTACAATATTATTATACTTTTTTGATAATATTATCAAATAATTTTTTTATTAATTATTTCCTCCAATATCATTAACTCTCTTCTTGCATACATGTTTGGGTTAATGTTATATTACTCCAACTCAGATCTTTATAGTATGCTAAAGTAATGATTATACGTTGCCCAAATAAGTATTTAAGGTTAATAAAGTTAACATAAAGTGCAAGGTAAAATATTACTAACAAAAATATGACAATCATTATGATTATCTTAAATCTCTAGGCTTTCCAGCAAAGCTAGGAACGGGTTGTAACATCTGTAGAGCTTCTCATCTACCTTCTCACCTTCTTCGTCTTTGTCAAGTTTGGCAGTATTTGACATGAGTGTGTCCATCGACTTGGTGTTCTCCATCCCTAAGTGCTTAAGTAGATCACTTGTGTACTTTCCTTGGTTGATGAAGTTCCCATCTTTAGTTTGCTTGATTTAAAAGTCAAGGAAGAACATGAGCTCACCCATCATACTCATTTCAAATTCACTAAATTTATTTGCAAAGATCCAGGTTAGTTATGCCAAAAATGATATCATCAAAAAATATTTGAATGATAACAAAATTGTTATAAGTGTGCTTTAGAAATAAGGTAAAATCTACTTTTCCCATGATATACCCACGATCTAAGAAAAACTTCTTAAATTTCTCATACCAAGCTCGAGGTTCTTGTTTGGGTCCATAGAGAGCTTTTTGCAACAAATAAACATGGTTAGGTAAACTACCATGTTCAAAGCCCGGGGGTTGTGTAACATACACTTCCTCCTCAGTTGTACCATTTAAAAATGTGCTTTTAACATCCATTTCATACAGAAGAAAGTTTTTATAACTATAAAAGGCAAGCAACATATGAATGGACTCAAGTCTTGCTACATGTGCATATGTTTCATCAAAATATATACCTTCATGCTGATTGTAGCATTGAGCCACTAACCTTGCTTTGTTCCTTACCATTTTTTCATTCAGTAGACCCATTTAGTGTCAATGATCTTTCTATCACTTGGCCTGGGCACTAGGGTCCATACTTTATTCTTTTCAAATTACTCCAACTCTTCTTGCATAGCTACTATCCACTCATCAACCCCAAGAGCTTCCTTGACTTTCTTTGGCTCAAGTTGTGAGATGAAGGCATTCTTGGATTATTGTTTGTTGAATGCAGCCCACGTCTTCACTCTTTCAAATGGATCACCTAAAATCATCTCTTTTGAATGATTCTTTGCAAACTGTGGGGTTGGATCCTTCTTCTCTTCATCTTTCTCTTCTTCTTGAATGACCACCTCTTTTCCCTTTTGGGATATGTTGAACTCTTTTAGAATAGGAATTACTTCACCTGCAACATCATCATTTGGAACAAAATCTTTAGGAATAGAGGGGTTAGTCCCAATAAACTTAACATTTATATATTCTTCTACTTTAGCAAGATCAATATTAAACACTCTATAAGCCTTTCTAGTAGTGATATAAACAAGAAAGAAAGCCTTGTAAATTTTTAGATCAAACTTGTCGAGAGAATATTTCATATTCAAGACAAAATAAGGGAACCCTAAAACATGGAAATACTTGATAGAAGGCTTTATAACACGCAATAGCTAATAGGGGGTTTTCTTTAAAGAAGAATGTGTAAAAACCTATTTTTTCATAAAATATGAGGTACTGACCGCTTTGGCACAAAACTTCTTTGGAGTGTCATAGTCTAAAAGCATGGTCCTAGCCATCTCCTGTAGTGACCTATTCTTTCTATCTACAACCCCATTTTGATAAGGTGTTCGAGGTGAACAAAAGTTATGTCCATAACCAGATTCTTGACAAAAATGTTCAAAAATATCATTTTCAAATTCTCCCCCATGATCACTACGAATGGAAATGATGTGGCAAGATACTTCATTCTCAACTCATTTACAAAAGCTCAAGAAAACATCAAGTGTATCACTCTTGGAAACGAGAAAGAAGGTCCAAGTATATCTAGAGAAATCATCAACAATAACAAGGCAATACTTGGAAACAAGAAGCGATTGAGTTCTCATTGGTCCAAATAGATTAGTGTGAAATAGTTCAAGAGATCTTTTGGGTACTAAGGACTCATTTGGATTTGAAGGAGGACTTGGTTTTCTTTTCTTCGGTACAAGGTTGGTATTCCTCATCCTTTTCAAAATTCAATTTGGGAAGTCCCTTGACCAAATCCATTTTTCTCAACTTCTTCAACTGATGCATATTTACATGGCCAAGCCGACGATGCCAAAGAGAAATAACATTTTAATAGACTATTAGGCATCTACCAACAATAGGCATAATAGAGTCAAGCACAATTACATAAAGATTACCACTTCTACTTCCCTTATATATACTTGATAGGTGAGGTAATCTAGAATCAAACATTCAATGGAAGTAAATAACACAAGGTAACCACTGTCACATAATTGACTAACACTAATTAAATTGTGATGTAGGCCATCCACAAAAGAACATGCTTCATACACAAGGATTTACCTACATCACCCTCACCTTTGACCTTACCTTTCTTATTGTCCCCAAAGGTAACCAAACCTCCTTTCTTTTTGGTGAAGTTGTTGAAATGGCTTATATCACCTGTCATATGCTTAGTACAGCCACTATCAACAATCCATCAGCCTTTTTCCTTCAAGAAAGGAGAGTGTCAGTACCCAACTCAAATTTTGGGAACCATAGTTAGCTTGGGGACCCATTTCATCTTTGGGTTGGTCCCCTTAGGCTTGTAAGGACAATAAGTGGAGTAATGATCATCAAACTTGCAATAATAACAAACCATAGGATTTTTAGTGTCAGAAGACTCTCAAATAAAGAAAGAGGTCTCCTTGCTCTTTTTCTTACCTTTGGTTTTGTTCTTTCCCTTTGGTGCTCCCCCTACAAATCCCAAACCACTAGTACCACTTTGTTTGGTAGAATGGTCAAGGATTTCATTTAGGGAGTTTTTCCGTTTGAGGAACTTCTATAGAGAGATCCTAAGTCTATGATTATCATCATTTAGAGATATGATAGTATAAGACAAACTACCAATATCATCTCTAGCATGAACAAGGTTGGCCTCTAGACAGAGGGCTTTAGTCAAATAAGAATCTTTCTCAAGATAAATACAAGCAATATCATTACTAGGCAAGATAGGTCTAGAGGATAAATCATTAACTTGACCAAGCAACTTAGAATTTTCTCATTTAAGAGCTTGAATTTCCTTAAGATAAACCTCTCTCTCATCCTTTCGAGCATCAACAAGAAGCTTAAATTCAGCTTTTTTAGTTTTAAGAATTTCAAGCTCCTTTAGGCACTTTTAGTTATCTTCCTTAAGAGTTTCAATGTTCTTAATATAGACACCATTCTCTACCTCAACTACATTGTATTGGAACTCAAGTTCAAGATATTTTCCTTGCAATTTATCAATGCTCTCAAGATGAGTTTTCTCATTAAGTTGAATAATTTTAAGTTTAGCAAACAAATCATCAATAATCTTTCCTAACCGTTTTCTTTTAGATTTACACTTAGCAAAAGAAGAATGAATAGAAACAAGCATATCAATAATAGTTTCCTTAGATAACTCATGCAAGCTTAACTTAGAAATTTCTTCACTAGTAGAGGCCATGAGTGCAAGGTGGCACTCTCCATCTTCATCAGAGCTAGAGCCACTTGAGGATGATTCCTCCCAAGCTACATGAGTTGCATTCTTGTGTCTTTTCTCCTTATTCTACCTCTTGTACTTGATTTCCTTCTTATACTCTTCCTCCTTCTTGGATCTTCCCTTGTGGTGTGACTTTCTTGACTTGGGACATTCACTCTTGTAGTGTCCCTTTTTTCCACACTTGTAGCATCTAGGAGTACAGGAGGAGGATTGCATTCCCTTGAAGTGCTTTCCCTTGATGTAGTTGGCTTCATTCTCACTAGGGCAATCATCTTCACTTGAGAAGGAGGTAGATGTCCGGAAAGCAAGTTGTTTTTGAAGGATGACTGCCTCCACTTGTGCTTTAAGAGAACTATCTTTGATCTTCTTGGCTTCCTTCTCTTTGTGCTTGGCTTCTTCTTCTTTCTTGTCAAGCCTTGGCTCATGATATTGGAGATTTCCAATGAGCTCTTCGGTTGGGATGTCACCAAGAGGTCTTCTTTGACTCCCATCTCTTTGGTAGAGTCCTCAAGATCTTGGAGTTGATTACACCCAAAGTAGCTAGGCCATTAATGATGACATTGAGCCTAGAGTACATCTACATAGTCCCTTCTTTCTAGCCCATTTTGATGTTCTCTAGAAGATTGTTCAACATGTAGATCTTAGCCTCCTTGACTTTCTTTGTGCCCTCATTGGTAATGCACAATTTATCCCAAATCTCATAGGTAGTGTCCCAAGATGAGATGTGGTTGAACTCTGTTGGGGCAAGGTCTGAATTGAGGATGCTTATGGCTTTGGCATTGTGATGGGCTTCTTTAAGTGCAGCTTCACTCCATGTTACAACAACTCCATTTGTCTCCTTGTATGGTGTGCCCATCACCTTCCACATATCAAAGTTCATGCCTTGAATATAGAACTGCATACACCTCTTCTAATAGAGGAAGTTGGTGCCATCAAAGATCAAAGGATGCATGGAGAAGCATCCCTCTAGGTTGAATGAACCAAGTAGTTGTCTCCCATCTTCTCGTCTCATGGGAGATTGTTGGAGAGGATCCTTAGATCTGATACCACTTTTGGATCTAGGTCTCTAGAGGGGGTGTGAATACAGCTTCAAAATTCTCACAAGATAAGTTGGACCTTAAAATTATATTAATTAAAACCAATAGCTTAAGTGCAATTTGAAGTCGTAACTAACAAGCATAGCAAGGATGAAGGAAAATGAAACAAGCACTTAGACAAGGTCGTTTAGAGTGGTTTCACTCTCCAAACTAGGAGAGAGTCAATCCACTACCTAGAGAGGTCAACCTCTAGGACTTTTCAAGTGCTTTCTTCTATTTTTCACTTATAAGAGATACAACACAAGACCCAACAAAGGACTTACCTATCCATTGTAAGGAGTCTTCAACCTTACCAAGGGCTTACCCACTTTACAAAGAGTCTTTCGCCTTCTTTCAAGGACTTACCCACTCTTGCACAAGTCTTCAACCTTTAAGGAATCACCCACTCTTCTTGGATCTTTAGCCTCTACCTTCTCCTTCACCCACTCTTCTTAGATATTCAACCTTTGCCTTCTCCTTCACCTAGACAAGATCTTCACCTCTTCTTCAACCTTGGAGAAGAAGAACAACAACTCCACCTTCACTCTGAGTAGCTTGCTTCACCTTTGCTTCTTTGAGAAAAGGGGTAGGGAAGATGGAATGGAATGAGAGCTTTACAAGCACAAGGAAGTAGCTCTCTTACAAATGGCCTAACTCACTCATAATAAAAAAATGCTATGTAAATGAGAGAGAGAAAGGGGCTCAAGGAGTTTCAACACACTCAACTATAGCAAGGACTTAGAATAGAATGAATGAGCAAACTTGGAATGAACTCCAAGGGGTCCTATTTATAGATGGGGTGTTCCCTTAAGTGTGGGATCACTTAAGGGAGAAATATAGTCATTTTCCAAGTTGCAACAGATCTATTCTTGCTCAAAACAAATCACCAACGGTTATAATCACTTTTTCTGTGTTTTTCATACAGTACATTGATGCACGTCGTTGTACACGGAACAATCACTAGGAAAAGTCCTAGAGTTTAACCTTCTAACCCGATTGTCAACTTATTGTGTACAACAAGTCAACTTAGTATAGATAGGTATTGATCCAAGGGGCAGTGGAAAAGAAAAGTCAAAATCCAAATCCAATCACAAGAACAAGAAATAAATTCCGATGAGAAGGTTGTTTAAAACTAAGAACAAAAAATTAAAGTGCTAAAATAAAGTTTAACTAATCAAGAAATAAAGATCTGGGGTCCGGAAGATCACCACCAAAACCACGTTTCTATTCAACTAATCAAATTTTAAACTCCAAGGATCAAATAAGGACCTTTTGGTTACAAGTCCTTATGGAAAAACTCACAAGGGTCGGACTTCCTATGAACCCATTGGTCCGGGCGTTCACGGATCATTGCCCAACCGTCCAACTTGCCATTATCCACGGTCGTATAAAAAAGAATGTGAATTCAGTCTGGCATTCAAACCTAAGGCTCAGGTGGTCGTGTCACCAAGGATTATAACAAAAATAAGATCAAAAAGATGAAAAGATGATAATTGCAATTAAGGGACTATTGTTTTGTTCTTACAGAGATCCTCGGTCATATCACTCCATAAGAATATATCAGATCATCCAAATAACCACACATATACAGACAGAAGACATTTGTTCGATGGAAGAAAATAGTTGATTATATTGAATAGAACCGGGATAAGGGGCTACTCCCATTCCCCAGAGAGATTTACTCAGACATAACAAGACTGGAAGAAATGTAAACTAAAATGAGATCCAACATTATACAAGATGTGGTCTACAACTAAACATTGGATGAAATGAAATGAAGAATGGAATGCTTTTACAAGTGAAGAGTCCCTCCTTTTATAAGAGGGGTAGGGGTAGTTTTCCCTCAAAAGAGAGGGGAAAAAGAGAGGGAGATCAAATTTTGAATTTTCTACATCTGGTCAAATCGAAAGTTGATTGTCTTTAATTATCATGACCATGTAACTCTCTTTAATGTAGATTCTCATAGAAGCGATTTCAACCATATTTATCTCCCATTAAAAGTATAAAAGATGTCTAAATAATAGGATTTTCTTTTGGTAAATTAAATTCAATTTCTAATGAATACTTGTACACATAATTTGGAGTTTGAATGCAAGAGTTATGTCACTTTTCGTGGCGGGTATATATGAATTTCATGACTGCTGCAAATTGTATTATTTTCCTACAAAACCCAAGAAAATATAATTAAAACTCCAATTAGAGAGAAAATCTAAAATAACACAATTAATTATGAAACTAAGAGAATAAATAACAAAATAATTCTAAACAAATATCAAAAATATGTAAGTAAAAGGGATAAATACACATTTATCAAAATACCCCAGACTTGAATCCTTGTTTGTCCTCAAACAAATAAAATCACAAGTTATTCCAATTTATACTAACAACATGTCTGTCCTCACCCTTGTAACATCACTTTATTCCTTACCTCCAAATTTGGCCAAGCAACCCAATCTCCTAAAACCACAAAACACAAAATTCAATATTCCCTATTAAAAACAAATATCATATCTTGTTTCTAAATCAAGATTTTGTCAAAAAACATGCTTCATCTTACTTTTGCTTTCACACTCTCATTTTTATTATATTTTTTATGAAAGTCATTGCACAAGAACAAGATAAAATTAGGGGGTGTGAAAATAGAGAAGGAAGTGATGAATTTTTTTTTGATCCCTCCTCTATTCGACTTGGGATTTAGATTTGTGGAGTTGTGGCTACATTGGTCACAATTGTTTTCATGTGCACTTTTGGCATCTTTTGATGGTACACCCCTTTGTGGGGTATGGAATTTTTTTTAGGGGAAGCATGCCACCCCGGACTTGATTTTTGTCTGGTGGTGAGCCTTTGCTTCTCTTTTTTAAAAGAAAATAAGGGGGAAACAAAAGGTGTCCTTTTGCTTATAACTTCACACATTTATTTTCTCCTTCTTTTTTTTGAAAGTGTCATTACATGAATAGGGCTGTAAATGGACATGGGTATGCCCGCATGCCCTCAAACCCATACCCACTAAACCCATCATGGGTATAAATTTTTATAACCATGTAACCTCTTACCCTTATACCCACATACCCACCTCTTATAGGGTAAGGTTATGGTTATGTATATACCCATACCCTATATACCCATATACCCATTTACTTATATTTTTACATAAATAATTTACATTAAGATGTAATTGTGCATATTGTAGGACTCACATCTAGGAAGTATATATAACTTAAAATAGTAAACACTTATATTAGAAAGTAGTGTTCCATATTGTAGCATTCAAATCTAGTCATATAAGTACCTTGCAGTAGGATAATGAGAAAATTCATTGATACACCTTTATAGCCACACAAGTACATTTCGATTAAATAAGAAGGCCATAAAGTCATTCTCTCAATCCTCTTGTCTCTTCTCTATGCCTTGAATGATATTTCTCCATAACCTATCAATTTAAGTGTGGTAATTTGTTGTATCTCAAAGTTTGTAGTGTACTATTATAATAAGTTAAATATAACCATATACCCAATTACCCATACATATACCCGTCAATTATACGGATATGGGTAGTTGCAAGTATAGCTTTCGACAAAGTGGGTATATAACTGTAACCATATCTGCTTAACTAAACGGTTATGGTTATGGATATGACCATACCCGCACCATACCCTACCCATTTACAACCCTACTTACATCAGAAAGAACATTCATGTCAATCACATTATACAATATTTATATCAAGTTAATCAACAGTTTAAAAATATAGAAAATTTGTGTTTTGTTTTGATTAATTCCATACGGCTTGCCAACTTTTGCAAGGAGTGATGCTATTTTGGGATCTTAGGTGACATGGTAGTTTCAAACATGGCAATTTGTAACAATTTTTTCAAAAGATTTACTAAATTCAAAGGGATACAATGATAAACATCTATTCATATTGGCCGACTAGATAAAGGCCATTTTGCAACAAAAGAAATAAAAACATGGCCGACCATAGAATGGCCATGAACAAAACAACTATATGCAAAAAAAGGTAGAAATAATACAAGAATAAAAAAGATAAGGGGGTGGAATAGAAACATACCACCCACCTCCACCCCAGACTCAGATTTTTGCTCGTCCTGAGCAAAATCAAAACCCGAGATGGAGGGAAGAGCAGAGTGAGGATTTCTAGGTGGCCCTGGAAGCTCAAAAAACGTCCAGCTAAAGGGGATGTGTATGAGGGCTGAGACCTTTCTTTGAGGAGCTTCACAGTGTACCCTATGATAGGGTAATTGTAGAATCTCAGTGGGGTGTTTATATTTTCTTTCACCTCGCATTCCCTCCAATAATATCCATAGATCTTCCATCGATAGTAAGAGAAGTGTTGAAGATGGATGTGGATTGGGGGAGGTTGGCAGGTACCCGACCAGTAATGCTAGTGGAGCATGATGAACTAAGTTAGGTGGAGGATCTGGTTCAGGTTTTCCACCATCATGATGAACTTCATATGGGAGAATTGATGCTAATACAAAAATTTTAAAATCATTTACAAAAGTGTTTTGTTTATCATTAAAATTAATGCCATCAACATTGGGTTTGGTAAGTTTCATTTTTGCTATAACAAATGTCTCTAATTTTTTTGTACAAAGGTTCCCCAAGTATTTAGGAGGGATGATGATGTCTTCCTTGCAAACAACAGAACGGGGTGTGTGGGCTTCTTCCAATGGTGGTATCTCCCCTTCTAGATCAACCATGTGTGGGATGGAAATTAGCTGTGATGGCTTGGGAAGAATCATAAAGGGGGTAAGATGCTCATTATCCAAAATAGACTCAAAAGAATGGTATTGGTCTATGGTATCATTCAGATTTATGTTGAGGATGGGAGGAGTTGTTGGATCTTCATAATGACTCTCCTACTTTGACATTTCATATTCAAGTAATAGAGTCTCTAAAGGAAAGACAGGGATACCAACGTCTTCATCACACACAAAATATGGCTCCATGGTTTGTGCTATTTCTTCAGGATCCGACATATATGACACAAAATAAGGATCATCGTTGTCATCATCATCAAGAAGAACCATCTTGGGTTGCTGAAGCTCTATAGGGGGAGTTTGTGATTGATCCTCTAGTAAGGTATGTAACATGGCTTGACTAGATTCAAGTTTTGCTTGTCCTTCTGCTGCCATCTTTTCTAGGGCCTTAAGTCTCTCTTCCAGTTCAAGGTTATATTGCGTTTCACCATAGGATTTATACACCCCAAAATTTTGGCCATCCTCGCCACACTCCCCATAGTGTCCTTGTCCATAGTACCCCTCATATTGTTTTGGGTGGCATTGCTCCTCATAATAATCTACAGAAGATGGTGGATTGTAATTTCCATTGCATCATTGTTGGTAGGAAGATTCAATGTTATAAGGTGTCACCAATTCATGAGGAAACATATTTGAACAATCTATATTTTGGGTTTGGGCTTCTAGCGGGGCGGTTAAGAAGGCTTGGCTAGTTTTTAGTTTTGTTTCTCCTTCTACTGCTATCTTCTCTAGGGCCCTAAGTCTCTCTTCTTGTTTAGGATTATATTGGGTTTCATAAACATGTTCATAACCACCAAGGTTTTTTCGGTTACACCCCATAATATGGATAGCAAGGTTCCCCATAATGGTTCTACAAAAAATGTGGATTCACATTGTACCCACAAGGATGAAAGGGCTCACAATTAGAAGGGGTGCTATCATAAGCATGGGGTAGAGTCGGGCAGGCAAGAGATGCATGGTGGTAAAGACCACAATAATAACACTATGGGGGATATTGGGATGCCCACTCCATTTAAAAAGAAAAGTTCCTGAAAGATATGTCAATCAATGAATGAGAGAAGAAAGATTACAAGATAAGAGGTCAGTCAAAAATTACAAAGAGAACTAAACATTATAAATCTAAGAAATTATGAAATAAACTAAAATTACTAAAAAAAAAAGTAACTAGAAAGTAGTACTGTTGGAATGGAAACTCAGCAGAAAGAGGAGATACACTTCCGGAATTGTGGTCGAAAGGCAAAAAGAAATTATAAAAATCTAAAAGAATTTATAAAAAAGACTAAAGTTATGAAAGTTAGAGAATATGAACAAGGATTAAACCAGATATACATGCAACCAGATCGGAAAAATAATTGTGCCGTCCCTGGCAATGGCGGCAAATTGATGCGCGTTGTTCTACACGCAACAATCACTAGGAAAAGTCCTAGAGTTTAACCTTCTAACCCGGTTGTCAACTTGTTGTGAACAACAAGTCAACTTAGTATAGATAGGTATCGATCCAAGGGATGGCGGAAAAGAAAAGTCAAAATCCAAATCCAATCACAAGAACAAGAAATAAATTCTGATGAGAAGGTTGTTTAAATCTAAGAACAAAAAATAAAAGTGCTGAAATAAAGTTTAACTAATCAAGAAATAAAGATCTGGGGTCTGGAAGATCACCACCAAAACCACGTTTCTATTCAACTAATCAAATTCTAAACTCCAAGGATCAAATCAGGACCTTATGGTTACATGTCCTTATGGACAAACTCACAAGGGTCAGACTTCCTATGAACCCGTTGGTCCCGGCATTCACGGATCATTGCCAAACCATCCAACATGTCATTATCCACGGTCGTATCAAAAAGCATGTGAATTCAGACTAACGTTCAAACCCAAGGCTCAGGTGGTCGCGTTATCAAGGATTATAACAAGAATAAGATTAAAAAGATGAAAAGATGATAATCACAATTAAGGCACTATGGTTTTGTTCTTACAGAGATCCACGGTCATATCACTCCATAAGAATATATCAGATCATCCAAATAGCCACACATAAATAGAGAGAAGACATTTGTTTGATGGAGGAAAATAATTGATTATATTGAATACAACTGGGCTAAGGGTTACTCCTATTTCCCAGAGAGATTTACTCAGACATAACAAGACCAGAAGAAATACAAACTAAAATGAGATCCAACATTATACAAGATGTGGTCTACAACTAAAAATTGGATGAAATGGAATGAAGAATGGAATGCTTTTACAAGTGAAGAGTCCCTCCTTTTATAGGAGGGGGAGGGGGTAGGATGCCCTCAAAAGAGAGGGAAAAAAGAGAGGGAGATCAAATTTTGAATTTTCTAGATCTGGTCCAATTGAAAGTTGATTGTCTTTAATTATCTTGACCACGTAACTCTCTTTAATGCAGATTCTCACAGCAGAAATTTCAAACATATTTATCTCCCGTGAAAAGTACAAAAGTGGTCAAAATAATAGGATTTTATTTTATTAAATTAAATTACCTTTCCAATGAATACTTGTACACGTGATTTGGAGTTTGAATGCAAGAGTTATGTCACTTTTGGTGGCGGGTATATATGATTTTCAGGACTACTGCAAATTGTATAATTTTCCTACAAAACCCAAGAAAATATAATTAAAACTCCAATTATAGAGAAAAATCTAAATTAACACAATTAATTATGAAAACAAGAGAATAAATAACAAAATAATCATAAAAAATATCAAAAATATGTAAATAAAAGGGATAAATACACATTTATCATACATTTGGTCGAGTTTTAATAAAGGTAACTCGACTGATCCACTAAGAGACAAAGCTAATTTTCAAACTATCGATTGAGTTTGTTTTGGGAAACTTGACCGATGAGCTAAAATCAGTTTTTCTCAGTGAGTCTGCCAGTCATGTTATGTGAGTGTGCAACTTGACCAATTGGTCATTCTAGAAAATCCATCACTAGATCGATTGAGTTTCCAACTCAACTGATAAACAACATGTGACAAATTTTCTAAATTGACAATAGAGTGATCAAACATTGTAATTAAGTGTCCCTAATTTTTTATCATCTTAGTTAAAAGTCATATCATGAATAAAAGTTATTAAAAATCATCTATGGTCATTTGGAGTGATTTCCCAAAATGTGCACTTGCATTACTTTTGACTTGAACTTGAACAAGCTAGGACTTGTGTAAGTTGATCCTTTTCATGTACCTAAATCCTAAAATCAATCTTGAAAAATTATATTAGATACATAGGAATGGAATGGTTAATTCATTATCAAAATATGGGCAATGTATAACTCTCAAGTAAAAAAGAACAACCTTCCAACACAATTTCTAGGTGAATGATCGATGGACCAAGGATCTTAGGCTTTTGGAGATTGGAGTGAGTCCATATTCTATCGAAATGACTCAATATTAAAAAAGATGGGAGGTGGTAATATTTCAATCTTTGGAAGGTGACAAAAAAAATTGTGTCCTTCCATAATTAGTTGAGCTCTTGAGAAAATTGGAGTGTTGAAGGCTTGAAATTGAATGTTACATTTTTTTAGTTCTATTGAATAACAGAATGAAGTGTTTGTAAAACGTTGATGTTTTGTAATACTTTTATAGGTGAACCAACATAATGTGGGATATCAACTAATTTGCATTTTTTTGAAGAATTCTATGGAATTGGGAAGTACTTAGTGTGAGATATGTATCGGTGGGGATATTTTATTTGAATGGTTTTTTTATGGATAGAGTGCTAAGTACGTATCATTGATGTTAAATAAAAGAACCATACAGTTCATTCAAGCAATCATATAGATATTTCATATATCTGTTAGCTTCCATGAAGAAGGTGTCGGGTGTGAGTTGGGGGGAAAGGTAAACGAAGTTGGTGAGGAAAGGAGAAGCTTTGCTCCTGGTGTTACAGGGGTGGGAGGGAGGAGGTCAGATATTATAAGGGGGGTACATGGAGGAAGTAAGAAGATCGGGAGGGGGAGAGGGAGAAGCATGGGAAGAATTACTAGGGTAGGACAGACAGTGGGTGAAAGGAGGGAGAGTGGGATAGGCGAAGATACATATCAGGCGGGGGGGGAGGAGTAGAAGGGATGTGGAAGGGGTCCTTGAGGAGACAGAGGAGGCGGGGTTGCATGGGGAAAAAAGGAGGAAGCAGGAGGGTCTGGGGGTTTCTACCTCTCTTTCAGTAGCGGGTACTGGCGAGGACCAGACCCGTGAACAACCATGAAAATTCTATGTTGGAACGTCTAGGGCTTGGGCAGCCCTGGGACGGTAGACTCTCTAAGAAGGCGGTCTTGGAGAGAATTGCCCGATATAGTCTTCATCATGGAGACTATGTGTAGAGGAGGAGACCAGGAGGCGGTGAGAAGAAAGTGTGGTTTTGATGCAGGGTTTAGTGTTGATAGTAGAGGGAGAGCGGGGGGTTTGGGTTTGTGGTGGAGGGGAGATGACGTCAGGATAAAGTCTTTTTCAGATCACCATATTGTAGCAGAGGTGGGAGTGGAAGGCAATCCGGATTGCTTCCATTTTGTGGGGATGTACGGGTGGGCTGCTACACAGGAGAGGCGACGTACATGGGAGTTGATGGAAGAGGTTTGTGCTCAGGCTAGGTATCTTGTTTTACTCAGAGGAGATTTTAACGAAATATTATCTCATGAAGAGAAGAAGGGAGGACAACCGAGGAATGAATGGCAGATGCGCAACTTCAGGGAGGCGATTGACAATTGCCTTCTAACGGACCTGGGAGCTACGGGGTGCAAGTTTACTTGGAAGCGTGGCTTACACGAGGAAAATCTCATTCTGGAAAGGCTTGATTGTTTCTTGGCAGACAAGCAGTGGTGTGATATCTTTAACGTCAGGCGGGTCAAGAATTATCCTATTCTCAACTCTGATCATGGACAGATTCTTTTGTGGGTGGAAAGAAGAGGTACAGGCAGCGGTCCTTATGAAAAAAAATTCAGATTTGAAACGTTCTGGTTATCTTCCTCGGAGTGTAAAGAAGTGGTGCAAAAAGCATGGGACAGAAATGCGGATTTGGGTCTCAGTGGACAGACAGATAGCTGCGTAGAGAAGCTTTCCAATTGGGTAGAAGAAAAATTCGGAAACATCAAGAAGAGACTGGAAGAGACTGAAAAGAAACTCATTAGTGCTCAAAATCGGCCACCTTCCAATGATATGTTGAAGGAATGTACAGACATAGAAAACGAGTTGCAGGAACTACAATGCTTGGAGGAGAGTTATTGGCTAGCAAGGGCTAGAACTAATGAGATGAGAGACGGCGACAAGAATACTAAGTATTTCCATCACAAAGCTAGTCAATGGAAGAGGCGCAATATGATCCATGGTCTCTTCAAGGAGGACGGTAGTTGGCATACAGAGTAGGAATCTATTGCTGAAATTATTTCTTTGTACTTCAATTAGCTTTTCGCCAGTTCGGTCCCAACCGGGATGGATTCGTTCATTGTTGATATGCTGGGAGTTATTTCTGAGAATACCTTTCCTCATCTAAACCAAGTCCCTACGAAGATAGAAGTCTGGCAGGCACTTAATCAAATGCATCCCAATAAGGCTCCAGGTCCGGATGGAATGAAAGCTATTTTCTATCAGAAATTTTGGGAGGTGATCAAATCCAGCTTGTTGTCTTTTATTGATAGATGGTGGAAAGGTGAGGAAACTCTGGATGATATAAATGACACTGATATTGTTCTGATTCCCAAAATAAGCAACCCAGTTCAGATTTCTGAGTTTCGCCCTATAAGCCTGTGTAATGTTTCGTACAAAATTTTCACGAAGGTGTTGGCGAATAGAATCAAGCCTCTTTTGAATGAAATTATTTCGGAGAACCAAAGTGCCTTTGTTAGGGGGCGGATGATAACAGACAATGCTCTTTTTTCCTATGAGATGTTTAACACTATGAAGCACAAGAAGAAAGGAAGAGAAGGGTTGATGGCACTCAAGCTTGATATGAGCAAGGCGTATGACCGGGTGGAGTGGGCTTTTCTAGAGAAGGTTATGAGGAGAATGGGGTTCCCAGACGTTTGGAGGAATAAAGTGATGGAGTGTGTTTCTAGCGTATCCCACAAGATCATCGTCAATGGAAAAAGGAGAAGAGCTGCAACCCCAGCTAGAGGTCTTCGCCAAGGTGATCCCATCTCTCCCTATCTTTTTCTTTTTTGCGTTGAAGCCCTCTCTTTTTCCCTTTCCAAAGAAGCAAAGTAGAATAAAATCCACGGAACGAGAATTTGCAGAAGGGCTCCGAGGGTCACTCACCTTTTCTTTGCAGACGACAGTATTGTTTTCATAAGGGCAACCTCAGAAGAATTCTCCGCTTTAGCTGATATTTTCAGCCAATACGAGAGGGCATCTGGACAAAAAATTAACTATGAGAAGACCGAGGTTTCCTTTAGTGCGAATGTTTCTGCGGAGAGACGGGAGCTGATTAAGAACCGACTACAGGTTAAAGAGGTGGATAGACATGAGAAGTATCTTAGACTCCCTACAGTCATTTGGAGATCTAAGAAAGTTGTCTTTGTTGCGATAAAGGATAGAGTGTGGAAGAAGGTTCAGGGGTGGAAAGAGAAGTTCCTTTCAAGGCCTGGGAAGGAGGTGCTGATTAAGGCGGTCATCCAAGCTATTCCCACATATGTTATGAGTATTTTTAAGATACCGAATGGACTGATTGATGAGATCCAGGCGATGATGGCTCATTTTTGGTGGGGGTCGAAGGAACGGGAGAGGAAGATACACTGGATGAGTTGGGAAAGGTTATGCAAGCCCAAGGAGAGTGGAGGGATGGGATTTAGAGATATGAAGGTGTTCAACCAAGCCTTGCTAGCCAAACAGGGATGGAGATTGGCGATTCATGGAGAGTCTTTTGCTGCCCAGAATTTGAAGGCTAAATACTATAGGTCTTCGACTGTATTGCATGCAAGGATGGGAGGGAGTCCCAGTTACACATGGAGGAGCATATGGGGAGCGTTGCAGCTGGTCAAGGAAGGTCTTAGATGGAGGGTGGGTGATGGGAAGGACATTAACATTTATAGGGATAGGTGGATCCCTCATCTGGGTGGCACAGTGCATAGATACTTGGTGAGTGGCCCAGAGGAGTATAACTGGGTGAGTGACCTGATTTGTCCTGTGACGAAACAATGGAGGAGGGAGGCGGTGGAGGAGTGCTTTCCCAGTCACCTTGCGAGGGTTTTCCTAAACATCCCACTTCCACGGTGGCGTGTGGAAGATAGTCTTTTCTGGGATAAGGAAGGCAATGGGATTTTCTCTGTCAAGATTGCTTACCAGCTTTTAAGGGTGGGGGAGGATTTGTGGGAAGGGGAGGAAGGGGAGACATGGAAAAGGCTGTGGAAAGAAAGGTGGCCATCGAAGTTGAAACACTTTATCTGGAGAGCACTGTGAAATTTCCTTCCTACTATGACGGAGCTGCAGAAAAAGCAGGTGACACCGGATGAGGGCTGCCATCATTGCGGACAGCGTGAGGACTCGACGCATGTTTTACTCTAGTGTGAGATAGCAAGGAAGATTTGGGCCACCGGCGAGTTTGATTGGCTGGGACAGATGGACCTCCATGACATAGGGAGTTTTGTGGACAGCCTTCTGGATGAGGAGAACAATAGACGTAAGGAGGAGGGTGCGGCGCTACTCTGGGTTATGTGGACAACAAGGAACAAATACATCTTTGACGAGCATCCTCCCTTCCTTCCGGGCCTAGCAGCGAGCTTCATCGACATCGTTAGGAGACATGCACACTATCATGCAGCTGTGAGTAGAGCAGCAGACTCCTTCTCTTCGTCAGACAGTGTATCTTGGCGTCGTCCTCCACCGTGCAGTGTTAAGATCAACATGGATGCCTCCATATCTTTGGCAGGGAACAGTGGATGTGGTGCAGCCATACGGGACGACTGCGGACGGCTGTTGTGGACTTTCCAGTGCCGATTAGAACAGCCATACTCGGTGCTTAGTGCGGAGGGTGTGGCTGTTCTGAAAGGCATGCAGCTTGCGCTTGGGAAGGGTTTTGCGGACGTCACTGTGGAGACCGATTGTCTTCTTCTGGTCGAGGCTATGAGGAAAGGATATGGTGGACGTGGCTATGAGCACTTTATCGTTAGGGATATCACCGAGCTCTCTTCTCGCTTTTTGTCTTTCAATCTCTGTTTTGTTAGGAGGCAAGGCAATAGAGTAGTCCATGCCTTGGCCTCACCCGCTTGTCATTTTGTAAACCCCATCTCTCGTGGAGAGGAGTTCGAGGATCAGATCCTTGCACTTGTTGTAAATGATTTGATCACTTAATAAAATGGTAGGCGCCCTTTATCAAAAAAAGTTATCCTCCTTATCCATTTTTTATCTTATCTGATTAAGTCCTTAGTCAGGTATGTAAACTCCATAGATTATGGTTACGTTTTGATTCATTGGGATAATAATTTTCTCTTTTAGAGGGTAGATGAGTTATGCTTGTTATGGGTACTACTCATGATCCACCTCACAATCAAAGTGGAAACAAATGGTTGTTAATTATTGAAAAGGGAGCATCATGTAGGAATTAACACATCCGACATTCTATGGTATTAGAATCTTTATAAGCTCTTCAATTCCCCATCTTGATATGCTACTAGTGATGGCACCAGTACAGTCAAATACTAGAGTTGTAATATATAAAGACTTGTGATTTATTTCATAACTTCTCTTTTATTCTCATTGAGTAAAAATTCAGAAATTCACAACCATAAGAAAGAACCCTTGTGTGGATACACGGGTGTATATTCTCCCCTTTCTCAAAATCAAATTTATCAATCTTTATATAGATAATTAATAAGTATGATAGATTGTTTATTTTCATACTTATAAGGAAGAAAAGAAATTGTTTCTTGAATTCTTTTTGGATTCATTATGTAAGAAAGAGAAATACTAGGAAGTTTAAGAATGGAGAGGGAAAGGTTAGATACAATTTAATAGACAAAGTAGGAGGATAACTTCAATTAACTCCCTTTTCGGTCCTCTTTAATTTCTATTATATTTTTCTTACATTTTCCTTTTAGAAAAAACAAAAATTAAACATAGAAAAAAGAATAATTTACAAAGGAATTTTGATAAAGAAATTAAGTAGAAAAGTCGTGAGCATTATAAGCTACTTCAATGTGGAAAATAGTTTATATATAGTGGAAAATGTATTTTGCCAAAGATAAATATCCACATGCACTCAATATATTACGATAGTTTTCAAAACATGAAAGTGAAATATTAAAGATAGTGAGACCATTCAGTGCCTTATTTTTAGAAAACATAATTGGGAAAGACATATTTGTGTCTAGATCAGTAGCTAAACACATAAGACCAAAACAACACTTTACCCCAGGAAGAATAAGCATGGTAAGTGTGATATTGTCCAGGTTTGACACCTTACTATGACCAAGAAATGTGTATGGCACCCTTTTGTTCCCTAATAAATGTATTTCTCATGCATAATCAAGCCATGATAAAAATTTATTCGTTTAAGATTTTTGAGATGCAAATGAAAGTGAGAAAATTATTTGTTTAGTTAGTAAAAATGTATGTACCTCAATTACTCCAGATTTTTATTAATCTTCCTACATGTTTGAAGTTTAGGCCATAACCCAATTTTCTTTAGATTTCCCATATTTGAGGTCCATCCCTAAAAATTGGGTTTAATTTTACGCATTTTGGAAGAGTGGAAATTAAGAGGATATTGATGTGGATATTTTATCACACTATAACTCACTATTGTAAAAAGTTCTAATTTTTACCTAATGAAATGTGTCATAATCACCACATGCAAGAAGGCAGATGTATTTTAGTGTAGTTAAGGATTAAACCCATAAGAAAATTAAGAACAAATATAATTCTAGCCTAATTAAGACTAATCATCCATACATGATAAATGTTTGATTTTTGCTGATTAACTAAATTAACAATCCAAGAAGTTTTTTAAAAACAAAACAAGAAATGATCTTTAACTGTGATAAAATTGAGAAAGTGAGGGCTCACCACCAATAACTACATATCAGCTCTTATACATTACATCACTCACTAATTACTATATTGGGAATGAGTAAGTCCCATATACATTTGGATTATGATATCTCATAATGATTGAGTTTCCCTTAGGATCAAGATCCCATTAACTATGGATCTCTAATCCATCATCCCAAAAAACACCACTCTGGTGTCCCATATGGGATCCATGACCATTAATTTAAATACTAATCCCATGTTTCAATATCTTTACACCTAGAATTGTAATAAAAATGCAAAATAGGTGGCTAATCTATAGTGAATGTGTGAAACATTTAGTAAAAAATACAATTGACTAAACAATCAGTCATTGACAATGCAAGATTACAAATAGGGGCAACAATGCTAATTTCTATGTCAATGTATGAATTCTACTCTCAAATGATGTTCATGGTATAGGAGAAAAGAGAGAAAAATATGATCCTCATGGATAATTTAGCGGTTTAGAAGACATACTCTATTATTTGAAATATTACCCTCTAAACATTAGTTGTAGTCTCTAAATATGTTCTGTGGCAAAGAGTGTCTCTGCATTAAGCTATCAAAGTTTGTCTTTGGATCTCCCCAATGACGTTCACAGTTTGGAATAGGGTTGGAATGAATCATATTACCTCTCTAGATTTCTCTATGGTGTTTTTATAGAATGCCCTGGGGTTTCAAGTTGATCTGACTCATCTAGCGGTGCAATCCAAATTTGCAGTACTAGAGAATTAAGAAACAAAAGGACCAATCAATCAACTTAAGGAAGTTAGTAAATATGCTTATTCCATAAATAATTGAATTAAACTTTCAACCCATCTTGAATTGCCTTATTTAGATGTGAGATGATAAATCTGGAGCCATTTTATTAATTAGATATGCTTTATTTATTCTTTGTCCTATTATCTGAGTTGAGAAGTCATGATATAATGTGTAGGATTATTTATTGGGAACTTCTTTAATTTTTTATAACTTCTCCTTTTATACTTGCATCAACCTACAAATTAAATATAAAAACTCATTTTATACCAAATAATTGCATAAACTACTAAAAACTAACAAGTAAAATAGATTATAAATGTCCACGGCTAAATATAAATGCAACTAAAAATATGATAAATAGATCTCATAAAACAAACTCGATCTTGAACTTTTCTCAACCTCAAATAATCGAAATTCTAAAGCACTCTTCAAATAAATATTTTCAACCAATTTTATGACGCATACATCATGCTTGAATGCCTTCCACCAATATAACCAAGCTACTCAACCAACAGAGATCACGAAGCATGATTAGACATTTCCACATTTCCAAATTTACTTCACAACATGAATTTCTCACCACAATCCCCAATACCACATATGTAAAGATTTCCCGAAACAATGAGGAGTCTTGCAGAACCACAAGGATGCACCTAATCCAATACAATAATATGTCTAATGGATATGAATGGAACATGTAGTGCACCCCAATTGATGTAGGTTTGAAAAGATGAATATAAATATTCCCTCAATTTCACTTGCGATTGTGTTTTATTTTTGCAAATCACATATAGTGCAGTATTGTTTTTTCATTTGTGCATGCTGATACATTTTCATTATTCTTAACGCACACCCCTTTACGTAGTGAGGGGTTTGAAATAAGAATATTGAGTGAGAAGGAAGATAAACACCCAAGATTAAGGTCTGGCACACTTTTTGGACTTCTTTATTATTTATTTTTTGTTGGATTCTAGGTACAGATAGAAGATGAAGTGTAGAAGAGGATTTGAATTATGAGCAAAACTTGTTTTTATAATTCAGTACATCAATTAATTCCTCTAGTTCCTACAACCAAATAATGAAATGACAAAGGGATGCATGGCAATTCCATAGAAATGGTTCATTAATCAGTTGATGAATGTCCTATTTGATCCCTATTAGTTCCTCTAACTCCTTCCATCCTTTCTAGAGACCATGGTCCTTACATTCACAGGGTGATTTGTAACAATTAACATGTTTTAGAGAGATAGTTAACATCAAGGATCTACTTCAAACATGGGGGGTATATGAATATTTCTATTTGCAATAAAAAATGTAATCTGAGTAGATGAGATAATCACTTCAACTAGTGCTATATGAACTAATAATTGAAAGGAAAATAGTTTTAATCTACATGCATTGTAGTTAATATAAATGCAAATGATACATGCGAAAGTAGCATGCTGAAATAAAACATTGGAATATATAAAATAAGAATGATAAGTATGTACCACTTAATCTCCACCCTAAGCTTAGAAACTCACTCATCTCTAACAAAATTCTAAAACCAAGACGGAGGGGAAGAAATCCTCAATACTCATCCAGGTGAACCTAGCAACTCAAAGAAGGTCCATCAAAAAGTAATATGAATGATGGATGGAACCACGAACATGAGAGCTCCATGATGCAATATATAATTTGATGGCCATGTTAGCTTGAATGGGGTTTCAGATTTCTTGAAATGATGTTTCTCCTTACACATCAATCCATATAAAAGATCCACAAATACTCCCCATTACTAGAGGTATTATATTAGCTACATGTGGATCTGCAGTAAGTGGCACATAGTAGGAGTGGTGTCGATCTGGTGGCCTCTGTGTATTCTCATTTGTGATGACTAGAGGTTGGCTAACTTATTTTTTGGATAAGGTAGTATGCAACAAATTTGTAAATCATGTTGTGAACTATTCTAAATTGGGTGGAGAATCTGGTCCATGCTTGTCATCATCACCTAAATTTGCATGTAGGAGACATGGTGCTGGTATACAAAGGAACTACTAATAGTAAATTATTCTTGGGAAACGCTCTTATATAGTTGTGTATCCTCATGGTTTACCATCCATTAAGCTTGAAAGTAAATAGTAGGAGTTTGTCTCTTCATAATCTCAACCTGTACCTCTGGTTCATCTATGTGGAACACACTCAACTCATTCATGGTTTTTGTAGGACCTAGGACTGAAGAGGATGTATATAAATGATAATGTGATGGCATGCATAGCTATTATCGAGGATGTACCTCTCCATGTGAAACAACTAAATATGTAATGGAAGTAGTAAACATCTTCATCTAATTTTGGAAAAGATAAGGGTGGAGGAACATCAAGAGCCACTTCCATGTTATGGTGACTCTCCTACTAAAGCTTTTTATATTTATGTATCAAGGCCCCTAACATGTTGAAAGGCATATGACAAGTGTACATGTCCAACTCTAGCTCCTGCTCCTTAGCCTCTATCACTGTATCTATAACACATATCATCATCTCTAGAATGATATTAATATCATCCTCTCTAATGATCTTTACTGGTGTATGTTTGATCTCCTATGAGAAATTCTTTGGTTGAATCATAAACACTTTGTCTAGATGGGAGAGATTTTATATAATATAGGGCATGAGGTTAGACAGTCTCTTGTGTTTGGATTATTATTTCAGCCAACATCCTTCATTTTCAATGCACATCACCTCCAAAGCATCCAACCACTCATCCAAATCAATTAGAGACTGAATCACAAAACAAGACTCCTCATGGTATTATTCCTCAAGGAATTTTTGAATATATCCCTTTGAAGCTATTATTTCCTCCTAAACTCCTATTTTGGCCTCCTTGAGTATCTTTCTTATTGTGCATTTAGAGTCAAATTCACCCAGTGTTGACTCTCTAAACCTCAGCCTTGTATCTCCTCTAGTTCAACTGATCTATGATGGTCTAATACAAGGTCCTAAAACATAGAAAGTTTACTATCATGGTCTAGAAAAATATGTACAAAGGAATGAAGATATGTATCTCTTTAAATAATTTTAAAAAAAGAGAACTGATCAAAATCTAAAATAGAATTAAAATTAAAAAGATATAAGAAATATAAAAGAAATTACATAACCAAGCTAAAATTACAAAAACAAACTATGAACTAAAAAAGGAACTAA
This sequence comes from Alisma plantago-aquatica, assembly GCA_963693085.1. NCBI lineage: Eukaryota > Viridiplantae > Streptophyta > Magnoliopsida > Alismatales > Alismataceae > Alisma > Alisma plantago-aquatica. The sequence continues at coordinate 1,342,472,485 of OY856412.1, read as the reverse complement.
CAGAAACCAAAATTTACATAACAAGATAAACATTCCTAACTTTGAGATATCAGACTAAAAATTCAAAATGTGTCATTCCTCAACAACAATACCAAATTTTGATAAGGATAGTTTATCACAATACAAATTCACTAAGATATAAAATCTTAGTTTTTATCTAATCTAACATGCAATAATCACCACTTGCAATCAAGCAAAATTTTCAAATATAGTTAACGATCGAACCCAAAGTACAATATTTAGAAAACATGGATTTGTAGTCTAATTAAGAGAAACAAATAGAAAGGGAAAGATTTGTTGTTGGTTGATTAGATACATTTAGAAAGAAAGACATTAAATTAAATGAAGTGAGAATAATAATTAATAATGACAAAATTAGCAGTACCCCAAATTTCACAACCACTACTTATGTATCCACTCTCTCATATTGCACTTCTCACTTGTATGATTATTATATTTGGGATGAGAAAAATATATACTTTTTTGAATAATGATATATCACAAGGAAATATTTCCCGTTAGGGTTGAGATCTCTTTACATATGTATTTTGATTATGTTGACATAGAAAACACCCTTCTAGTGTCTTATCCAAGATGTGATGACAACAAAATAATATTTTAATGTCTTGAAACCTAGGATTATAATAAACATGCAAATTGGTACATAATCTGCAGAGAATGTGTGAAGCAAATAATAAAAAATCAATATATCAAACAAGTAGTCATTGATAATGTGAACTTACAAACACAATTGTGGGGCTAACACATGTGTTTCACAAAGGAGTCTACTCACTAGTCATTTTCATTAAATAATAGATAATATAGTAAAAGAAGAGGATAATGGATAGCGTATCTGTGTAGAAGAGAAGATTTGTGTTTTATAATCACCCTCCAAATAGCATGTGCGGTCTCCAATCACATCCTTCATTGGAGCATGCCTCCACATAAAGCAGTCAATGTTTGTCTCTAGATCTACTAAAATATGTGTAGGTTTTGGATGTGTATTATATGGAACATGATTACCACTATAGACGCCTCATTCGTATTTTAGCATGTCTCAGTGTTTCAAGTCCATTTGACATCATCTGATGACTGTGAGCAATTTGGTGTAGATTTGTGGTGCTGAATATTTAGGTAAATTAAGGAGCCATAATTAGGTTGAAATTAAAAAAGAAATATACTCTTTTGTAGATAATTTAATTACACTTCCATCTCATCTTGAATCTCATCTAGAGACATTTTACTAATTAGATAAACTTTAGTGATCCTCTCTCCAACTATCAGTGATGGGGAGTGAGTTTTGAACATTTTGGCTTATTTATTAGGAATTTGATAGAGGTTTTATGAATTCTCCTCTTATCTTTGTTCAACCTAAAAAAATTACATAATTTCATTTCAATACCAAATAAATTGTATAGCTACTAAAAACTAAAATAAGTGAAATCTCATTACAATGAGCTATAACAGTGTAAAACCATATATAAAATTATATTAAATATATGATGATTAGATGTTCATCAAATAATTTAAATCATATAATATATTATCATTAAAAGATAATGTTACATGATTGGTCTCTATATCTAGATCCATGAACATTATAGAGATGGGACAAGACAGTAAGTTCCAGAGAAAACAATTTGATCAACAAAAATAAGACATTATTATTAGTATTTGTTGCAATACCAAAGTAATCAAGACATTATTATTACATGATTGTTCTCTATAATTTAGGATAAATTAATTAACCAAAACTACTAAAAATAACATCAAGACTCAATAACTAAGTTGTACTAGAAGTAGACACACTATTTTCCTCATCAAATTTTTTACATCTAGGTGGCCTTTTGAATTAGAAGAATCTTATAGATAGGGATAAGACTAGAAGTTCAAATAGGTAAGAATTCTTTTAACTACATTTATGACATGACAATGCATGTCGTGCCTGATATTCTAAATGACATGCACCCACACAATTTTCAATGATTAGACTTAAAATGATTTGGTACATCTTTGTCTTCAAAGGTCCACATTGTGCTTGAGGTCATGGAGAGTAATCACTTATGAGATTGCATTACTTGGTGTTGACTGCATATGTCATGTATCTTAATGACTGCCAAAGATGCTGCTAGTATGGTGGTCCACACCCCACTCAGATGTGGCACAACATGTGTATTGAGGTTCAGACAATTAACAACTTTTGGTATCATCCACTTCTTGTACACATAGTCACACATCATGTCAGAAATACAAAATACTAGAGTGGAAATCTTGATGGGTGCACCAAGTGCACAACTAGGTGCACATCATGCTACTCCAAATAAAGGCCATCTTGATATCTTTGGGTTCATTTTCTAGGGAAGTAGGTTGCACGTGTTCCAAATAAACAAAGCTTTATAATATTACAATATAATTCCTTCAATTAGTTGAAATGATAGCAAAAAGACTAATTAACCTAGTTATGCAAATGTCATCATAAATATATCCAAAGCATGAATTCTAGATCACTACTTGTATTCAATTAGGGCAAAGAAATTAGTATGAACTAGTTGCCCTAATGTGAAAATTGGATAATATCCTCCTTGACTTTTTAATTATGTGTCATTATCGATGTAAAAATCATTTAGAGTTGTCTTGTTTGTAAGAAATTCATCTCTGTAGATAAAATTCCATTTGGGAAAGAGATGTGTGTTAGACTAAGGGCATATTATCCACTTATTTTGGTTAGGGAATATTTATCAACTTGTTATTCCAGTTATAATGTATGTGCACCAAGATTGGATGAGATATAACATCATTCATATGGACAATCATTGCAAGTCTGTAAATATTATTATTTAAGAAATAATGTTAATCCAATTTTTTGTCTTTTTTTCATGTTATAGGAAAAGTGTTGTTGAGATTAAAATAAAAATTACCCTTAGATAGGATTCTAGGAAGTCATTTTATATGATGTATTCATTAGATAAATTTTTTGATCTGACAACAAGTTATTTGTGAGTGGCCCATTACAGTTATATTAATCCAAACTCATCATTATATTAAGATAATGTTGGTATAACTCATAGTTTATCTAGGAGATAATTAAATAATATTTAAGACATAAGGGTCAAACTTGGATATGATCCTAGTTCATCTAAGAACCATCTTTTTTAAACCTCTAGTTTCTCTTATTGGTAGTCGAATCGATTATGTAATTATAGTCATGGTGAAAATGACAATACATTTTAGTGGATAGTATTCAATGTCATAGTTGGATCGACTTGCATCTTAGTCAAAGTACAATCTTGACCAAGAACGTTAATTGAGTGCACAGTATATCATTATATACCATTTTCTAAGTCAAGACAAAAAAATTGTGGTGGTTACACACACTCCTAGGCTAACCTCAACCTATCACTTTCAACAAAAACCATCAAAATCAATTATATGAACACTTGATTTGTAGAAATACTTTGATGTGGACATCTTTTGTATATATTGTTTTCTTTATCTATATTCATTTAGGGTGTGTCATTTTAAGATCTAGTAGCTTTGAAAACTTGCGATTAGCCTTGCTTCCATTTAATTTACTTGGCATGCTTTTTCAATAGTGAACCTTTGTTTATGTCCTTAGTTCAAGTTCATGTTTCTCTAAACCATTGATCACATACATATGATTTTGGTATCCTAGTTCTCTCTCTCACACACTTTTTATAATTGTTTCTAGTATGAGTACTTATAGTTAGAATATTTTTGTAAAATCTTACTTTATCTTTGTAAAACTTGATTCATCATATTTTACTCTTTTTGGATATAGAATTCAACTCAATTTTTACCTTCTTTACTCTGTATATTGTGCTTTTCCTCTTATCATTAGCTCTTGGTTTCACTTGATGATCCTCATGGATATATTCCTTTTATCATGGGGCATCCCATATCTAGGAGGAGTTAATCATAGTTACTCTACTATAACAAAATTCCATTTTTATTCTAGAAAAGGTGGAGAATGAAATCTAGAATCAAATAATTCATTTTTTTACTCCAGCAAAATTTACATTGGTTGTGATTTTATTTTTCTAATCAAGATTTTTTTTCCTCACTTGGTGTTGTACCTCTTCTTAAAAATCCCATCAATGAGGATATACCTACGATCACATGGAACAATAGAGAGACAAACAAAAAAGAAATTCACAATAAAGCTTTCAGAGTTGCCATCTAGTTTTATTTGTAAAACAAGAAGGAATAAAAGTGGGTGTTTAAATCAGTGAGGAAACACAAAAGACCCAATTTTTACTCCACCAAAGGGCTAATAAGAAAAGTATGTGTAATTTCAGAGAATGGGCTCTGCAATTCTGTTACATGTGGGGAAGGTATTAGAACCCCCATTTTTTCCTAGTAACCGATATTTCATCCATATTGGACATCTTAGATTAAAATGATAGTGATCAAGGATTACGTTTAATAAAATGAGATAAACATGAAAAGTGTAATTTATTTGACAAACCTTCGGAGCTTGGGATGGTAGCAGATTTATGATCATTATCTTGAATATCCTAGTTTGTTACTCAGGATATTCATCCATAGAGATGCCTAGCAAAAAAGAGGAGAGGTGATATGAGAGGATTTTAATGAGTCAGATGAATATATGGTGAGCAATTAAATCATACAAAGTATTTGCACTAGATCACATGAATGAAGATTGGTTGATCAAGAAATTCATAGGTAGATAGGAATATATGGTAGATATTGGCATTTCAGAGTAGTTGTAATCATATATGAATGGATTATAAAACCGTATGAATAGATCAAAAGACCATTGTTAATAGATTAGAAAATCATTGTGATACATGAAGAATCATCTAACCACTCAAATGACGAAAAAGAAAAGGGGATAATAGTATGTTATTTGACTTTAGGAGAATAAAAAAAAGGAATTGGAGTAAATATATATTGGGGAGGGGTTATTTGTACCTAATGGCCATGGTTTGGTGTTCTGGCATAATGTTCTATATTGGGTCTCCTCATGCCTCCACAAAGAATTTTTTGGAAAGGTGAAGGTCAAGACCTTGGGATAAAGTATAGATGATTGGAGGATTTTGTCATGTGGAATGCCTAGTGAAGGCCATATTATCATCCAACAGCAACATGATATCCATTAGCAATGGATCCAACTAACAACCCCACCTTGTTGTGGTCAACACAACTACAAGAATGACTACCTAGCCAATCGGTCGATTAGTGGCTTGACAAGAAAGGATCATGATAGTAGTCAATGACAGTGTTGTGGGTCACTAATACAAAAGATATGTATGACTAGTTAGTTTGACTATCAAAAAGGTAGATCAATTAAGGTTCCAATCCTTGTAAAAAATATTACAAAGTTTTTATTTGTAATTTGACATTTTATAAAGTAAAAATATCATTGGAAACTTCTAGTTTCATAGAATTATGGATCTAGTAAACCAAACCCTAACCAACAAGTAATTAATAACAAAAATCATGTATATGAGATATTAATCAATGTTATCATCATTCAGAATGATAAATAAAAATAATTTGCTTAAGGAAATAAATTGTATTTGAGGTAAAATGAAAATAAGGTCTCTCAAGGTGAATGTTTAGATTTCCATCAGTTTCACTTCAAGGATATTTGTGTTTTGACAATGCTTATTTATTTTTCACCAATTATGGTAGGGGAATTCAACAGATAAATTAATATCAGAGAATAGTAATATAGGCTTCACATAGTGTTGGATACATAAATTGACTTAAAAACTAGGATTTTTAAATTACTAGTTGGTTGTGTGGTTTATCAATGATTAGAAATAGTAATTTAGTGTTTGTTGGGAGAAAGTCATAACACTAAGTACCTGACTAGAAATTGTCTTCTTGATATAGAGGAATGTGTTCTAACCTAATTATGTTGTACACATGTGAGCGTCAATGATGGGGGATTTATGGAAATGAATTTTGAGTATCGAGAGGTATAAAAATATACTCATGATGCATGCAATATTAATAATATGAATTAGGTTTGTTTTTATGAAAATAATGGTTTGATGTACAAATTTAATGATGTTGTGTTCCTCAAAGATGTTGTTGGAAATTCTTTCAAGCAATCCAATTTTCAATAATAGTTTCATCAAATATGCCATGATCAAAGTGATAGAAATAAATGAGTTAGGGAAATGGGTTCACCTTATCTTTTTTCATTAATGCTAGTAGAACAATCAAATGACATATCATTGATAACTATGAACAAATTTTTAACCATAGTACAACTATAGATCAACATGATGAATGGACTATGTAATAACATATCCTTGCATACATGATAATATGAGTTTTTAATTAATATTATCAAAATTTGTCTCAACATCTAATTTGAGTATACATATGTGTGTACTTTATTTAGGGAACTTTTTAATGTATCATTAACAACAATATAGGCATATTGGATGCACACTACAAAAAAGGTCTTTATCTACAAAAACAAATGTAGAGAAAACCTCATATTTTTAGCTAAAGGCTCAAGCTACGTTTTTATTTACATATAGAAATTGGATTATATGCTTGTGTAGGGAATTCAATTAGCTACATTTTTCAAATTTATGGATAAATTCAATTAACTATACAAGGCACCAAACTAGTGGATTCCTCCCTCCAAGTGGAATGTGAACTAAACAATGTTGTCATCCTCTCCTCTATGGTGATCTTAGATTTTGAATGTGACGCATAAAGATAAACTTTATATTGATTGAAAGGAATATTGTATTGCATTGCAGAAGTTACTTTGTCAAAAACCTTCTTCATAGTTGTCTTGTGAGTCTCCATGCTCATGATTTCCTTCATCCATGTGGATTTCAATATATATTTGACAAACTCCACAAAGCCTTGTTGATGATATTAATTTCCTTATATTTCTTTCCATCACCATTAGTCATATCATCTATTGTAGTCTCCATACTCTTTTCTTACTGTTCAAGACTTTTTTCCCCTAATGAATTTTCTTTTTTGCTCACTATATACTTGGAAGATATTTTCAAATCTAGCACATAATTGTTAAATCTTCAGTCTAGATTATTTTGTTAGAGTCACCAATTTTATTGTGTCCTTCTATTATTAACTGAGGAGAAGTAGCTATCTACACGGGCACCAGAGAACTTGGATATTATTTTTCATCACTACAGCCTCACGTTAAATCCCATAGAGGCTTCATCCTTTCACATGCAACATTTCATGTATGTTGTCCCTTAATGAATTTGTGTATGACTGAATTACTGATGTAACAGTTGAAATCAGAGGCAGTCAGATGGCTTGATTGATTACAATATGTACCATCCATGACGAGCCAATTGGGTTCAAGGAAACATAAAAATCTGGAAATTTTACCCATTTCCAAATATCTAGTCCGAAGACACTAACAAAGTTTATAATCAAGCAATATGCTCAGTTTTATATACCCTTTTTTCCATTCAAATTTTTTGCTAAAGATTCGACATTTTCTAGAGTATCAAATGACATTGAAATTGTTTTCTTGATTCAGCCAAGACTAACCAATTAATTGAGAAAGTGGTTGCCATGTATCTTTTCACTTTATATCTTAAATGACTAAAATAAGGTGCGAAGTAACCCAATGATTTTATAATCCCAATGCTAATATAAAAACCTTATTTTTTTGCATCTAGATTAACATTAGGATGTGTTTTATAAATTTGACTCTTCCCTTTTGCAGGTAATGAAGTGATGTTTTCAAGTTTTTTTTAACTGTAAACATTCAATTTTAGAAACATTGAGGCAATTGAGAAGACACACCTGAAGGGTATTGGACATTCACATTAGCCTACAAATAAGCATATTAATTCTTCCCATGTCTATGTATTGAAATATAATTTTCATTCTCAATTGGACCTTGAACATTCACATGAGGTAACATAGTGAGAATCTATGCAACAACATCTTTTGAGGATGTGAATAAATATTTTGCATATTATTTCTACTATAAATTGTAGGGAAAAAACTTGATATTGTTATTGTTTAACTTGAAAGGGCTTGAGAACTTGTAGGTTGTTCAAGAACTATGAAGTTGAGAAATAAGCTTGAAAGTTGATTGCTTACACCACTAAAAGTTGGCGGTAGAGTTGGTTGTGTCTGACTAACTGGAGGAAGGATTAGTTTATTAGGTTGTTGAGCACATCCTATCTGGAAGATGGTTTGTCCATATAATAGTGACCTACCTAATTATATGCATGTCCACACTATTTTTCCATCTATTGTGATTCAGTATACTGGTATCCAATTGAAACTTGTTTTTATTTTTGTCTTCACAGTGTGATTGAATTGAAATATCTTTAGTATGGATTCCTAGAGCAATTGTTGGAACAAATTGAAGATTTGGATTTAAGGTGGTGTTGGAGTTTATGTGAATGGGGAAAATATATGTAGGTCTCATTACTAAGGTTTAGTATTAAAGCTGCTCAACTTTCCAAGAATCTAATGATTGGGAGTATGTTGCATGCTTAATTTGCATATCCATGTGACCTGGACCAAAACTTTGAGAATTATCATTGTCACCTATCTAATTTATAGTTGAAGCCTTATGGCATGGAGCCTATAAATAGGACCTTATGGGCATGATATTTTCTTGTACGGAGAAGTGCCAACGTATAGTGTTGTACTGAAGAGAGTTCTCTCTCTTCTTTGGGTGTAACCTTTTCAGGTTCTCTTTCTTTAAGAGTATCTCTCCTTTGTAATCTTCTTGAAATAATGAAATTCTCTCTCCTCCCGTAGAGTAGGTCATCTGACCGAACTACGTAAATCCTATGTTTTGGTTGCGTGATCATTCTTCTATTCTCATCTTGTTCTTTCATTGAACTCATCATATTCTCTCATTCAATAACTTAATAAAGTGGTGTTAGAGCTGCATGTTCAAGATCCGAACGATGACGAGTCTGCACAAGATCGAGAAGTTTGATCGCAAAATAAATTTTGTGCTATGGCAGACCACAATGCATGGTGTGCTTGTTCAACAGGGAGTCATTGCGGCTCTGGATGGAATTGAGAAGTTGCCAGCCACTATCAAGCCAGAAGACAAGAAGGAGATGGACCAGAAGGATCTTACCGCCATTCAATTATCCTTAGAATACAAGGTTTTGGCCGAAGTTGCCAAAGAAACTATTGCTATTGGTATATGGAAGAAACTTGAAGATCTCTACATGACAAAGTCTCTCCAAACGAAACTATATCACAAGCAGCATCTCTACTTATTGTGCATGGTGGAAGGCAGTTCTGTCTGTGATCACATTGATGAGTTTACATCTATTATTATGGATCTGGAAAATATAGATATTCAACTCGAAGATGAAGATAAAGCCCTTATTTTGTTGTGCTCTTTACCCCCATCATACAAGCAATTTTGGGAAACTATTATGTATGGAAAGTCTTCAATCAAGGTGGCGGATGTCATATCTTCATTATTGTCAAAGACCATGGTTGATAAAGACCTAATTGCTTCTTCTAGCGGGAGTCAGTAATAGGCTCTTATAGTGAGGGGTCGTACAAAGGAAAAGGGAAACAACAAGAAGGAAACACACATATCTAAGTCTAAATCCAAGAAGGTCTGTAAATATTGTAAGAAGACTGGACACATCGTTGATGAATGTTACAAGTTACAGAACAAGAAAAAGAGGGAGAGTGAAAAACAAGAACAACCCACAGATGCTAATGTAGCATGGGAAGATCCATATTATGTTCTTATGTCTTCATCATCTTCTTCCTCATCCATAAATTTTCAAACTTCTTGGATTCTGGATTCTGGATTCTGGTTGTTCACATCACATGTGTCCACATAGAGATTGGTTCTCTTCTTATGAGAATTTTGATGGAGGAATTGTAAACATGGAAAACGATAGTACTTCCAAGACTATTGGTATTGGGTCAATACATATCAAGATGTTTGATGGAGTCATCTGAACTATCTCAAACGTCCGTCATGTTCAAGGTCTCTAGAAAAATCTCATATCTCTTGGCTTGCTTGAAGCTAACGGTTTTCCACACCATGCTGAGAATGGAATATTATCCATTATCAAAGGAAATGAAATTCTGATAAAGGGAGTACATATTCCTGGAAACCTTTATAAACTAATTGGTGAAACTATGATTGATGAAACTATTGTTGCTTCTTCACCAACCACTTCAAATATGGATGCCACCAAATTGTGGCATATTATACTGGGACACATGAGCCAGAAAGGCATGGAATTATTATGCATGAGAGGACTTCTAGGTGATATCAGTACTGAGAAGTTAGATTTCTGTGAGCAGTATGTTGTGGGAAAATAGAAAAAGGTCAGTTTTTCTACTACAAATCATACTACAAAAGGTACTATTAATTATGTTCATTCAGACATCTGGGGTCCTTCTCAAGTCCCATCCAAGGGAGGTGCTAGATACATGCTTACTTTCATAGACAATTTCTCAAGGAAAATTTGGGTGTATTTTCTGAAGCATAAATATAAGGCTTTTGATTAGTTTAAGAAGTGGAAGACGCTTATTGAAAAGCAAACAGGAAGGAGCATCAAGACACTGAGAACAAATAACAGCATGGAGTTTTGTTCTTCTGAATTCAATGAGTTCTGCCAATCTGAAGGTATTGCAAGACATCGCACAGTTAGACATACACCTCAGCAAAATAGTGTTGCAAAACGCATGAATAAAACTCTTCTAGAGCATGCACGTTGCAAGCTGATCAGTGCAGGTCTCAGCAATGATTTTTGGGCTAAAGCCATCTCTAATGTAGCCTACCTTGTCAACCATTCACCATCTACTCCACTTGGTTTCAAAACTCCAGAAGAGGTCTGGTCTGGTCATCCTGCAAAATATTCTAATATGTGTATATTTGGTTGTCCTGCATATGTCTATTCAAATGAAGGAAAGCTCGAGCCTAGAGCAAAGAAATGCATTTTTCTGGGTTATGTTGATGGTGTGAAGGGATATAGATTCTGGTGTACTGAGCCTAAGTCATCAAAGTTGTTGATTGAAAGATATGTTACCTTTGATGAGTCTGCCATGTTTTTTGAAAAACATAATGGTGTTATTTCTTCTACTACAGTTTCTCAAAGTTCCAAGAAATATGTGGAGCTTGAAGTCACTGCACATAGCCCATCACCTCCTGTTATTGTATAAGAAAATCCAAATGAAAATGAAGATGACACTACTGAAGAACAACCATATAGCATTGCTTCTGGGAGACAAAGAAGATAGATCAGACCACCTACAAGGCATTCAGATTATGTTGTTGCATATGCCCTTGCTACAGCTGAAGAAACGAATGATTCTGGAGAACCGACTACCTACAAAGAATCCATGGTTGATCCCAAGTCGGCCATATGGATTGCTTCTATGAATGAAGAGATGGAGTCTCTTAAAAAGAACAAGACTTGGGTGCTTGTTGATCCTCCTGCTAGAAAGAAGATTTTTGGATGCAAATGGGTATTCAAAAGGAAGGAAGTTGGTCCTGGAGATTATACTGAAAGATACAAAGCATAGCTAGTTGCAAAAGGCTACAGTCAGGTGAAGGGTATAGATTATAATGATGTGTTCTCTCTAGTTGTCAAACACACATCTATTAAATTTTTGTTGGCATTAGTTGCTAGATATGACTTGGAGCTGGAGCAACTTGATGTGAAGACCGCATTCCTCCATGGTGACCTAGAGGAACAAATTTACATGCAGAAACCTGAAGGTTATGTTTCTGTTGCAAAGAAGGATCATGTGTGCTTACTGAAAATGTCTCTTTATGGCTTGAAGCAATCCCCACGTCAGTGGTATCGTAGATTTGATTCTATCATGGTCAATCATGGATATTCCAAGAGCAGATATGATGTTTGTGTCTACTTGAAGAAACTTCCTGATGAGTCTCTTATTTGCCTATTGCTCTACGTTGATGACATGTTGATTGCAACAAGAGATACTTTTAAAATCCGCAGTCTGAAGCAGTTACTTAGTGGAAAATTTGAAATGAAAGACTTGGGAGAAGCAAAGCAAATTCTGGGGATGGAAATTATTAGAAACCACAAAGCTGGAAGATTACTTCTCAGTCAAGAGAAGTATGTAAAGAAAGTTCTACAACGGTTTTCTATGGATGATGCATCTCCTGTGTCTATTCCTTTAGATGACCACTTCAAGAATCTCTCATATGCTGAGTTGCCGCAATCTGAAGAGGATGAAAGCTACGTGTCATGTGTTTCCTATTCCAGTGCAGTTGGTAGTATTATGTATGCTATGATGTGTACATGTCCAGACATAGCACAAGCAATTATCATGGTGAGAAGATACATGTCCAATCCAGGAAAACTACATTGTCAAGCAGTCAAGCACATTCATAGGTACCTTAAGGGTACATCTTCTACATGCCTTGGATTCGGCAAGAGCACAGAGACGCTTGTTGGTTATGTTGATTCTGACTTTGCAAATGACCGTGATAAAAGGCATTCTCTTACAGGCTATCTATTTACTCTTGGTGGTTGTGTTGTAAGTTGGAAAGATACATTAGAACCCATTATTGCATTGTCTACTACTGAAGCTGAGTACATGGCATTGACAGAGGCCATAAAAGAAGCTACTTGGCTTAGAGGACTGTGTGCTGAATTTTGTATTCTTGAGAAGACAATAGTCATCTACTATGAAAGTCAAAGTGCAATTCATCTTATAAAAGATAAGATGTTTCATGAAAGGACAAAGAACATCGACGTCAAGTGTCACTTCATTAGAGAGGTGATAGTAGAAGGAAAGATTGTGGTGAAGAAGATTACAAGTAAAGAAAATCTTGTTGATATGATGACAAGGTCATTGCCAATTTCCAAGTTCAAGACCTGCTTGGACTTGGTTAGCATTCATAACTGATAGTGATACCCTTAGGGGATGGAGGAGAAGAAGATTTCTATTTTTCTTATAAGATGTTGACTTTGAGTCAAGGTGGAGAATTGTTATGCCTTGAAGACTCCTAGTCCTAATCATAATCCTACATGGTGTGGTAGTCCTATTTTGGGTCTTGCCTTGGTTTGAGTCCAACCCATGTTCCTACTTGGATTTAGATTAGTATTCCTATTTGGAGTTGTAGATGGCTCTATCTTCATGTAACGTAACTCAGACTCCTATTGTGTACTAGACTCCTGTTAGGATTGTTTATTCCTAGTTGAAGCCTTATGGCATGGAGCCTATAAATAGGACCTTAGGGGTATGAGATTTTCTTGTACTGAGAAGTGCCAAAGTATAGTGTTGTATTGAAGAGAGATCTCTCTCTTATTTGGGTGTAACCTTTTCAGGTTCTCTTTCTTTGAGAGTATCTGTCCTTTGTAATCTTCTTGAAATAGTGAAATTCTCTCTCCTCCCGTAGAGTAGGTCATCCGACCGAACTACGTAAATCCTATGTTTTTGTTGTGTGATAGTTCTTCTATTCTCATCTTCTTCTTTCATAACTCATCATATTCTCTCGTTCAATAACTTAACATTTAGTGGTCCTCTGGTTTCCCTCAATGCCAGGACTCCTAGTTACCCGCTAGAGTTAGGGCTCCGCTCTAGGCCAGTTATTGCTGCTCGAAGCCATCATCTTCACAGAGGCAGGATCCCTCCATTGTTCAACGTCAGGGTCGCATGCAGTCCTTCAGATCTGAAGATGTTGTCATCATGGAGACCAAGCTTCCGGGGTCTACACACATATACTGAACAAGGAGGATACTTCTCCGGCTCTTGCCTCTTCTAGAGTTCCCACAGACAATATAGGTTGGGTGCCTCATATGCGAAGGGGTGCATGGACTCCTAGTCTCTCTATATATAGATACTTAGTAGAGAACCCTATTGGCTTCTATGTGAATGGAAAGGAAGGATGCATACGAGGCAAGACACACCATGGTCTAGGAAAAGAAAGAGATTAACTTCTTTCCTCAAATATTCCTCATATATATCCTTATTCAAAGACTATTTTCTTTTTCCAATGTTGTTTGTTATTTGGAAGTCCACTCCCATCTTCCCATATAATCAAGGTTTATTGCAATTATGAAATATAAGCAATGAGTCTCAACTTGAAGCTCTTTCCTTAATTGGGGGACGCGGAAAGAGAGGTCGTTACAATCGTGCATGAAGAGGTGAAAAACATGCATACGGTGAGGAGTGGATAAGAGAACAGTAGCTATGAAGGTTGTAGATGTCTTGAGATCCTTGTAGTAGAGTCCTATGTGTCGTCCATATACACTTAGGTCCTTGGGAGGTGTTCTCATGTGTTTTGTTTGTTTTGATGTTTGTGCATGTGTGCCTTGTTGTTGTGTGGCAAGTTTGTATCTATTTAAATGATAGGCACCATGAATATGTACGCTCTCTTATGAGGAAATGTGATACAAGTGATAATGTTATGGATTCATATGTAAAAGTTTTCTTGAGCTGGAAGAAATGAACAATTGGCTTTAATTTTCTCTGATTTTTAGTAATCCAGGTGATTAGTGTTTTTCTTCCGCATATGTTTTGGGTAATCTTGTTTGTTTGTGACATAGGGTGTCACATTATGAGTCAAAACCAATGAGGAATGGATGTATGGCATAAAATAGGTATGCATGTTAGTATAATACAATACTATATTGCATAAAAATAGAAAACATTATTTTAATATGTAAAAATATGTCGCCTGAGAACATATAAAGTCTACTAACTTCTATATCTATAGTCAATTAAATTTTTATAATTTTAAGAGTAGGTATTATTTTTAATAAATAAAAAATGTATAGTGTTAGTGGTCTTAATTGACATTGAATGCCATGAAATAGAAATACAAAGTAAGTTAATTTTTTATTAAAAAATGAAACTATTCTCAAATGTGATTATGTTTTCATACTCAAGACAAACATGTTTAGAATTATCAATATGCGAGATTCTATTTTACATAAACCCTTTGATAATAAATTCCGTATAGTTTTTCATTCTTGTGTCAAAGTTTTTTCTCAATATGTACTTCAACATGATTCTAATCTTCTTGAGTTAGTATTTTGTCATATATATCAATGTCAAATATATTATAAGGAAATTTGTACTGTTAAAGACCATGACAAACATAAATATATAATCTTTACTGTATGTATGATGAGTCAAAAATTTTCTTAAAATTTAAAATTTGGCTAATGTGTTATGTGAATGTTTTCTAGACTTTGTGGAAATTTCACATGCAAAGCATGTGCATTTACTAATTTACATATACATATATATATATATATATACATATATATACATACATACATACATATATATACATATATATATATACATACATATATATATATATATATATATATATATATATATATATATATATATATATATGCCGACAAGGGAATAGCCCAGTTGGTGAATTATGCTGGTCCCCAATGAAGGGACCCGGGTTCGAAACCACACGGAGAAGCATCTCTTGATTTATCACCCTCCCGAGCATCCGCCCTCCGCCACGGGTTATGGGAGAGGGAGAGAGAAATATTTCTCTCTTAATCCCATATATATATATATATATATATATATATATATATATATATATATATATATATATATATATATATATATATATATATATATATATATATATATATATATATATATATATACGTATATATATGCATACTTACGTATGTATATAGAGCATTCATTCACTACTCATGCAGGTAACCAAGGTTAGTTACCCATGCATCTGTTTTGTAATAGGAAGGCACATATTTGTAATGAGACAGACAACATTTTAATGGGATGACCAAAATTGTAATACAAAGACTCAGTTTGTAATACTATGCAAACTATTGTCATAAATATCATTTTTACTATATTCAGAAGGAGAAAAAAAATCCAAGTTGTATTTACAAAAAAATTCTTTGAATTACAATTTCGGTTGTCTGATTAGAATAAAGTGCCTTCCTATTACAAAATAGATCCAAGGGTAACAAAAGTTAATAATTTGTGTGGGTAGTGAATATATACCCATATAATATATATATGGGATTAAGAGAGAAATATTTCTTCCCCCCTCTCCATAACCCGTGGTGGAGGCCGGACACCTAGGAGGGTGATAAATTATATTTTTTTTGAGAGAATAAATTATATATATATATATAGAGAGAGAGAGAGCCAATATAGAATACACTTCAGAGTACAGATTACGTTGTACACCCCAATGGTGTTTTCCTATATAGACCATGTTTTTCTAAAATCTAATCCATTGATCATAGTAGTTAAAATGATAATAGGCCACATACAAAATTTGATCTCATTTGGATGAGTGTAAGTCACTCATCCAAGGGCAACCAAATTGACACACAAAACTAATTTGAAATGCCTGAGTTTTGCATCCTTTAGATGTTCTACCTATAAGTGCCAAATGAGTTAACATTTATTATATATTATGTTCATAAGATATTTAAGAAGATCAATGGTTTAGATTTTTCAAAACGTTATTGCATATTTAAAAATGATTGAGGTGTGAAGTGCCTATGGTACACTCGAGTGTACACTAGCCTGACTCTATACATACACACACATATATATATTTACATATATATATATATATATATATATATATATATATATATATATATATATATAGGGAAATGATCCTCTGCGGACCTTACGGACGTGTCTCCCGTTAATCTTCCGTGAGTGCTATCCCAGTTCCCGTCTTGTACTTGTCCCGCTTGTCCCTTTTTCTGTTTTATTTAATACGTTGACAATCACGCTATATTCTCCATACATCGTTCCTTCCTTGTGGCTTTCCTCGTGACGCGTCACCAGCAGTTACCCCGACTATCGCGTGAGATAAAGCGAGAAGATGAAAAATCCACTTACACCGGGATTGTTTTCCAATATAATCCTAGTCTATATGAAAAGTTCGGATGTGTCGTTGGTTTTTTGTTATAAAAGGGCTGCTTGGGTTGATCTCTTCGTCTTTGTGATATCTATCTTCTTGACGTCTGCTGGTGAACTTGTTGCCAACTTTTCAGTTAGACAAAAAGCACTTGACGCCCTTGGTTATCTTTCAAAGTATCATCTTCACATCTTTTGGCTAAACTACACACTGCCAAAATACAATCTTTTCTGGTTGGACTCTTGTAAGACAGAAGAATAACTCATGGAGGAGTCAAATAACAGGTCCGTGGATATTTTGGATTATATTTCATGCTTTCTATAGCGATGAACAACCATCTATATTATTTGTATACTAAATACTCAGCCTCTTCTTTAATTCGTTTCGTCTTCTTCCTCAAATCATAGTGATTTGTTTATTACTCTCCGTACTCTATGCAAAGTCGATCTTTTCTTTTACTTAGTGTGGCCGTTTTCTACTTACACGTGTTCTAGTTATGGAAGTATTTGATGCGGCTAACGATGCCTTACTTATTGATACTCCCTAAATATACACATCGTGTGACCCTTAATTAATTGCTGTAGGATCATAAACTTACTAACATACATTAAGTTCCCTACATTATCATACAATACGACCTGAATTGTTTCCAATGAAAAACATTACGGTGTGAAAAGTGATTTACGTGCACATACAGCCTGAAAGATTTATTTGTATGGCTTCGTATGCTCATACTAACAAGTCTTTATGATGTATTTTTTCATACTAATTTTTATTGTCAAATAATTACAGATCAAATGAATTTATTCGTGTTGAAAGTGTTGAAATGATAAACCAAATGAACAATGAGATTCCCGTGGTTGAAGAGAACATGAAACCACATGTTGGCATGGCTTTTAACTCGTTAGATGAAGGTGAACAGTTTTACCGCAAATATGCTAAAGAAAGTGGTTTTGGTGTTCGAAATAGTACTACAAAACGTCATGCTAAAGACAAAGAACTTTATTGGAAGCAATTTGTATGTTGCAAACAAGGTCATCCAGATACAAAGGATGAACAAATTGAACTTGAAGGTCAAACAAGTACTGCTTGCAAAATTAAAAGAAACAGGGGATTTATAAGAGAAGGTTGTCTTGCTAGAGTAGTTCTTCACAAAGAGGAGACTAATAAGTGGGTTGTGAGTATTTTTGATGAAAAACATAACCATAATTTATCTACTCCTCGAAAAACTCAATTTATACGATCACATAGGAAAGTAACTCCTGCAATGAAGTCTCTTCATGAAAACTTTCAAGAAGCAAACATCGGAACATCTCAATTTTATACAGTTCTTGACATAGAGAATGGTGGCTATCATAATATTGGATGCACTGAACGTGATATTAGAAACTATGAAAGGGATAAAAGGCATGCAGTCAAGGAGATGGATGCACAAATATTATTGAACCAATTCAAAGAAGAAAAAGTTATCAATCCATCTTTTTTCTATGCCTACAATGTTGACAATGAAAACAAGATAACTCATATCTTTTGGGCTGATGGTCTTTCAAGAAAAGCATATGCTAAATTTGGGGATATTATCATATTTGACACCACATATGAAACAAATCAATATGCTCTTGTATTTGCACCATTTACAGGAATAAACCACCATCGCCAATCAATTACTTTTGGTTGTGGTCTGATTAAGGATGAGAAGATTTCCTCATTTACTTGGTTGTTTGAAAAGTTCCTCGAGGCAATGTCTACAAAGGTACCAAATGTCATTATCACAGATCAAGATCCTGCAATGACAGTAGCTATTCGGGATGTTTTTCCAACCACAAAACATAATTATTGCATTTGGCATATCCTTGACAAGGTTCCTGAAAAGCTAGGTGCCATATCTAAAAAGTCTGCTTTTATGGAAAGTTTTAACGCTTGCATTAGATTGTCGACTAGTCAATGGGAATTCGAAGAGAGATGGAAAAATATTATTCTTGAAAATGGTTTAGAAGACAACTCTTGGCTAAATTTAATATACAACTTGAGGAGCAGATGGGTACCTATATATTCCAGGCATATTTTTACTACAGGTATACATGTTATAATATCATATTTTAGTATAATTGTATATTTTCAATACAATCCTTAAATTTACTTCTATTTTATAGGAGCAAAAAGTAGCCAACGAAGCGAAGGAATGAACTCATTTTACAGTAGGTATGTTGGGAATAAAGTTTCACTAGAAAAATTTTTCAGTCGCATTGAAAGAGCTATCAAACGACAAAGACATAATGAAAAAAAAGTTGATCATGATACAGAATATGCCAAGCCAAAAATGAGAACGAAATTGCAATTAGAGCAACACATGTCACATATATATACAAGAATCAACTTCAACAAGTTTCAAGATGAGTTGGCAGAAAGCATTTATTGGATCACTGAATTAGTTAAAGACAAAGGGATTACAAAATCATTCAAAGTGAGAAATTGTGAAAAACTCATATCCTATAATGTCATATACAATGTCATTGAAAAGTTTGCTTTATGTACTTGTATGCTATTTGAATCAGAAGGTTTGCCATGCCGCCACATTCTCACTGTTTTGAGGTATGAATCATTGGTGGAGTTACCCACAAAGTACATTTTGAAAAGATGGACATCGGATGTTATGAAGGAGACTATCTTTGATGAAGAAGGTGCACCTCTTGAAAAAATTGAAGTTCCACAAAATGATTTGAAATGAAGTCAGTTGGCAGCATTGTTCTCAGAAGCACTGAAAAAATCGCTTCAAAGTAATGAGAGATACGAAAAGACATTGGCATGTGTAAGCGCACTTAATGATGAACTAGATTCTATGCAGTCAGAAGAAGCTGATGA
This sequence comes from Alisma plantago-aquatica, assembly GCA_963693085.1. Lineage (NCBI taxonomy): Eukaryota > Viridiplantae > Streptophyta > Magnoliopsida > Alismatales > Alismataceae > Alisma > Alisma plantago-aquatica. The sequence continues at coordinate 1,342,452,753 of OY856412.1, read as the reverse complement.
TAGAAACCCAAAAGTTGGTCCGAGTTCAATTGAGATTCACCCACCAGATCATTGCAAGACAAAAGGTAGCGGCAAGAGGCTTAAAGGTGGAAAAGAAACAAAAATGGAAGAAGTACAAAGGCCCAAAAGGTTGTGCAAAGGATGAAACACACTTTCCTATCATGACATAAGAAATTGTCCTGTGAATCCCAAAAGGAGGTATGAGTCTTATACATTGATCAAATTTTCATTAAATTCATGTAATACTAACATATATAATTCCTTGTAGGTTGAACAAAATCTTTGATGATACAATCGAGCTGGACATGTAAGTTTCAAACATAATATTATCAAGAGATGACCGTTTAGACTAAAGTTGTCATGGAGTTACAATTATGCTAGTGGACTCGATTACAAAATTTGATAGCTAGACAACATTCGTTTTCCTTTGTAATAGTCACCATATTTAACATACATACAATTATAATCACACTACTATGATTAGTTGTGTTTGATATGAACACGATCTTTGCAAGCCTTATCCATTTTTCTGTTTCCATTTTTATTTTTTAAAAAGTTTTGGCTTTGGAAATCTTCTTCTTTATTGTTTGGTGTATCTTTTTTCACTGTAAGACAATGTGTTTATAGGTAAACAATGCAAAATGAACTACACTAACAGCCAGACCACAATATACTTATATGCGAGGTACGGCCTATTATGTATGCATTCTATCTAGTAATATACCAAAAATGCAAACTTATAATTATACTTTTATAAACAACATCACTACTTTTTGGTATCCTATATATAAGAATTGTAATTCCACTTCTATGAATTATTTTTTAAAGACAACGCTGGTCTCACTAGCTTTGGTGACTCGTATTCCATACACATTAGACCCTGGTGATTTGAACCACGGTGTTGAATCTCATTAAACAAGGACTTGGCAAGACATTCCCGATGAATTCGTATACCAGGAGCTATGTTGAAGGTCATGTGGGGTGGGAGGTGTTGCCGCGCTCCAGACATATCAGTTGGTACGCCAGTAGGAAGCCGTCACCGGGACTGGCATACCTTGTGTTAAGAAGCGGCAACTAGAGCCTTAGCCTTAAAAGCTGTGGCCACGGGCACAGAAACAGGGGCAAAGATGGGTGCCTAGATGACGGGTTACGACGGGTTATGCATATAATGTTGGCCAGATATTTTACATTGTTACCTCCGTCCACTACTTACACACGGTTCATCTTGTTTGATTTGCGGTCATCCCTTTCTCGCTTCTCTTTCTCACACGGACACCGCCGTCGACGCCATTTCTGAATGTTGTAGCCAACGCCGCCAATCCTGGACCGCAGACATTGTCGACACCCACCGCAGCCGTCAGCGAGGCTAACACGTCGACGACGTCCATGCGTTCCAGCTTGTTGTCCTCTCTTGTCTCTCTCTCTCTTGCTAATGCTAACAGCACAGCCGCAGATGGTGTTGACCTCTTCCTACGGGCGTGGCCACACCCCGCCATCCGTATAGCCAGGCAGAAACTTCTCCGGCACGTCCAAAGTATCTCTCTCCGTCTATCTGTCTGGATTTTCCCCTCATCCCAAACTGTCGTCTTTTTTGCGGTGCTATTTCTCACACCCTCTTGGTCAATATTAGAGATCTCATTTGGATGTTCTGCAACACCTGGTGAGACATTGGCCAATATTAGAGAGACGGAGGGGAAGGAAGACAGCTTCACAATACATGCATGCGACCGATGATGGACCAGAGTTCTGAATCAATGGTTATCTTCGTCTAACCATGGCAACAACTACCACTGAAAATAGAGCCTGGTTATATTGGCTATACGGATTATATTGGCTAATGTTTTTCATTGGAAACAATTCAGGTCGTATTGTATGATAATGTAGGGAACTTAATGTATGTTAGTAAGTTTATGATCCTACAACAATTAATTAAGGGTCACACGATGTGTATATTTAGGGAGTATCAATAAGTAAGGCATCGTTAGCCGCATCAAATACTTCCATAACTAGAACACGTGTAAGTAGAAAACGGCCACACTAAGTAAAAGATAAGATCGACTTTACATAGAGTACAGAGAGTAATAAACAAATCACTATGATTTGAGGAAGAAGACGAAACGAATTGAAGAAGATGCTGAGTATTTAGTATACAAATAATATAGATGGTTGTTCATCGCTTTATCTCACGCGATAGTCGGGGTAAGTGCTGGTGACGCGTCACGAGGTAAGCCACAAGGAAGGAACGATGTATGGAGAATATAGCGTGATTGTCAACGTATTAAATAAAACAGAAAAAGGGACAAGCGGGACAAGTACAAGACGGGAACTGGGATAGCACTCACGGAAGATTAATGGGAGACGTGTCCGCAAGGTCCGCAGGTCCGCAGAGGATCATTTCCCTATATATATATATATATATATATATATATATATATATATATATATATATATATATATATATATATATATGGGTATATCTTCGCTACCCGTGCATCAGTTTTGTAATGGGAAGGTATGCATTTGTAATGAGACAATCCAACTTTGTAATGAGATGACCGAAATTGTAATACAAAGACTCGTTTTGTATTACAACATTATTATAGTAATAAATATATATTTATTACTGTAATAGTGTTGTAATACAAAATGAGTTTGTGTATTACAATTTTGGTTGTCTCATTACAAATTTGGTTATCTCATTACATATATGTGTTATCCCATTACAAAATTGATGCACGGGTAGTGAATCTTAGTTACCCACACGGGTAGCGAAGATATACCCTATATATATATATATATATATATATATATATATATATATGGCCATTCATTCACTATCCTTTCGGGTAACTAATAGTAGTTATACATGCATCTATTTTGTAATAAGAAGGAACATATATGTAAGGAGATAGCCAATGTTATAATGAGACAAAATTGTAATACAAAGACTCATTTTGTAATACTACGTAAAATCCTATCACAAATATCATTTTTACTATATTCATAGAGAGAGTAAAAATTTCACGATGTAATTACAAAATGACTCTTTGTATTACAATTTTGGTTGTCTCATTACAATTAGGTTCCTTCCTATTACAAAATAGATCCACAAGTAACAAAAGTTAATTACCCGAATGGGCAATGAATACGCACACTATATATAAATGCTTCTTTACTCGACACCTATGCAAGCATCACCGCTTTGCTAACCATCCCCCATAGCTTTTAAAATTTTGAACTATTTACTACTTCATGATTTTGACATCTTCTTATCTATAACAAATCATCGTTCCTCTAGATGAAAACTACTAAAGTTCTCATAAGTGTAGAGACTTAGTGGAAGAGAAAATTCAATTTATGATAACACTTAGTCGATTCATCTTCATTTCAATTCCTTGATTCTACAAGATATGCAGTCAACTACCACACCAAATACCCCACCATCAATCTTTCTTTGCCCATCATCACTCTTGTCTCGCTCTTCCTCTTTATCTCTATTGCCGCTACTAGTTCTTCTCTAAGACATTTGTGTGGTGAATTGATTAGAAAGTACAAGTGGTTAGTTGTAGAGGATTTTTTATAGAGCACCTTGAATACAAGAATTCATAGGATCTCAACATTTTTAGAAAGTGTAAGCACTAGGTCAGCAATCCCTTCCTCCTATAAGTGAGGGTTTATCCCTATTCTGCCTTCCTACCCATGATAGTTAAGTTGAACTGGTTGTGCATGCTAGGAAGAAGTATTTTCGTTGTAGATTATGTTACCTAGATACTCTATATCTATAGTTACTAGTGTAAGTGGTCGTCCCTTTTATCACTTGGATCAAAGCTCCGTTAATATGTGTTATATATTTGGATATGTGGATATGTGGGTTGTGAAAAATCTGAGAACAAAATTTGGTAACTAATACACTTGTCCATCATTACTTGTATAAGTGTGTACACCTTGTATTTCTTGAATCAAAGATCAACCGATGTTTGCTAGTAGATTATGTACATTGGCATAAATCTGAGAATCAAATGGAGTAACTAACACATCTAAAATCCATGTATACACTTCCTAATTTCTTATAGCTTTCTGATAAACTTTGTAGAACTTATGTGATGTGTAGGTGTACTGTATCATTCACCTTCCTTGTCTTTCTATTAGATACCAATTCAGGACCCTCTACATATAATTAATATAGTATGTATTTGCTACATCTGTGTTATAATCATGACCTTCCTTTTACTATATGTTTGTGTCTCCATTACTATACATTTCTTTCATTTTATGATTTTTGTGTTATTCTACATTGCATTCATTTATTCTCTCTGTGTTCCCATCATAATTCAATGATTTCACTTACTTTCTGCCAAGCTCGGTTAGAGTGCACTACTTTCTTTTACTAAAGTTGTTTCACTGTTATGATTTCTTTCTTTCATTTACTGAAGGTGTGACCTTACATTTTACTAGTTTTTTTGTTTGTGTATGTGTCGACCAAATACAATTTGACATGCTCATTCATGTTGATCCTAGTTCTTTAGAGTTGTTAACAAGTTTTCTTATATTTTATTTGTTTTTATTATCATTAATAGGTTTTCTTAGTGTGACTCTTACTGTTATGGATCCCATTCTTAATAATGATGCTAGCAATGCTATGATAGACTGTGATGATAATCTACATTTTTCTTCATATGTTGACTGTGATATTATTTATTCGATTGATGTCTCAAGGATTGGACTTGAATTTTGAGGTTAATATGATGATATATCCTTTTATTGTACATATGACAGTTTTATGGTTTTAATGTGAGGAAGGATGATAATCATTATCAATATGCTACTAAGGTATTTCTGCATAAAGATTTGGTTTATGATAAATAAGGTCATCTTAGTCATCCTAAGAGATCTAACCGTCTTCGAATCTTGTTTGTGATGAAGTTGGTAATCTACAATAGAAATTGTCCAAGAAACATAGATGTTTGGTGAAAAGCTGTGCGTTCAAAGCCGTGATCCAATTCACAATGGACAAGCCTTCATTTAGATTTTTTTGTTTGTGTATTTATTGAGTATCACAATCATGATCTTGATGATACCACTAACCCATGCTTAAAGTATAATTCATCACTTGAGCAAATTCAAAAGTACATTCTTTCTTATATGAGTCAAGCTAATATACATGTCTAAGAATCTTGCTTTACTAACAACCTGAGTCTAGTGGTTATGACAAGTTGACATTTACAAGTAGACAAGCTCATGGATACCTTAGTAGTAAAAGAAAAGATTATGATGATCATGATGTAGAGATGGTGTTAGAACGTTTTGCAAATTTCAAAATGTTGGATTTCAAATTATTTTATGTTTATCAAAAATATTCTAATAGTTGTTTGAAATAATTTTTTTAGACTGATCTGATCTCATTGTGCATTGTTTGGAGAATTTGTCATATTTGATACCACTTATTGTACCAGTAAGTATTCACATATTTTTTGAATGTTTGGTGTTGTTGATCAGTATTTTAAGATAGTGTTATTTGCTTCAACTTTGTTGTCAAATGAAAAGTATGATTCTTTCAAATGGGTTTCAAATAATGTAGTGTATGTTTTAGTAAAGAGTTTGATTCTGTCATAACTGATCAAGATTCAGTAGTGGATGTTACCACTATTATGATCTTCCTATCATGTAAGTAGGAGCATAGATAGGAGGGCTGCCAGGGATGAAGCCCCCAAGCTTCTAAAGGTTTACCCATTAGTACAGTATAGCAACTAAAGTACATTGTATAAAATAGATAATCAAGGTCTTTTTCAGAAAATTGTTGCCTAGTTTTTTTGTAACTGTCTGCATAGATATAGGACTCCCACACACAGTGATGGTGCTTATTCATTTTGTCATATCCAGAAAGAAATATATTGCAACTTCACACTTCTGCTTGGTGCCAGACTGCTTTGTCATTGTGCATTTCCACTGGATGCCATCTGGGTGCTTAGTCATTTTCCCATAGGACGATGGCTTGACTGGCGGTGATTACAAATATATGATATCAGAAATTGGTGTTTGACGTCTTTCCGTTGGCCGCTAGTCTGTCAAATTTTTTGCCAATCATCAAAGTATTTGACGGGTAATCAAATTTAATTGTTTTTCAATATATGTCTCACAATGGCACAACAATTTTAATTTTAAATGTTTTTTAGAATTTCCATCTCAGAGCAACAAATCAACAACATGTCTTCATCACGACGACAAGAATATCGTCGTTTAGCTTAACTTCTCGATGAAGACTCTTTTAGCCTTCTATTTGGAAATTAATTAGGGACTTCTCTATACTTTGCTATTCATTCTATTTTTGCCTCCCTACTTCCTCATACTGACAAGCCTTTATTTTAGGAGGTTCATTCTTAGAAGTTTGGACTGATTAAACACTAACACTTCTCTCTTTATGGGACACATTCTAGAGGTAGGCAACCTCCTAAAAGTAACTTTATTTTCAAATAACTTGTCTGGTCATTATGGTATCAGAATAAGTGTGTGTTAATAGTTAGTCAATTAATCGACAAACTATCTCATTTGTGAAGGTGTCCATCCAAAATGTTTGATATTTTATATTTCCTTATCTGAAATTTCATTCTTGGCTTGTTCATTATGTTCTAAACCTAGTTGAGGATGCCAAGATTTTATCATAATTTATGAGACATTTTGTAATTTTATAAAATTCAATATTTGACATACCACTTCAAGATATAAAATATGAAGGCATTCTATAAATGTAAGACAAAAAATGATGAGCAAGCTGGGAGTTTTACATCTGATGTGAGAAAATCTACACAAAAGAAAACTCACATAGATGTTGAGTTCAATCAAAATACTATTGTCATTCACCCTGGATTTCAAAAACTAAATGAGGAGGATAAACATGAAACTTGAGACCAAGTGAGGAGGGAGAACTTGTTATAGGGTCCATGTCAACAGGTTTGTCACAATTTCCCTAGAAAACAATATAGAAAGCAATTGAGGAGCTTCCAAGAAGCATGGTTTAAGAAGTTTTATTAGTTGGAATATAATGTAGAAAAACATATTACTTATTGTTTCCATTGCTATCTCTTTAACCACTCGAGTTTTGATAACTTTGCAAATAATGCCTTAAAAAAATAGGATCTAACAACTGGAAGAAAGCACTTAAAGTTTTCAACTAACATATTGGTGTGGTAAGTAGTGCTCATTGTAAGGCAATGATTGGGAATTTCAATAATCAAAGACAGAGTGTATCAAATTTGTTATCTACCTAGAGTAGAGATATGTAGATTGCATACATATCTCATTTGATAACGATATTACATGTTGTTAGATTTATTTTATTGTAAGGTATAACTTTTCGTGGTCATGATGAGTTTTTCATGCAAGCAATAGAGGAACTTTTTTTTAGTGGAGTATACCAAGGATACTAATTGTTAAGTTACTTGTGTGATTAATAAAATGATCTTGAAAATAATCAAATGACATCAACAGTAATTCAAAAGGACTTTGTGAAAGCTTCCGTTGAGCAAACAATATTAGCCATTATTGAAGAGATCGGGGATAATTATTTCTCTCTACTTGTTGATGAATCCCGTGATGTATCAATAAAAGAACAAATGGTTGTTATTGTAAGGTTAGTACCTTTTGTATTATATTTAATTTAATGCATAAACTTTTATGATAGAAGTATTATATATGATTTATAAAAATTTGGTGATAGAGGTTTGTGAATAAGAAAGGAAAAGTTATCAAAAGGTTTATTAGCGTTCAACATGTAAATGATACCTCAACTTCTTTACTAAAGATAGCTTTAGATGATTTGTGTGCAAGTGATGTATTATGCTTGTCTAGACTGAGAGTACATGGTTATGATAAAGACTCTAATATGAGAGGAGGATTTAATGGATTAAAGAGTCTTATTGTGAATCAAAACCATTTCACATTTTATATCCATTGTTTTGACCATCAATTGCAGCTAATAGTTGTTGCGGTTGCAAAAGATAATGTATTTTTTAGTGATTTTTGTAACTATACAAGTTTAATCGTAATAGTGGTAAGTTCTTCTAGTAAAAGAAAAGACACATTGCTTCAACATCATGATATCATTAAAGAGAAGCTGGATAAGAATGAAATTTTTCCAAGAAGAGGTAAAAATCAAGAAACTAGTTTACCAAGAGTTGGTGATACTCAGAGGGGATCGCATCATACAACCCTAGTTAGAATTTTTACAATGCGGGATTCAGTGATTGAGATAATAGAAATTGTTTCTTGTGATGGGATTTATTATGCTAATAGAGGTAAAGCTTTAGGGTCGATACAAAAAATGGAGACCTTTGGATTTCTATATATCTTCTTTTTTATCATGAAGGTGTTGGCTTTAACCAATGAGTTGTCCAATGCATTGTAAAGGAAGGATCAAAATATTATTAATGGAATTGTACCATTTTCATGATTAAAGAATTATTGTAGGAATTAAGAGAACATGGACGCACATCACTTTTAGAAGATGTAAACAATTTTTGGGTAATGAAGTCTATTCCAATACAAAATATGGATGATATAATACCAAGGGACAATGGATTACTTATTATTATCGTTATAATGTTGGGATTTTTAATGTTGTGAATTATTCAATAGCTACCAAAATGAATAGTCGATTCAGTGAAACTTCTACACAGTAGTTAAGATGCATTAATTGTTTGGATCCAAGAGATTTTTTCTCTAAATTTGATTAGGAAAAGTCAATTCGACTATATGAAATTTACTCTAATGATTTCTCTATATATGACTGTGTGATTTTGAAAAATCAACTTGGTATATATATTCACATTTTGAGAAGAAGGCCTACATTTTTAGATTGTAATGATCTTTCTAGCCTTGCTACAAAGATGGTACTAATAGAAGAACAATTAGTTATCTCATTAGTTTACCGTCTTATAGAACTTACACTAATACTACAAGTAGCTAGAGTTGCAGTTGAAAGAGCATTCTTAACAATGGACATTGTTAAGACAAAACTATGTAATAAGATAAGCAATGACTGGTTAAATGACTTGATGGTAGCTTTATTGAGAGATATGTGTTTAGAGGAGTTAGTGATGAAAACATTTTACAACATTTTCAAAACATCAAGACACATTAGATTCAACTCTCTCATTTAAATTAATTATATAGTCTATATGTACTCTTAATTTTCAAGACATCATCATTGTTGACTTATCATACTAGTTGTGATTATGTTTGTGCTTGCATTTGTGGTTTTGATGTGAAGAATTACTTATTTATTAATTCATCAACAATATACTTCTAATCATTGCTAGGTATCTAATATTTTTACTTTATGTGAAAAAAAATAACCTCAAAAAAATTTCAACTTTAGTCGTGATCCCCCCCCAACAATGATTTTCTAGATCTGACACTCCATGTAAGCATCATTTTTGTAGTTGACACATTTTGTACAAACTTCCTTCCAAAAATGGTGGAACTTCTAACAAGGTGGTGCTTTGAATGATTGTGATGGAACATAGATGATACAAAAAAGTTTGAAGATATGTGGAATTCTTTAATAGAACACAATTGATTGCTATCTATTCCTTTATATTTCGATGTGTACTCTATTCAGTGGAAGTGGGTTCCCTATTTTATGCATGATTCATTTTTTATAATATGAGAATAACTCAAAGGAGTGATAAATTGAATTCATTTATTAGAAACCATGTCAATAGCAAGAAGATTGCATTTGAACTTATTTGAATTTTGAAAACTTCTTATTTTCTTGTTTGGGATTAAACAAATACATGGATTTCAATGATGAATGCATCATTCTACATTTGACTTCATTGGGGCCTTTGGAAGAGCAAATGAGAGGTATTTATACACATTCTATTTTAAGGTTTTTTCAATAAAAAATTCATCAAATTATTGTGTATGACATCAAGGAAACTTCTAATGAAGGTGCATTTGGGATCTATTGTGTTGGTGGATGTAGTTGTTCTTGTGTGTTGAAGACAGATTCATACAGTGATGTACTATCATGTAATTGTTTTATGTTGGAATACTAAGTACTTTCACGTAGACACAATCTTGCTTAAAGTAAAGATTCATGATTTTTGTTTTCGTCCTGATCCATATATATCAATTAGCTAGAGAAACATGTATAGATGCCTCCCTTTTGTTTTTGGAAAGGTATCTATTATGCATTCGTCCACTAGAAACATCCTTCAATTTGTGTCGGCATGCAATACAATTGTCAATATAGCTTGCATGAATAATTTTGTGGATCTCTGTCACAAAAAACTTCTTTCTTAGCAAATACGAGCTTTCAGATTTAGATAATGGTCATTTTGTTGTAATAGATTGTAGTATAGATTCTTCATCTATTATCAAGGTTCATGTTCCTAGTATCTATACAGTTAAAGGAAAAACTAAAGTGAATGGTGTAGTGTAATATCTAGAACTGAATTTTCCATAATTAAAGTACGGTGGCATACAAATTGTTTGCAATATAGTGCCAATCGTGATGACAAAATGATCACTAAAAAGAATAAATATGTTCTTGTTACCAATACTTTCAAATATTTATTGCAACTCTTCATTGTTGTCATAGTTCCTTTTGTTTTGTAGAGTTGTAGGAATTGATTAGGAATCTTTATTGGAACTTGACAAGGTGTTTGTGCTAAAGATGTTGCTTCTACTATAGGTTCTATAGTTTTGATGTTACTTTTGGACATGACTCATCTACCTCTTTGTTGATGTTGCTAGATGTGCAGTGTTGTTACTGAATTTTTAGAGTTTGTTTCTCATTTTGTAAATATATTGATGGATTTATAATGATGTTGTTAGATTTTTAATGTTGTTGGTATTTCTACTTTTATATTTCACTCATATACTTTTTTTCTACTACTATTGGACTATTGCTATCCTATGTTGTTTCCCTATCTTTGTCCAATTTATTCATGTAATCTGGTAGTTTAGTGATATTTTAGTTGATATGTGAGTCATGTTGAAATATAATATAATCATCTTGGGTGAGATATACATTGTGATAGGTGTAATGGACAATTGATTGCATATCAATTTTATATAACCTCCTCCTATTGACATGCATTTGTATTAAATTTAGTTGTGTGTTAGGATTGAATATATTTCATTTTTAAAAATTCTGATATATTGGATGACTATTGGTTATGTAATGAGATTTATTCCCTTATAGAGTAGAATGTTATATATACATCCAGGTTGCATTTCATAATTGGATCTTTCATTTCATTTTTCTCCACCCCTTTATAGTTTAACCAGTTTCATTATATAATAGTCATTCTTGTTTCAATTTGGCATGTATTAAGCTCATAGTCTTACAGACTCATATGTGTGTTACATCTTAGGGCAACTAGTTACTCAATTTGGTCCAATAGTTACATTTTAGGTCAAATGGTTACTTTTTAGTTTATATAGTTACTTTTTACTATTGTGGATTACTTGTGATCCAACGAATTCAAATATTGTGATGTATAATCCTAATTGTGCAAATCTCATTCATTTGTTCTATTTGAAAATTTTTAATGTGATATAGTTTGTGTAATTAATTTTGAAATTATGTTCAATTGCTTTCAAACAACTGACATTATACCACCATTGGTTACATTAAATCCCATATAGTTACCTTCTAAAAATGTATGTTACTTTTCTAAGTAAATAATTACTTATTTGTCAAATAGTTACTACATGTTTGCGTAGTTACTTTTTTAAGATACTTCAAGTATTTACTTTTCATATTTTTTGTTTACTTTTAATAAAGTCAATATAGTTCAACTAGTTTGAATAGTTCATCCTGGTTTGAATTGCAATATACATGCATCAACGCCAAGAACCTCACAAATTACTAGTACATTAGCATAAAACAATCACCTACAAATCAATAGTTGCATTTGAAGTTAACAATTTCCATTATTATTTATATGAAAAGAATTCAATAATGATCTTTAGATTTTATATGTACACAAAAACTAGATAACATCCATTTCCATTCACATGCAAATTAGTAGTAGCAGCTAAAGATTTAAACCTCTGTAACCAGTAGAATGTAATTCAAATTCAACATAACCTTTTGAGTTTTGATACAAAATTAATGTTGATCATCACACATTTGAGTTTAGATACACATCTAAACTAAATCATCACAAATGTGTAGAGTATGGATACATAGAAAAAACATTCAACATAGAACATGGTAATCAAATAGTTTCATATACACATATATCCTTTTTCATGTTTTGAGTTAACACTGAAAGAGAAAACACCAACATAATTTTGCAGAATTTGGTTTTAATCTCATACAATCTATGTATTTAGACTTGGCATGTTATCATTTAGCTTTTCTTCATTTATCTTGTCACCCTTCCTTCTTTTTTCTCTTATTGTGTTCCATTTGGTAAAGTGGTGTGATTGCTCGGGCAGTGATGGGACAAGATTAGACAGGTTGCAATTGCTCCTAACCATTGTTACCAAACACAAGACCACCCACCACTTTGAATTTGTATTGTTTTTAGTGTTGAATAGCATTCAATGATGACTTTTTCTCATTAGACAAAAATCTTGCGGTGATTCATCTCACTGCACCTGAGCGTTGGCTCACCAATCGCGTTGCGAAACTTTGCATGGATCACAAGAAGCTTCTCTAAATGCCTACAATCTTCCATTCGTCACAAAACTTTAGAAGATGTCTTCTAAAATCGTATGGATGTCTTTACTTGTGAAGGTCATCTCCTTTCAATTAACCAAATACTCTAGATACTTCATAATTTAGACTCCACAATAAACACCACTATCTTCTTGATGAGGGCATTCAGGGTGATAAATTGTCGATTAAGACATTTGACTTCCATACTTTGACACTTCCCTATAAAACTCGTGAACGAAACCCACATGCAAACAAAACCAAACCTTATTCAATACATCATGTTCTGACTCAATTGCTTTCATTAAGGTAGTGTCATGTTCTACTTTTCTTGCCCATCCAACAACTTCTCTTCTAGAAATGGAGTTTCTCAATATTGAGTAGTAAGAACTGTGTACCCCATCTCGGAAACTTGCTTCCAACAAATGTCAATAATTGTTGTTGTTCAATATTATAAACACTGAGTTCATTTTCATAAACTCCTTGTCAGGGATATTGAAGAGAGGAGTCAACATCTTGATCTCTCTCATTGTTCTTCTTCAATACAATATTGAAAATTATACATATTTAATCTTTATTTTAGTGTAGTATTTTTTGTAGTCTAGCATGAGAGTGGTTTTTCCTACCAACATAGAAGTGCTAAAACAATGCCATGACAACCCCTTCTTCCTCTTTTTTCTTGTGTTCAGTTTGTATATTTTGAAAAAAAAACATAACATAAAAACATAGACTCCTCATTTAGAAGTAACAAAATGAAAATAATTTATTAAATCATTTATAATGGAGACTGCATCAATTTGTCTTTAGATAGTAGTGCTATTAGGTCCATTATGTTGCACCATTTCCCGCCCAAAACTCCATTCCCTTCTAGACATGTGCATTGTTGGTTCTTTTCTAAAAATTATAGACATTAGAAGTTATATATACAATTAATAACTAAAATGTATCCATTGTATATTACTTGTATCAATTGTTTTTAATAATTAAATATTCTAATTGATTTCTAACACATTGAAATGGATATTTGCCATAGTTCTTAAAATTTTAGTATCCTATCTATATTGTTACTTTTTTGTATTTTTATTGTAACTATTAAATCTAGAAAGTAACTATTGCATCACTTTAGTAATTATTTTTTATATTAAGTAACTACTATTTCCAGATTGTATCTATTTTATCTTCATCCTAAATAGCTACTATGTTAATGTGGCATATACTAGAATAACAAAAACCCAAACATTTACACCTTGTCTATATTTTCTATGAATTCCTATACATCTTCCTTCATCTCCTTTGTCTAGTAATGTTCTTGTCCTATGAAAATGGAGTCTTTTTCTATATTTAAGTTGTAACATTGGTTACTTACTTAAGCTATTTTCCAATATACAAAATATTGAATAATAAATTTGATTTTACCCTTACTAGAGCATGCCTTTTATTTTTATATTCTCTTTGATGCTTTCAATATTGTTCCTTAGGGTCCTCTTACTATTTATTAATATTTTAGGCACCTTCTTATAGATTTCATCAGAATGAATTTCTAGATTTTGTTCCTTTTATACATCATTCAGCTTGGTTTACTTATGTATACATTTAATTCCACATTGATCTATACATTGTCTTATTCGCATCCATGTTCTTCTGCTACAACTTATATTGTAGATTGACCTTCTCTTATCACTTTGTTAATTTGTAGAAGCTTCCTCATAATAATTAAATCTTGCATCAACCTTTTGAACTACTTCTTCTTTTAAGCCACCTTCTTTCTAAGTTAAAGCTTCATTGGCATCTTCTTCACCTCCATTTCGATTCAATTCATTGGTGTTTCTTCATTTTCAACATTATTTGGTGAAATTTTACATATGGAATCATCAAATTTCATCTTCTAAAAACTCTCATTCCCATGCATATCAGTTTGGTATGTTATTACCATGTTTCTTCTTAAATCCTCTATTTTTTCCTCATGTCATTTATATCTACTGGACTCCACCTTATGTTTTCACTAAGAAGCAGGTTGTTTATATTTGCAGCTTCTACAAGCCATCTTATCCAACTAATTTCTTGTACCTTTGTTCTCTTTTTCAACTTCTAACAATTTTTGACATAGTCATTCATTTTATTCCTTTAAAGGAGCAAATGCTTCAAGTATAATTTTACTACAAACTTCCTTTTGATGTTGGTGTTTATCCTATAATAATTACACTCTTTGATTAGAGCCATCATTTTTCTTGAACTTGGCTTAGTTGTTGTAACTACCTTATTTGATACTGCCTTACTCTTTTCCCTGTGAGTTGTAAGGTAGTAAGGTATTTCTTTAACTTCCTTTTCATCCTCCCAATCATCTTTCTCATCCTTCTTTATCTTTCTCAATACTTGCACCTTATTTTAAGATACATGACATATTGTAACATATACACTTTATTTACATTAAAAGTGTGAAAACTCTTCAATTCTATTATTATTTATATACTTACCATGCTTATAGTCAGGCTTGTCAAATCCTTTTTCATCTTTATATGAGCATCCTATTTTGTTATCCTTCGCTTTGCTTACTTGGATGTTGACTTTCTATCCCTATAATCACAAAATACTAGAGCTACATAAATATAAAATGTTTCCTTTATTAATTTAGTCATCTACTACTACAAGAAGAAAATATATGTTTATTAAATCAATTTACTTACACATAGGCACATTATCCATCCAGTAGAATAGAAAGTGTTTCTACTAATCTCCCCTCTCCTCTTTGTTCTTAGATTTTTTCTTAAATCTTTCCTCTCCTTATTGATGTGTATATGAACTAATTATTCCTAATTAAATTTCCCTATTGCAATTACATTGTTTAGGTAGTGGAATAAATATTGGAGAGTGCAGTAACTAGTATTTGATAAAAGGAATGTTGCTGACAGGTACATCATCCATGCTCTACATATGTTGTTGTAGTTCTCTTCTACATCATTCATGGCAAGTTATTTCCATAGCTTCCCCCAAGATCTCCTTATTCCACTCATTGTTCTTCCTTTTTGTCTTAACCTTCTCCCCACTTTCATCTACATGTTTACTTCCTTTATCCTTAGATTTCCCTCCAATAAACATACCTTCTCAAACTTATTTTTCTATCTCTAACTTCCCTTCTGGTATAATTTCTATACCACTATTTGGTAACCCTAGGATCATTGAATCAAGTTATACTATCAGCCTAGCCTCAATCCCTAGTTCTATCGTGAATCTCTCCTCATCAATATACATTTTCTATCAAGTCCCCTATATATGCCACATCTTCAATTAGGTGAATCATTGTTATCAAGTTTGCAAATGTAGTTTCTCTCATCATTTCGAGCTGATTTTTTCTAAGCACCAAACTACTTTGGAAATTGTTGTAACTCTTCATGTAGCATTAGTGGTATAGAATGTGTACATGTAACAAGATTACAACATGATGTTACTTCTTATTTTTAATATGTAAGTCAATTCTTATAAGTAAATGAGTATCTTCATTTCAAAGTTTACATTATGTGTTAGTTAGTTACATTTATATTTAATAGCTACCTTTCATATTTGGTTATTACCTTCATAACCTAATAGTTCTTTCTATAATCAATGTTTTCTTTTTGTTAAGATTTATCACTTATTTTTCACATTATAATAATTTTTTTTGTATTGAACTGATGTATTTTCATTATATATCTACTTCCTATGCGCACTTGATACATTTTCCAATAATTAATTACTTTATAAATCTATTTTGTAGTTCCTACTAAATATATTTCTTACTGTATTGATTTATTACTTTTTTATCTGAATAATTACCCACTCATGTTAATAGTTACTTTTATGTATTAGTTAGTTACTTTCTGTCTTCTGTTGTTACCTTATGTCATGAAGTCTTACCATTTTGTATTAAGCAGTTGTGTTTTGATCTAGAATGGTTACTTTCCGGTCCACATTGCATATTCACATATTATATACTTACTCTTTTGATAAAATTAAATATAATTTTTAAGACGCAAAGGGATATTACCTTCTCCACATTTTCTCTTGCCTTTATCTTTGCTCTTATCTTTCACAATCATTTACTTCTTTACCTCCTAGTTTTGATGTATAGGCCCTAAATGAGTTTTGTCATCATCTTCTAATATTCTATCAAAATCTTCTTCATCATCATCAGACACATGAGACACCTCTTCAAGCTTGTATCTCATCTTTAGGCCCTGATTTTCATTCATCAACTATTATTCTTGCATCCCCTATAATGTTAATAGATTGTTTCTCAAGTTCTTTCTCTTCATCTTCAACTTCTTCTACATTGCCCTCATTTCCTTTTGTAGTAGTCTACTTTAGATTCCTGGTATGTTGCTTCATTTTATGTTTCATTGTTGTATTTTTGCATGTTCTACATTATCCTCTTCAACACCTTCTTTTCTGGCATTCTCTTCTTGTATACTCTCCACAATGTCATCTTCTTGAATAATATCCATAGAATCATAATGCTTTATTACGTTAGCATCTTCTCCAATTACTTTTCCCCTTTCCCTTCTTCTTCATTACCTTCTTAGTAGTTACCTTTGCTCCTTTCATTCTTTCCATTTAAAAAAAACAACACTAAAATAGGAATCAGCTACCATGATCCTTTCCTAATGTTGAATGTAGGTACATGAACCTAGTAGTATGCTACCACAATCATTTTTGGACATGGAGTGCGACCAAGCAGTTGGATGTTCTACCAGGAATGGGATTGTAATGGGGAAATCACATAAAAGGTGATTGGAATGGAGAGGGAGTTTGCATAGAACATGATCAGATGGGAGAAATTAGGGACACAAAGAAAAGGGTCAAATTTGTAGATTTCATGCATGTAGAGAAATCATGTGTGACGAATTCCCCAATTTGGCAGAAGAAATGACTTTTTTATTGGAGTGCTTTTCTTCAAGAGAAGGATCCAACTGAAGATCCTTGAAATTTTAAATGTAAATGACATGAACTGCAATCTGTTGTACTAGATAGTAACTGCTATAGTACCTATGTGGGAATTAAAACCCCTATATTAATATATGTTTATATATATACATATATATGTATACAAATATATATTCATATATGCATGATATGGTATATCAAAAATTTCTTATAAGTCACATTCAAAAATGTTTTGTTTGGTTGATGTTTGCATGGTTATGGCTAAAAGACCTCTTTAGCTATATGTGTTGTAAATGGTGATTAAATCATTAGTTCTTAATGTATTTGTGTTGCATGATGAGCCTTTCCCATATGTAGTGTTTATATTCTCTATTAACTCCCTTTAAATGTAACTTGAGGTTTTTCCTTCTACATTTTTTCTAATACTACATTGGAATATAATTAATTTTTTTTCCAGATGTGGCGTGACAAGGAATCCTTTAATGTCCAACTTAAAGGGTGTTTATGAATTCACTCTACATAGCACTGGAAAAATATAGCCTCATGTAAGGGTTATACATGTTTCCAGTTCACAGTATGCAATTAACTTAGGAGGACAAAAATCCTATGCAAATTCAAAGAAAACCATTACTCTTCCCATGACCAATGTGTACATTAGTAAATTGCGTATATAATGGGTATATACTAAATATTATCAGTATGTGGTGCTTATATATGTAGATTTATTGCCCCTCAATTAAAATACTTAGTTCAAGATTCCTTCTAATGTGAAATAAGATTAGATTATTTACTGATATGGGTGATCTTTCCAAAGCAATAAGCATTGTACATATTTGATGAAGTGTGACAATAGATATGTGGTTTTGGAAAAGAAGTGTACATAATATATTTGTTGTCCTTTGTTTTATTGTAGACAGTCCATTTCTAGATCCACTGGAAATTGTTTCTACATGTTTTATAATCTTGGCATGTATCAATCAATGGGACAAATGAATCAAAATGAAATATGGTGACAAACTTCAAGTGCCAGGAAGGTGAGATCCATGAAGCCAAGAGTGTGGATGCATTAAAAACTAACCTAGATCAAATATCCTATCAAATATAGGATCTATCACATAGTTATATGGACATGAAATCTAGAATTAAATCATATTTGATACCTCAAATTAATAAGTAGAATGCATTAAAGTATGAAATATATGTGGAGATCTATCCAATGTCCTAGAATTGTTTGTTCCTATATAGGTCCAGTGAGAGGTGATGAAGTGGGTAAGTTATATCAATGGCAATAAGCACAATCATCTAGGTTTTCCTACGGTAACACTTGGGTTATTGGGAATACTCATTTTCCTAAGAACAATTACTAGAACCAAAATATCAAGAACAAGTATATCAACCATTAAAAATAAAAAAACATTTCCGAAAAAACCAGTAGAGAAACCAAAAAATTTTCAACAATCATAATCCTAATTTTAGGAATAATTATGCAACCTCCATTAGTGATATTATTGTCAGGTTTATATGTTAGTCGAAGTACAAATAGAAAATTAAAATATTGCAAAATAGCTATCTTTCCTCATAAAAACAATAAAGATTGATAAATTAAGGATACCTAGTCAACAAATTCTCAATCCTAAGGGGCATAAACAATATGATGTGAGCTTGTAATTTGTGAATAAGGGTAAAGCAAGACATTAATAAGATTCTATAAAAGGCAACCTAGGTTCTTAATTTCAGTTTTTTATATCTATTTGTTCACTTCCTAATTTATTTTAATATTAATTATTGGTGGAAAAATTGAAATTTTATCATTTTCTTACTAGGAACATAAAATACTATTGTAAGAAAATGGAGAAGACCCATTTTATTCTAAATATACATACAAGGCCTTACAGAATAAAGAAACAAAATTTCTTTTCCTTCCTTCCCTAACAAGACTGACAATGATAAATCACTAATGTATATTCTTCATCATCAAAATTTTCTATAGAGTTTTCTCAAGATGGTTCACCCAAATTTAAGTCCTTCTATAGGGGGGACAAGAAATTATTTCTAAATGGCATGCACCTCTAGTTTTTAATCTCAAACCCATTGGATGATTAACAAAAATCCATCTAGGATTTGTTGGGACTTTGAATTGAAGAAGTATAAATTTTCATAGTTGTAGTGGGTTTCAAATAAGCTAAAAATAGAATCATAGAAGATCACCACTACATCAATAGACTGGTTGGATAACCTCTTATCCTATATGGTTGGAAATACTAATCATCAAAGCAATAGGCAACTGGTATACAAATACAACCAAAAAGAGAGTGGGACATAATCCTTTAGGCATAGTTATAGAGATAATAGATGTGACATGAAAACAAGGAAGAAACAATGAGGCTAGTTTCCATCTTTAGATAGAGGGAAATGTCCCTTGATCTACTTACTTATTCATTTGTATTTACCATATTATATAGTTACCAACTACTTTCACGTACCAATTGTCTTTCTATATCAAAGATCTATCTACTTTGAGCACCCGTCGTGCTGATCAAACCCTACTTGATTATCAAGAAAAATTCCTAAAGAAAACCTAACTTGATATAAGTAACCATCAAAAATAAAATTGAAAATATTGAAATAAGAAATCCACATAAAGGTATGATAATGGAAAATCATCATAAATCCTCACATGATGTCGTAAGAATACTACTTCTCATATAAATACTTCCAATACTAGTGAACGGTGTACAAAAAATTGAAATATATTAATTATATCGACATATATGAGTAGAAGTGTACCCCTTTCGAACACATAGAGATGATACCATATATATTTTGGTTTATCAATAAACCTATTTTAAAGTATCTTGATGTGTGAAGGTGCTTGAATAATGTTAAAATCCTAAAAATTAAGAAGAAAGGTTGGTCCCTAAACCATTGGTAAAATTTATAGGCTATGTTGAAAATAGCAACACAAATAGATATCTAGTGATAAAGTTAGGAATCCATGATATTAGAAACAACACCATACTAGAAATCATACATGTAGATGTTTTATACTATGAAAACATTTATTAAGTTTAGTATCCTCAAATAAGTTAGCGAAGGTTTTTCTAATGTTTAAACTTTAGAATATTAAGGAACCAATCCAGATTCAACTCCTGTCACTGACATACCCATATCTATACATAAACCATTGAACCTTGAAGTTTTTGTGCCTCCAAGTAATGTTGGTTGGGGCAAAAGGGATAAAGTAACAAATAACTTTGGCTTAACTTCTATACCTTTATAATAGAAGAAGACCCTGAGACCTATGAAGATGCCATGATATCCATAGATGCTAGATTCAAGAGGGAGGTTTTTGATAGTGAAATAGGTTCCATTATGAACAATCATACTTGGTTTCTAAGCGATATTCCTCCAGGTTTCAAAACCATTTGATACAAATGGACCTTTGAAAGAAGTTAAGGGTAGATGGTATAGAAAATTTTCAGTCCAGGTTGGTAGCCAAAGGTTATAAATAGCAAGAATGATTCAATTATTTTTACATCTATACTCCTATGGCAAAGATTGCCCCAATTTGTGTCCTTGACGCCTTGACTGTGATCCGTAATCTTGAAATCTATCAAATGGGTGTATAGATTTCACTTCTCATTGGAGACCTTGTGCAAGATATCTATATGGATCAACTCAAGGGATTTGTAGTTCAAGGATAAAATCACAAAGTTTATAAATTTGTAAAACCTTTGTATGGTCTGAAATAAGCACCCAAGTAGTTGAATGAAAATTTTGATAAAACTACTTTATCTGATAGTTTGACTGCAAATGAATTTGATAGATGCATTTATGCTGATTTTGTAAATAATTTTGTTGTGATTTTGTGCTGGTATGTTAATGATATTTTAATATTTGAACCTAATTCTACTATCATTTATGATAGTAAATCTTTTCTTTCTAAGATTTAGTTATGAAATATTTAGGAATTGATGACTTTATTGTTGGTATTAAATTTAATACATTTTCTTTGGTTATCTAATGACACTATATTTGATGATAGTAAATCTCTTATTTTAAGAATTTTTGTATGAAATATTTAGGAATTGATGACTTTATTCTTGGTATGAAATTGAGTACATGTACTTTAGTTGTTCCTCAAATTTGTCTCAGTATGTAGAATTTTTTTAACATAGATTTGATATGTACCCTTGTGTTACTATTAGTACTCCCTATGACCCCTCTTTACATCTTAAGGCACATAATGGCAATCATGTGGATCAAAATAGTTATGCCCAAATTAAAGGAAGCTTGATGTACTTAGCCACCTATTCTAGACCTGATATTGCTTATGTTGTAAGTGGGCTAAGTAGGCACACTAGTTGTCCTAATGTTGGTTACTTGAAGGACTTGGTCAGTGTTTTTAGATACTTTTAAGGAATCATGTGTTTTGATCTTCTTTTATACTATTTATCTAGCTGGTTAGAAGGCTATATAGATGCAAGTTGGATTGTTGACTTTGATGAATCCAAGTCAGATAGTGTTTACCTAGGTGGTAATGTAGTATCTTAGAAACCATCCAACCAAACTGTGAGGGGCATATTCACCATGTAGGCTGAGCTTGTGGCCTTATATTAGCTTGCTGTCAGTTTGTTTGGCCTTACAAATATACCCCTCTATTTATCTGTAGTTTTGAAGCCATTTTCTCCAGTCTCAATACATTGTAATAGTAGGCCAGACATAGACAAAGTTCAATAATCTAAGGGTAACCTGATAAAACACTTTATGAGATTGATGTATGAGGAGGTGAGAAACTACATTACCCATGGTGACATATCTCCATAGTTTGTAATGTCTATAGAGAATATCATTGATCCTCTCTCAAAAAGTCTATCTAAGAAAGCTAGTACCTAGTGTGTCAATGGGGATGAGTCTTCTTTCCATGAGTTGAAAAGTGTAGTGGTAACCCTACCATTTCAAAATTGCAGATCCCACTACTAATGTTTCAAAGGGACAACTAATATGTGCATGTGTTGAATAGAAGCATAATCTTGGAGTTTCACTCGGGACCCTTCCCTATAATGTTTTTTCTTTGATGTAGTCCTGATGGAGTAAGATCTTTGCTTTGAATGGGGTTGTTGTTATATGTGAGTGTAACCCTAGGATGGGACTTCTGTCAGTTTGGCATACTCTCTAGAATGCTATTGAAATAGATTTTCTTAAAGTCTATAATACACTCACTGATATGAACATGTCATTATGTCATCACTATGTTCCACGGTTTATTGAAATGTAAATCAAAGCACTTGGTTGAAGACATTGTTCACCACTTCTCTGTATCTATAAAAGATCCATTGCTAAACAAGGTTCAATGTCACAAGCTACCTATGTTGAAAGACATAGTAGTCATCACTTTTTAGGATTTATGAAATATGTGTGGGAATGTTACTTTCCTAGCTAAAATTTCCTGATAAAATAAATCCTATCGTCCAACTTTAGTCCCACGTTGTTCACTTATAAAATGAGAGAGATCTGCTATGTGGAGACCAAAGGATTATGGGCCTTTCTGGAGCACTAAAATTTATGATTCATAGAGATAGCTTATCTAATGGGCTTTCTTAAAAATAAAATACGCACACACACAAGTGAACATGAATGCCTCACCTCTCTTTTCCACACCATGCCTGGCCCAAACCGATTTGATTTTGTTTGGCACGTTGTGTGCATGCAATTTGATATTTATATAAATAAAAAAAATAATTTTGTTTTTTTCTTAGATAACATTTAGTTATTGTCATTTGGAATCTCAAACGTGACCAACTTTTCCCTTGGAAAATAAATTGTATTGAGTCATCCAAATCTTCAGTGTCTTTGAACAATATTCTATAGTTTTCTCCATCTAGGTTTGTTCAACGTTGATTGCCTGGTCCAAGCCTCCTCGATTTTGTTTGGGTGCGCCTAACAAACTACACTTCAATTATTATTGGTGGAATACATATTTGAATGTCTATTCCTTTGTCTTTTTCCATCTATATAACAGACATATATTTGAGCTATTTCTAACACAAAAACATATCCTAATTAAACAAGAACATCAAAAGAGTTGATGTGTGTGATTGTTTGACACCTCCACCACATTGACATAACCCACTATTGAATTAAGGTATAAATTGACTAAACTATTGTTTTAATGATGACTAAGCATTCCACTCATTTATATCTAATGCTTATATTTGAGTGATTTAGATTAGGTATAGACACACACCAAATGCCTAAACTTGTACATCCTAACTTGGAGAAAAGGAAGTCAAAATCAATGCAAGTGCACATTTGTGAAAAAGGATCTATGTCCATTAGAATTATGTTGTGAATCACTTGTAATGATTGTATGATTTGTAATTAACCTAGGAAAAATGTAAGGAGCACTTAAATGAATTGTTTATACACTTTTATAACATTTATCAAATTTCATTACAGGATGCCTTGTCATCCAAGTTTGTCCTAGTGACAACTAGACCAACAAGGTGTGTTGAGCTTGTTAAATCCCAATGTCATATGAGTTTGTCTTAGTGACAACTCAACCAACATTCTACACTTAAAAAACAATCTTTTTTTTGTTCAATCTAGAATAGTATTTATAGAATTAGATTGTGAACACTACAAGATTACAAGGAAATAGAAGGGAGGCGGGCAACAAGCTGCGCCGCCACCCCTTTTTGAGATCTTAAGTTGTCAGCTGAGTTTCATCAAGGATAAATTCAACCGACAACTCAAATTGTTTTGTCTCATAGTACTATCGGTCAAATTACCTTTATGGAAATTCAATTGATAACACTGTATGAAATAGTGCATATTATCATTGGAGTTTTTTACAACTCAAAAATATATCCGTTGCAACACCTCAAATATCTAGAATTCCTTCCTAAGTGTTTCTACTAGCTAGTAGGCAACCTCAACTTTAAATAGGATCTCGTGGGCTTCATCCCATGGTTAGTCAAGAACTATGAAGGTCCCTATATTATTTTTGTGTGCCTCCAAGAGTTTTCAAACATACTCATGCTTAAGCACTTGCTAGATCCACTAGAGTGAGTACGTGATTTGTAAGAGAGCTAGTCGTACATGTATATCTTGTGAAGATCTCAATTCCTCTACCTCCCAATCTCTCTTTCTGCCATGAAGATGAAGATTCTCTCTCTTTACTAAGAGAGGTGAAGTAGAAGAAGGGAAGGAGTCACTTGGTGAAAGCTTCTCATTTGTGAAGGTGAATTCAAAGGCAAAGATCCAAGTCAAGAGTAGGTAATCCCTTTAAGGCAAAAGACTTGTCACAAGAGTGGGTAAGTCCTTGGAGAAGGAAGAATACTCGTTGTAAGAGTAGATAAGACCTTGGCAAGGTGGAAGACTCATGGCCATGGATATTTAAGTACTTTTTAAGGTTATTGGTTCCCTTTTCCTCAAAGGGAAGCTAGATATCCTTGTCCTAGAAAAGGAAGGTCTTGTGTTGTACTCTTATAATGGGATAAAAGGAGTGAGACATGGTTGAAAATCCTAGAGACTGACCTCCCTAGGTAGTGGGTGTACATCTCATAGTTTTGGAGGTTGGAACCACTAAAACATAGCTTGTGTTATCTTCTGCTTGTTCAATCTCTGTCTTCCTTTATATGAATGTTTAATTGCACTCAAAGTTCATATAAGCAATGTTATCTTGTGATACACACTATAGGTCCAAAGAATTTAGTTTAAGTGGTTTTTATCTCTATTCAACCCCCTCTAAGCCCATCATAGATCCAACACCCACTACACCACCATTGTGTTCCAAATAATTTTATTCTTTTACATCCATTTTTTGTTAGATATATGGCTAGTACAACCATTCATTTAAGCATGAGTTAAGCCCAATGTAGTGCATCTAGTAGATAGAGGAAATGTAATTTGTGTATTGCACTAATGGGAAGAGATTTAGTTCCACATTGCTCACACCTAGAACTTTTGTGGTCCTTATATGTAGGATGACATTTGTACTAGTGTCCAAAGGGATCTAAGGGAGAGTATACTCAGCTCCTTGGTGGGTACTATGACCACAATACACACACGTGTGCACGTATATACCGCACCACACATTACCTCACCTCACCTGTCTGGGCCGAACATGTTCTCAGGCTTGTGTCTAGTGGCTTGTGAGAATTGTCTTCCATCCTCCTTTTGCATAAGGGTACAACTATGCAATTGATTATTATTATTATTATTATTTTTGAATAACCAATATTATTCATTTATGACTTGCAGAGTTGGGTCTCCAGTTCCTTCCTTCATCCCTACACAACTTAGTGAGGAAATCGGGGCCAGTCGACCAGTACAAGGAGTTACATGGGTGTTTAGATGTGAAGCGGGCTAATTTGTCTGCTAATTTGTTCTCCTTCCTACTGATGTATATGAGTTGGACATTAGGCTTTGCTTGTAGGGCCCTTGATATGTGTTGAACAAGGCCCCTGTACTTGCCTGGACTTGGTATGCAATTGTTTATCATCCTACTCGCTCTTTGATTATCAGTCTCCATTATATGCATGCATATGAAATCCTTGATGCCGGAGAGGCCATGGCAGATAGCCAGGAGTTCTGTCAGCGGAACATCCGTGCTCCATATTTTTTGGGCTCCTCCGCTCACCCAGCTACCATTGTAATCTCTGATGACATAGTTGTTGGACACAATCTTATGTCACTTAAGTACCAATCCGTCTACATTGATCTTCAACGTGTGTGGTGTTGGTTTCTGCCATCTCTTGGTTAGTTTTGGATAGTTGTTATGTTGACCTTGTGACTGAAAAGCTTTATCACATAGATCCACTTCCCTGGTGATTTCCCAAATGAGACTCTCCACTAGTTTGACTATCTCTTTGATTATTGCTTTAATTAATTGTTAATTTCCTAAATGATTTGTTTTCCATTTTCTATACTAGAGTGATCGTTGGATCGTGTATTATTGGAAATAGAATGAGGGGGCATAAAAGTGCTATAAATAAGCCCATGGTCATTAGGATTAAACACAACATGTGAAACAATAGTTGTCAATGATTGTGCAAGTGTTTTGTGAGCCCAAAGCCAATTGCTTTCCACCGTCACTCCCGAATTGCTTTGTGGAGAATTTTGTCCTATACGAAGTGAGTTTGCCCTTTCTCTTCTCTATAGACACAATCTATCTCAGTGGTGGTATACTTGGTTGACAAGCTGCACTAGTACTGCAACCATTAGTCATCAACGTAAGAGAAAGACGTCTTTGTGATTGGGCCGACTAGAACAACGATGCTTATCCTAAATTTTTGTGAGCCGCTTATTCTTTAAGTACACATTAATTTTTTAGTGAATGGCCTGATTTGAGTTTCTAACCTTATTTAGTTTTTTTGTTCTCCCACTCTATTTATACTTATAGTTATTATCTGAATTTGGCCTGAATTTATTAATTAATTTACAATTGTTTGTTGTTGCATGTAGTGACACATTATTAACAACATTCTTAAAGAATTCATTTTTTCATTTGTTAACAATGGCCGCTGATGGTTCTGTCAAGAATATTGACACTGCTAATATACTTAAAAAATTATTACTACCAACTTTGCCAATGAGTAACATGCAAATTTGGCTTAATATGGTGGATTTTGATCACTACTTAGTGGAGGATGAAACTAAACCTGATGAGTTTTTCTGTGACAACACTAAATTAATTGCAAACTAGAAGAAGGGTCATAAGATGTACCAAGGGTTAATCTTGTTTTCTTTAAATAAGAAATTTTATAATTCATACTCGTAGTCACTTATTACTACTTCTAATGTTCTATGGGGGTGTTGGAAAAGAATTTTGGTAATGAAAATCGGGATGATGAAAAGTCTTGTATGTTTAAATTTCTAAAATTTCAGATGATTGAGGGTAAATCTATTTATGATTAGACAAATGTATTTTATGTCTTGTGTCAAGATCTCAGATGCAAGCATGGAATTCACTAATAAGCTATTGTTATGTCCATCATAAAAAAATTCCTAAATCTTGGAACTCGTTTGGTATGACTCTTAATCATTTCAAAAGAAACTTGTCAATGAATAATCTAATGAGCGACATTAACATACATGAAGAACACTTGAAAGAGAGGACTATCAAGTTACCTACTAATGTAAACCCTAGTGTCAATTTTACTAATGCTAAAACCAAATATAATATATCAAAGAATATGCATAAACATAAGGCTAAGATCCAGAAGAAACTGAAGAACAAAAATTGTTCATGTAGACAAGTTGGCCACTAGAACAAGGACTATCCTTCGAATAAAGAAAAGAAAGTTTCCACATGTGCAAAGGTGGAGGTTGTAGTCAATAAATAATGATTGCATTCTCAAACCTCAATGATGGGTATGTAAGACCCCTAACCTTGCTTTTCTGTTGAACATGCTTTCTTATCATAGTTAAATGCTTAAATACTTAATTTAACCCTAATATGTTCTTTGGTATCACTTGGAAAGCTTATGTTTCAAGTTCGGTCTATTTTAGACACTATTTGAGCAAGTTATGCATTTATATGCTTATTTTGGGGTTTTATGCAATTTACCCATATCTATGATTTTCTTGCAATCTATCACATTGTTATTATTCCTCACATGTTTTCTTATCATTCTTGAGTTATTTGTGCCTTGTGATGCCTTTTGTACCTTTGTTTGGTGTTGACACCCATGTAGGGTTGAGTTAGGGTTTCCCTTTCATGGATGAGCTACCTTGAGTGGTGGGACGTGATAGTTTTCCTTGGGAGTTTGGATCCGATGGCCATCCTTGTGATTTGGGAACTTATGGTGGTCCCTAGAGGTGTGAGGGTCATTTTTTTCCCTCTTGGAGCCCCTTGGGTTGGTGGTTCACCAAGTAGAGGTGCAATCGATGATGAAACTGAGTTTTCACCCTTCTGACCAAAGGATCAAGATCTGATGGTTCCCATGAGTTTTAGGTCTATGGTGAAGTTCATAAACTACACGTCAAAAATGCAAGTGCAAGTATCAATGTAATATAGGCCTAAAGTGGCCCGGATATCGAACACAAGGAAAATGTGTACCTGAAACATACTACTAACAATGACCCATTTAGCTAGGCCTGAGAAAAAGAGTGATTTGGTTGATTTAATGACTAAATTGCAAGAATTCAAACTAAAATTACTTGTTGTGATCACAAGTGGAATAAATTCCTTAGATTAGTGGTTTCACCACAGTTCACATTGCAATTAACATCATTTCATTAATATTAATCTCTCCTAACCCTGGTGAAAGAAACATGTAGCCAGAATTACCCACTCACACAGTGTAATTCAATACCTAATCTAATACCAATCCCACTCTTGTAGAAATTGTGTTATTAATTAGGTTCTTTGACAACATCTTTGTGTTATTCTCTTCATATTCGTAAGCCCTCTCTTGAGGTGCGGTATAAAATGTGTAAATCTATGAGTTTTCGAACCCTTAATCCCTCTCTCAAAGAAATTAATAGTCTAAACAACTACCTATGGTGATCAAGCATAAATAACTTGTGATGCTCTCATTGAAATATGTCCATAAATTAAGAAAAACATGTATATTAAATCATAATCATTAATTAAAATACAAAATCAGGCTACTCTTGGGTCCTAAGGAACAAGGGGATTAGCCTCACATGATTTTAGTTGCCCTACACATAGAAGAATAAGAAACAAATGATGAAAGCATCAAGAACAAGGAAAAAACCCTGGATAAAGAGGGTATGGATGGTTCCTTCTAATGAACGTTGTGATCTTCTATCTTCTAACTGCAAATCGGGTCGCCATATTTGCATGAACTGCCCGAAACGTTGCTTTCTCCTCTCGTTTCTCTCTTCTCCACTCTCCTTTGTCGTACATTGAATATGGCATGATTACTAGGTTTGGACGATCTCACCCTAAGTCATAGAAGAGAGTTATGGGGTCATTAAGTTTCAACTATCAAATTAAGGACAATCTTTAATCTAGCTTGATCCCATCCTGTTGGTACTATTGACTTAGTGTCAGTAGTATCGACACCCTCAATTATTTGTGACCCATTATAGCATTAGTAGTACCGAGTTGACCCGCAATAGTACCAAGATTTTCTCTAAATTAACCTTTTGGATTTTCAATGTGAGTCAGTATCACTGAACTGACCATCAGATGTACCGATTCTTCTCTAAAACGCTCTCTGTTGATTTGTCAGTAGTACACATTACTATTGTAACATACTAAAATCCAGGGTCTTTCTTGCAATTTACCCACTTTTGAGCTTTTCTTTGCCTTCTAGTCCATTTGGACCTTTTTCATAAATTTCCCATCCTTTTGGGTCATTTTTGGACTTTGTGTGCAATTTGAGCATTACTTGATGGTGTAATTCCTATTTTACCCATATTCATGTCAATGAATGGGTTTTTGCACAAAAATATCAACTACTATTTTCATTAGAGTCTAATAATGTAAAATGACCATTTTACCCCTAGTATAATTAAATACTTTATTTTACATAAAATCTCAATTTAATATTTTATTTAGAAAATATAAAGTCTAACATGCCCTCATATCAATTGTTATGGCCAAACCATTGGTAAATAATTAAAAATGCAAGAAATGACTCATGAATTGCCTTTTCATAAATCATGATATAAAAATTTGTTAACTCTATAAAATTTAGTGAAAACATGTTGCATGAATAATACATTGCGTATTTTAGTTTCAACAAAAATATGAAAGAATAAATAGATTATTTCACTCATCTAAAACTCTATAGTGATAAAAATTCCCCTAACATAATTTGTGGTGTCTTAAATTATTCAAAATACAACATTAATATTTTTCTGGTATAATTATTTATTTATTCTACGATCACACAAAATTTGAGATCAATATGATGTCATTTACCCACTCAATTAATTTTTGGAATATTTCTCTTTAATTCACCTTAATTACATTTACATGCCATTGATGGCATTTAATCCCCCAGCCCTGTCCGGCCGTCTCCCCTAGCCGCACTCCGTGCATTTAATTCCCTACTCTCTTCCTCTCCTTCCTCTTTCGCTTCCTCCTCCTCCCTATTTCCTACCCATCCTCTCCTCATACTAAACCCAACCGCCTCCTTCCTTTCTTCTTCTCCTTCCTCTATCATTCTCCCTTGCGCCGTAACCTACCATGACCATTGGCGAACATCCCTGTTGTGACCTCAAGTCTGGAGTGGGCACTACTTTCACCACCACGGGCACCGACCTGAACTCCAAGTTGAACCTAGGCCTTAGAGGATCGCCAACTTTACCCGTTATTAAAGATCAGCAACGTCTATCTAATCACAGGTAAACGACTCAACTCATGACAGACCAATAAAATATATTTATCGTATATGTATATATAGTTAAGTTTCAATAGTTAGGTAATACATAAAATTTCAGTAGAAGTTCTGCTTTCAGATTCTGTAATGAATCTTATACAGACATGTATATGTATGCTACTGTACCTATACGGAAAAGTAATATCTAATATATATATGGTCTTTTTCATGAATCTAGATAACAAATTAATCGACTATGTGATACCAAAACATTGTATATGGTCGTAGTCAGTTCAGCCTTAAAACAACGTGAGAATATAAGTATGTGTGGTCTTGCTAAATGCGTGTTAGTGGGTTTGGTATCTTCCTGATAAAAGAGCTTAGTACATATAGATGTGATAACAGAGATCTCGGATACCAATAAGGACCTGCGGTATACCAATTATGAAATAATGTTTTACTCTTATCGTATATTCTAGTCATACTGCTTTGCATACGAATACGTATATATGCTAACATATTGGTAAGTAACAATAACATACACGTCTTGTCCTTGGTTACTTCTAATTGCAGAAATCTATTGAGAAAAAATGGATAAATAAGATGTGTAGATATGCATATACGTAACCAGTGTCAGGGAATATAATTACGTTATTAGTTTAATATACATACTTGTTTACCCATATCTACAATAAGATATGTTTATGTATTCACAAATGCTTGTAAGCAAGACTAAAATACCTAATACGCCTTTAGGCAATTAGAATCGGAATAAAATACACTATGAAAGTGGATAATAGGAATGCATCCACTTGTTCATTTGATTTTATCAATGTATATAATGTGCTCCTAGGATGAATGCTAAGATTGGAGACCAAATATATCCATGGAGTTGAGCTTTAGTCATGAGACTAGGTATGTGAATCCTATATATGTATATGAGCCCTATTTAAGCATGTGGACCATAATCATGAATGTGACTCCTATTATGATTGTGAAGAATGATTAATGTGCAAATTCACCCATTCCTCAGTTGGGATTTTCATCCAACTCCACCATACTACTTTACTTGACTTAGAATCCTTCTAATGTCTTTACTTGACTGTTTTCATTATATAACTCTTCTAATGCATGAGTTGGCTTCTTATTGGAATTACTTGTATAATGCTTGAAATGCCAATGTTGGCTTACTTAATTGGAATGCTTGTTGGAAATTGTATCCATTTGCTATGTTGAAATTTTATTTATATTTCACTCTACTGCCAAGTGACTTATTTATGCATGATGTATTTATTGGCCAAATGACAATGTAGTGTACATGAGTACAAACCACCCATAGGGCACTGGGGTTTTAGTCCCCCTACCGTAGGCACTGGGGTTTTAGTCCCCCTGCCACTTTATACAGGGAACTGAGAGGTTTTAGTCCTCCTGCCAGGCACTGGGGTTTTAGTCCCCCTGCCATTTTATATATGGTGAGGTCTGGTAGGTGCCTCACCCTACATTGAGATGAGTTTGTGTCATAATATATTCATGCAATGTGGTTATGGTTGATGTTGATCTATTGCAGTATTCAAATTCTTATTTGTTTGTTTGCCTCTTATTTTTGAAATCCATTAGTACAGTGGATTCTCTTTAATATGCAATGCTTTAGCTTTATAATTGTCCTTTTCCTCTTTTGACACATACATTTTATCTCTCTCTTGCTGGGTGATCCCAAGCACCCAGATTAGGAACAGAGTGTGCATGGAAGCTTGGTGAACCTGCCTAAGGCTAAGGAGATCTTGCACATCTAGATAGTTTGGACTAGTTGCATAAACTTTTGTTATGTTATTTGTGGAGACACGTTGTATTAGTTTAAGTCTTCCTCTACCTAGATCCTTGCTCTTGTATAAAGATGTATCCCTTTGGGAAAATTTTGTAATGTACTCTTTATACATTTGGAATAAAGTCAAGTTTTAATCTTCCGCTGCTACACAATTGGTGAATTTGTATGCCATGATTTTTAGTAGAGACTTGGTCTTTACAACTCTATTGGTACTACCCAGTTTCCTCATGTTAGCATGTTCCTTCTCTTCAAATGTCAGTACAACCGACAATCAAGTCGATAGTACCGAGCTGTGTTGTTTCTTGCAAAATCACTTGAAATATGACAAAAGTGAACATAATCTCCAAAGTAATGATAGATCATTCTATAGTAAAAATAATAATTATTTGATGCAATTAAGTGTAACAGACTAATGATGATAAATAATGCAGAAATGATATCAAAATGAACTATAAGTGCCAAAAATCCTTAATTAATAGTCTGTGAGAATGAGAATTATTAGTGCATCAAACTCCCCTAAACTTAAATGTTGCTCATCCTTGAGCAACACA
This sequence comes from Alisma plantago-aquatica, assembly GCA_963693085.1. Taxonomy (NCBI): domain Eukaryota; kingdom Viridiplantae; phylum Streptophyta; class Magnoliopsida; order Alismatales; family Alismataceae; genus Alisma; species Alisma plantago-aquatica. The sequence goes on along the minus strand of OY856412.1, from coordinate 1,342,419,489 downwards.
CCCTCGAATCTATTTGAGACAAATAAGCAAAAGGACACAAAATATGAATTTTACTTCTTAACTACCCCCACCTGGAGTCCAAAACCAACCTTTATTGACCATAGAACCATCAACTACTCTCCAATGACTAAAAATATCCATAAAAGATGTCCACTTAGACTGGTGAAACACTATCACTAGAGTAGTTAATATCATAGTCAATCAAGCATTTTCTTGGTGCATCATGTGTTTCCCTATCTACATTGTTGTTTTCCTAACTAACAACTATTTGGCAACCTCTCTCCTTATAGGAATGAATTAGGAGATCAATCTTATATCTGGCCTACCAATAAGAGCAATGGATTGTATGAAGTAGGTGGCTTATGAAAAGTCACAAGTGAGATTTGGATTGTTTATGCAAAAACAAACCATGATGAGCCTACTTGAATGAAGATGATGAAAAATGCATGAATCTTAATCCCTACTATTATGAATTGAATGATGCATGTATTGAAAATCTCATCAAATGGGTGAGAGTGAAATAAAGAAGAAAATGCATCATGTTTATGTTTCCATTTCTTTGTGGAGTCAAATTCTAATCCACATTTAGGGCATCCTTTCTCCCTCTTTATTTCATAACATTAATTTTTTTCTCTTTTTTTCATTGTCCCACTATTTTAGCATGATATAATGTTATTCTTGGGCTTCACCAAGATATCTCATTCATTTTTTTATATTGATTTTTTCTGAGGGTATGAATGTGTATATCTACACTCTAATTTCAGAAGAAAACAACATAGACGCATGATGTAAAAATGAATGATTCAAAAGGTATGCAATCTATATGCAATTGTCATGCAACTAGATGATATACATAAAAGTTTTCTCTTTTGTTTTCAATTGGAAACTAATGCAATAAATGAAACTAACTATCATGTCACTTATTATGCCATCCCATGCATTTAAAAGGAAACTAGTCGAGTTACTTGATCATCTTAAAGTGGTGGATCAAAATATATCAAAAATAGATGGAATGACATAATTAAGAGACAATGCCTTTCTTAAGTTATGACATGTCTCTCTGCTACTGACCTGTATACATGGTAACCTTAGGATTTCTTTCTAAAATTTCAATTTAAGGTCTTGTAAATTGTTTGATCAATTTAGGCTCAAACCCCATCTTCATCCACATTACATGAATAATTAAGATTTCCATTTATATTGAATTTTCAAAAGCTGACTAAGACATACACAGACATAGAAGAACAAACTCTATGATGATAGGGATAGAAATCAATTTTTTACTAATCCATAGTTACACTAGATAGATGTGGATCCTACAACTCAAAATTATAATAACTAAAAAGAATATAAAGGATATAGTTGTTCCAACACCCCCCTAATATTGAGCCTAACTATGTCCTTATAGTCAAAATCAAATTAGAGAGGTGGAGCAGTGGTACCAATCAAAATGGTGGTAGTGGTGGTGGTGGTTGCGACATGGTCGGGTCGTAGGGATAGAAAGTCCCCTAGAAAGTTTGGAGCATTGATGGCATCTCTGGAGGCTATGGATAGCCTCTAAAATAGACTTGACTCCAATAGTTATTGAAGAATGACTATTGATAGTTCTCCATATACTGTAGGGGCACATGCATCTTCTCCTAGTTCGCTAGGAGAAGTCACTCATTCTCAAAGATGGCCTATTGGTATTGGTATAGCCATCCTAGGACATTTTGGATGCCCTCCAAGGTTGTAGTTTGTTGTTGTTGCCCATGTTGTATCTACTTTAACATCTCATACATACCTACCATTGAGTATGGGTCATCCTCTTGGATAGGTGGTGGAGTAGAAGAATTGGAGGCATCCTGTCCTCTAGAGTGCTTTTGTATGACTCACCTCCTTGTGAATGGGATGGTGGCTTTTATTCCTCTTTTTCTTCTTCATCGTCTTCCTAGTCTTCGTCCTATTCTACATTGTCCTCTTAGTCATCATCTTCCTCCATGGCGTCATCTTCTTGTCACCTCAAGTGTCAGACTCCTCACAAGTTGAAGATGGGGTCAGGGAGTTCTCTCTCACGGTACTAATCCCTAACTGTGGAGCAAGCGTACACCTTCCCATGGGGCTCGATGATGAGGTTGGATCTCTTAAAGTGCTTGATATCCAACTTGGAGGATGTCTTTAAATGCTTGGAGGTGGAGAGATCAAGGTTGAGATGCATCACAATGGGAGTAATGAGCCCTCTAAAGTGAATCTGGGGACTCCTTTGCACCTATCTCTTAACCACCATATGGATCGGGGGCCTCTTGTACACCTGTAGCTTATCCGCCATCATAGGTTGTAGAAAGAAGGCACCAAAGTTGAATGTCTCCTCCCCTAATCTTAGCAAAGACCAGAGGTCATAGAGGTTCACATGTTGTACCTTCCCCTATCCCTGGAAGGACCTGACGAAGACGGTATAGGTGACATAGCAATGTAGGATACAAACAAAAGGGTGCTCGATGTCGATGATGGAGTTCCTATGCCAACTGATTGAGTATTCTTGTGGCAAATCCATCAAAAGCTTTCATGTATTTGTGTATCGAACTCGTTGTTGGTTCATCACACCTCTCCAAGTGGCCACTCATAGATGACATTGAACTCCTTTATTATCAAATGGTGAGGGGCATTGAAGAGGCAAAACTTCACCCATTCTTCAGGCCATCCTTACCGGTGCTCGAGGATGTATCAACTATCCAATAAAGTCAAGAAGTCATAGACGATGTCTTCATAGGTGGGCCAATCACCAAAGAAAGGGTGATCACCCACCATGCCTTGGGCTATGAGGACCTGGCAGAAGTTGTCAGTGAAGCCTATGGAAGCAAGAACAACATGGTCTCCATACCCTATTGGGATGAGTTCCCTTCTCATCATCTCTTTATAGATCTTCTTATGGTTGGTGCTGAGGTGAGAAATGCACGTTGGATTTGGTATCAACATGGTATTTCATGCCATCGAAGAAGAAGTTGATCGCCTGGATGCCATCAACCTAATACAAGAAAGGGGTGGAGAAGAAAGAGCTCTGTGAAGATTCTAAACACCCAAGAGCACTTGCACTCTTCAACTAGTAGAAGATGTGATGTGGGTGTGATTTGAACACCACCCAAACCCTTCCTTTTATAGTTGTCGAATTCCCTTCAGGATTCACATCAGTAGTACCGATGTGGACATTAATAGCACTAACTTTTTCTCCATGATCTGTGTGAATTGGTACCAATCATTGATATTGATGTCCCTCGTCCATAAATGTCGATGCGTAAGTGTTACAACCTCAAATGTTGGGTTCATTTGGTGAGAAATGTGATTTCTCATATTAAAGATATTTGAACAAATAAAGGTATAATTTGTTTTGAATAAATCGATTTTCTTTACAATAACCTTAATGATTGTTTTGTGGGCTTTATTGTCTATTGGGCCCAATAACAAGGAAGAGACAAAAAGGAACTCCATTATTAATAAGAAATGGAGAAAAGAAAAATGTAGAAACCTCTAGAAGGCAAAAATATATAATACAAAGGTGGATTTCGTGACTCTTGGGTTCCTTGGGTTCCAAGGAGTCCAAAGTTGCAAAAAGAAAGAAATAAGAAAATAAAAGATCAATTAAATATTTCTTTATTAAGAAAGAAATTGAAAACAATGATAAAATGTGGAATATAAGTGAAAAGAGGTATAATTGAGTTATCCTTGATGGATTTTCATATCCAAAGGATTCCTAATGTTAAAATGAATGCCAATGAGGAAAATAAAAAGAAAGATAAAGAGAAATCCTCAAAAAGAGATATTTTAATAAGAAATAAACAAGATAATGTGAAATAATGAATATAGATGCATCTAGAAGGATAATAAGTATCCACTAAAAAGGATTTCGAAATCTTCGGGTTTCTTTGGGTCCAAGGAGCCCCAATGGAGAAAAAGAAAGAGAAAAGGCAAATAATACAAAATAAGAGGATAATGTGATACATAGTTAATTACTTTTTGATATTATCAAAAGGATATGATTATTTGCTTAAAGAAAGTTGAATTTTGTGGCTAGGGGATTAAAAGACAAACACAAAGAAAATAAGAGAGGTAATTTTCGGATTTCCCTTTATGAAAAGAATTCCCTAATAACCAAGGAATACTAATAAGGAAAGAACGTGGAAGAAACCCAAGGAGCAAGTGCACGATGTTAAGGAAAGTATTCTTTGGCGATCTGAGAGACTGGTTTCCTTGTGGGTAAGGGCGTGGAGATGTAGCTACTCCCCCTATATAAGAGTGAACCCATAGCCTCGAGGTCAAGAAAGATCTCGGGCATCCATTGTTCGTGTCTGTCTAACCCTATTTGAGGGGTGGTGCAACCCCGGGAGCAATGCGGAGTGGAGGAGCGAGAAGCTTAACCGAGTGCAACACTCCTACGACACCGGAGAGAAGTTCAGCCCAGCACCTGCACATTGCAGCAGGTTGGTTGTAGGTCGACTTCCAGCACTGGTGGATTGAAACCGGTCGTTGTGGCTGCTTTTCTGAGGCACCATGTACGTTCAAGAGCATGTCGGAGGTGAGGGATCTCCCTCCGGTGGCCGTTGAGTCCAGGGAGGTGCAGCAGACGTCACGCAGATCGTGACTAGGGCTGGAGGTCAGTGCACCTAGCAGCGTCACGAAGAGGAAGATGAAGGTTTGGGGGCGTTGGACGTTTTCCCCCCTCCACGGGATGAAGAAGAACCCACTTAACCGGGGGTAAAATCAACTATTTGAAATGTTTTCAAGCTGCTAGCAAACGTTGCATGTGATAGGCGATGTGGCACGCTCTGATTGGCCCAAAGTAAGTACTTTTGCAAAATTCATAGCTAATTAACCGTAGCTCAGATGGATACACATAATATATGAATTTTTCTCAGCAGAACACGAGGAATGCAATAAAAATAGTTTTATAGCCTAATCCCTTTTGAAATTCAAAAAGTAGTGTAATTTATCAACTTTAATGAATTAAAGATTAAGAAACCCTATTTTGAGATGATTAATGAAATTAGTAGGATGATTAAAGTTTATATTAGCCTATTAATCATGAAAAGATACATTAAGATAAAAAATGATGAACTTCGCACACAATTAATTTAATTGAGAGTTCATGTGCATTTTAATGGAACTTGAAACCCTAATATTAGAAAAAGTGACGCATAATGGTTTTAATTATTCAAAATTGCGAATAAAGCTAAGATATGATGATTTTAAGCTATTTCAAGTATAAAAATTCTTAATTGTGGATAAATACTCTTAATGTAGTAATTAGGGTTTTTTTAATGGATAAAGATAGTAATTAATGACAAAAAGAGTTCATATGTGGTTTAGACCATAATGAACTATGAATTGATAATGAAGGAGCATAATGATCTTGTCATGGATTAAAAGGATAAAAATTGCTAGCTTTAATGTAAAAGAGGCTTAATGGACTTAATTGATGATTAATTGTGTTGTTTCTGAAATTAAGGTTATATGTTGTTGAAAGGGTAACCTTAATAACTTTCGTGAAGGATAGATGAGAAATTAGGGTTTAAAAGAGTAAGATGAAGTAAAAACCCTAATTGCAAAGTAAACCCTAAAAGAAGTAGAAATCATAAAAAGGAACAGAAACCTAATGTAGCAAGATGGTTTGAATAGATTTTGATAAAAAGGAATTGGATGTTATTTCAGGATCTTGTTGTATGTTCTTGCTTGCTTGGATTTCTTACTTGCATGGACTATTTCTATCTCAAATCAACCTGACAGCTATGTGGTTACGCTTATGAATATCTCGAATTAGTTTTTCGAGGTTTTCTGAAGTTTTCCTCAATGACTTGAATTAAACTATTGAATGAATTTAATTCGTGCAAACTATAATGTGGATATGACTATCACTTAAGATATGTGCCTACTAGCTCAGATCCTAGTCCCCTCTGTGGCTTAATAGTTTGACCTAGTACATGGCTACCTATGGGGTAGGTCCATCAGGTCATTGGATGACTTAGTACATCGCTACCAATGGGGTAGGTCCATCAAGTCACCTTGAGTCAGGGATTGGACAACCTATGGGTAGTGCCATGCAACTCTTTAGCACACCATGAGTTAGGGATTGGGCTACCTATGGGTAGTTCCATGTGACTCAACCCTAGATATTGATCTACCTATTAGGATCATGCGGGGTTTAATAGGGAACTACCATGAGGAAGGTAGCATCGAGGTCCACTACAGGGACAACACAGAGATAGGGGATAGGTAAGGATTGCATATTATTTCTTAAGACGTAATCTTGGCTATTAAATGATAATTGGCTGATTACATTGTTATCATAGTTGCACGATTATTGTTTCCCCCACATACCAGCTTTATGATGACCGACGTTTTATTTGTCGGCGTTTTAGGTACAAATGAAAAGAACAAATAGTAAAGTGGCATATGTGGAATTAAATGAGGATTAACGATCAAGGAGAATTAGTTAGAATATTATCTCATATGTATAGAAGTTTAGTAATCCAAGTTTTTCAAAGGTATGCAAAAAGTTTTAATTTATACCAGATTTTAGTATAGTTGGTAGAATTTGATAATTGTTATTGATTATTTTTCGAACCTTTGATCCAGAAATGGGGTTAACGACTCTAACCTCTTTGTCTCCCTTAATTGGGGGTTATTAGGAGGCAGGGTCATTACATTTGGTATCAGAGCATATGTTCCTCATTTAATCTTTAATAATTATTAAATTTTAAAAACTCTGTAGAACCCAATGGAGTTATTAGAGGATTTTCCGAAAGACTGAGGTGTCTAGAAAATGATCACGTCCGGGGGCTAGTAAGATTTTCCTCTGCACCGCTAGTCAGAATACCAGGACTCTCAGATCCGTGTGACTGCCTGGCCAAAGTCTCAGGATTTGACTCAAAATAAGATACCTTTAGGACTCTCTCATCTTGTTCATCCCTTCTCAAATCAAATTCTATTAAGGACCTTAAGGATTAGGGTTTTCTCTCTTTTCCTCACCCTCTTGAGGTATGGGTAAGATTGATAAGGTTTAAGGAAACCTCCACCAAATTAATAAAAAGCATGTAAATAAGATGTCATGGACATAACTTAATATGTTAAGTGTAAAAGAATAGATACATGCTTAGGTCGTATGACATAAGTTGTCATGCCCTTAGGAGAGACCTAAGGCTAGACCTTCTTGTTAGGAGAATAAGTAAAGAGAGTTAGTCTTAGAGGTAGAGACCTCCATTATAAGTGGAGACCCGGCATATCCTTTGAGGATGATGCTAACCCTAACCCTAAGTGGTGAGAAGACATGATGAGTTAGATGTCATGGTAGACTATGTGTTTGGATGGACATGCCTTTGGATGACATATGAGCCATGAGAGGTTGGATGACTGACTTCCTTTGGTGACCCAACCCTAGGAAGGGTTGTGCATGTTAGAGTGAAGGATAGCTCCTTCTTTGATGAGGTTAGTGAAGAAACCAAACCCTAGAGAAAGGATGAGTCTGTTGGTACCTCTATACCTATGGTATAGATGGGGAAGATGAGTTCCTTAAACCATGAAGAGGTTTAGTAATAGGTTGTAAGGTTTATACCTTGTTGGTTGTCCTTGTGGAGGACTCCACTCTAAAGTGTTGCTCAAGTAGAAGGATGACAGAAAGTGCATTTCATACCATGTACATGTTTGGATTGTAGTTAAGAGGTTGAGAATGCACTTTTATCACCCAAAAGTGTTGGACACCCAAAAGTGAACCTAGGGGTTCCTAGGCCTAAGAGGGTTAGTGGTGTACCCGATGCTCATGATGAGGTTTTATTTTCAATAGATTTGAGAATGGTACTTCTCATGTTTAAAGGAAAGAGAAACCCCTTAAGTCTAAAGGTATGTTTAATGAAAACCCTCACAGCTAAGTTGATGACATGGGAAGGTATGATCATGATCCAGTGTTGAGGAAAGAGAAAAAGTATGACCTAGCATGGTTTAGTAGGTGGTCTGCTTGTGCCTTGGTAGCTGCTGGGTTAAGCATGCTCATGTGAATATAAACCCTAAGGATGTTTGTGACCTTGTTGTCAAGAGTTGTAGTTTTCTCCCATCCTGGGAGAGGAACCCTTTGGTAGCGTATGTACCAGTTTGTGGGTTTTGTGGAAACCTAAAGAGGTCTCTTAAGATCGTGAGAAGCTAAGTGAAAAGTACATGGTATGAGAATGAACTTGTAGACCCATAGATAACCATATCTAAGTGCATGTGGATGTGTTACCATAGAGGTAACCGGTAGGGGGCCTGACCAAGGTAGGCAGGTTGCCATGACCCTTATGAAAGGATTAAAGTCAGCCCATGAATGCAGAGAAATAGATGATGAAGGCTTGGGTAAGGTTCTAAGTTGAACATGTACTAAGTTAGAATCCTAAGTCTATCCTAGGGTCAGGTAGGGATAAGACCGATGGAAGTAGGAGTTGCCTAATTCCCTAGTTGCACATGACCATAGGGTGGGGAGGTAACAACTATCATTGTCTGAGGGCCATGGGTTAGGAGATTGATCACCTTCATGAACTCATGAGACCCAAAGGGAAGATGAGTAGGGCACCCTCTGGATGCATAAGGGAAGAGGGATGACCCTAAAAGTGTCGACACCCTATAGACCTAGAGGAGATGACCAAGGAATATGTGTGGACCCAAGTAAGTTTGAGACCAGTTTTCCATGGAAGTAATTTTGATATCGAGATGTTTGTGCTGTAGAGACATATGTGGCATGTTTCAACTTAAATTTAAAGGTGTACTGGCAAGGTGGGATGTACCATCTCTACTCTTGGAACAGGAAGAACTCTGTATTTGGACAGTAGCCAAATGCTTATTTCCTCTTGTTATGGGGGTGAGAGATAGGATAATACGCATGCTATACACCAAGGATAAAAGATGATGTGAGTTGGAATGTTGCTATGAAGTATGAGAACAGAGATGATAACATGCCCTTGTGGAGTGAATGATAAATGGATGGTTTACGAACAAGGTAGTCATCCTATGAGGATGTTTTATCATGAGCTATGAGTTATACAAGTTTGAGTTTGAAAAACTAAGAGAATAAGCTCAGAGTTTTCTTGATGAAGATAGACTTAGAGCTGAGATGAGATAATAAGTGGAATACATGGAGGTGTATGTCTTGAACTGTACCAACACCTAAGGATGTGAAGAGGTTTTTAGGTTAACCCTCAGTTGGAAAAAGATAAGTTTGGCTAATACTGAGATGTAACAATAACGGTTGATCAAGTTAGTGGTTTCTTGGTTAGCCAGCCTAGGCCTTGATGCAATAAAAGGATGGTTATAGAACCTCAGATGCACTTATCTGGAAAGGAAGGTTTTGAAACCCTGATTAGAGTGGTTTATGGTTTCTGAGGAATCAATCTTAAGGAATCATGACAATACAGGAGATCATGATTTAAGATCACCATATACCATAGTACTACCAAGATAATAAGTGACAATAGTACTTTGGATGCTTAAGATGAAGTTGCATGGGGTATGTTGCCATGCAAGCCAGGAGGTGAAGGACGAACATCAGTAATCTAGTGTATTGATATAGAGGATAAAAGAGTCCCTGAGAGGGAATGGGAGTTCATCACTATGGACGTCGTGGTAATTCTCCCCTAGACTAAGGAAGGTCAAGAAGCAATATGAGTTATGGTGGATCGCCTTGCCTAGATGACTTGAGAAAGAAAGAGTTCTGTCAAGGGACAGATCTAGTTGAACTACACATGAGAGAGATGGTTCAACTACACCATGATACAAATTCAAAAGTTCTTGAGTATGACCTAAAGGTTCACTTCCATCAGGTGGAAGTAGGTACATGAAGAACTCAATGTTAGTACCCCTTATCACCCATAACTAATGGTTAGTATGATCTAGACTAGAGGGTCTGATGAGAGCATGTGTGCTCATTCAGGGTGATACATGGAGACAGTTCTTGTCTACGGTAGATGTGATGATAACCACCATAGCCAGTATTGGGATGTAAAGAAGCTCTACAAAGGAGGTTGTGTCGGTCACCACTTCATTAAGATGATGTGGGTGAAGGGACCTCACAAAGGTCAAGAAAGGACCACAATGTGTGTAGAGGAAGTCTCTTTGATCGTGCAATTGCTGAAAGGAGCCCAGAGATGACATGAGTTGTAAGCTGATGCAAAGTAGACTGACATGCAGTTCACTGTGGGGGAATCTGTGACATAAAAATCTGACCCCTCTAAGTTATAGCTTAGAGAGCTGAGTCCCCGATACATGGGTTCTTGTGACATGGTTTGGTGGAGAAGGTTAAGTTTTCCCTTACCCCTCAGGATAATATGATGTGTGATGAGTTTCATGTGTCCAATTTAGAGCACTATGTGAGGTACCCAGACCATGTGCGGAGCAATGAACCTAGTAAGCCCCAAGGGAGGCTGTAATGACCTGAGTCACCTATGAGGTTTATAGATGCCAAGGTGAAAGAACTTAGAGAAAAGAATATGTGATGATAAAGGTTCTTTGGAAGCACCATGGATATGGCAAAGCCACATAGGGGCCAATAATGGACATGGAAAAGTCTTATCCTGAATTGTTTGTTTGCTTGATGGAATTTTGAGGAAAAAATTCCTATAAGTGGGGAAGGATGTTACAACCTCAACTTTTGGGTTCATTTGGTGAGAAATGTGATTTCTCATATTAATGATATTTGAAAAAATAAAGGTATAATTTGTTTTGAATAAATGGATTTTGTTTACAATAGCCTTGATGATTGTTTTGTAGGCTTTATTGGCTATTGGGCCCAATAACAAGGAAGAGACAAAAAGGAACTCCATTATTAATAAGAAATGGAGAAAAGAAAAATGTAGAAACCTCTAGAAGGCAAAAATATATTATCCAAAGGTGGATTTCGTGCCTCTTGGGTTCCTTGGGTTCCAAGGAGTCCAAAGTTGCAAAAAGAAAGCAATAAGAAAATAAAAGATCAATTAAATATTTCTTTATTAATAAAGAAATTGAAAACAATGTTAAAATGTGGAAAATAAGTGAAAAGAGGTATAATTGAGTTATCCTTGATGGATTTTCGTATCCAAAGGATTCCTAATGTTAAAATGAATGCCAATGAGGAAAATAAAAAGAAACATAAAGAGAAATCCTCAAAAAAAGATATTTTAATAAGAAATAAACAAGATAATGTGAAATAATGAATATAGATGCATCTAGAAGGATAATAAGTATCCACTAAAAAAGATTTCGAAATCTTGGAGTTTCTTTGGGTCCAAGGAGCCCCAATGGAGGAAATGAAAGAGAAAAGGCAAATAATACGAAATAAGAGGATAATGTGATACATAGTTAATGACGTTTTGATATCATCAAAAGGATATGATTATTTGCTTAAAAAAAGTTGAATTTTGTGGCCAGGGGATTAAAAGACAAACACAAAGAAAAGAGGTAATTGTCGGATTTCCCTTTATGAAAAGAATTCCCTAATAACCAAGGAATACTAATAAGCAAAGAACGTGGAAGAAACCCAAGGAGCAAGTGCACGATGTTAAGGAAAGTATTCTTTGGCGATCTGAGAGACGGGTTTCCTTATGGGTAAGGGCGTGGAGACGTGGCTACTCCCCCTATATAAGGGTGAACCCATAGCCTCGAGATCAAGAAAGATCTCCGGAATCTCTTGTTAGTGTCCATCCAACCCTATCTGAGGGGTGGTGCAACCCCGGGAGCAATGTGGAGCGGAGGAGCGAGAAGCTTAACTGAGTGCGACACTCCTACAGTGCCGGAGAGAAGTTCAGCCCAGCACCTGCACATTGCAGCAGGTTGGCTGCAGGTCGACTTGCAGAACTGGAAGACTAAAACCGGCCATTGTGGTTGCTTTTCCGAGGCGCCTTGTACATGCAAGAGCACGGCGAAGGTGAGGGATCTCCCTCCGGTGGCCGTCGAGTCCAGGGAGGAGCAGCAGATGTCATGCAGATCGTGACTAGGGCTGCAGGTCAGCACACCTAGCAGTGTCGCATAGAGGAAGATGATGGTTTGGGGGCGTTGGACATTTTTGCCCCTCTGTGGGCTGAAGAAGAACCCACTTAACCGGGGGTAAAATCGACTATTCGAAATGTTTTCAAGCTGCTAGCAAACGTTGCATGGGATAGGCGACGTGGCACACTCTGATTAGCCCAAAGTAAGTAATTTTGCGAAATTCATAGCTAATTAACCATAGCTTAGATGGATACACATAATATATAAATTTTGCTCAGCAGAACATGAGGAATGCAATAAAAATAGTTTTATAGCCTAATTCCTTTTGAAATTCGAAAAGTAGTGTAATTTATCATCTTTAATGAATTTTAAGATTAAGAAACCCTATTTTGAGATGATTAATGAAATTAGTAGGATGATTAAAGTTGATATTATCCTATTAATCATGAAAAGATACATTAAGATAAAAAATGATGAACTTTTCACGTAATTAATTTAATTGAGAGTTATGTGCATAAATATGGTTTAATGGGCCTTGAAATCCTAATATTAGTATAAGTGACTCATAATGGTTTTAATTATTCAAAATCGCGAATAAAGCTAAGATATGATGATTTTAAGCTATTTCAAGTATAAAAATTCTTAATTGTGGATAAATACTCATAATGTAGTAATTAGGGTTTTTCTAATGGATAAAGGTAGTAATTAATGACAAATAGAGTTCATATGTGGTTTAGACCATAATGAACTATGAATTGATAATAAAGGAGCATAATGATCTTGTCATGGATTAAGATGATAATGTAAAAGAGGCTTAATGGACTTAATTGATGATTAATTGTGTTGTTTCTGAAATTAAGGTTATATGTTGTTAAAAGGGTAACCTTAATAACTTTCGTGAAGGATAGATGAGAAATTAGGATTTAAAAGAGTAAGATGAAGTAAAAACCCTAATTGCAAAGTAAACCCTAACAGAGGTAGAAATCCTAAAAAGGAATAGAAACCTTAAGTAGTAAGATGGTTTGAATAGATTTTGATAAAAAGGAATTGGATGTTATTTTAGGATCTTGTTGTATGTTCTTGCTTGCTTGGATTTCTTACTTGCATGGACTATTTCTATCTCAAATCAACCTGACAGCTATGTGGTTACGCTTATGAATATCTCGAATTAGTTTTTCGAGGTATTCTGAAGTTTTCCTCGATGACTTGAATTAAACTATTGAATGAATTTAATTTGTGCAAACTATAATGTGGATATAACTATCACTTAAGATATGTGCCTACTATCTCAGATCCTATTCCCCTCTGTGGCTTAATAGTTTGACTTAGTACATGGCTACCTATGGGGTAGGTCCATCAGGTCATTGGATGACTTAGTACATGGCTACCAATGGGGTAGGTCCATCAAGTCACCTTGAGTCAGGGATTGGACTACCTATGGGTAGTGTCATGTGACTCTTTAGCACACCATGAGTTAGGGATTGGGATACCTATGGGTAGTGCCATTCGACTCAACCCTAGATATTGAACTACCTATTAGGTAGGATCATGTAGGGTTTAATAGGTGTCTACCATGAGGAAGGTAGCAACCAGGTCCATTGCAGGGATAGCACAGAGATAGGGAATAGGTAAGGATTGAGTAGTATTTCTTAAGATGTAATCTTGGCTATTAAATGATAATTGGATGATTACATTGTTATCATAGTTGTACGATTATTGTTTCCCCCACATACCAGCTTTATGCTGACCGACGTTTTGTTTGTTGGCATTTTAGGTACAAATGAAAAGAACAAATAGTAAAGTGGCATATCTAGAATTAAATGAGGATTAATGATCAAGGAGGATTAGTTAGAATATTCTCTCATATGGATAGAAGTTTAGTAATCCAAGTTTTTCAAAGGTATGCAAAAAGTTTTAATTTATACCAGATTTCAGTATAGTTGGTAGAATTTGATATTTGTTATTGATTATTTGTCGAACCTTTGATCCGAAAATGGGGTTAACGACTCTGACCTCTTGGTCTCCCTTAATTGGGGGTTACTGGGAGGCGGGGTCGTTACAGTAAGGATAATCCCATATTGGTAAATTGATTTTTAAAGGTGATTGTTAGATCGATACAACGACCGTTGGATGGGGACAATTTTGGACCGTTTATGGCACACCACAGATTCTGGTTTTTTGGATGTTGATACTACTTATAGGATGTCGATAGTATCAAGCTGATTCTTTTTTGACCCTGTGGAATGTTGTCAATACTACCAGCCTGAGTGTCGATAGTACGGTGTTGTTAAAAATCTCAATAATCTCAAAATGTCTCTCGATATCTGGAACCTGGAGCATGGCTCAGGCATCAGTACTACCGATTTTTTGTCAATAATACCAAGTCCTATTCAGTTAACTTGCTCATCTCTACAAAAAATTGGTACTTCTAACTTTGTTGTCAGCATTTCTAAGAAAAATCATGGCCGCCTTATTGAGAACGTTTGATAATATCGATGTTCTTGTCGGTACTATTGAGTTTTCATGGAACTCGACCCTATTTTACCTATGATTGCATCAGTACCACCAACATTACACTCGGTAGTAATGGCTTTTTCCCTGTATGTACATGACACAAAATGATCAAGTCACCTTTTTATATGGAAACTAACAAAATGCAAACTAAATCTTTGAACTACAAAATTGAATGTAAAGAATAAAATCCTAAAATAGTGAAAGATGGTTGGGTTTCCTCACAACAAGTGCCCTTGCTTTATGTCATAGGATGGACAATCAAATCAATCAATCAATGAAGTTCAATGAGCTTCAACTCTTCTTCTTCTTCACATACCACATCACCCCCAAAGTAGTGCTTTAGTCGCTGGCCATTAACAAGGAATGGCACCAGCGCATTTCTTATCTCAAATGCCCCATGGGGAAGAGCCTTGACCACTACAAATAGACCATTCCATCTAAACCTCAATTTCCCAGGGTGTAATTTCATCCTAGAATTGAACTGAAGCACCTTCTATCCTGGAGTGAAGACTCAATGCAAGATGTGTGAGTCATGGATCTTATTTGTTCTCTCTTTGTAGATCCTAGATCTTTCATAGGCATCCATCCTGAGCTCATCTAACTCATTGAGTTTCATCATTCTCTTCTTCCCTACATCATCCATATTATAATTCAAATTTCTCAGAGCCCATTTGGCTTTATGTTCTAACTCTATGGGAAAGTGACATGCTCTCCCATAAACCAACCTAAAAGGAGTGGTTCCTATAGGTGTTTTATAGGCTTTCCTATAGGCCCACATACATAATCAAGTTGCATGCTTCTATTTGTCCTATTGGTTGATACTATCTTTTCTAAGATCTCTCTTAATCTCCCAATTAGATACCTCAACCTGTCCTTGGGTTTGTGGTTGATATGGAGTACCTACCTTATGTCTCACTCCATGATTACTCAATAATGCACCAAACTTCTTATTGGTGAAGTGATATCCACCACCACTTATTATCACCCTTGGGATTCCAATCCTGCATAATATGTGATATTTTACAAATCTACACACAACCTAAGCATCATTAGTGTGGGTTGGAATTTCTTCCACCCACTTAGATACATAATCAAGTGTAAGAAATATATATAATTTGGAGCTATATAACATTAAAGGACCCATAAAATTTATTTCCCTTAAATAAAAAACCTCACTCTCTTGAAATATGTTTAAGGACATTTCATGTCTTTTTGATATTATACTTGTACGTTGACACACATCATAATGAAGCACAAAATTATATGCATCTTTAAAAAGCATGGGACAATAAAACCCACTTTCTAAGACTTTAGCCATTATCCTGAGCCAACATAGTGTGCCATATTAAGTAGGGAATGACAGTGTGCCAAGATACTCTCCATCTCACATTTCATCACACACTTCCTCAAAATCCCATCCCTATACTGTTTGAGCAGAATGGAATCATCCCAAATATATAACCTCAAAGTATGAAAGAGCTTCTTTTTCTACTGATATCCCCAGTCTTATGGCAACTTACCATATGCCAAGTAGTTCACAATATTTGCAAACCATAGATCTTTGATTTTCAGCTACTCATACGGAAATTCCTCAACAATTGGTATGTATATATCCTTTTCATCCACTCTTTCAAGCCTACTCAAATGATCTACCACCACATTTTCTGTGTCTTCTTTATCTTTGATTTCAATATCAAATTCCTACAATAGAAAAATCCACCTAATCAGTCTAGGTTTGGCATCCTTCTTCTGTAGTAAATATTTAATTGTTTCATGATTAGTCCACACAATGACCCTTCCCCTATCAAATACTAACAAAAATTTTCAGAAGCACAAACTACCACCAACAATTCTTTTTTAGTAGTTGTGTATTTTAACTGGGCATCATTTAGGGTGTTAGACACATAATAAATGGAGGTAGGGTTCTTGTCTCAACATTGACCTAAAACAACCCCTACTGCATAATCTGATGTGTCACACATCAGCTCAAAAGGTTGGCTCCAATCTAAAGCATAAACAACAAGTGCACAAACCAGTTTCTCCTTCAACACCTTAAATGCTTTCAAACACCACTCATCAAATTTAAATTCACTGTATTTTTCCAAAAATTTAGAAAGTAGTTTTGCATTTTTTTGAAAAATCTTTTATGAAACGTCCACAAAAACTGAGATGTCAGAAAAGACTCCTAACTCCCTTCACCATGGATGGTGGAGGCACCTTAAAAATAACCTCGATTTTAACCAGATCGACCTCCATACTTGTATGAGACACTGTATATCCCAAGACTATTCCCTCACTCACCATCGTGTGACACTTCTCCGAATTCAAAACCAAGTGACTGTCATTGCATCTTTGCAATATCTTGTCAAGACTGTCAAGGAAGTCCTCAAGTGACTCTACATACACCACAAAGTCATCCATGAAGACCTCAAGACAACACTCTACCATAATGGTAGGCATACATCTTTGAGAAGTTGACAGTGCATTACACAAACCAAGAGGCATCTGATAGTAAAAGAATGTGCCATATGGACAAGTGAAATTAGATTTCTCTTAATCCCGTGGATCGATGGAAATCGAACTTTACTTGGAATACCCGTCCAGAAAAAACAATGAGAGTGGATGGTGAGCCACCCTAGAATCTGATCAATGAAGAGAAGTGGGAAATGATCCTTAAGCTTAGAGGTAGAGGGGTTTAAACAATGATAGTCAATACAAACTCACCACCCGATCACCAACCTAGTAGATATCAATTCACTATATGATTTTGTGGTGACATTTATTACCACTTTATCTGGAACAACTTGAGTAGGAATTACCCAATTAGAGTCATAGATAGCATAAATTACACATTCCAAGAGAAGTTTGACTACCTCTTTCTTCACCACCTAAGTCATGATGGGATTGAGATGCCTCTGAGACAACACTATTGGCTTGGCTCCTTCTTGTATGCAGATCTTGTGGTGGAAAAATCTAGGAGAGATCCCCTTGATATCTGCAACTGACCACCCAAATGCTTCCTGATGGTTATTCAACACCACAATCAATTCTCCTTCTCTTGGATGCTCAAGGAGGCTGAGATAATTACTGGGAGCTTCCCATTTGCTTCCAAAAAGGTATACTTCAAATGCAGCGGCAACAACTTCAATTCAAGATTTGGAGGACTATGTAGAGTTGGAATCAATGGTGGTGGAGGTTGTGCCCAAGTCCTCATAGTGCCTGGTGCAATAACACGACAATGCCTTGGGAAACAAGACACACTCCTCCAAGGAATGACATAGAATGTAGTCATCCACCAAATTCATAATGCATGTCTGATGTGTGCACAAATTATCACTATTTTGACTACCTAATTTGGTTGATTTCATTTCCAATTTCTCTTAATTGTATATCTTTTAATACATATTTCACTAAATTAATGTGAATCGTGTGTGCATAAGTTCTTATATTTTTTCATGTATTTCACATATTTGAATTATTATAATAAGTATGTGATTTAATTCATTGCTTATTTTATTACTGATAATTATTATTTACTGGAGCAATATCGGTACCACCGACATGCAACTCAATAGTACCAAAATGGAATAGAAGTACAAAAAATATTATTGTTCCAGATTGAAAAGGAAAATGAATTTTATTATAAAGAACTCGGTAGTATTGACACATGCATTCACAACCAAGATTAATTATATTAAATCCATCTGTATTGTTAAGTTTCAATACATTTAGGTTTTCTCTTAACCTACACATATATAACAACTAGAAAGGGCACCATTAGAGAGAGATCATCGAGATCTATCGCATGGGGAAGACATGAATGGCGAAAGGAGGGAGAAAATTGAAGGAACCCTACTCGACAGACCTCAAAGGCATTTTGATGGGAGAAATGACGACAAATTCTTTCCATCATCTCTAGATCCATTCTTTATCCCTGTCTCCAATTTACTATATCTCGAAATATATGTTTTCAATCTTTTAGGTTTACAGTGATATCATGTCATCTATTTTTGGCTAAAAACGTATTCCTTAGGACCTGGGAGTAGCCTGGTGTTGCACTATATTTGACATTATGAATTGGTATATATGTGTCTTCCTGATTTCTGGACTTATTTCTATGAGATTGTTATAAACTATCCATGCTTTATCACCATATGTAGTTAATTAGACCTTTAATTGCTTTGAAAAAGGGAATTAATTGTCGGAACTTCATAGAAATGCTTGTTTTATATCGCCCTTTGAAAAAGGTGGCATACGAATGTGAAGATATTACCCAGAGTTTTTGATAAAGCACCTAACTAATAACACAATCAATACGAGAGGGGATTGGTGTTAGATTAGGTAGTGAATTACACCATGAGAGCGAGTAATTCTTGCTACAGGCTCTTAGTCTATGGTTAGGAGAAATAAATATTAATAAATGTTGTTCAATATAGTATACACCATGGTAAAACCAAATGTCCTAAGGAATTCACCCATTCTTGATCACAACAACCTTAGTTAAATTTAATTTTTGTTCTTAGTTAATTAAGCAACCAATCAATTCTTTTTCTAGGTCTAGCTGATTTGGTTTCAATAAGTAGTAGTCTATGGTGTATGATTCCTTGAGTTTAACAAGTCGGGCCTCTTTTCGTCTATATTACATGACACATGCACTTGCGTTTTACTCATACATTCTATGTGTGTCAACATCTCCAGAGGTAACTGTGGATATGGTTGGACAAGAGTGGAGGAAGTTGCTTCTTCAATTGTTGTTGGGCAATCTTCCTCCTTTCCATCATCATGGTTTTGAACCACTTTGGATAATGAAATATCCTTGGTATTCTCCAGGATGTCCACTTCCAATATGCCTTTATGTACATGTGTCATAACATGAGCCATATCTAGGAATGTCTTCCCTAGAAATAAAGACACATTTCCTTGAACCTACTGCAACATGTGACATTGTGCCTTTTCTTCTGTCGTTTGTGTAGACTCGGACATCTTGATTTCTATGCAGTCTTATTTGATACCCAGTGTCAGTCTACCTCTTCCCATCTCTAAGAACATATATGATTTGACTTGAAATGGCCTCCCTAATAGAAGTTCATTTTAGTGATCATCCTACATTTCCATGACCACAAAATTTGTTGGAAACACAATTTTATCCACCTTGACAAGAACATCTTTACAGATACCATATGTCCTAACCATTAAATTGTCTACTAATTATATGGTCATGTTTCTCATTTTGTATTCCTTGAGACCAAACTTCTTGAAGGAAGTCAAGGACATAAGATTGATACTTTCCCCTAAGTTTCATAAAGCCTCCCAAACTTGGTCTTACCGATGTAACATGATTTGTTGAAGTAGGTTGGATCTTTTCTTTTTGGTGTCCATTTTCCCATAATGAAAGCACTAACTTGCTCTTTCAATACCACTACATCTAAATTGGCTATCCTCCTCGTTTTATTGGTTATATCCTTTAGAAATTTGACCAAAGAAGAAATCTGCTAAATTGCATCAATGAGGGGAATGTTGACATGCAATTTTCTAAAAGAATGCAGAAACTTATGAAATTGTTCGTCAACCTTCTTGAACTTAATGTTGTTAAGAAGGGAACTAGAGTCACTAACTTCATTTAGTGAGGTGGGACATATGCCTACTTCCTTTCCTCCTCTGATTCTTCAATTTCTTCATCAGCTGCCTTGTCCTCTATTGCATTGTCTAGATCAACTTGATCAGCAGTCATCGTTGATCCTGAGTCATTAGTAGTATCTTTTTCCCTTGGAACTTTCCTCTTTTCATTCAATACTTCCTTCCCACTATGAAGCAACACCGCCTTCACCTGATGATTGCTAGAAGGTATGTCAGTATTTTCTGGAAATCCTTATTGAACATGTTTCTTCAATGAAGCCATTTCTTCTACTATCTGAGAGATCTAATTTTCTATACTGCGGATATGTGCTCCTTGGTTCTGTAATTCCCTCTGGTTGTGGCTAATGATTACCTCATTTTGACTGACCAACTTTCCTAGCATGTCTTCAATGCAATCTTTTTTATAGGGGGGGCTGTCTTATTGTTGTGCACAGACCTGTTGTGGCTTGGCTTATTGTGCTTGGGATGGTTCCTACTGAACATTATTGGGATCCTTCCTCTAATAATAGTCATTGCCCCTATAGTTATACTATCGTGCAAACATGCATTCTTCTTCCTCTCCTCTATATCTCCATCCTTCCGATATAGTCTCTTGGCTATGAGGTTCAACTTCTCATTCGATGTCGTGATGATTTTAGACTCTGCAACACTTTTAATGGTTGATGCATGCTCTATTTCTTCTCCCCATTACTGATTCTTAGCCATATACTTTAGAATCTCTTAACACCTAGATGTCTTGTTGTTGAGAAAGAATCTTTAGCCTGCACTATCGAGTGTGATCCTCTCTCCTTGATACTACCCGTAATAGAAGATCTTTGCCTGACCATAAAGATCGATCCCATTATGAGGGACCTTCCTTTACATGTTCCCAAACCTCTGTCATGATTCATAATATGATTCTTCTGCCTGCTTCTTGAAATGGTAAATATTTTTGACCAACTCGTTCATCATTTGTGGTGGGAAATAGAACTCAAAGAAAGCATCTGTCATCCCCTCCCATGTTTCTATTGACTCAAGAGGGAGGTTAAGGAACAAGGACTTTGCATTGTTTGGGAACAATTTCAAGTAAATGACTGTGGCTGGAACCCTATCAACTTTCACCATATCACAACTCTCAAAAAAACTGATGATATGCATCATTGAATCCTCTATGTTGTGGCCATGGAACTCTTGTGACTTAACCAATGCCGCCAAGCCAGGGTCTATCTTGTAGCTGCCCACATTGATAGTCTGCCTTTTATCGGGCCCAACTGAGCTACTGCATATGACACCTTGATCTTCTCCTAGATGATCTACCCTTCTGCTTTTACATCACCCATCTTTACTGGTTCAGGTTGTTCTA
The DNA here is from genome assembly GCA_963693085.1 of Alisma plantago-aquatica. Lineage (NCBI taxonomy): Eukaryota > Viridiplantae > Streptophyta > Magnoliopsida > Alismatales > Alismataceae > Alisma > Alisma plantago-aquatica. The sequence goes on along the minus strand of OY856412.1, from coordinate 1,342,398,044 downwards.
TTGTAGATGTTGGAGTTTCAGGTGGTGAAGTTTGAATCAACCTTTGTGCAGAGTTACTTTACCCTTGTGCTCTGTGTATGAAATTCTCCTGAAACACACTCTATGGAGTTGGCGCTCCGTATTTGGTGCTTCTCGTCTTCACCATGCACTAGTACCTAAAAAATAATGATATATATGTGAAAACACGGTAGTAGTGATTGAATAGATGTTTTGAATTTAGTTTAGAATTGGTAAAATAAAAAAATGGCCTAGAGTGGTGGTCACAATACTCTTAGTGCGTGACTCACACTTTTTCCTTGACAACAGTGCCAAAAACTTGGTGCGTGTAAACTACACTTCAAAAGTGCAAGTGCATGCATCAATGTAATATAGGCCTAAATATGCTCGGATATCGAACACAGGGAAAAATTTGTACCCAAAAACTACTACTAACAACGACCCAACCAACTAGGCCTGAAGAGAAGAGCGATTTGGTTGGTTTAACAACTAAATTGCAAGAATTAAAACTAAATTATTGGTTAGGATCACAAGTGGAATGAATTCCTTAGGATTGTGGTTTCACCATGGTTCACATTGCATTTAAAATCATTTCATTAATACTAATCTCTACTAACCATAGACAAAGAGACATGTACCAAGAATTAATCACTCTCACAACATAATTCACTACCTAATCTAATACCAATCACACTCTCATAGGAATTGAGTTATTAATTAGGCGCTTTACAAAATCTTTGGGTTATTCTCTTCACATTCACAAGATGTCTCTCAAGGTGCGATATAAAATGTGTACATCATGAGTTTTCCAAACCTTAATCCCTCTCTCAATGCAATTAATGGTCTAAAGAACTACCTATGGTGATCAAGCACATATAATTTGTGATGTGCTCATAGAAATATGTCCAGATTTTAAGAGAGACATGAATATTAAATCATAATTGCCAAATACAATGCAAAACTGGGCTACTCTCGGGTCCTGAAGAACAAGGGGATTAGCCCAATATGATTTCAATTGCTCTAAATGTAGTAGAAGATGAAAGGAATGATGAAAACATCAAGAACAAGGAAAAATCCCTAGAGAAAGACGGTATGGATGGTTCCTTATGATGAACACTATGATTTATCATCTTTTGACTATAAATCGGCCCAATGAAAGTGCATGAACCACCCAAAACATTGCTTTCTCTTCTCCTTTCTCTCTTCTCCACTCTCCTCTATCATACAATTGAATATGGCATGATTATAAGGTCTACCCAAACTCCCCCTAAGTCATAGAAGGGACTTAGGGAATCATGAAGTCCCAAACTATTATATTAACGACGATCTTCAATCTGGCCTGATCCTATCATGTTAGTACTACCGAGTTGGTGTCGGTAGTATTGACACCCTCAATTATTTGGGATCCATTGTAGCTGTCAGTACTACCAAGTTAATTGTTAGTAGTACTGAGATTTTCTCTGAATCAACCTATAGGATTTTCAGCGTGGGTTGGTACCCCCAAAGTGATAGTTGGTTGTATTGATTTGTTTCTAAAATGCTCGTTGTTTATTGACACGCTAAAATCATGTGTATAAACACAAGTGTACACGCCGAGTAATATAGGCCTATGTGAGGCCTGAGTCGAACTCAGGGAGACGTAGTCTCAGTGACTACTACTAACTACGGTGCAATCAAATAAGATGATTAAAATGTTGAGTTTGAGTTTAAACAAAGCAAAATAAAATTAAACAAAAATAAAGGGTGATTAATTCAAATGAGATGGATTCCTTAAGATTACCGATTTCACCACAGGGTCTCGTTATATCTTATTTCTACCAAATTACTATAAATCATACTCCTACCCTAGACAAATATCATGTAGTCAGAATTTCCTGCTTCCACGGTACAATACACTACCTAGATCTAAGCTAATTCCACATCTGTAACAATTCATATCTTAGTCTAGATGCATTATTGAAGACTCTGGGTTTCTTTCCACTAACCGTATGTTAACTTTCCCAAGGAACACATAGGAAAGTGTATAACTTATGGTTTTCTAACCTTTAATCCTCCTTCTGGAGTAATTATTAGTCTGTTATTCTACCAATGGTGATCAAGCATAGATAGATTGTTCAATTTCACAATTATATATCCAGGAATAAAGAGAAAACTATATTAATTCATGCAAAAGTCGATACAGCGATTCCCCGGGCTACTCTCAGGTCCTAAGGAAAGGAGGGGCTTAGCCCCGCATGATTTTCAAGTGTGAATACTTGGGGAGAGGAGAAAAACATGGGAAACATGAAAGAAATTCATGTAACCCATGGAGAGAAGATGTTCCAAATGATCTTCCTCAAGAAATACATGTTCTATAGTCTTTCAACAGCAAAGTCATCCGTCAGAGGTGCTCAGATCTCTCGGTTGACGTCCTTCAGATCCATGCTCCTCTCTCTCTCTCTTCTCTGGTCTTTATGCGGTGCAACATGAGATAATCCCCTGGTCTAGTCATCCTTTTTTAGGTCATAGGCCAACTTACAGTACCACATAACGTGGACCGTCAGATCTGGGTAATCTGATTGGATTGCTGATTTCCGATAGAGTCGTTGGTATCGACTAAGAAGTCAGTGGCACTGACAACTTCGGGTTGTGGCCTTTGACCTGTTGAGTCAGCACCACTAAGTTGAAGGGTCGGTGGCACCGAGATGGTGCACCTATTTGATCTGCCTCTTTGAACCAATCTCAGTGGCATCGATCGTAGGGGTCGGAGGCATCAAGTCTACTATCTCTCATTTTCCTAGCCCTTGTTGCGATCTCGGTGGCACCGACTCTACATTATACATGAAGTACCTAAAAAAATGTATAAAAATGTGTATAAGGCCGGGGAATACATAAAATCATGTAAATATGATAAATAAGCATTAATTGATGCAAACAGAGTGTACATGCCAACAATAATGATTTTCACAAATATGATCGATTAATTGACTAATAAATGCACAAAATAAGTATAAAATAGGCATGTAAAAGTGACTCAAAACCCATGCATCAAACTCCCCTAAGTCTTAACCTTGCTCGTCCTCGAGCAACAAAACCTTTGGATCTGATTGAGATAAGTCTGATGAAGGACATAAGTGCATAAAATACATGTATAAAGTCCCCACCTTCGGTCCACATACCGGCCCTCACTAACCACTGAACACTAGCTGCCATTTCGGCGACCAGATACCTCAATAAAAGATGTCCGTCCCCCAATCAATGAAGCACTATCAATTAAAGCAGTTAATATGATATACTCATGCGGTTCATACTTGGTGCATCATGTGATCTCCTATCTACGTTGTTGTTCTTCTCTACCTACCATCTAGATGGAAGTAGTTCTCCTGATAGATAATGACTGAGGAGAAAATCATGAGTGACCTATTGATAAGAGCAACGGGTGGTCGGGATGGGTGGCTGTGGAAGAATCATGAGCATATAGAATCATTCATGCATTCAAAAATGGATGAACCTATGATGATGAAAATTTATACAATGCTCCTAATGCATACTCATTAAGGTGGAATGATTCATGTAACTATTATTTCATCTCAAAACAAGACAAAATATTTACAAACTACATCATGTACTAATTCTTCCTTATGATATATGTAGGACTATGCCCTTTATCCCTCACTTTTTTACACTATACTCAATCTTTTTTTTCCTTCTTTTTTTTATTGTTATTTTTTTCAAGCCCCCTTTCAACATGATAGAATTACTTCAGGCTTCCACTTGCACTACACATGTGATTTATGTCAATGCTTCTCTTCCTTTTTTTAAGGGTATAGGCAAAATCACTACCTTCTTATATTAGAGAAGAAGAAGATAGACATGATATTTGCAAGATGATATGTAATGCATATGCAAACTACATGAATAAGATGTTATGCAACTACATGACATGCACCATAATGTTGTTGTGCATGTATGTTTTTCTATATTTTTTCCATTTTTCACTAATGCAAGAAAAAATAAACAACTCTTATGCAAGATCTACTATGTAATGTAAATGCAATCAAGAGAAAGAATGATAACATGTACTCAATCTTCTTATGGTGGAGTGTGATGCGGTGGATGAGATCACATATATAAAAAAGAGATAGAACCTTCAAAGAGAATCATATGTCCCTCTATAATGACATGTGTACAGGGTCATCAAGGGGCTTCTCACTTAAATTTTAGTTTAAGGTCACGTTAGTGTTTGGTCAGTTTGGGCTCAACAACCTTGTCAATCACTTTCCTTGGATAATTAATATGCTCGTTCATATCCCCATGTCCTCAAGATGACTGACCCAAGCACTTCCTCAGTTATGTAACTCAATTACTCACAAGATAAGCTCACAAATTTTTAAATTTACTCATTTTTCACGTGCACACAACCCCATAGGTTGATATACTTAAATGAAACCATGCATTTACTTCTCCACAAATTACACTAGATAGCTTGTGGATCCTACGTAAATAGAAAAACTAAAAAAAACTAATTTTACCAACATAAAAACAAAATGCTAAAATGAAAGAACTAATATACAAGATGTTCTAGCACCCCCAAGCTTGAATATGACTATGACCTCATAGTCAAAATTCCAACTTAAGAGGAGGAACAGAGATACCCGACTAGTATGGTGGTGGTGGCTGGCTAGGGTCTAGGGGAGGTAACATCCTCTAGAAATTTGGATCAGATGAGGGCATAGGCGGTGGAATCGAATAGCTTCCAAAGTATCCCTGACTCCAATAATGGTCAAAGAATGACTTCCGGTAGTTTTCCATCCTCTGTAGGCACTGATGCATGTTCTCTTGGTTGTCGAAGAGAAAACTCTTATTCTTATAGATCGCCTGCTGGTTGGTGTACAACTGACCCTACACATCTTGAATTCTAGCTAGAGATGTGGTGTGTTGCTGCTGATGTGTCTGAATATCCTACAACATGGAATACATGCCCACCATGGAGTAAGCTTCCTCTCCTTCCTGAGAGGGTCATAGGGCAGAAGACATAGAGGTTGCATAGTGTCGTGGGCACTTTCACAGAGCTACTCAATGCATGATGGGGATGGTGGGATCCACCTCCTCCACATCATCATCACCTGACTGCCCATCCTCATCATCATTTCCTTCTTGTTCTTCATATTCGTCACCAATGCCTGGCCATCTATAGTTGTCAACTTGCCTGATGCTGAATATAGGATCAGGTAATTGACGCTCGTAGAAGTTGTCATTAACTGAAGAACTTGCAAAGATTGTGTTGTTTCAGACAATAATAAGACCAGCCTTCGTGAAGTGGAGGTGGTCGATGTGAAGCTTGGGATACATAGGCTCAAGAGTAGAGAGATCCTAACCTAAGTGTAGTGAAATGGGGGTAATAAGTCCCCCAAAAAGGATTGGTTTGGTCCTCCTTACATTTTGCTTTACCGCCATCACATGGGTGAGGAATAAGGCCCCAAAATTGACCAACCTCCCCTCCAAAAGTTGGTAGAGGATGTATAAGTATGACCGTTGGACCTTCGCCTACCCTTACGTAGACTTGGCTAAGAGAGTATTAGTGAGCATGCAATGCATTAGCCAAGAAAAGGGGTGCTTGATGTCAGCCAATGAGCTATGGTGCTAGCTTAACTTTTAGCCTTCTAGCTATGTCATGAGATCTCGCCATATCACGTCGAAGTCGACATTCTCGGGCTGGCGGCATGGTACATGAGGCCATCCATATATCTCATTAAAGGTGTGAAGGGTTAGGGAGTAGTTGGTGTTGTAAAGGTGGAAGTCCACCTTCCCTTCTTTCCACTCACCTCGCGTTGGGCATGTTGGGTAAGGGGCCACAGATATTTCCAGAGATTCCAGGAACTCGAGGATGATCTCCTTGTATGTGGGCCACCCGCTGAAGATAGGGTTCACAGACCCTCCATAAAATCTTTCCCTTTGAGGACATCCACCATGTTGTCATTGAAGCCCATGTCCTCCATTATCTTTCAGTCCCCATATCTCATCAGAGCAAATGGTCTTTTAGCAAGCTCCTTGTACACCTTCTGTAACTCGAATGAATGATGACTTATGCTAGGTTGTGGCGTCAGGATGGGGGCTTCTCTTCTCGTTGCCATGGTGCTGATGAGATTGGAGAAGTAGGTTGAGAAAATAGAGCTTGATGTAGCTTCTGTGTGCTCATAGTAGTCACTTGCACTTAGGGAGGAGTGGTGCTTGAGGTGTGGAGAGAAACAATCCACCACCTCCCCTTTTATAGAGTTGGCACGGCCCTGCTATGGCAAAGTCGGTGGCACCAACTCTAAGGATTATTTGTGGCCTTAGTGCATCAACGACCGTCGGTGCCCCATCTTGAATAGGCAGATTGTCGACGAGTTGGTGGCACCGACAAAAGTAGTCGGTGGTATCATATTTAAAAGTCTGACTTTTAAATAACTCGACTCTTAGGCCCCTGCAATGATGATGGGGTCTGAAGTAGCGATCGGGATTGAACCACAGGGACAAGGGTGTTTGTGGTAAGAATGCAAAATCAACACTCTACACTCTGGTAAAAGAAAGGTAAGAAAATGTTCCAAGGGAACGGTAGATCAAGATCGTTAAAACAAAAGAGAACTATCAACAACTGGAGTTACAAGGAAGATTTAGGTTTCGACATTTACCAATTTTTAGGGATTTTGTGTAACAGAACCTGAGGAGATAACATTATAGCCTTGGTAAGGAATGAAAGAGGAAAGCATAGGCATAACAAGCGGCAATAGAAAACATCTAGTACCCCTTCTCTCAAAGAGGGTACCTCCAACTAAGAACCAACACCCTCTCTCAAGGGTAGTGGACTTGGGTTGGAGTGGAAAGGTAACTGAAGCAACTCCGACCTTGGGTACTCTCGTACTCCTTGATTGGACCAAACGCTAGAGTTACAACACCTCTCTTGAGGGAGCTGTAATAGGAAACATGATTTGATAGCTAGTCAAAACATGATCCAAGCATACAAGCTAGAGTTCGGATGCTAAAAAGCAATCATTGAACAAAAAGGGACCAAACTTAGAGCAACAGGTATTAAAACTCATCTAATTCCATTAGCAAAGCATTATATATAAAAGGTTTAGTTACATTGCGTAAATAAAGAAAGTAAATGACAGAGAAAGGGAAGATAGGTATCGCCTCCTTGATTTAGGAGGGTGACATACATCAACAGACTCCCTAAGGTGCCACTATCCCAATATCGGGTGGGAGCTCTGGCCGACATGCTTGTGTCGGGCGGCCAGCCCTGTCGAGCAGTATGCTGTGACTGATAAACATATCGGTCAAGGCACCCTTCCCGATACGGTCATGGTCAGGATACCACCCTCTCGGGCGACACACCATGAAGGGTGCTATGTATCGGGACTGATATTGTGTCAGGCAAGACGCGACTTAGAGTATCAAGTGCAGAGGTGAGTCGTCTCAGGCAGGGGTCCTTCTAGGAACCCGACACATCAGGTGGCCTCCTTGGTTGATATCGGGCTGCTACGGCTACCGGGATGGATTCTAAGTGAACCACTCCCGCCCCTCTCGGGTTGGGGAAGTGATCACCTAGTATCGCCCGAGACACCTCTATGACACGACAGACTAGCTCCAGATGCTTTCCAAGGTTAGCCTTCACAAGATTCCGACATGTCCCATCGAGGTCCTATAGCTTCTATTTATAGGCAGCGGTTGGAAGAAGTTGCAGATCTACGGGCACCACGTACCCTTTATCGGCTCCACATACATGGCTTCGGGGATGATTGATGCGTGCGTGTTGTCCGACATAGCTTGGCTATCACGTGCCGGGTTATGAAGGTATCAGACATGGTGGGCGGTTTCTTCCAGTGAGTGGCTCGTATCACGCGACATGCCCTATCGGGCGGACTAGTCATGGCGGGCAGAGCTCTCTGTCGGGTAAATGGCGTATCGCCCGTCATTGACCGCACCGCGCGACACGCCCGTGTCGGGTTGTGCCCCTATCGGCCAGCATCCACGGTGGGATGTGGACGTGTCGTGCTACTAGTAAAATGCTGATTCTTTGTAAGTGGGTCGGGACGGGCCGTTTTGCTGATTTTGAGTGGAAAAGTGAGGAAAACTCTGTAAAAGATGATAAAAACGAGTTAAGAGCATAGTGTGACTCATTTATTCAATAACATGACAAAATGGAGAGGAAAACAGTTAAAAAGGGCAGTTTTGACAACAAAATATGGGCCATAAATACCACAAAATGGGTGTTATCAACTCCCCCAAACTTAGCATTTTGATTGTCCTCAATCAAAATTTTTGAAACTTTGTTTTGTGATACTTCTCCTTAACCCGATATAGTTTTCAGAAAAGGGGTTTGAGCGAGTATTGAGATGTCTTAAAGAAAATATTGCCCGACCAAGAACAACAAACTTTATTTTTCCTACCTTATTTAAGCAAAATTTTCTCTTCAGCTTCGGCGAGACTTGGGTGCATGATTTCAAAGTTATCTTTCACACCAAACAGCTTTTGGGAACAGAAAGTTGTGTTTTTGGGTAGGCTTATGGCTTTTTGGGTTTTTCTTGTTTCCCATCAGTCCATCTTGGTATGGGTCCGTTAACGGGCAAGTGGTCCCTGTAGTCCAAGCCAGTTGACTTTAAAGCAATGATTTCACATCCTACGTACCACTGCCCTGGATCTACCATGCCTAAAGATGGGTACTTTTGGAAAGACTAGAGTATATATATATATATATATATATATATATATATATATATATATATATATATATATATATATATATATATATATATATATATATATATATATATATATATATATATATATATATATATATATATATATATATTCGGCACAACTCTCATGTTTTTATTCACTCTCGTAAGGCTTTGCTCTCTTTATAGGGGTTTTGTTGGGTAAGGGAAAACAAGAGAAATTGTTGTTGTTTGGGCAGCTTTTTCCTTCTGCATACACATCTCTTAGCTGTTGCGAGATTATTTTTCGAAAATTTTGGCGTGGAAAGACATAGCCTTTTGTCATTTTTAGACTGCATTTTCAGAAAGATCATGACAAAAACCTGCACCACCTTAGACACAGAGAAAACAAGCTGGAAAGAAGTCGTATCAAGTTTTTACTATAGATTGTCTTTGTACAATTGTATAGAGGCAAAATTTTGTATATGCAAAAATTTTGTATCAAGCATGTGTATGTATATGTACACATGTTATGTTATAGGAAAAAAAGAACAAAAGGTGAAGTTTGGAGGGCTTTTAGTACCTCCCTCACTGATACATAGTACCCCCCCAAACATACCCCACACTTTGTCCCAGAGTTGTGAGATAGATAAGGTAGGGTAATGTTAACTCAGTGAGGGATAGCAAGTGAGCGTGCCTTTGCCAGATAGAAGCTCCCACACATATTCTCCACGTAGCTTGTGATAGTCGATGTGGTGGAGTTGGTCAGGCGTGTCCTAGTTAGATATCCATTCCATCACGAAGATGTCGCAGTCGTTGGATAGTGAAATTTGTTGTGGACTGCGGTGGCAGAACTGAAGCTCGTGCCATTTGCTCACTGCTGACTCCAACAATGGTTGGATCAGCATCACCACCTCACTATAGTATTTTCATACTAAACACTCGAGGGGTGTCAACGCTGTCGATGTACATTGTACTGGATGATCTTTGTAGCTGTCCGAGCTGTTGTAGAGGATTCCTGCTCGTTGGTGAGGGTACATCGTCTGGAACGTCCAGTGGTTGTAATCTAGGATAGGTAGGTAGATGACGCGTGGCATCCTGTTCTGTAACTCTGCCAGAAAAGATTGTTTCTCTCCTGACTCATCAACAAAGCAAATGTCATTGAACATCATTGGATGGGCTATATATGTGTGTTCAAGCTTTCTTTGTAGTATCTGGATGTAGGCGGCCACCACTGATATTGCCAAACATCCTCCTTATTTTACCATGTCCCTTAAGTCGTCAACTGGGACTATGACATTGCCTACCTCGTAGGTGACGTCTGTGGTGGTAGAGTCAGCTAACTTCTGGAGAACTTCATTGACCTGCTCTTGTGTGAGTGTAGAGCATGAGAAATGGTCGAAGTTGTTGATCATTTCCTCTGAGGTTTCAGGCGAAGCAGGGTCTTCATTTCCGCATGCTTCCCGCAGGATTTCTAACCTCTTTCCAACCCCATAAATGTCTGCGTCCATCTTGGCTTCTTTTTCTGGAGTGCTGCTGGGTTGTGAAGATTCGTCTTCTTGGTCACTATCCGGCAGCTTTTCTGGTATCCCCGCGTCTTGGAAATAGCGCTTGTCTTTGATCAGGAGCAAAGAGTAAGTGCTCCTAAGATGTAAGAAGTCTTGGCCCTGTAGATGTTGTATGTTTCCAAAGATGTTGAGCAGCTCCATGGTGAGCAAGATGATAAGGGCGCTATTCCCACTTCCTGATTCTGCTTGGACGGGGAAGTCTCATATAGAGAAGAAGTTCCAAATGCCGCTATGATGTTGGACTCCTTGCTTGATAACTCGAAGAAGATGCAGCGGGAGAAGCCTGAGACGTTTGTCCTTCGGGCGAGTGAAGATGTGTCCTGAGTGTGGGACCTCCTTGTTGCAGCAGCTGAAGAGTTGGACATCATGGTTCCGGAGGTCTGCCACACACAGGAACCAGTTATTGCGGTTGTTGTACGGGGCCAACATGAGGTCCGTGTTGTGTTCTTCAATCTTTCGCAGCATGTTGGCCATCGTGATTGAGTTAGATGCTCCAATCATCAACCTTCTTGCCAAGGTCGGGTGGCATTGTATATTGTTTGCCGACCTATCCTGGTGTTGATATTCTCGATTATTGCACTCTCTAGAACCCTGAATAGCTTTTTTCCGACGACGGCTGGCGAGCGGAACATGCTTCTTAGTGTTCCCCGTCGTACGGAGAAGTAGTCATCGCTCCATATGACATCTTCTTCATCAGCCTACGACCTCAGGACCTTGTTCAGCAGTTTCTGGTCCTTGATCATCAGGTATCCGATGGCCCTTCTATCGAAGTCGGCCATCTTGAAGGAAGGTATCTCTCATGATGCAGAAAACGCATCTGTCGTCGATCTTCTTTCTATGGGGGGTGTCTTTTGTTAGCGGTGTAGATATCCCCCCTCTCCCTCTGATTTGTCAGAAGAGTCCTCCCCAATGCTGATTGATTCATCGTTGTCTTTAGCTTCATCTAGGGGGACTGAGGGAGCATCTTCTTCCATGCCTCGGGACATCGCTTGTCCTGCTGGAGCTCCGTCGGCTGACTTGTGCATCGTCCCTTCCTCGGGTGTTGTGGATGGCCCGCTGCAGAAGGAAGTGGATGATGTCTTGGGCGAGGATGCTGACAAGGAAGGTTGGGAGCCTGAGTTGGGAGGTGATGGAGACCTCCTTGGCTGCCTTGAATGTGGATGGCCTCCCTCCTATTCATCCTCTCCTCGATCACGTAAAGGCGTTGGAAGGCCTACTGCAACATCTCGTTGAGTGCCTCTAGTTGGCCGGGAAGGCCAACTAGAGTCAGCAGTTGCCGCTCCTGGTTGTTTAGCCTCTACTGGAAGATAGAAAACTTACGGGTAAGCGAAGCAAAAGTAGCTGAGTGGCTGCCTGTTACATCCCGCAAGTGGTCAAATTCCTGACCCAGTATCTGTCCCAGTGACAGAGGGGCTACATCAGATCTCCCTCTCATCCTTGCGACACTTCTCGTGCATGAAGATAGACCCGCCAAGTGTGCTGCCTCACTCGGGGTTGTTTCTATTTGGATTGTTCGTGAGGGTGTCGCTTCGGGTTGAGGCGTAGGCACCCTTGTGGCTATCTCTGCCTCGCCTGTATGTGGTGGTGGAAAAGGGCACGGTGTGGGTGGCTATTGCTCCACCTTTCTATTGTTGGCGACCTCCTTTGTAGCTACCACTAGAGACACTGGCGGCGGCATCGGCGTGGGTTGCACAGTCTTAATCTCCACCTTGAGGATCTCAACAAATGCCCCATTGCTGGCATTCGGCTGCACCATTTCCTCCGCCATTGAAGGCGCAATAGATGTTTCGGGAGCTGTGGTTGTCTCTCCCATGACATCTTCCCTCAGGGCTATCATCGTTGTCTCATCCCTGATTGTCTCGACGACCACCATGATCACTGTCACTTCTTCATCCACTGTGGATTTTGTTGTTTCACCCACGGCTGGTATGGGAGGAGTGATGACAACTCTATCAATGGCTATCGTCGGTTGCTCTGGAGCTGTGGGTGGCTCGACAGGAACTGTGGAAGATTTGTCCTGTCGAGCGTCCAGAGGGACAAGTCTTCCTATCACAGCTGCCCTCTCTTGTATCCTCGTGGTGGCGGCATAGGCGGCTTCGACTACCACAGCTTCAATCTCTACTGTGATGAAGACCAACTTTTCTACGTCGTAGTTGGCGTAGCGTGGGAGCGGAAGGAGGGTGTTTGTTCTTGCGAATTTATAGAAGTAGCATCACCACTCCTTCTTGATGATGCTGGCCCTCATAAGGAACTTGAGGTCGATCTTGTCATCACCCCTTGTCCTTGAAAGGCTACGCGGTTCCATCGGGTATCCTAACCCTACCGTAATCAGATTCACCAGTCCACCCATGTTGTAGTCTTTGGTGGCATCCTTTATTGGTTGAAGGCGGTTGAGGAGGAGTCACCCTAGATTGAGCGTGTGGCCTTCCATCATATGCCATATCAGGTGTAGCTCTTTAGAGTAAACATTGCTCGATTCGTACTTGCTGAAGTGTAGGCACGCCACAATTTTGTGCACTATCCTCTAGAAACAGGAGTGCACTACCACCACCTTGCTTCCCGCTTGAATGCTGACTCACCGATTAGCTTTCTCCAGAGCTCGACGGGGTTGAACCCGTCCCCTTCGGTGATTCTTACATTGTTTTTGAGCAGTTCTTTTTCTGCCTCATTGGAAGAAAAGATTTCATTGAGCAGCTTCTCTGATATGTCGTGCTCAACATTGTACAACCGTCCCTATAGTCTATCTGCTCTGCCAAATTCTTCGATTTATTCTGGTCTATTCTGTACCTGACAGAGAGACGACATGAACTCCCTTGTGAGTTCTGTGTAGGAGGTGGAGTGGCTGAAGCAGATCTTCCTCAGCCCGGCTATTGCTAGGACATTTTTCAGCCTATCGAAAATGCCTATCTGGTGGAAGGATGACGAATGGTAGAACATGCTCGGTCTGTAGACCTTGGCAGCTACCAGATCTGTGTACCGCCGCATGTGCTCATTGTCCCTCAGTACGAACCTGCCTGGTGAGTGATCTAAAGGTTCAGGTTCGGCCTCCATGGTTGAAGCAGTTGTTGGGGTCGTTGCTCCTTCCATCCTTGGTCTCTTTTCGGTCGTGGATGGCCCAGCTGCATCGGGATTTGGGCATTTCTGCTCAACTATTGTAGCTTTTTTTGTGGCCTGAGTGTTGATCCTCCGGCCTTGTTAGTCGACTTGGATGACGGTTTTCTTAGTGTGGCCAATTTATGTTATAATAAAACAAAAGTTTAGTAAGCATTAATTTTACTGAATGATTCGCCGTGCCCGATATCGGGCGGCGGGGAGCGTCGCCTGATGTCAGGTAGGTGGTATATTTTGAAAACTAACAAAACCCGATAGTGCTAAGTCGATATCGATGGCATTTAAAAAAATTGAGATAGCTCGACACAGTCTAAAATGCAAGGTTGTTGCACGATAAGTCAAAAGGCTGGCCCGATATTAGAGCTACCCGATACAATCGTATCAGGTGACAAAAATGGACGATACGATGTTTTGCCCGATATGCTTGTGTCGGGCGGCACGAAGTTTGGACCTATATCGCCACAAGGCTATCGTGCAACATCGGGCGTCACCATGAACAACAATACTGCCTAATACGATCCTTTTAGAAAAAAGGGGTGTCACCCGACACTGCCAAGATGCGAGGCGACATAAGATAAACTTATTAAGAACAAAACTGGGCGACACGGGTATCACCCGATATAAGGTATCAGGCAAGCACGCGATAGAAGTGCATCGCGCGATGCGGTCAAAAGGTCTGGTACCCGATACAAGCGCATGTCGGACGATACAAAAAGAACTAACGCCTTGTGCCCGATACGAGATGCTGACACGCGAGTGTGTCAGGCAAGCCAAGCGATACGCGTATTGAGTTATACCTTTATATTCAGAAAGAAGTTGTGCGACACGGGAGCAGAAGCGAAGTTGGCCGACATGAGAGCAAAGCGAGAGTTAAGTGTGCGATACGGGAGTAGGTGATAAAGTAAATTCCAGTGCCCGACATAGTTAAACCGCAGTTACTATATATAGCACTTGAGGGCGGGGGTAAAATGGGTAAAACTGGGGCACATGTCACTCGATGAGACAAATCATTCCCGAGACGAGCAGTAAAATCAGTCCCATCCATCTAATAATGGGTCATTTACTTATCCTGCCCGATACTGATGCACGCAGCTCGGTGTATCACGCGATACAGCTTACTGCTAAGGTCTGATGCCCGATATCATAGCCTGATAAGGGAACATTGTGTGATACACCCATGACCTTCCCCAATATCAGGCGAGAGAGCTCGGTATCAGTCAAGGCATCTAGGCCCAATACAAGTATATCGGGTGATACTCAGCATGATAGAGCGCAGCGCCTGATAGGGTAAAAGAGCTTGGTATCGGTCAAGGCTTCTCCGCCCGATACGAAGCTTCTAAGGAGAATAAAATAAGGTAAGAGATGAAAAACTAAAACTATAGTAAAGAAAAGCAATTGATGGGTAAAACATCATTGGCCTAAAAGTGAAAATCCCAGCCTCATATAGTATTACTCATCAATGCTCATAAAACCAGGTGGTGGCCCATAAAACAGGGAGTCTGAGCATGTGGCGCATGCACTGACTCATGCCTTATTACAATCACAATGTTCATAATGTTTTTCTTGCAGGAAAGGAAATAACGCCCTATTCTAAGAAAAGTAAAGACTCAGGTTGCCTCCCGAGGAGCACTGTAGTTAGCATCGTCATCTTGATAGCTTAAGATCCGTTCACTTTGTGCCTTTGGTTGTTTCAGCATCCTGCAAACTTATCTCTGATCTTCTCACGAATGCTTCATCTTCATAGTACATTTTCACTATGTGCCCGTTCACTGGAAAAACCTTTGCTGGAATGTCTTTGTCATACAGCTCCATCATTCTTGATGGATATATCTTTGCCACGGTGAAGGGTCCAGACCATCTCGTTTGCAACTTACCTGGAAAAAGACGGATAGAGGATTTAAATAACAAAACTTTATCACCTTCACTCACATCCTTTTTCTTCAGGTGGGCATCATGCCACACCTTGGTCCTCTGCTTGTAAATCCTTGCATTTTCATATGCATGGATTCTCAGCTCTTCAAGCTCCTATAGTTGTAGATATCTCTTTTCTCCTACCTTCTCTAGGTCCATATTTAGGAACTTGATTGCCCAAAGAGCCTTGTGTTCAAGCTCTAAGGGTAGATGACAAGATTTCCCATAAATCAATTTGTAAGGGGTAGTGCCAATGGGTGCCTTGTATGCAGTTCTATAGGCCCAAATAGCATCGTCAAGCTTCATCGACCAGTCTTTCCACGTGTGGCTGATAGTCTTTTCTAAAATCTGCTTAATCAGTCTATTGTAAAAACCTCAACCTGCCCGAAAGTTTGAGGGTGATAGGGTGTAGCAACTTTGTGCTTGACCCCATACTTCCTCAGAAGTGCTTTAAACTGTTTCTCCCCAAAATGCGATCTGCCGTCGCTTATCACAGTACGGGGAACTCCAAAGCGAGGAAAGATAGTTTTCTCAAACAACTTGATCACAGACTTGGAGTCACAAGTTTGGGTGGCAACAACTTCTACCCATTTAGACACGTAGTCCACCACGACTAAAATGTATTGATATCCTTTTGATGGGGGAAATGGACCCATGTAGTCTATCCCCCAGACGTCAAAAATCTCGACTTCAACCCAGTTGGCCATAGGCATCTCATTCCTTCTTCCAATATTTCCAGTTGATGGACATTCTTTACAAACTCTCACATACTCAACAGCATCCTTGAACAGCAAAGGCAAGTAAAACCCTGATTGCAGCACCTTAGCAGCAGTCCTGTCACTCCCCAGATGTCCTCCATAGGGTGAGGCATGGCATTTCCTCAGAATGTTTGGCACTTCTTCCTCAGGAATACACCTTTTATACAGATTATCTGCACATCTTTTAAAGAGAAGGGGGTCATCCCAATACTAATTCTTTATATCAGAAAAGAGTTTCTTCTTTTGATTGTATGTTATTTCCGGAGGTAACTCCCCACAAGAAAGGTAATTACAAATATCTGCAAACCATGGCAAACTCTGATCTCTGGCTGCTACCATTAGCAAGGCCTCATATGCATAGTTATCATTGATAGGTGGCTCTTTCTTGTCTTCGACTATAGTCCTTGACAAGTGGTCGGTGACTACATTTTCCGCCCATTTCTTATCAATGATCTCATGATTGAACTCTTGGAGTAGTAAAGCCCACCTTAGCAACCTGGGCTTAGTGTCCTTTTTCTCCATAAGGTATCGTATCGCCCTATGGTCAGTGTAGACCTTTACCTTTATTCCAATCAGATAAGATCTGAACTTGTCGAAGGCGAAAACAATCGCAAGCATTTCCTTCTCTATTTTCATGTAATTTACCTGTGCTTCGTCAAGAGTATGTCTGGCATAGCAAATGACATAGTGCGTCTTGTTCTTCTTCTATCCCAGAACTGCCCCTACGGCATAGTCACTGGCATCACACATTAGCTCAAAAGGTAGCTCCCAATCTAGAGCTTGAAGGATGGGTGGAGAAACAAGTGCATCTTTCAAAGCCTAAAAAGCATTTAGGCAATTGTTAGTGAAATCGAATCCAACATCCTTAACTAGAAGATTTGACAAAGGTTTTGAGATCTTCAAAAAGTCTTTTATGAATCTTCGATAATAACCAATGTGTCTGAGAAAACTTCGCACTCCAGTTACCGACATAGGTGGGGGTAGTCTAGAGATAGCTTCAACCTTGCTCACATCTACCTTGATACCTCTTTTTGAGACTTTATGACCTAGCACTATGCCCTCTTGTACCATGAAGAGGCACTTCTCCCAGTTGAGGACCAAATTCTTTTCTTCACAGCATTGCAGGACTAAAGATAGGTTTTTCAGACGAGCATCGAAGTTTTTCCCATAGATAGAAAAATCATCCATAAAAACTTCTACAATGTCTTTCGGAAAATGTGAAAACATCGAGATCATGCAACGCTGGAATGTTGTTGGAGCATTGCACAACCCAAACAACATTCTTCGGAAGGCATAAGTACCATAGAGACAAGTGAAAGTGGTTTTTTCCTGGTCATCCGGTAAAATTGGGACTTGATAAAACCTGGAATAACCATCTAAAAAGCAGAAATAATCATGATGTGCTAATCTCTCTAGAACTTGGTCGATGAAGGGAAGCAGGTAATGATCTTTCTTCGTGGCTTGATTCAACTTATGATAATCTATGCACATTCTCCATCTGATAACAATCCAAACTACTACTTCATCACCTTTGTCACCCTTCACAACTGTCATGCCTCCTTTCTTTGGTACTACATGGATGGGACTTACCCAGTTGCTATCGCTGATTAAGTAGATAATTCATGCATCTCTCAGCTTGATCACTTCCTTCTTCACAACCTCTTTTAACATCTGGTTCATCTTTCTCTGGGGTTGGACCATGGGTTTTGCGGATTCTTCCAAATTTATGCGGTGCATGCATAGAGCAGGGCTAAGTCCCTTGATATCCTCTACCGAATAACCTATAGCTTGCTTATGGAGCCTCAGCTCCTCGAGCAGTCTTTCCAATTGTTCTTTCATCAGATTGGCATTAACTATGACTGGATTTCTTCCTTCTTGATCCAGAAACTCATACCTTAAACCATCCGACAGTTGTTTCAGCTCTGGCTTGGTCTTAGGTGGCTTTCCTTCTTTTGGCATCATTTCCAGGGAAGCAAACTTGACAGTCTCTATAACTTCCTCCTCATCTCTTAGATCTTCATCATTTCGATTTAGGTAATCGAGGATCTCGATAACCTTAGGATCTTCGGAATCAGAGTCATGATTGTTCAACGCCCTAATAAGAGGGTCTACCATTGCGATATCTTCTTCTACTTCTTCACAAAATTGGTTGTAGCTATCCATAAAGTAAGAAGATTCTAGCAGGGATGGTCCCTTCATAGCGTCCTTCACCTTGAAATCTATATGATCATTTCCGACCCTCGGAGTTATGATGCCTTCAACGACATCAATCAGCGCTCTTCCTGTAGCCAAGAAAGGGCTCTCAAAGATGATAGGGCAATTAGGGTCTTCAGCAGTGTCAATGACAATAAGGTCACAAGGAATGAAGAATCTTCCTACACGAATCAGAACATCTTCAATGAATCCCACATGCCTTTTGAAGGTATGGTCTGCCAACTCGATCCTCATGTTGGTCCTGACCATATTAGTCAATCCCAATCATTGCACGAGGCTTAAGGGCATAAGGCTTATACTAGCCCCTAAATCAGCAAGACTCTTCCACTCGACGTTATCTCCAACAACAAAAGGAATAATAAAGGCTCCATGATCCATCTTTTTGATAGGTAAATCTGCCTTCACGAAGGTAGAAGACATACTAGCTAGGTGCACCGTCTCAATCCTTCCTCCTCTTCTTTCCTTGGTGATCAAATCCTTTAAAAACTTGGCGTAGGTCAACATTTCCTCCAAAGCATCCAGAAATGGCACTTCGAGGTGAAGCTTTTTCACCGACTCCATAAACCTCTCATATCTCTTTTCAAGATGTGCCCTTATGAGCTTGTAGGGCAAAGGCAATCTTGGAGAGTAAGGACTTCTTTTACTGAAAAGGTCCTCCAGATGTTCTGATTATGGCTCCCTGACCTGAGCTCGTTGGTTTTCTCCTTCGGCAGGGCTTTCTGCCACAACCCTTAGTTCTGGTTCTTCAGTCCTGGCTGATTTAGGGCGTTCTACTATCTTTCCTGACCTGAGTACTACCATTTTGGCAGACTCTGTACTGGAAGGTATCTTACCCGACGGATTCTTCATTAACTCTGCCATTTGAGCAAGCTGCTGGTCTATCTGGCGTTGATGAATTTGCATATCTGCCATTTGGACTGACATCATATTCAGAAGGCCTGAGTTGGACAGTGCGCTTTGCTCGAGATGATTGTTTATAGTATCTTGTCTCTTGACAAAGTTGAACAATTGACTCACTAAGTTCGGTTGACCAAAGTTCTTTTCCTGACTCTGCTCTGTAGCTTGTCCCTGGCCTTAGCTAGGGTTAACAGTTTGGCAATTTTGGTACTTCCCTTGCCCTTGAAAGTTTACCTTGTTTGATTTAAAGTTGGTTGTTCTAGTGTACTGACGTTGTCCGCCTCTTTTCTCGAAGCTTTACGATTGCTTGGGTGGATTATTCAACTTATGTGAGTTTTCTGCAACATCTTTATTTCCATAACTAAAACCAGGATGGTCCGGTCTTTTGAAGTTGACAAAAGAAACATTCCCAACTTCCTCTACTTCTGATTTGCATTCACTTGACTCGTCGGGTCAGGTGTAAATGAAGTTATCAGTACTGTTTCCTCCTTCCCCGCAAATGACACACTTCATCACCTTTTCGATCTGTTTCTTTCCTTTCCCTCCTGATTCTTTTAACTATCTAACATCAATGGCTATCTTTTGGGTTTGAGTGGTGATTTCTTCAAGAGCTTTGGATTCGACCGATGGTCCTTCATTAGTGGCCTTCTTAGCATATCCTCTATCAGTCCTGTTATAGTCAGTCTCAGCTTGAAGTTAAACCATGTTTTCTATGATCTTTTTAGATCTACTGGGCTTCTTCCCAAGAAAGTCTCTTCCTACAGCTACATTTAGCGATACTCTTTCTTCAGGAGTCATACTATTTTAGAAGGTTGTTATCAAGAAAACGTTCTCGTAGTTGTGGTGAGGGAAGTCCCTCTAATACTCCTGGTATCTTTCCCAGGATTCATGTAAGTTTTCTCCTGGCTTCTGGGTGAAAGACGTGATCTTCTGTCTGTTCCTAACGATCTTCTCTGTAGGGTAGAACTTGTTTACGAAGGCATCCGCTAAAGGATTCCATCTGTTCAGAGATTGATGTGGAAGTCCAAGGTACCATGACAGGGCCTTGTCCTCCAAAGAGAAGATGAAACCCTTGCAGTAGATCACTTCCTGTGGCACTCCCCTCATTTTGATGGTGTCACATATATTTTTGAAAGCATCTAGGTGATGGTAGGGGTTGTCATTCTTGGAAATTCCCCTAAAGCTTTTATTTTGAATCATGGAGATAACAACTGGCTCCAATTCGAAGTTTACAACATCAAACCTTGGGATTACAACTGGACATTTTGAGTTGTTGGCCTTCATGGCAGCCAAATCCCAAAGGGTCTTTTCTTCTTCGTCAGAATCTTCACTGTCGTTGTTTCTATGATTCTACTCTCGATTATGATGATTCCTTCTGTGTCTGCGGCGATGACAACGTCTATCGTGACGATGATCATCCACAATTTGTTTTGATTCAGGTTCCGCTAGCTCTTCATGTAAATGATTGTTATTGTAATGGTCATCGTTCCCATGCAGAGGTGGTCATTGTCCAACTCTAGCATTTCGCTCCTCTTCGGAAAGAGGTGGTTCCACGCGAGGTGGCATGATGAACTGTGCTCAGAGTACCTAAATAGAATGTATAATCAAGTTAGAAAACCTGTGTTAAAGAAGCGAATGATTTTGTACACATTCAGGTTAAAAAGATTAAAAAAATTGTGTTGTCAAACTTATTGCTAAGCTTGAGGCATGGGAGTGTAGTTAGTGGATTCAGGTTCGTTAACAGTACCATTTTGCCTTGTCCCCGGCAACAGCGCCAAAACATTGACCGGCCTAAATCATGCATCCAAAAGGAGCGGATTTGAAGTAGTCGGATTTTTATATAACCTGACTCTTAGGCCCCTACAACAATGATGGGGTCCAAAGTAGCGATCGACGTCGAACCACAGGGACAAGGGTGGTCGTGCTAAGAATGTGGAATCAACACTCTACACTCCGGTAAAAGAAAGGTAAGAAAATGTTCCCGAGGGAACGATAGATCAAGATCGTTAAAACAAAAGAGAACTATCTCCAACTGGAGTTACAAGGAAGATTTAGGTTTTGGCATTTACCAATTTTTAGGGATTTTGTGTAACAGAACCTGAGGAGATAACACTATAGCCTTGGTAAGGAACGAAAGAGGAAAGCTTAGGCATAACAAGCGGCAACAGAAAACATCCAGTACCCCTTCTCTCAAAGAAGGTACCTCCAACTAAGCACCAATGCCCTCTCTTAAGGGTAGTGGACTTGGGTTGGAGTGGAAAGTTAACTGAAGCAACTCTGACCTTGGGTACTCTCGTACTCCCTGATCAGACCAAACGCTAGAGTTACAACACCTCTCTCGAGGGAGATGTAACAGGAAGCACGATCCGATAGCTAGTCAAAACATGATCCAAGCATATAAACTAGAGTTCAGATGCTAAAAAGCAATCATCCAACAAAAAGGGACCAAACTTAGTGCAACAGGTATTAAAACTCCTCTAATTCCATTAGCAAAGCATTGTATATAAAAGGTTTAGTTACATTGCGTAAATAAAGAAAGTAAATGATAGAGAAATGGAAGATAGGTATCGCCTCCATGATTTAGGAGGGAGACATACAACAGCAGAATCCCTAAGGTGCATCTATCCCGATATCATGTGTGAGCTCTAGCCAACATGCTCGTGTCGGGCGGTATGCCGTGACGGACAAGCATATCGGTCAAGGCACCCTTCCCGATACGATCGTGGTTAGGATACCACCCTCTCGGGTGACACACCATGATGGGTGCTCCGTATCGGGACCGATATCATTTCGGGAAAGAGGCGACTTAGGGTATTGGGTGTAGAGGCGAGTCGTCTCGGGAAGGGGTCCTTCTAGGAACCCGGCACATCGGGTGGCCTCCTTGGTCGATATCGGGCTGCTGCAGCTACCGGGACAGATTCTAAGTGAAACACTCCCGCCCCTCTTGGGTTGGGGAAGTGCTCACCTAGTATCATCCGACACACCTCTAAGATGTGACACACTAGTTCCAGATGCTTTCTAAGGTTAGCCTTCACGAGACTCCAACCTATCCCATTGAGGTCATGTAGCTGCTATTTATAGGCAGTGGTTGGAAGAAGTTGTGGATCTCTGGGCACCACGTACCCTTTATCGGCTCCGGATATGTGGCTTCAGGGATGATTGACGTGTGTGTGTTGTCTGGCGTAGCTTGGCTATTATGTGCCAGGTTATGAAGGTATCGGGCGCGACGGGCGGTTGCTTCCGGTGAGTGGCTCGTATCGTGCACCATGCCCTATCAGGCGGATTAGTCATGGCGGGCAGATCTCTCTGTCGGGTAAATGGTGTATCGCCCTTCATTGACCGCACCGCGTGACATGCCCATGTCGGGTTGTGCCCCTATCGGCCAGCGTCCGCGACGGGAAGTGGACGTGTTGTGCAACTAGTAGAAGGTCGTTTCTTTGTAAGTGGGCCGGGACGGGCCGTTTTGCTACTTTTGAGTGGAAAAGTGAGGAAAACTCTGTAAAAGATGATAAAAATGAGTTAAGAACATAGTGTGACTCATTTATTCAATAACATGACAAAATGGAGAGGAAAACAGTTAAAAATGGCAGTTTTGACAACGAAATATGGGCCATAAATACCACAAAAATGGGTGTTATCAGTCGGTGGTATCAACTTTTTTTGATCAAATTGGCCCTCTCACTGACCCAATTTCAGTGCCACCGACTTGGGGACTCGGTGGCACCAACCCTGCATAGTCCTGCACACTTAAAAAACGGGTCAAGGTATCATTTTTATAAAATATTATGAAAAACTAAGTACACCTAAACTAAAATAATGTAATGACATGAAATAAAAGTCCTAATGGTTGGGTTGCCTCCCAATAAGAACCCTTGTTTAACATCCTTGGCTAGACAAGTCCATTCGTGAGATCAGTTAGGAGCAATGAGTTTCACCTCATGCTCCTTCCTATTGAAGTCTTCTCCAAAGTACTGCTTCAGTCTATGGCCATTAACTAAGAAGGATCTCTCTCCCTCTTTAATTCTAACCACCCCATGTGGAAACACTTCCTCTATGACAAATGGTCCACTCCACCTCGATCTCAATTTCCTAGGGTGTAATTTCATCCTTGAATTAAAAAGCAACACATTCTCTCCCAGATAAAAGACTCTCCTTGTTATATGTCGGTCATGTATTTTCTTAGTTCTCTCTTTGTACAACTGTAAATTCTCATATGCATTCATCCTAATTTCATCAAGCTCATTCAACTCCATCATCCTTGTCGTACCTGATTCATCAAGGTCAAAATTGAGCCTCCTTAACTCCCATTGAGCTTTATGTTCTAACTCTACAGGGAGATGACATGCCCATCTATAGACTAGCCTAAAGGGTGTAGCTCCTATTGATGTTTTATAGGCAGTCATATAAGCCCATAGCACGTCAAACAAAAAATTACTCCAATTTTTCCTACTAGACAACACCATCTTCTCAAGAATCTTTTTGATCTCATGATTAGAAATCTCCACCTACCCTTGAGTTTGTGGGTGGTAACGTGTACCCACACGGTGCGTGACTCCATATTTGCTTAAGAGTGCCCCGAATTTCTGATTGGTGAAATGAGTTCCCCTATCGCTTATAATCATCCTTGGCACTCCAAACCTGCAAAAAATGTGATCTGTGACAAATTTGCATAGCATCATTGGTGCTGGTTGGAGTCACTTCCACCCATTTTGACACATAATCTACAGCCAGTAAGATATAGAGGTTAGAGTTAGAGGACACAAAGGGTCCCATGAAATCAATACCCCATGAATCAAATACATCTACTTCTTTAAACACATTCAATGGCATCTCCGACCTCTTTGATATGTTACCTGACCGCTGACATGTGTCACACCTACGCACAAAATCATATGAATCTTTGAATATGGTCGGCCAATATAAACTTCTCTCCATAACTTTTGTGGCTATCCTAGAACTGGCATGGTGTCCACCTATAGGTAGTGTGTGGCAGTGTTTCAACACACTCTCATACTCGCATTCAGGTACACACCTCAATATTCCTTCCCTGCTCCATCTCAACAAAATTGGGTCATCCCAAAAATAATAGCGCAATGAATGAAAGAACCTCTTCTTTTCTTGTTACCCCCAATCATCGGGTAATTCCTTGCAAGCTAAATAATTTACAATGTTAGCAAACCATGTGTCCTTTTGCTTAAGGGAAAACAATTGTTCATTAGGGAAAGTCTCTAGAATGGGTATAATAACATCATTTTCATCTCCCCTCTCCAGTCTAGATAGATGGTCAGCAACCACATTTTCAATCCTTTCCTTATCTTTGACCACAATGTCAAACTCCTATAGTAAAATGATCCATCTAATCAGTCTTGGTTTTGCATCCTTCTTCTATAGCAAATATTTAATTGCTGCATGATCAGTCCACACCACCACCTTGGCTCCTACAAGATATTGCCTAAATTTCTCAAAAGAAAAGACAACCTCCAATAATTCTTTTTAAGTAGTGGTGTAAAGGAGTTGTGTGTCATTACATGTTTTAGATGCATAATATATGACTGTAGGAACTTTGTCTAAGTGTTGCCCCAACACCACCCCCACAACATAATCTGATGCAACACACATTAGTTCAAAAGGTTGGCTCCAATCTGGAACCTGCACAACTGGTGCGGATATGAGTTTCTCTTTCAAGATTTCAAAAGTTTTTAAACATTTCTCATCAAAATTTAATTCAACATTCTTTTCCAAGAGCTCAGACAATGGCTTAGAGATTTTTGAAAAATCCATTATAAATCGGTGATAAAACCCGGAATGGCCTCGACAACTCCTAACTACTTTCACTGATGTTGGTGGAGGAAGTTTTTAAATCACCTCTATCTTAACCATATCCACCTACAATCCTTTACTGGACACCTTGTGTCCCAACACGATGTCCTCGCTAACCATCATGTGTCATTTTTCCCAATTAAGCACTAAGTGTGTGTCTTCACACCTTTGCAAAACCTTATCCAAATTTTTCATACAATCATCAAAAGATGCCCCATTGACCAAAAAGTAGTCCATAAAAACCTCGAGACATCATTCCACCATATCCTAGAAGATCATCAACATGCAACACTAAAAAGTAGCGGGTGCATTGCACAACCCAAATGACATACGACAATATGCAAAAGTGCCATAAGGGCAGGTGAAGGTAGACTTCTCCTGATCCTTAGGCTTGATTAAAATCTGATTATAGCCAGAATAATTGTCAAGAAAGAAAAAGTGGGACCAACCAATGAGCCTCTCCAATATCTAGTCCATGAAAGGTAGCGAAAAATGATCCTTAAGTGTGGCGGTGTTCAATTTGCAATAATCAATACAAACTCGCCACCCTGTCACTAACCTAGTGGTTATTTGTTCATTAGAGGAATTATTAGTGAGTGTGATTCCCCCTTTCTTTGGTACTACCTATGTTGGACTAACCCACATGGAATCATAAATAGTGTAAATTATACCTGCCGACAGGAGCTTGATAACCTCCTTCTTGACTACCTCCGTCATGATTGGATTTAAGCGGCGTTGAGGTTGAATGACCAGTTTTGCTCCTTCTTCCAGCCAAATCTTGTGTCAGCACAATGTAGAAGAGATCCCTTTGATGTCAGCCACAATCCACCTGAATGCACCGCAATGCCTCTTCAGCACAGTAATCATTTGTTCTTCTTTCGATTCACTCAATGATGCAGATATGATAATCGACAACTTCTCCTCTTTAGCTAGAAACACATACATCAGATGAGGTGGAAGTGGCTTGAGCTCCAACTCAGGTGGCCCTCAGGAGTAAAGAAACCAGTGGTGGTGGCAGCAGTCCCAAATCCTCAAAGTGTCTTGCGTAATAACACGACAAAGCCTTCAGTAGCCTTGCACATTCTTCTAGTGACCGGCTCGACACAAAATCATCTATAAGGTTCTTAGACATGCCTCTAGAGGGAGATGTGGATGTATCTTTACTAGAGAGTCCTCTCCATCCTCATCCTCAGTGGATGAACACCATTCATCATGTTCATCATTCGGGTACCCTACTATCTTGGTAAGTGAGACCACCTTAGTGTTCTCCATGATGTCTATAGCTAGTGTACCCTTATCCACCTTTGTCTTTACATGAGCCATGTCCAAAAATGGTTTTACCAAAAATAAAGAGATATTGTTGTCCATGTGCTTCATCATATTACATTTCTCCTGATCATTGGGTGACTTTGAATTATCAGGCATATTGATCTCAAACTTGTCATCTTTAATTCCCATAGTCAAACGGCCTCTACCCATCTCCAAGATCATGTTAGTTGTTGCTTGCAATGGTCTCCCTAATAAAAGTTCATTGCCATGGTCATCTTGCATCTCCATCACAATGAAGTCTCCAAGGAAAAAAAAACGGTTCACCTTGACAAGTACATCCTCCCAAATACTGTATAGTTCACCATTGAGTTGTCTACCAATTGGATTGTCATTCTGCTCTTCCTAGACATTTTGAGACCGAGCTTCTTGAAGGCAGATAAGGGCATCAAGTTGATACTCACCCCTGAATTACATAGTGCATCCCCAAACTTTGTCGTCCTGATGTAACATGTGATTTTGAAGCAACCGAGATCCTGTCTCTTTAGTGGCAGTGTACCTAAAATGAAGGCACTGGCTTTCTCTCTAGGTACAACTACCTCGACATCTGGGATCTTCCTCTTTTTATTAATGATATCCTTCAGAAAATTACCATACGACGGTATTTTTTCAATCCCATCAGTCAACAGTATGTTAACGGAAATCTTTCTAAGACTCTCTAGAAATTTTTTGAATTGATGATCAATCTTTGTTGCCTTTAAGCTATTAGGATATGGAACTGGTACCGTCTATGTCCTCTGATGTGGTGGCACATATGAAGTCCTCTTTTCCACTTCAGCTTCTTAATACAGGTCTTCCCCTGTGTTGCCTGCCTCAATTTCTACTTGTGCCGACTCTACCTGTTACGACCCCATCTGAGCTTAATTGGTAAACTAGGGTTTACCTAGACAATTGCAAAGATTAATTGGAATAATCATTCTTGAAATCTAATTAATAATGACAATCCAATGAGAATGTTTTAACAATGATAAGAAGTTTAAGTGTTCATTTGTCTTGAGAATTAGGGTTTGAGAAGCATAAACCCTAATCGGCCCAAAATAGGGTTTTGATGATACATGAACACAAAATTTGATAAGTATAGTGTCTCAGTAAATGATTTTTACTATTTTATGTGTAACTTGGATTTACTTCAAATTTGGATATGATTTGGATATATAAAATGTGAACAACATTGGTAAATATCAGAATTTTTGAAGAATGTTCTGATCTGTTTATCGGTCGAGTTTCAAACTCAACCGATCATATTTCCAGATTTATATAGCAGTGTGGTAATTGAATTTTATCTTTTTATTGGTATATCCAATTGATCTCAAATATTAACTGTGCTTGAAAAACACAGTTTTAGACACTCTGTTAAATTGGCATAATTTTTGGATGACTTTTGATCTCTACAGTGAGGGTGTCGGTCGAGTTCTGTGCAGGACAAACTCGACCGAATCTGCTGCAGACTGCAATATAGCAGTGCACTGTTCTATTTGTAATTATTTATTGGTAACTCGAAATGATCTCAAATTTTAACGGAATCTTTATAGATCAATTATAAACAACGTGATAAATTTACAGAATTGTTGGATAAGGTTTGATATCTGAAATAAACGAATTACAGTAACTTTGTGTAACTGAATATTCAGCCAATATAATAAAAGTTGAGTGTTGGGTCAATATGCAATTGACCCAAGCAGCTCAAATTGACTTATATGACCGACCACACACACACACAGCTCTCATTCTTCGTCATCCATCCCAGAGAAATGAAAATCTAGAGAGAGAGGGAGAGTTAGGGCTTGAGTGGAGAAAGAGGAGGAATTGCTGACCTAGGGTTTTGCGGTCCGAGGAATGGTGAAATCAAGTAAGTTTGGATCCTTTGCATAGACTTTTATGGTGAATCTTCTCTCTCATGTCAAGATTCCGTCCATGCTCTGATTTGATCCAAGATGATGTCGAAATTTCCTATTTTCTCACCCTTTCTTCATAATCCCTCATTTTCAAGGTTTCCGAGTTGAATGGAAGAAGAATTGGGAGATTTGCTAGGGATTTGATATGAGTTCGAGATCCCCTGAGTTGAGCTGTAGTTTTGAGGTGTTTTCACACCTTGGGATGAGTGGGTTCTTCTTTTAAACAGTATAATGCACGAAATTTGATTATAGCATCCAAATCCCTAATTGTTTAGTATGTGATTCTAAACCCTGAAATGTCCGTTTAATTTAAGTTGTTGCAAATTGATATGATATGGATTCCTTCTCTGTTTGAATGACTCTTTGATGGTAGATTCACATCAGAAATGTATACAACACATCCTAGTAAGAATGCTTTTCAGATTTATACCATATGATGTAATTAGGGTTTAACCTAATTGAGATATCACTAGAGTTTCAACCTTATTGAAGAGGACTAGTAATCTTATAAGTGGTTAGGATGTACCTCATGGGTTACCTTATTTGAATTTTATTCTTGGTGCATGATATCTCAGTGAATAGCATGGAAACCTAAATTTAGTTCAATTTCCATGGGTTCATACATATATTGACTGTATATAATTGTTGAAAGCAGTCTTTAATTTGTGAATGTTTATATCGTGTGATATCCTTATGAGAGCCATGTGATAAGTGAATGAGGCAAATGAAACCCTAAGAGCAGGGTGTTGCTATGTGATAAGAGAATAAGGAAAGGAAACCCTAAGGATAGGGTGTTCTGTGAATTAAGTTATGGTGATATGAAAGGTTTCCATATGAGATGTGGTGATGCTTAACTGTTGAATTGTATGTTGTTTGTGCATTTAACTTTACATGCTTGTTCTCTTTGAGTTGGTATGTATATACTACAGGGTTTCTTATTTTTACAATACATATCTCGTGAATTGTAGGTGATGAGATATGACATGCCCTAGAAAGGGATGTTACTGAGATCATGCAGATATGTATGAAATGTTAGAATGAGAATACTTGTTGGGCAGACATGATATATGTTTGAATACATGAGCTATGATGTTTTATATGATATGATATGGCAGGACGTGTGAGCCTTGTGAGAAATGTAAAATGAGTTATGATTTCTGTTTAAAATGTATCTATAATGTTAATGTTAGACTTAGGTTCCCTGAACACCGTAGAACCCCTTTGGTAGGTCTGCGCCTTAGGGGTGAAACTCGTGTCCAACATCAACCGATTGAGTAATTCTGGTGGCACGAGGGTTGATAGGGGTTATTTAACAATAATCCGTGTGTGTGTCACGGTGGTAACCCAGTGTAGACTCTCCGCCTGTGTGCTCAGGTTAGAGGAGGAGTCTAGAGCACTCGGAGTTAGTGCAATGAGGCCAGAGAGCCTGTGGGCCGGAGAGCCCGTGGGTCCTGTAGCAGAACAGGATTGGCAGTCAGACTTAGCATTTCCCGGGTGTGTCGCTAAGTCTTGTACGGTGTGGCCGTAGTGCATTGCGAGTCTCTTATGCAGAGTACACTGCATAAGATCAGGGCATAAGTTAAAATATGATCATATAGGTTCACAGAGTTCCTTATAAATGAAAGAGTTAAGGAAGACTAGAGCATAGTCTTCTAGTAGTTATTCTTTGGATGCAATATTTACATTCTTTGTTATTTCAATTATATTGTTTTAGAACTGCTCAGTGTAGTATTTATTATTGTTAAATTTCATAACGTTTATTCAAAGTTATACCTGTAATCACAGTAGTGCCTTAGACTGTTTCTTTGACGTACTCATTCACTGAGCGAGTAGGCTCACCCCTCTACTCAAACATTTTAAGGTTAACCGCGTGGACTTGAAGATGGTCAGAGCATCAACGTAGATCTTCCACAAGAGTTAAGTATAAGATTAGTTGAGTCAGTTGGTCCTTGTGACTCTAGGTCCTCAGTAAGAGATAAGAGAGAGAGTTGTAATTATGATGTGTAATATTATTCCTCTTTTGAAATTGTATGCTATTAGTAGGTCTTATGTGCATAAGGTGTGAGAGACATCATGAATGTTTATACATGTATCTTTACTATTAAAGTCTGATTAGTAAAAGAAATGTTCAGATTCCCTTGTTAAAATGATTTATGTGGTTCAATGCGAAGAAACAAGAGTTTTAAAGAAAGAAAAGAAGAAAAAAAAAGTTAAGGGTGTCCTTTGTATTACATATAATTCCTATCTTATGCCCTAATCTCATGATTTGAGGAAATTGTGAGATCGGGGTGTAACAGCTTGGTATCAGAGCTTAGGGTGAGTTGTCAAGGACCATTAAGTTAGTAAGTTAGAGTCCTATGTGTGGCAGATAGGAGATGTTTGATGTTAGCTTTGGGGATTTGAGTATTTGGATATCCTGGCCTGATATCTGAGTACTTGGATCAACCAGTACAAGCTACTCTGTCTATTCTTTCACGTATACCCTGGCCAGGTATACAGTGGAAGAATGGGCTAGAGAGGAACCCTAGAAATGTTAGAGTTAGAAAACGAGAAAAGAAACAAGAATTAAGAGCATAAATGTAAAAAGAGATAGAACTTACATTTCTTAATGTTGTTTTTGTTGGAAATGTATAGAAATGCTCTTATATGTTTGAATTGAAATATTCAATACTTTGAAATATGGGTCTTTAATATTTGTTGTACACTATGTAGTTGTAGCATTTATTGATTTCATTCTTTGTAACAAGTAGACTAGAATTGACCTTTGAATGAGCTTTTGTAAGTGGATAAGTTTTCTTCCACACTTATGAGATGAATAGGAGTTGAGTAATCCTTTGTAGTTCTTGGCTTCAGGACTTCAGGTTTGGCCTGGTCTGGCTGGCAGGATGCGTTACTGGGATCTAATGACTCCTATTAATAGTATAATAAGAATAGACTCTGGATAATTAGACCCACATTAGAGTGAGAATGTACATACAGTAAGATGTTGAAACAGATGGGCAAGATCAGAACAACTAAGAATCAGTTGAAACTGGTATCTGAGGTTCAATTTTGGGGCCTCATATGAGAAACCCTTAATTGGGAATAATAGAACATGATATGAAGTTCATAATCAGTTTATTGATTAATATTATATGAACTATACATATGAAATATAGAAAAGATATGTGAAATGTATGTATGGTTCAAGATAGCAAGAATCAATCATGAAGAATGAATCATATAATA
Organism: Alisma plantago-aquatica; assembly: GCA_963693085.1. Taxonomy (NCBI): domain Eukaryota; kingdom Viridiplantae; phylum Streptophyta; class Magnoliopsida; order Alismatales; family Alismataceae; genus Alisma; species Alisma plantago-aquatica. The sequence goes on along the minus strand of OY856412.1, from coordinate 1,342,366,641 downwards.
GAGTATAATGCTTTTATGAACTCGAAAGCAAAGGCTAAGTAGAGAATAGGGTTGAGCATTAAATAGGTCCATAGAAGTAAAGAGTTTTCAAAAGAGTAAAATTAAAGAGAATTGTATGAACGTGTAATTCATAAGACTAGAACAACAAACTAGTTTCTAAGTAAAGAACATAGGTGCAGTTTAACGAATGAATAAGTCATACAAAGGTAGACTGTATTCAGGAGAGAAAAACTTGATTGAAAGAGAAACTATGTTTGACCCATGCATGATCCACTTGATTTAAAAATGAAGAATATGTAATGTATTCAACATGAGGAAAAACTAATAGAAGGACTATTAATTTAGAACGTTAACTTCGCAATAGTATAAAGATAAAGGAGGAAATATGTGCAACATGGTATACATGACCATACATATGAATAAGAAACATGGTCATAAGAGAAAAATTTAGAATTAAAGATGACGGGTTAAAGAGTAGTATATGGTAAGAGGACTATGAAACGTAAGATAGGGTTTGAAATATGATGGAGAAGTTATAAAATAAAGAGGTTGCAAGATTCAAGCAAGTGCTAATTAATCAAATATCTCTGTTGATAACTAAGTAAATCTACGTATGAGAATGTATTAAGGGAATGTTTGAATACAAGTATTCCAAGTCTTAAAATCATCTTCTCTTTCATATATTCCTTAACAATAGCAAGGTGGGAATGAAATGATAAGAAAATGAATCATATATGATGCATAACTACCTTGGTAGGGTCATCTAGTGAATGTAATAGTGACATACAATATGATGAAGTGTGATAAGAAATAAATTCTTGTGTGATAGCAAGAATGATGAATAATCTATTCCTATCTTAAATGCTTCAATGTTAATGATGTTTATTGTATATAATCATATGAAAAGGATAGGTAGCAAAAAGTAAAGAAGTAATGAATGAGCAGAGAGATATGGGAAGACACTAGCTTTGTGTAATATGTGAATTTGTTTTTACATGTATGATTTGTTGAAGGCATATTAAGGTATGAAAGTTGGTTCTACATATGATTTCAGGGTATTTGTGTAAGCTATATGTTAAATTAAAGGTGTATGATAGTTGTAGTAATTCATACCTGATATGCATCTTACTATTGTGTATTTGTGATATGGTGATACGGTTTGGATGATGTCAGAACACATGGAGAGATACCCTGAACAAGGTAGTCATACTTATCCACTCATATTAATAGAAAGGGATGATAATCAGATTGTCTGGACAAATAACCCTAATGAGGTGTAGCTTGTTATACCTAGCTCTAATATAACTGAGTGATGGTAATTGAGTATGATTAATTCTTGAATGACTGATACAATTGTGGATTACTTTATTACTGTGGTTGAAACCCTAAAATGATATAATACGATGGTTACACTTTGAATTGTGTGTGGGCCCATAACCCACAGGTCCCAGGATCGAAACAGGATAGTATGGAATGAGGTGGTAATGCTTCACCTCATGCTTCCATGACCCAATGGGGATGCCAAGAGTAGTATTGTGCAATTGATTGTTGAATCTAGCCTTTTAATTCAAGACTATTTTGCTATTTGAATAGCACTTTATTAAAGTTTAAAACAGCATGGTGAGCTCGCTTTTGTCACTTAAAGGTGATACAGAACAATAGAACTTTCTGAGCCGCATAAGTTGAGATAGTTGTATCAGAGTATCAGAGTTGTGCAGCGAAAGCGTGGTGGTTTATCTTTGCATTCTATGTTTGACTGTGGCATAAAGAATTTGCTTGATATCATTGAGAACTATTTGAAATATGTTGTGATTTAGTAAAGAATTAAAAGATCTAATGTTGAAAACTACATTCAGGTATGAAATACAAGAATATAATGACATGGAAGGCTTTAGAAGCTTAAAATAACCTTGAATGTATCTTTCTTGTGGGTTTATGTTTCGAGGATGAAACATTCTAAGGGGGGAAGAGTTGTTACGACCCCATCTGAGCTTAATTGGTAAACTAGGGTTTACCTAGACAATTGCAAAGATTAATTGGAATAATCATTCTTGAAATCTAATTAATAATGATAATACAATGAGAATGTTTTAACAATGATAAGAAATTTAAGTGTTTGTTTGTCTTGAGAATTAGGGTTTGAGAAGCATAAACCCTAATCGGCCCAAAATAGAGTTTTGATGATACATGAACACAAAATTTGATAAGTATAGTGTCTCAGTAAATGATTTTTAGTATTTTATGTGTAACTCTGATTTACTTAAAATTTGGATATGATTTGTATATATAAAATGTGAACAACATTGGTAAATATCAGAATTTTTTAAGAATTTGTTGACCTGTTTATAGGTCGAGTTTCAAACTAGACCGATCATATTTCCAGATTTATATAGCAGTGTGGTAATTGAATTTTATCTTTTTATTGGTATATCCAATTGATCTCAAATTTGAACTGTGCTTGAAAAACACACCTTTAGACACTCTGTTAAATTGGAATAATTTTTGGATGACTTTTGATCTCTACAGTGAGGGTGTCGGTCGAGTTCTGTGCAGGACAAACTCGACCGAATCTGCTGCAGACTGCAACATAGCAGTGCACTGTTCTATTTTTATTTATTTATTCGTAACTCCAAATGATCTCAAATTTTAACCGAAGCTTTATAGATCAATTATAAACATCTTTCTAAATTTCCATAATTGTTGGAGAAGGTTTGATCTCTGAAATAAACGAATTACAGTAACTTTGTGTAACTGAATATTCAGCCAATATAATAAAAGTTGAGTGTTGGGTCAATATGCAATTGACCCAAGCAGCTCAAATTGACTTATATGATCGACCACACACACACACAGCTCTCATTCTTCGTCATCCACCCCAGAGAAACGAAAATCTAGAGAGAGAGGGAGAGTTAGGGCTTGAGTGGAGAAAGAGGAGGAATTGCTGACCTAAGGTTTTGCGGTCCGAGGAATGGTGAAATCAAGTAAGTTTGGATCCTTTGCATAGACTTTTATGGTGAATCTTCTCTCTCATATCAAGATTCCGTCCATGCTCTGATTTGATCCAAGATGATGTCGAAATTCCCTCTTTTCTCACCCTTTCTTCACAATCCCTCATTTTTAAGGTTTCCGAGTTGAATGGAAGAAGAATTGGGAGATTTGCTAGGGATTTGATATGAGTTCGAGATCCCCTGAGTTGAGCTGCAGTTTTGAGGTGTTTTCAAACCTTGGGGTGAGTGGGTTCTTCCTTTAAATAGTATAATGCACGAAATTTGATTATAGCATCCAAATCCCTAATTGTTTGGTATGTGATTCTAAACCCTGAAATGTCTGTTTAATTTAAGTTGTTGCAAATTGATATGATATGGATTCCTTCTCTGTTTGAATGACTCTTTGATGGTAGATTCACATCAGAAACGTATACAACACATCCTAGTAAGAATGCTTTTCAGATTTATACCATATGATGTAATTAGGGTTTAACCTAATTGAGATATCACTAGAGTTTCAACCTTATTGAAGAGGACTAGTAATCTTATAAGTGGTTAGGATGTACCTCATGGGTTACCTTATTTGAATTTTATTCTTGGTGCATGATATCTCAGTGAATAGCATGGAAACCTAAATTTAGTTCAATTTCCATGGGTTCATACATATATTGACTGTATATAATTGTTGAAAGCAGTCTTTAATTTGTGAATGTTTATATCGTGTGAAATCCTTATGAGAGCCATGTGATAAGTGAATGAGGCAAATGAAACCCTAAGAGCAGGGTGTTGCTATGTGATAAGAGAATAAGGAAAGGAAACCCTAAGGACAGGGTGTTCTATGAATTAAGTTATGGTGATATGAAAGGTTTCCATATGAGATGTGGTGATGCTTAACTGTTGAATTGTATGTTGTTTGTGCATTTAACTTTACATGCTTGTTCTCTTTGAGTTGGTATGTATATACTACAGGGTTTCTTATTTTCACAATACATATCTCGTGAATTGCAGGTGATGAGATATGACATGCCCTAGAAAGGGATGTTACTGAGATCATGCAGATATGTATGAAATGTTAGAATGAGAATACTTGTTGGGCAGACATGATATATGTTTGAATACATGAGCTATGATGTTTTATATGATATGATATGGCAGGTCGTGCGAGCCTTGTGAGAAATGTAAAATGAGTTATGATTTCTGTTTAAAATGTATCTATAATGTTAATGTTAGACTTAGGTGCCCTGAACACCGTAGAACCCCTTTGGGATGTCTGCGCCTTAGGGGTGAAACTCGTGTCCAACATCAACCGGTTGAGTAATTCTGGTGGCACGAGGGTTGATAGGGGTTATTCAACAATAATCTATGCATGTGTCACAGTGGTAACCCAGTGTAGACTCTCCGCCTATGTGCTCAGGTTAGAGGAGGAGTCTAGAGCACTCAGAGTTAGTGCAATGAGGCCAGAGAGCCTGTGGGCCGGAGAGCCCGTGGGTCCTGTAGCAGAACAGGACTGGCAGTCAGACTTAGCATTTCCCGGGTGTGTCGCTAAGTCTTGTACGGTGTGGTCGTAGTGCACTGCGAGTCTCTTATGCAGAGTACACTGCATAAGATTAGGGCATAAGTTAAAATATGATCATATAGGTTCACAGAGTTCCTTATAAATGAAAGAGTTAAGGAAGACTAGAGCATAGTCTTCTAGTAGTTATTCTTTGGATGCAATATTTACATTCTTTGTTATTTCAATTATATTGTTTTAGAACTGCTCAGTGTAGTATTTATTGTTGTTAAATTTCATAACGTTTATTCAAAGTTATAACTGTAATCACATTAGTGCCTTAGACTGTTTCTTTGAAGTACTCATTCACTGAGCGAGTAGGCTCACCCCTCTACTCAAACATTTTAGGGTTAACCGCGTGGACTTGAAGATGGTCAGAGCATCAGCGTAGATCTTCCACAAGAGTTAAGTACAAGATTAGTTGAGTCACTCGGTCCTTGTCACTCTAGGTCCTTAGTAAGAGATAAGAGAGAGAATTGTAATTATGATGTGTAATATTATTCCTCTTTTGAAATTGTATGCTATTAGTAGGTCTTATGTGCATAAGGTGTGAGAGACATCATGAATGTTTATACATGTATCTTTACTATTAAAGTCTGATTAGTAAAAGAAATGTTCAGATTCCCTTGTTAAAATGATTTATGTGGTTCAATGCGAAGAAACAAGAGTTTTAAAGAAAGAAAAGAAAAAGAAAAAAAAAGTTAAGGGTGTCCTTTGTATTACATATAATTCCTATCTTATGCCCTAATCTCATGATTTGAGGAAATTGTGAGATCGGGGTGTAACACTACCACTGGGTCACCTCTGTCAGTAGGCTTGGTCACCTCAGTTTCCGTGGTCCTTGGAGTCAATGTCTTCTTCCCATTCCGCAATAGTATTTCTTTGACTTGCTGATTTCCTGTTGGAGTGTCAGTGTTTCCTGGAAAACCCTACTGTGTAGGCTTCTTCAAGGCCACCACATCTGCTACTAGCTAAGACAAAGTTGCATCAAAACTACTCATCTAGGCCCCTTAATTCTGGAGATCATGTTGGAAGTTGTTTATCAATTGCTCATTTTATTTCACTATCCTATTTAGGATTTTATTTGTTCTCTCCTCTATTGTAGGATGCTGCTGCTTATTATTCCTATGTTGGTTCTGTTGATCTGGATCCTATAGGAAATTGTTTGGGTCTTTCTAGGAAAACTTAGGATCTTTTCTCCACAAGTAGTCATTGTTCTTATATCCTTGCTGACACATATACTTCACTTGTCCTTCTTCATTTGATGAATTGTTTTCCTTCACTAGCAGCTTCTTTGCTATCAAGTCTAGCTTCTCATTGAGAGTGGTAATAACTTTAGACTCCCCTATGCTTTTGATCTACTTTGGATGATCTCTCTCAATATCCCATGCATGATTCTTTGCCATGTTTTCTAAAATCTCCTGACACTTAGAGGGTGAGTTGTTGAGAAAGAACACCATGCCTGCACTATCTAAGGTGACACGTTATTTTTTGTGGAGCCCAAAGTAGAACATCTTGACTTGGTTCTCCAGATCTATTCCATGGTGAGGGACCTTCTTGAGCATGTTCTAAAAATGCTCCCAAGCCTCTGAATAGGATTCAACTGCCTGTTGTTTGAAATTGTGAATGTTCCTTACCATCTCGTTTGTCTTTTGCAGAGGAAAGTACCTTTCAAAGAACATCTCGATCATTTGATCCCATGTCTCAATCAATTCCTTTGGGAGGTTGTGCAACCCTTCTTTTTCCTTATCATCCAGTGATGATGGAAACAACTTCAGATAAATAACTATCTGGGGAAACCTATCCACTTTCACCATGCCACAACACTCCACAAAGTTGCTGATGTGTGCTACTAGGTCTTCATGAGTGTGCCCATAAAAAGCATGTGACTCGATGAGTGCAATCATCCCTAGATCAATCTTGTATTGTGCTACATTCACATTCTATTTCTTGATAGGTCTTGTCTGTGCAGCTGAGGAAGATGCCTTAATCATCTCCCATATTGTCCTCTCATCCCCTCGATTACCGTTCCCCATTACTTGTTACTTGGTTGTCAACGGTATATCTTCCGATGAAGTTGTTTGAACTATAGATGGTGTTAAGGTTCCGAAAGACCCTTGTGGATCCTCAATAGTGATTGGGACCTCTGGTGTAGATTCCCCATAGTCCTTGGTCCATGTTTGCACCGTGCACTAGTACCTACAAATGTGGAATCAGTTAATCATGGTACTCAATAGAGAAACTTTGTTCTATATGTATGCAATGAATTTCAATGATTAAAATCAAGTTGCAAGAAATAAAAGGTGGCCTAGAGTGGCTTCCCGCAACACTCGTAGTGTTGAAACCTTGCCTTCTCCCCGACAACGGCGCCTAAAACTTGACATACTAAAATCGTGCGTATAAACGCAAGTGTACGCATCAAGTAATATAGGCATATGTGAGGCCCGAGTCAAACTCAGGGATATGTAGTCTCAGTGACTACAACTAACTATGGTGCGATCAGCTAAGCCGATTAAAAGGTTGAGTTTGAGTTTAAACAAAGAAAAATAAAATTAAACAAAAATAATGGGTGATTAATACAAATGAGATGGATTCCTTAGGATTATCGATTTCACCACAGGGTCTCATTATATCTTATTTCTACCAAATTAATAAAAATTTTACTCCTACCCTAGACAGAAAGCTTGTAGTCAGAATTGCCCACTTCCACGGTACAATCTACTACCTAGATCTAAGCCAATTCCATGTCTGTAGCAATTTATATCTTAGTCTCGGTGCATTATCGAAGACTTTGGGTTTCTTTCCACTAACCGTCTGTTACATTTCCCAAGGAACGCGTAGGAAAGTGTATAACTTATGGTTTTCTAACCTTTAATCCTCCTTCCATAGCCATTATTAGTCTGTTATTCTACCAATGGTGATCAAGTATAGATAGATCGTTCAATTCCACAATTATATATCCAGGAATAAAGAGAAAACTATATTAATTCATGCTAAAGTCAATACAAACATTCCCCAGGCTACTCTTGGGTCCTAAGGAAAGGAGGGGTTTATCCCCACATAGTTTCCAAGTGTGAATACATGGAGAGAGAGGAGAAAATGTGGGAAACATGAAAGAAATTTGTGTAACCCCTGGAGACAAGATGTTTTGGATGATCCTTCCTGAGAAACACACGTTCTGTAGTATTCAGGCAGCAAAATCATCTGTCAGAGGTGCTCAGATCTCCCGGTTGACATCCTTCAGCTCCATGCTCCTCTCTCTCTTCTCTGGTCTTCGTGTGGTGCAATGTGAGAGAATCTCCTGGTCTAGCTATCCTTTTTTAGGTCATAGGCTAACTTACGATACCACATAATGTGGACCGTCAGATCTGGGTGATCTGATCAGATTGCTAATTTCTGAAAGATTCATTGTCATCGACTAAGAAGTCAGTGGCATCGACAACTTTGGATTGCATCCTTTGCCCTGTTGAGTCGGTACTACCGAGCTAAAGAGTCGGTGGCATCGAGCTGGTGCACCTATTTGATCTACCTCTCTGAACCAATCTCGGTGGCATCGACTTAGGGGTCAGTGGCACCGAGTCTGCTATCTCTCATTTGCCCAACCATTGTTGTGATATCGGTGACACCGACTCTGCATTGTACATGAAGTACCTGAAAAAAATACAGAAAAACATGTATAAGGCCAGGGAATACATAAAATCATGTAAATATGATAAAATAAGCATAATTTGATGCAAATAGTGTGTACATGCCAACAATAATGATTTTTGTAAATAAGATCAATTAATTGACTAATAAATTCAAAAAACAAGTATAAAATAGGCCTATAAAAGTGACTCAAAACCCATGCATCATTTATCTGTTGGTAGTATCAATTCCTCTATCAGTACTAGTGAGTTTCCTCAAGTCAGCCTATTCCTTTACCTCAAATTTTGGCACCACCGAAAATCAAGTTGGTAGTACTAAGTAGGGTCATTTCTTGTAAAATCACTAGAAATATTATAAAAATGAACGTAAGCTCCAAAATAATGATAGATCATTAGAAATAGTAAAAATAACAATTAATTTATAAAACTAAGTGTCACAGGCTAATGATGATAAATAATGCACAAAGTATTTCAAAACAAATAATAAGTGCACAAAAATCCATAATAAATAGTCTGTGAGAACGACAATTATTCAATGCACAAATGGTAGGCCTGGGAGTCAATCCTCTATGGCTTCCCTAGCTCCCACAACCGATCGACCTACTACTTTGCATGGACATCATGCTTTATGCCATGGACACATGGAAAGACTACTAGGACATCTTAACCTTCTCTTCTCTCTCACCATACCATTATAAACCTCCCCCCTTCAATGAAAATGAACCCTTTGGACCCCTCTTTGTATTCCTTTCTATTTAGAGCTCTCCCCCCTTTCCCTAGTGGAGAAGAAGGAGCTTAAGGTAGAAGAAGGTGGATGATCTACCTTGCATGTGCACCTAGGGTTTGGTCTACCTTCTGGTGGAGCTTCCTTAGCTTGTTCTTGACCTAAGCAAGTAATCTCTCCCTTGTTTCCTTAGTTTTCCTTGTCGTACTACCTTCCTCTCTCTTCTTCTTGGTCATGTCGATGGTGTTCCATGATAGTTCTTGTGCTAGATCTTGAAGAACACCTCTTTCTTGCTTCATTGACCTAGGGTTGCTTCCTTGTTGGGTAAGGATCTAGCTTGGACAAGTGGAGTTCTCAGGATAGGTTTTCTTCCTCTTTTTCCCAAGCTAACTTATTTTTTGGAGCTTTGTCTTTATCCTAGAGGTGAGTTATATAACTTTCTCCTTGTTTGTTACTTAGTTATACCTTGGATGCCAAAATCTTACTCTAAAACGAAGTTCTAAGTATAAAGATGCTACAGTTGTCTAGTATTTGAGTTTATGTGATGGTTCTTGAGTAGTTTTGTGACGTCCCCAGATTTTCTAAAACTTAATTTGATGTGTGATGTCCAAATTGGGATTCTCACTGAGGTGAGGGTTTCAATTTGGATGTCACACATCAGATTAAGTTTTAGAAAATCTGGAGATGTCACAAGTGGTATCAGAGCATGAACAATAGCAAAGCCTGACATTTTCTCATTATGCAACTCAAACTAAAGAAAACCTTGAACTTAATAATATTTAGGGTTAGATTAGTCATCTTTTAGAGACAAGATCTGACCTAGCCTCTAGGTTAGCACCTAGATGTCTGAGAACTAGGTCGAGACTGGTGCTTGTTGTATAGCAGGTACTTAGACATTGTTCTTTCCTTATAGTGCAGTAGTATGAGACATTGCACTATTTAGAAATGATGTGCATCAAGGGAAGAGAAACCATAGACATATTGCACACGTTGTCTACAGTAGCTACACTAGTCTACATGATGTTATCACCCCTTTCCTTAGTTTTTATGACACTGTACTCTCTACTATGTGTGGCACACTCATTTTCAGGATTTGGTTTTTGATTCCAAACGGATCTAACCTCGATAGTTTTCTCTGATGCTTGTTTTATTAGAGAAAAACTATATAATATTTTATTATGTATATGTATTATAAAAATGTGTCCCCATACATGTATGAGTAGGAGGTGATCATGCAACCTAAGTGAAAGTGAATGACATCAGTCTACAAGAGACAGTAGTTCTAGATTAGATGTCTATAGCCTTGTTGGAATACATGATAGATGGAATAGAATGGAATGCAACTATGATGAGGAAAAAACTATGGATCAAATTTCATAAAGATCTGAAGTTTCTAGAAGGAGATATTGTGATAAGATTATCTTGATCAAGGTACACCATTACCTCTTACTTGTCTTATTATACAATATGCTTGTGTTATATGTGTAGTAAAATACTTGGCATATGGTATTAGATGAAATGATTATTCTTGTATGATATCTTGCTTGATTTTCCATACTTATGGCTATGAACACATGAAACATAAGATATTTGATCCATCATATGATAGCACTAAACTCTTTGGTAGTACAGTACTTGGAAAGTGATCTCAAACTCTTTGGTAGTAGATCACATGTATAATGATCTCAAACTCTTTGGTAGTAGATCATAAAGGCCTTAATGCATTAGTGATATCAAACTCTTTGGTAGTAGATTACATGCATAATGATCTCAAACTCTTTGGTAGTAGATGTTAAGGATTAAAAACATAAAATCCCTTGGTGGCAGATGTACGAGATATATGATGAAAATATGCTTAAAATATATGTTTCCTCTTTTGTTAATGAACATCTTTTGCATAAGTATATGTTTTTCTTATATTTGTTTAGTGCTTCCAAGTATTAGTTTTATCATATTGCCAAGTTATGATGAGAGGTATATAAAAGACATGTAGGCGTACTCAGTACAATATTCTTGAATATTGTGCTGACGTGTACCACATGTAATCTTTTGTTTAGGTTGTGAACATGTGCTCTTGAAGAACCAGGATAGTTGAGAGTTGTGTGGCAAGATGATGTACAGGTGGACTTGTTGTCTTAGGATCCTATTGTTTAGTGGTAGTACATGCATATGTAGAAGTTTACCTTTCAATGTGTAATATCTAAATTTGTCAAAATTCATGTTGTAATTATATGTTGAATAGTGAACATGTGTTGTATGGTTTTATTATTGTTCATGTACATGTGCTACTGTTGTTTCCTTTTAATTTCCTCTGATTTTCTTCTTCTTAGGCTAGTGTGTAGTGTTCAAATTGGGATTCTCACTGAGGTGAGGGTTTCAATTTGGAGGTCACACATCATATTAAGTTTTAGAAAATCTGGGGATGTCACAAGTTTCTCCTTGGATGGACCCTAAACCTTGTGCACAAATCTTCCACGGTAGAGGAATCTCTAGACCTTTCTTCCATGTCTCAAACAATGGCTTTCTCTCTCACAACTGATGGTTCTCTTCTAGGATTTGGGGCTGATTTTCCCTCCTAGAGAGGTAACTTGATGGTTTTGTGCTTGGTGTTGTTTTGGTTAACAATATTACGCCAATCAATGGTTATCGCTTAGTTTTATTGTGGATGTTCATGTATTTAAGAAACTATGGTTTTGGTTCTCCTTCAAGTAGTGAACTCGATGGTTTTCTCCCCTCCCTCATTTGATGGTTTTTGAAGCTTATTTCTCCACCTTTGAACAAACTCGATGGTCTCAATGGGTCCGAAAACCAATGGACCATTTGATTCCACAACCAATGTCTTCTCTGGTTCATGACTTGATGGTTCATCAACCAATGGCCTCACTGGGTCAATGGTTCAACAACCAATGGTTTCTGTTCTCTCAAAGTCAATGGTTTTCATAGTTGCACAACCAATGGTGGCTCTGGGTTCCACAATCGATGGTGGCACTGGATGCCACAACGGATGGTGGCACTGGATGCCACAACCTATGGTGGATCCCATTTTCACAACCGATGGCTCGACTAGTTCATATGTGGTGATTCTTCTAGTCATAACTCGATGGTTTTACTAGACAAATGGTTCAAGGTTATACTTACGTTTCATTCCATGGTTTTACTTATCCAACATCCAATGGCTTTGGATGAAGACCATGACTTTATGGTTTGGTTTTTATGATGTAGAATTGATGGATCTATGCCCATAACCTTGAAGTCTTATCTTTTCCCTCATATAAATGTAAATTAAAAGTCACCATAATGAGTTGATGTGTAACACTAATCTACCTTATCATGTTACACCTAATTGTAAAACATATAGGTGATGATGGTTGGTTCAACTTATCTTTTATATGTATTCACATGATGATGGAATACTTTCTAAATGTTGTTGCAACACTACTATTCTTCTATATTAACATCATAAGTTTCTTAATGCATTGTTATGCAAAACTTGTGTATCACAAGTGTGGTGATGGCTTGTTGAGCTTTGTTACAAGGTATGGAAAGATAATGATGTTCTTGTTGGGAAAGATGTGATGGTATTACTAAACATTGGGCATGGTTGAACCATAAATGGAGGTGTGATCATCTTCATGATGTGACAAGAATTGGTATCCTATGATGGTGTGGTGACAAGTATAGTTTCATGAATGACAATGAAATAATATCACATGGTTTTGTGATCAACAATTATATCTCATATGTTTTATATCTTCTGGAATTTTAAATACCTATTCTTGTTAGAAATGAATTAGGGTTTTTATACCCATGTGATAACCTAATTTTCGTCTGTCAACTAATTTATGTACTCAACAACATCCCTAACCTCCAATTTGATGAATTCCAGTCACTTTATGCCCAATTGATGAATAGATTTTGATAAAATATCCCTTCAGACCTATATGTGACTCTAATTTGAATTTTAAACTAAGTATCATTCTTATTATATATTATCAACTTATAATCAAAATTGAACCCATTCAATGCACACTCGTTGCTATCAAATATATTTAATGATGTAGAGTGTTCAATTATGAATCTAATGGGCCAAAAATTGCCTCAATCGGACCATCACAACCCAAGATATGGACATTTAAACTTTCCTATTTTAATCCTTGTCTTTATTGATCCTTTTGGAGTTTGAGGCTTATGGGCCCATATTGGACGTGGCCCAGTTCAGTTGAGCACCAACTTTGACATGTCAGTGATTTCTAGTATTTCTTCCAATCAAAACCCTTGGATCCTAATATTGATATCTGACCCCCAATCTAATGGCTAGAGGGTCATCCTCTAGCTTGGTCCATATCATATCAATTTCTATAGCAGGGTCCTTTTGTGATGACCAATGGACATCGATCTTGACGAATTTGAAGAATTGAAACCTCTTTTGAATCCGACCTGACCCCCTCTCTCTTTTCTCTATCTTTTCCCTCTTTATTAAGCACCTTATCTCACCCCTATGCTCTTCCTCCCCTTCCACTTTGGCCATGGTGGACTATATTGGCCACCCTTGGGGCTTTCTTCCTCAATCACATGTTGCATCTAATCTCACAATCATTGATTCCTAAGAACCTCATTGGGACTGGACGTCCAGGTTTCAAGGGCTTTGGCAGCCTAGCAAACCAGTAGGACCTCGACTCCATTATGCTTGATGGAATAGAGCAACCTACGCTTTGTCGTGGCTTTGGGGCAAGCAAATGCACACATCATGGGATCTCCAATGGTCCACGGTGGATCGGGATCTGGTGGTCAGGTGTGTGGTCCCTCATGTGTGGTTGTCAGTGGTTAGCGACAACTCAGGGTCGCTGGTGGTGGATTCAGTGGGTGCACGAGTAGGCCACTACTGCGGGTCAAGGTAAGAGGCCAATCCAGCCAAGGTCGTGGCCCAACTACAATCTGAGGATCAAGAGGCAACAATTCAGATTGATCAAATCAAGGTATATTTTAGAAAAATCATAACTTCCAGATGCAAGCTCAAAAATAGGACTTATAATATACCATTTTGATAAGAAAAATGAGATTTTTTTCAATAAAATTATTTCCATAGTCCAATTCTACCTTCTTTTCTACCGATATCCCCAAAATACATATTTTGATGTATTTTAGGATGGTTTATGTTTTTGAATGCATGATGTTGATGTTTTATGTCTCAAATATTAAATTTTAGCCTGATATTTGTCCCTTGAATACCTTTATGCATCATGATTCAAACTTTATGTATTCTTGCACAATATAATTGTCTTATGCTGATGAAATGCCTAAAATTGACCTATATGCAAAAGATCCCTTCTTTTATGTTACTACTTGTTCAAGTGTGATTGATATGTCTATGAATGCTCTAAATCAATAACTTTCACCCTCAAATGCAATCATTTCGTATAATGATCTTTCTTGGACCCTAAAGGAGATATTGTGACACCTAATGTGTCTTAGTATGGACTTATGTGATAAATGTTAAATCTTATGCTTTTATTAATCTAAATATACTCAAATATGTTCATGTGGCCCTAAAATCAATAATTCCTCATGACTTGTAATCCTAAATTCCTTATGAATCATGTGTGTGCCCTAATGTGACGTAATGCCTAAGTATTGACTTAAAATTTGATCTAGTATGTATGTTGATTATGGAAGATCTAATCTCATGAAAATCTTGACCAAATGATCACCCATGTTATATTATGATCTCAAATCAGTATCTTAGAGATTGTTATGACACCTAACTCAAGTAGACCCCATCTATACTCTAGTGGTGACAATCATGCATGATTATAACTCAAGTAGATTGATGATGTTAATGCTTATATTGTTTGAATCATATGATCACTCCATCTATGATCATGAAACCCTAGTATTATGATCCCTATATTAGTTGTGATGTGTCACCTAAGGTTCTAGATGGACCCATGATGCGCTATGTAGCTTGATAATGCACTTGCATGACTAGTTGAGATGTTCAAACCTATGTTGATGATATGATACCTAGATCTAGGAGACACATACAACCACCATGATTGTGATTGATGAACCTAATATTTCTTATGTTAATCCAATTGCACATATTTGTAATGTCAGGATCTTCATGTTGGGTCAATTGCTAAGATCTAGTCAAGCTTTCTATATATGATTTTTCTAAATAAAATGGTTAATCTTGTGTTCTACTCACGGTACACTTTATCCTTCTATTGGTAAGTCTAGTGGTATTGAATTTTCTTGAATTCTTGTATTCTTAAGTTTCATGGCTTTATATACTTGTTTCAGATACTTGTTCCATAAGAATAGTACATTCTTTTTTCTTGAAATATGTTGAACAAACCTTGAAAGTAATTTAACTTGTCCATTACACTAACCTTGTGTACCTGCATGAATTCTCAGGGTAAGGGAACAAGGCATATTGAATTACATCTAGCTCATTGACTTAGGTCTTGAGGTCCCTCACGTATGTAAAAGGATAAGCTAATATTGAGCACCCTTATGGACCCTTCCTTTGAGGAAGTTGGTAAATTGACATATATTGTTGTTTAAGTATAATGGAAATGCGTCTAAACACGATTCCATGTTAATAAGAAAGTCTTTCATGTTTTTATTTCTTTCTTGCTATCATATTAAGTTTTTCCAAGAATATATGTTTCTTAAACCTGCACTTTTATGTATTTTATAGCATATAAAGCATATTTGTGATGATGTGTAGCCTTTTTATGATTTTATGTAATTGGTACACTACATATCTTGCTAATGATCGTTACTTCTACTATATTTTGGTAAATATATTCTTCCTACTCTGATGATATCAAATTACATGCAAATGGAATTATTATAGGTTAATGTATGGGGCTAAGATCTTGTTCCAGGTACTAGTTCAATTTCCTTATATGACATGTTGTCTCTTATCTTGTTCTAGTTTGTGATTTTATTCATGCATATGTTATGTGATCCATTATAGGGACATACACCTAGGTTCACTTTCCTTTGTCTATGTAGCCATTAGGAGTGTGGACTTAGGGTAACAAATGACTTTGTGGTAGTTTACTTGTTTGATGTAGCCTTAATTCACCCAATTGACATTATATAATCAAGTAAAACCCTAATCATGTAGTGCCTTGTGTTATAGAACCAATCAATGTTAGGACTTGCTGGATGAGGAAACAAGTATTACTAAGGTATGCTTGGAGTTGCATATATAGATGTTGAGTATGCATGGGTGCAGGGAGTGTACATCCTTGACATCTTGATCCCAAGGTTATGGAAGATGGCTACGATCATGCCTCAGTTTAAGTATAATTGATACCTATACATATGTGATGTGATTGTGTACAACTGCGGTTGTACCTCAGATGATTAGGTTTTGTATACCTGGGTTTCTAGTGTCGTGTCTTGTACCAAGGATGAATGAGGTTGTTAGCAACATGACTATATGTTGCTGCAGGTAGTTTGACTGATATGTCACTGTAGTTGACTCATACGAACAAGGGGGTGAGATCTTTGGATTAAGGATCTATAATGGTACTGATTGCGACCAAGTAGTGGTCAGTTGAACTTTGAGTGGTATGACTCAAACTCTGCAGGTTTTAATAAAAGATATAATAAAACCGTGTAATATATCTGCTAGGGTTAAATTCACTTCACATTGGATGTTAATCCTTGCCTTATTTCATATATTGTTGTATGTTATGTAATGCAGCAAGAGTAGTCAACAAATTGTAAATGATATTTTATTTTTTCCTTATATATCGTATTAATCATGCATGTTTCTATGCTTATCTATTTAATTTTCTTAACCTATTTAATCTGCTTAAATATTCTTAGCTTGTCTAATAATATAACCCAATGTAATTAATAACCATTGTTGATAGTTATATCTCTTTCTGGAACATGGGTCTCACCTCGTGGGTCTCCACATCATTTTAGGTGGTCTTCAACGACCTAGTCAGGTTCATCATGGTGAAGAAGATCAACTTGGAGAGCAGTAGGAGAAGAAGGTTTGTTAGTTGTTAGTCATGTCCTAGAGTCATCCACGTATTCTTAGGTCTGGGTAGGGGATGTTTCGTAGATGATATGTATATCGACTCAACTTTCTGGAAGTATTCAATGTTTGTATATGACATGTATATATGGAACACATCTCTATTGTTGACAAGTTGTGGCTAAAGCCACTAGACAGATATGTAAATACCAGATATGATTTGTGCTTATATGCAGGTTGTTGGACTTATATTTAAATGTTTCTCAACATGTTAGTGATGTGTAAATCGGTTTTAATTTACCGACTTTTATGGTTATGTTTTTAATTAGTGATTGATCATGTTTTGGGTTTTGAGTAATCTCGAGTAGTGTGGTGATGTGTCATATTTTAGGTCAGTATTAGAGCTCTAGGTTCGCTAAGTCTACAGGGACATTGTATTTAGGTTTTGTGTATGTTTTTGCATAATCCAATAAATCTGATCATATCTTGCACTCATGAAGATAACTCTGGAGAACGCAAAGAACACATGGAGTAGATTCTTTGTGCCAGAAGATGGTGGTAGGAGGCCAACACATGATGGAAGGGTGCCTATGACAGGATCAGAGCAACCCTCTATGCCTCAGTTTGACCTTGCAACCATGGTATATCCTACCTTCCATTCCTTTATGGAAAGCTCATGGCAATGATCACACACTTAGAAGATAAAGAATATGCACCACATGCTAGGGAGGTTGTCCCTAATCTGGAATCTTTGGGTTCTGGGAAGTCATTTGAGAGGTTGAGACGTGTTGGAGCTATCAACTGCATGGGTACAATAGACCTGAAAGATTCTGATATGTAATTAACAAAGCTTGAGAATTCTTTCAATATCCTCAACATCTCAGAAGAGTACAAGGTGAAGCATTTGGTTTATCTATTGAAGGGTAGTGATGGGTATTGGTGGGCCATTGAGGAAGAGAAGAGACATGGGGTTCTTATAGGTTGGGAAGAGTTTTGATGGGATTTTGTGAGCCGATACTTCCCTGAGGCGAATCTAGACGAGATGATAGCTTAGTTTGAAAAGATATGTCATGTTTTTATATCAATCAATGAGTATGAGGTGAAGTTCATAGAGATTTTGAGGTTCTCTCCTCATATGGCAGAGATAGAGAAGGAGAGGATCCACAAGTTTGAGAAGGGTCTGAGCTCAGAGTTGTCCACAACAACATCGATTTTGGAGAATAGAGAGAAGTTCTCTACCTTTGTGGAGTCTGTAAGGAGGATTGAGAGGTGTGCCCTTCAAAGCATGAAACTAGTGCTAGGAAGAGGCCAACTCAGTTTCAAGGACATATGTCTGGTGGCTTCAAGAAGCCATTGTTTTTTTAGGAAAGTACCAAAAATCATAGCAAAGATTAGTTTTTTCTGAGCTGAGATCAAGAGTGAAGTTATAGTGGTATGTGAGCAAGAGCAGAGGTTGCAACTTTCTACCAACGGGAGCACGAAGTGCAACATCAATGTCAGTGATAGGGTCATCTAGGCCACAGTATGATACTAGGGTCTGTTACAAGTGTGGACATGTTGCACATACAAAGTGTGTGTGCTCTATGAAGGACGAGGATGTGACACAATAGTAGAGGTAGAGTCGTGAGTGTTGCAACAACAACAATTTAGTAGTGGTGGTGGTAGAGGACATAGTCAGGGATCACAGGTAGGATCTTCTCAGCCAACTGGAAGGGGTTGTGGACAACAATAAGTGATGGCTAGATTCTATGATAAGAGTCATCCAAAGGGAGTGGTCAATCCACAGGTTGTGATAGGTCACATGAGACTTTTTCATTTTGGCTTATCCTCTTCTTGTTTCGTGCCTATTTTGATTGACCCAGGTGTGACACACTCTTTTATCACCAGGGAGGTGATAAGTAGTTGTAATATATCTATTTGTAGTAGATATGATAGCCTTTTTCTTGAAACCCCTCTTGTTGGTTCTGTTGAGTTGTGTGAGGTGTACCCATCTTGTGTTCCTTCCTTTTTGGGATGCAACATTCAGGTGGATCTTATGCCAATTGATATGCATGGATTCAAAGTGATCCTAGGGATGGATATAAGGTTGTTTTGGACTGTAGTTCCAAGGTGGCAACGTTCTATGATGGATATGTTTCTTGGATCTTCCAAGGAGATAGGAAGATTATTCCTACGTGTTTAGTGTTGGTTGTGATAGAAGAGAGGTTGATGACACAAAAATGTGAGGCTTTCTTGGCACATGTTGCAGATACCAAGGTGAGAGTTCCTAGTTTCCAGGAGGTGCCTGTTGTGTGTGAGTCTGAGAATCTCTTTCCACATGAGTTTTTTGGTGTTTCCCATCCTAGAGAGAGTGATTTTGAGATCAATCTTGTTCTTGGAACACAACCCATAGTGCAATCACCTTACATGATGGCACCAACTGAAATGCAGGGTTGAAGAAACAACTACAGGAGTTGCAGGAGAAGGGTTTCATCAAATTGAGCACTTCCCTTTAGGGTGATCCCCTATTTCCTTGAAGAATAAGGATGGTTCCATGTGTCTTTGCATAGAGTACCAACAATTGAACACAGTCACGATAAAGAACAAGTATTTTTTGCCAACAATTGATGATCTATTCGATCAGTTAGAGGTGCTAATCTAAGATCAGGTTACCACTAGATGATGATCAAAACAGATGGCACACCCAAGTCTACTTTTAGGACTAGGTATGGTCACTATGAGTTTGTGGTTATGTAATTTGGGTTTATTAATGCACAAGCAACTTTCATTGATTTGATGAATAAGGTGTTCAGGACGTATCTAGATCAATTTGTTATATTGTTCATAGATGACATCTTGATATACACCAGGAACACTTAGCAACATGAGAAGCACCCACACCAGGCCTTGGTGATGCAATATTTATTTGAAATTTTCACATGCTATTTTATATAGATTTTTGTGCATTTTTTGTTAATTGTCATATTAATTGTGCATGATTTACTTTTATTAGCCTATGATACTCATTTGCATCAAATAAATATAATTTCCATGTTTCCAGATGATATGTATATTTCCATAGCTTATGTCTAGATTTTATGCACTTCAGTTGAATGTAAGATAATCCACACATCTTGATACTACTGACTTTGGAGTCAGTGGTACCGACACATGCTCAGTTCGGAATAGAAAGGAATCAAGAATACTTGGTAGTATTGACATGCCAGTCGATATGGATGACAATATCATAATGTTTTGCTCAAGAATAATCGAAGCAACTCGGTAATATCGACAGACATGTTGGTAGTACCGACAACTTGACAAGTGGTTGCACAATTATAGGAGTCGGTAGTACTGACACCCTGTCAGTACTATCGACATGTCAGAATCAAGCTGATCTAAAGGCATCGTTTAATCCAAAGACTGAGGATTTTAATTTTCCCCAAGTCACTCTTATTTCTTAAGGGAAGGACGACAATAATTAATTATCTCTTCTTTTTCCATTACATGATGGCCGAGAGAAAAAGGAGGAGATAGCGAAGAGTAAGGCCATGCTCTGGATGATTCAGGCACATCCAACAGACAAATTTATAGCCGAAAGGTAGAAAATAACACGTGTGCAAGAAGGGATCATTTGAACCAACTACGTCATGGGCTCTTCATGTTCTTCACACTTTTTCTCTTCCCTTTGATGTTTTTGTCTATGGAAACCATGCATGGATAATCCCCACTTTCCTTAGGAATCGGGAGTAGCCCTGTTATGCACTATAATTGACTGTTATGAATTCTTTCATTGGTTTATTTCAATATCTAAATTTTCTTCTATGTGAATTAATGAACTATCCATGCTTGATCTCCATAGGTAGTAATTGGACCCTTAATTGCTTTGAAAAAGGAAAACTAATGGTCAGAACTTCATAGAAATACACGTTCTATAAATCCTATGAGCAAGGTGTCTTACAAATGTGAGGAGATTACCCATAACATTCAATAAAGCACCTATATAATAACACAATCAATACGAGAGTGGGGTTGGTATTAGATTATATAGTGAATTATACCATGAGAGAAGGTAATTCTCGTAATAGGCCCTTAATCTAGGGTTAGGAGAGATTTTTATTAATGTATTGCTATTAAATTGCAATGTACCATGGTGAACCACTATCCTAAGGAATTCACTCAGACTAAGATCAACAAATAATAATTTAGATTTATTTTTTGTTCTAGATAATTGAACCAATCATTCAAGTTTCTTCATCATAAGCTGATTGTATTGCAATTAGTAACAATCTCTGAAGTTATGTTTCCCCATGTTCAATATCCGAGACTCATTGGCCTATATTACTATGATAGTGTACACTTGTGTTTTAAGTGTATAGAAAATACCTCATGTTTTTGGTTCCATTACCGTGAAAATAATAACTTCAACATACGTGTGTTGTACTGACCATTCTAGGCCAACCCTTTATTTTTCTTTTATCGATTTAAAGTTGAATTTCAAATACTTATTTGTTTTTACCATTAGTGAGGTGATCTCACAGTGATTTTTACTATTTTTAGGTACTACTTCATGGTACATACCCAAGCCCACGACAAGGGAGAGTCATTTCTATTGATTTGTTGATCACATAGAGCTCCTACGTAGAGGACAGGAGTATGGTGGATTAGTGGATAAATTTAATCAAACTCCACCACCTACATGTAAAAGGATAGACTCCCGGAATAGAGCGTATATGGATATGTGTCGGGAACATTAGAAGACAAGGCTTGCATTCTTTGATTGAGATAGGTCATCCATGATGAATGTAATCTAATTGTTTCCCAAGATGAATGGTATCCCCTATGAGATAAAACACAACATTTCAAAGATTTTCTATGGAGTAGATAGGAGAAGTAGGAGGTGGATTATTTGCTTTAGTGGATGTCTCACCTTCAGCCCTAGCCCTCTTGTGCCCAAACGCAAGGCCCATTTTATCTATAGTGTGTTTGGTTAGTTTTTTAGGACGCCTATCACACTTGTAGTTTAGATCCTCTAGGATTTTGTCAAGTAAAAATTGGTTAATTTGGCATGCAAAATTAGCATAGGGAGGATTTAAAAAGAATTCAAACATATTGGATAGGATAATGCAAATGAAATTGACTGGAATGCTTTCTAGGATTGGATAAATTAGATACATCCTAAATTGTGGGATTTCAATTTGTTTGTTCTAGGGTAGATGTTGTAGAAGATAATGAGGTTCACTACCCTAGCCTCAGGGGTTAGAGATGTAGCATATTAAGTTCCCCTACTCTCATGACATGAAGTATTTGGAAGGAAAATGGCGCTTTTGATATCTCCCAAGCTAATGGTGCTATCATCAGTGGAGAATTTGGATAAAGGGTTTTTGGTGGTTAAGTCTATGAAATCTCCATATTCATCATCATCTATATCTAGAATTTTAAGGATGTCTTTTTTAGAAAAATAGAATTCTTACCCATCAGCCATGGAAGTGAAAGAGAATGGGTTATTGGAGTCCTTGGTAAGATTAGGGTAGAACTCATTTACAACTTGGGTGGACCAGAAACAAAAGGATGGTTCAAGAAAATATGTCAACTTTTGCACCTTGAAGAGCTCAGGGAGTTCAAGGAGCATAATGAAGTCGTTGGTGTCCATCGAGCGTCAAGGAAGAGGGGTCTATGAGGTGATCTTGAGGCAGCATTCGCTAGTAGCAACATCCTTGAAGGGAATGTCATTGATGATGCTCAAGGCTGGAGTGACCATTCTTCCCTTCCTTACTGCTACTTACTTCTTCCCACCACACGCTAAAGATGAGGCCATCTTGAACAAGTGGAGGTGGAAGAAGAACTAGGGATGTTAGTGGAAGAGTATTTCTAAAGCATAGCTCTAAAGATCACTAGAGAGGAAATGGAGAAGAGAGGAATTGAAGTGTGAGTAGAATTGGCAGATTGGGGTCCCTCTTATGATGTTTCTCACAATGACTAGTTCGATCGACCAATGGAGTTTGAAAAATGACCATTGCGATGAGGATTCAGTCAAATTTTTTTCAAACGAGGGGCGTTTTTGCAAAGATTTTCGGTTCACAAACTTTCTAGAGGAAATTCAGTTCAAAAATGCGTTGTCGCCTGAGGGTTCCATGGAGAGAATCATCTCAGACAAAAATATGTTTGACCAAACAAAAGTCCATGAGTAGTTTTGGGGAATTGGTTTGAGCTTGTTTATGTTCTTGTTCATGATAATAAATTATTGTGACTAATCAAAAAAATAATACTAGAATTTTATTCAATAAATATAACATGAAATTCAAGTAAGAAAGTTAAGAATTTTGAGCACATATATCAAATAATACATCTTTTAGGGGAATAATAAGAAAGTTAATGTAATTCCTCATTAATTGATTACATAAAAATTTCAAGTTTAGTCATAATTCAAACACTAAGAATAATTTCTCTACCATTTTCAAGGGATGTTAAGCCCTAAAATGATATGAGATTCCTTTAGGCTCATAGTGGGATTACTACATGTAACTCTAACCAATTAAAAGGGATTTTAAGCCCAAATTGGTGTAGAGAATCTGATTAAGAGCAAAAATATATGCACATTATAACCAAGAATTTTGGGAGCTTAATAATCTAAGGTACTTCAAATCGAATAAGTATGAGAGAATTTTATGAACAATTTTTTTATTCCACAAACAATTCATTACAAATTATAATGTTCATAAATTTGAGGGATCTACAGTCATTTTTACTTTTGATATTTTCCTATGGATCATGTTCATTGTAATTCTTTTATAGATAACACATTTGAGAATTTTGCAACATTACCTTTGCCAGTAGTTTTACCTTTGAAGCTTTCTCGAAATGTTACTTTATTTCCATGTGTGTAGAAATCTTATCATTTCCTATCATATTTGTGGCAATCTTTATAGTCCTACAAAGTATAGAGTTTTGGTCCCCATATAGTTGTCCTTTTGGTTAGCATCATTTTATATTTTAGAATAGCTAATTGAAAGGAGTTTTTGAATGTTTTTTGAGCAACAATATTGTATATAGTCACAAGTTTATTGATTCAATAATAATCGTTTTACATAAAAATACTCGGTCAACAATTTGTTTGAATGAATGATATTTTGGTTGAGCTATTTTTCAGCCAGAATGATTTTCCATAAAATACATTTTTGACAAAATTGCTCTTGGTCAACTATCTTTTCAACCGAAGAGAGTCGCGGTTGATAACTTCATTGACCAAGAAGGGTTCTGTGTGTTGTATCAATTTGAAGAAAAGCATGTTTTTATTTCCAAAATAATCATAAAAAATAAGCAAGTTAAATCTTAGTGTAGTTGAGATAAGACAATTATGAAAAACTACTAGAGGGGGGGTGAATAGAGTTTTTGAATTATTTTAACAATTTATTGAATTCAATCAACCACAATTGAAATTGGAAGAAAGAGACAGGTGTTTAGAGTGGTTCCAACTATTGCAAATACTATAGTTGTCAGTCCACTACCCGGTTGCTTACCCAACCGGGATTTGAAAGTATTTATTTTATTACCTCTCGAGGATTTATACAAAATACAATACTTTCCTTTACACCCTTTGAACAACCTTCACTTGAAGTAGGTGCACCAACTTTGAGGTAGCCTTCTTTGAAGTAACTCCAAGCTCCCCCTTGAAGTAGCCTTCCTCTCTAGAAGTAACCTCCCATTGCACCAGCCTTCTGAAGTAGCTCAAAGTCTCCTTCTTCTCCAAGAAGATCTTCACCCTCTCCAATCCGCAGCCTCCAACCTAGGAGTAGCAAGGAGAGTACAAACAATAATAGGGAACAAGAAAGAAAAAGGAAATTACAACTTATCCTTTGTAGCCCAAGGCTTGATTTGCCTAGATCAAGCGTATAGATCTCCTAACCAAATGTGTGGACTTGTGATTGCAGTGGGTAGGAGATACTAGCCTATAGGACATGAATTATGAGCTAAGAAATGAAATGGCCAATTGTCACAATGCTCAAATTGCTCACAAACAGATTGCTCAAAGTATGCTCAAGGATTTCTCAAGTGTAGCAAGTGTATTTGAGTGTCCTATGGCTTTTCCTATTTATAGGAATGGCCTAAGGATGCTTAAGGACGTTCTAGACAACTTCTAGGGATTTCTAAGTGCTTAACTAGCCGTTAGGTACAAAGTTGTTGCTTTAACAACGGCTAATTAATTAATTCTGCAGTTGCTGTCAGAGACCGTCTCGGTCGAGGAATGGTCGACCGAGACACCTACTCGGTCGAACTTTTGTCGACCGACAGGCACTCTGGAACAAGTGATTTGCAACGTCTTTCTCCAACTGCCAACTAACTTGTCTGTTGTGTCTAACGGCTACTTTGTATCTTTCTCGGTCGAGAAGATTGTCGACCGAGAGTGTCTCGGTCGAGGAGTTTGTCGACCGAGATTGATCTTGTTTCAATGTTTCAATTTAGGCACTAATTATATGTATGAGTGTGCATATGTGATCCTATTCGAAGGGGATGACTTATCTAAATGTGATGTTTAGCTAGGGAAGATCTAACGCTTGATTTACATGCAATCTAAATACTTGTACATTATATATTTGTACAAGTTTTTGCAAAGCAATTACATTGCATGAAAACATAAATGTGTAAGCATATGGATTTCCCTAGTTGCTTTGGCATCCACCTTAATCCTGCACACTCAAGTAGCTCGTTAGATCAATAAGAATGAAATTTTTGTCATAATCAAAACAAAGGGATTTATAGATGTCCATTTAGCCAACAATCTCCCCCTTTTTGAAGATGAAAAACATTTCCTAAATATAAAAATAAAGGAAATATAAACCATATGAGTTTCTTACCTTTTGTAGCTTTTCCTCTTGTTTATAAAATGTGTGCTTATTATTCCCCTTGAATTATGGAACATGAAATCCAATTCACTAGGGAATATAGCAACTTTCAATGTAAAGCCAAGAGTTTATTTATGAAACTCATTGATTGAGTTTTTCTAAGTTTTAGTTTTATATTTATTTCTCCCCCTTTGTCATTTCAAAAAGATAACCGTTTAGAAAGAAAAACTCCCCCTTAATTAGATGTCCCATCAAATCTAATGAAAAAGATGTCCATTTAAAAGCCAAAATATCATGATGTAAATAAGAGTTTTTGTTTAAGTAGCACAAATATCAAAGAAAACATCTTCCAAAGGAGTGATAAGCAATTTCTTCCTAATTTTGTTAAATTGATCTAGTGGAAGCGGTTTTGTAAAAATATCAGCCAATTGATCTTCCGTACCAACATGATGAAGGGAAACATGATTCTTGGAGATGTGATCCCTTAAAAAATGATGACGGATTTCAATATGTTTAGCACGGTTGTGTAAAATAGGATTGTGTGCTAAGTTTATAGCGCTCGTGTTGTCACAAAAAATAGGCGTAGATGAAAGAGTAAAACCATAATCGTTTAATACTTGTTGCATATAAAGCACTTGAGCACAACAAGACCCGGCTGCCATATATTCAGCTTCAGTTGTAGATAGGGCAACCGTATTTTGTTTCTTACTAAACCAAGATACTAAAGCTCTCCTTAATAAGAAACAGCCACCACTAGTACTCTTGCGATCAAGTCGACAACCAGCATAATCCGCATCAGTATAAGCTTTAAAATCCAAGGATTGTCCTTTTGGATACCATAAACCAAAGCAAGTAGTGTCGGCTAGGTAACGAAGAATTCGTTTAACTGCTAGAAAATGAGAGTGCATAGGTTGTGATTGAAATCGAGCACAAAGACCAACAGGAAACATAATGTCCGGTCTAGAAGCAGTTAAGTAAAGCAAACTACCAATCATGGCTCTATATAAAGAATCATCAATAGGTTCCCCATTTTCATCCTTATCAATTTTAGTAGAAGTAGCCATAGGAGTAGTAGCATGTTTGCACTGATCCATCCCAAAACGTTTTAAGAGTTCTTTAGTATATTTTTCTTGGCTTATGAATATTCCTGCAGGTGTTTGCTTAATTTGAAAACCAAGAAAGAAAGTTAGTTCACCCATGAGGCTCATTTCAAATTCTTTTTGCATAATATCACTAAATTGTGTGCACAATGAATCATTAGAAGCTCCAAAAATAATATCATCAACATATATTTGCACAACTAGGAAATCAGATGTATATGTTTTGAAAAATAAAGCAGAATCTGAATTTCCAATAGAAAAACCATTATCAAAAAGATATGTCTTGAGCCTTTCATACCAATTTCTAGGTGCTTGTTTTAAACCATAAAGTGCTTTCTTAAGTTTATAAACATAGTCACCTTTTTCCGGTATTTCAAAACCAGGTGGTTGGGCAACATATACTTATTCTTGAATGATGCCATTTAGAAATGCACTTTTTACATCCATTTGGTAGAGTTTGATGTTTTTATGTGCAGCAATAGCTAGTAACATTCTAATAGCTTCAAGTCTAGCTATTGGTGCATATGTTTCATCAAAATCTATTCCTTCTTGTTGATTATATCCTTGTGCTACTAACTGAGCTTTATTCCTTATTAATTCTCCTGCCTCATTTAGTTTGTTCCTAAAAACCCATTTAGTTCCTATTATGGTTTTATCTTGTGGTTTAGGAACTAAATCCCATACATCATTTTTAGTGAATTGATTCAATTCTTCTTGCATAGCTATTATCCAATAATCATCTTTAAGAGCTTCAGATATCTTTTTAGGTTCAATGATAGAAACAAAAGCCATGTTTGCAACATCTTTGAAGGAAGACCGAGTTTTAACTTTATCATTAGGATCTCCAATAATTAATTCTTGAGGATGATCTTTAATAAGCCTAGGTGTAGGTTGTGGTTCAACTTGGTGATTATTTGTAGTACTTTTCTCACTATCATTTGGTATGTTTAAATTGTCGAATTGATTTGTGAGATCTATGATGTCTAGATTTTCAGATTTGGTCTCTTCATGAAAAGAAACATGAATAGATTCCTCAACTTTTCTAGATATAGTGTTATATACTCTAAAAGCTTTGCTAGAAGTGGAATATCCCAAAAAGAATGCTTTGTGTGATTTTGAGTCAAACTTATCTCTATCATCTTTGGTATTTAAGATATAGCATGTGGAGCCAAAGGTATGAAAATAGTCAACTCTAGGTTTCTTAGAATGTATTAGTTCATATGGAGTTTTCTTTAAATGAGAGTGAACAATTACTCTATTTAGCACATAACATGCAGTGTTTACAGCTTCAGCCCAAAAGGTTTGGGGTGTGTTATGTTCAAGCATCATAGTTCTAGCCATTTCTTGTAGTGATCGATTTTTCCTTTCAACTATACCATTTTGTTGTGGGGTGCGTGGAGCAGAAAAATTATGAGTGTACCCTTGAGATGTACAAAACTCTTCAAATGTATGATTTTCAAATTCTCCACCATGATCATTTCTAATGGTACATATTTTGCTTTGTAATAGATTTTCAATCTTGGAACAAAATTGTATAAAAACATGAATAGTATCATCTTTAGTTGCAATAAAGTGTACCCATGTGTATCTACTATAATCATCAACAATAACAAAACAATATCTTTTACCACCAATAGATTGTGTCCTCATGGGTCCAAATAAATCCATATGAATTAATTCTAAGGACCTACTGGTGCTAAGTACATGTTTTGGTTTAAAAGAGGTTTTGGTTTTCTTTCCCATTGTGCATGGTTCACAGTTTTCAACTTGATCAAAAGATAAAGTAGGCAATCCGCGAACAAGATCATATTTCACTAACTTTTTAATAACATGTGAACTAGCATGTCCTAGCTTTTTATGCCATACTTGTAAGGTATTTTCATTTGCATGCAAGCATTTTCCCACTACTGATTTCATAGAGTTAGGTTTAAGAATATAAAGATTTCCAACTCTATTTCCTTCATAAACAAAATTTGTAGTGTTTTCTATCAATAACTTGCAGCAAGTTTTGTTAAATAACACATCATAACCACTATCACATAATTGACTGACACTTATCCAATTATGGTGCAAACCATCAACGAGTAGAAAATTCTTTATTTCGAGGTTAGTACCAACATTACCTATTCCAACAATTTTTCCCTTACCATTGTCTCCAAAGGTGACTATTCCACTTTTCTTTTCTTCAAAGGTTTGGAATGCATCCTTGTTTCCGGTCATATGTTTGGAACATCCACTGTCAACCACCCATTCCTGCATTAAAATGTAGATTTTGGTACCCATGTGATGGTCCGATATGGTTAGAATCATTTAAGTACAGATTTGTATAAGAGTTCTGAATCAGAAGTCCAGTCGGTCGACAATTTTTCGACCGACATATGTCTCGGTCGACAAATTGTCGATCGAGAAGAATACTGTATTACAAACCAGAAAACACAGAAATGTAGCTCGGTTGACCAATTTTCGATCGAAATAATTGCTGTAAATTTTGATATGTTACAGACATTCGGTCGGTCGACAATACTTCGACCGATTAATGGTTCGGTCAACAATACTTCGACCGACTAAGTTTCTGTTTCAGTACAACAATGCAGAAAATTAACAATAAGCATGAAATCTTTTGTTTAGTTGAGATAAGACAATATAAATAGCAAGATGGAGCTTTTTGGTCATATCTCAACTAAATTCTATTTGACTCTACTAAGTTTGAGGTTTTGGAACCCAAACTAATTCGGAATCCTTAGTTTTATAAGGGCATGAAAAGGAATAGTGTCCAAGACGTAAACAAAAATGGCAAGTAATAGAGTCAACTTCATTTCTCTTTCTAGCCATTGTGTTCTTAGGTACAAACATAGTTTGAGTTCTTTTGGGTTGATTTTTCTTTGGAGCATATCCCAAACCTTTTCTTCCGTTGAAAACAGTACCAATGCTTAGAATGTTATCAAGTATATCTTTTCTTCTTAACTCATAAAGTTCTCTTTGCAGCTGAGCAATATCATTCATTTTCTTTTGTAAATATTTTCTTGCTTGATCTAAATCAGATAGCAATGAATCTCTTTCTTTTATAACATTATCATAGTCTAGATGGTTACACAAAATAGGTTGAGTCTGAAAATCTTTTAGTTTAGCTAACAAGTCAGTCTTTTCTTTAGAAAGAAGATCAACATTTGTTTCTAAAGTGAGTAGCTTTCTAGTGCAATCATCTAAAGATGTTTTTAAAGACAAATTCTCAAGATCAATGTTATTCTTTTCAGAAGAGAGATTATCTAATTTAGCAATTTGCTCATCATTTGATTTGATAACCTTCTTTAGTTTCTTCTTGACATCAACGTACTCATCATGAATTTCTTGTAGACTAGTGACTAACTCTTCTTTAGAAAGATCAAGTAGGCTTACCTCTTGAGAGTTTTCATCATCTTCTCTTGCCATTAGACAATCCACGGTTTCTTCTCTGCTTTCACTGTCACTTGATTCGTCCCATGCAGCTTTATAGGCTTTTTCTCCCTTCTTCTTGTGTGAGCTTTTCTTTCTTTTCTTTGCTTTAGGACATTCATTTTTGAAATGCCCTTTCTTCCCACATTCAAAGCACCTAGGAGGGGAAGAAGAAGAGCTGGAAATTTTGTTAGATTTAAATCTTTTGTATTTCTTACCATTTACTATCAAGGCTTCTTCTCCCTCTTCTTCACTTGACTCCTCACTTTCTTGTGTGACAGCCTTTGAAGCTTTTAGAGCCACATCCTTCTTCTTTCCTTGCTGAAGTTCACGTGCTCTTCTTTCTTCCTCTTCTAGGGTTGCTTCATGAGCTTCTAAGCTGCCAATAAGTTGCTCCATTTTCAGTCGAGTGAGGTCGTTTGCTTCTTCAATGGTTGTCACCTTTGGCTTATATTTTGGAGGAAGTGAACGAAGGATCTTTGATACCTGATCTTCTTCAGGAATAGGTTTTCCTAGAGCACTTAAACCATTAAAAATAGTAGAGAATTTTGCAAACATTTCACTAATTGATTCATTAGTATCCATACGAAAGTGTTCAAATTTTTGTTTAAACATGCTAATTTTGGAATTTTTGACTTGGACTGTACCTTCATAGGTTATGGACAGTCTATGCCAAATATCATAGGCTGTGTCACAATTAGATATTCTATTAAATTCTCCTACCGAAATAGAACAATATAAAATGCTTACAGCTTTTGCATTCATTTGGGCCAGCTTTACCGTATTTGCATCCCATTCTGCAAATTGAGTTTGAGGGAGCTCGTATGGGGTTGACACCATTCTCCATAAGTCCCAATTGATGCCTTGGAAGTAGAACTGCATCCTTCTTTTCCAATATTGGTAGTTTGTTCCATCGAACGTTGGAGGCCTAGCAACAAGTGTCCCTTCGAGGTTGAGGTTGTTGAGCACTCCATCACCCATTTCTTCAAGACCTTGTTAGGGTTCCTTGAAGCCTCGCTCTGATACCAATTGAAAAACTACTAGAGGGGGGTGAATAGAGTTTTTGAATTATTTTAACAATTTATTGAATTCAATCAACCAAAATTGAAATTGGAAGAAAGAGACAGGTGTTTAGAGTGGTTCCAACTATAGCAAATACTATAGTTGTCAGTCCACTACCCGGTTGCTTACCCAACCAGGATTTGAAAGTATTTATTTTATTACCTCTCGAGGATTTATACAAAATACAATACTTTCCTTTACACCCTTTGAACAGCCTTCACTTGAAGTAGGTGCACCAACTTTGAGGTAGCCTTCTTTGAAGTAACTCCAAGCTCCCCCTTGAAGTAGCCTTCCTCTCTAGAAGTAACCTCCCGTTGCACCAGCCTTCTGAAGTAGCTCAAAGTCTCCTTCTTCGCCAAGAAGATCTTCACCCTCTCCAATCCGCAGCCTCCAACCTAGGAGTAGCAAGGAGAGTACAAACAATAATAGGGAACAAGAAAGAAAAAGGAAATTACAACTTATCCTTTGTAGCCCAAGGCTTGATTTGCCTAGATCAAGCGTATAGATCTCCTAACCAAATGTGTGGACTTGTGATTGCAGTGGGTAGGAGATACTAGCCTATAGGACACGAATTATGAGCTAAGAAATGAAATGGCCAATTGTCACAATGCTCAAATTGCTCACAAACAGATTGCTCAAAGTATGCTCAAGGATTTCTCAAGTGTAGCAAGTGTATTTGAGTGTCCTATGGCTTGTCCTATTTATAGGAATGGCCTAAGGATGCTTAAGGACGTTCTAGAGAACTTCTAGGGGCTTCTAAGTGCTTAACTAGCCGTTAGGTACAAAGTTGTTGCTTTAACAACGGCTAATTAATTAATTCTGCAGTTGCTGTCAGAGACCGTCTCGGTCGAGGAATGGTCGACCGAGACACCTACTCGGTCGAACTTTTGTCGAACGACAGGCACTCTGGAACAAGTGATTTGCAACGTCTTTCTCCAACTGCCAACTAACTTGTCTGTTGTGTCTAACGGCTACTTTGGATCTTTCTCGGTCGAGAAGATTGTCGACCGAGAGTGTCTCGGTCGAGGAGTTTGTCGACCGAGATTGATCCTGTTTCAATGTTTAGGAACTAATTATATGTATGAGTGTGCATATGTGATCCTATTCGAAGGGGATGACTTATCTAAATGTGATGTTTAGCTAGGGAAGATCTAACGCTTGATTTACATGCAATCTAAATACTTGTACATTATATATTTGTACAAGTTTTTACAAAGCAATTACATTGCATGAAAACATAAATGTGTAAGCAAATGGATTTCCCAAGTTGCTTTGGCATCCACCTTAATCCTGCACACTCAAGTACCTCGTTAGATCAATAAGAATGAAATGTTTGTCATAATCAAAACAAAGGGATTTATAGATGTCCATTTAGCCAACAAATTAGATTTTCAAATGAAGGTTTTAGGTCAAATGTCAACTAAGTGTTCAACATTTATAAGTTTGAGGTTTTGGGACCCAAATTAGATCCATATCCTTATTTTTCTTGTAAGAACATGAAAATGAATAATGATCAAGATGTAAACAATAATGACAACAAAGTGAAATCATTTTCATTTCACTTTTTAACATTGTAGTCCTGAGCTGGATTGTTTTTAGGTACATAATACTTGAGTCTTTTTAGGTCTAGGTTTTTGATAGGATTTATCTTTGATAACATAACCTAGGCGTCTCCTCCCAATTTGGCTGAATGAGTCCTTTAGGATTTTATCAAGAATGTCTTTGATTTTTAAGCTACTAATATCCTTTTACAACTTATCAAATTTATCCATTCTCATTTTAATGTCTAACTTTGCTTGCTCTAGATTAGATAACAAAATATCTCTTTCTTTGACAATAGCATCATAATCTGAATGTGTACATAGAATAGGTTGAGTTATAAGATCATTTATCTTAGCAAGCAATTCAACCTTTTCTTGTCAAAGAAAATTATTGTTAGTTTCTAGAGAAAGCAACTTAATATTGCAATCATTAATGGATGATTTAAAAGTAGCTTTTTCAGACATAAGACTTTCCTTTTCAAAAGTAAGATCATTCAATTTAGCATACAAATCTTCATTAGTTTTGTTAGACTTCTTAATTTCTTTTTACAATCAACATATTTATCATGTAATTCTTCAATACTAGTGACTAACTCTTCTTTAGATAAATCAAGAAGACTTACCTCATTTTCTTCTTCATTTGTTGTTTCAATCAAACAACTTATCTTGTCTTCTTCTTCTTCACTCTTGGTATCATCACTTGAGTCATCCCAAGCTTCCTTATAGGCCTTTTCTTTCTTCTCGAGAGAATATTTCTTCCCCTTATTGACTTTAGGACACTCATTTTTTAAATATCCCTTCTTACCACATTCAAAGAACCTAAGGGAAGAAGAGGAAGAAACTATAGAATTTTTGTTACTTTTAAATCTTCTATATTGCTAACCATTTACAATGAGTCCCTCCTATTCACTATCTTCTTCACTTGTTTCATTACTTTCTTTAGTTTTTGAATTAAAAGCAATGTCCTTCCTTTTCTCCTTCTTGTGTTCGACTGTCAATCTTTATTTTACTTCAAGGGTGACCTCATGAGTCTCCAGATTGCCAATGAGTTGCTCCATCCTCATTGTGGTGAGATCATTAGCTTCTTAAATGGCTGTCACCTTTGGCTTATATTTTGGAAGCAAAGATCTAAGGATTTTGGACACTTCATCTTCTTCACTTATATATTTTCCCAATTTACTTAAGCTATTAACAATGAAAGAAAATCTTCCACACATTTTACCAATAGATTCATTAAATTGCATCCATAACTATTCAAACTTTTATTTAAGCAATATTAATTTTGGTATTTTTAACTTGTGTAGTACCTTCATTTTTTATGGAGAGTTTATGCCATATATCATAATCTGTATCACATGAAGATATTCTATTAAATTCACTTACATAAATTGAAAAATATAATATTCTTACCGCCTTTGCATTTAATTTAACATGTTTTACCGTGTTTGGATCCCAAGTTCCATATTCAGTTGTGGGAAGCACATAGGGAGTCAACACCATCCCTCATAACTCCAAGATGATTCCTGGAAAGTAGAATTGCATTCTTCTTTTCCAGTAGGTATAGTTTCTTCCATCAAAAGGTGGGGGCCAGCTCAGGTAAGTTCCTTCAAGGTTGAAGTTGTGAAGTACATTGTCCCCCATTCTCCAAGACCTGTTAGGGATCCTTGAAGACCTATTTTGATAACAATTGAAAGATCTAGGGGGGTGAATAGAGATTTTTGATGATTAAAAAATAATTTTAAAAATTAAAACACTCAACCAAAGAAGGAGGAGGAAACAAGGAAGATACTTCAGTTTAGAGTGGTTCCAACCTTTGAATCAAAGGTTGTCTGTTCACTACCCAATTGTTTCCAATTAGGATTTTGAAAGTGATTTATTTTATTACCTCGCAGGGATGTTACATAAAATACAATCACCTTCGACTCAAAGTATCATTCACCTTGAATTAGCCTCAACCCCCTTGAAGCAACCTTCTTAAAGAAACCACGAGCAATCCTTGGAGCATCCTTCACCACTTTGGAGTAGCTCCACCACCTTGAGATATCCTTCACCTAGAAGTAGCTCCAACCTCCTTTGAAGTAGCCTTCTTGAAATAACCTCAAGAACACCTTGGAACAACCATCACTTTGTTGAAGTAGAACCAAACAACCTCCTTTCAACAACCTCCAACCCTAGTAGTCATCAAGGAGAACAAAGTACAATATAGAATAAATAGATTGGAAGAAAGAAAATACTTATCCAATGAAGTAGAGCGCTTTGATACTATATCAAGCATTTAAATATCCTATGCACTTAAGATGGATGTGTCTATATGTGGTGTCAAGGAGATTGTAACTACATGACTCAACTCTAGAGCACAAGGACGAAGATGACAAGTGAATTCTAGCTTTGTTGCTCTCAATAGTTAATACTCAAATGTAGCTTAGATGATTTAGGTGTCCAAAGGCCTCTCTATTAAGATGATTGGTTTGAAAGTGTCTAGAGTAATACTTTAATGGAGATGGGGCCTACAGGGCAATCAGATAGCAGATCCCTAGTGCTTAACTAGTTGTTAGGTGTACATTAGCTGGCTAGCAATTGCCAATTTGTTCGAGCTTGAAAAGAACAATCCAGAACCCTACTCGGTCGACAATTTGGTCGACCGAACTATATCTTGGTGATGTTCTATTAGACCGATATTGGGTTTAAGGAAAATGTGTTGCAATGTCTTTTTTCAACTCCGAACTACCAACCACTCTAACGTTCACAACCTTTAGACTGAAGCTTACTCGGTCAAAATTATTTTTGACCAAAGTCTATTTTAGATCTTATTTGTGTAAGTTGTTGAACAATGCTTTCAATTTTGACAGAGGGGGTTCTCGATCGACAAAAACTTTGATTGAGTGTGTCTTGGTTGACAAGTTTTTTGACCGATGGTGTCCCTATTTTAGACTTTTGAATCACCTACTAAGTGTGTGTTTCAATGTGTGTTCGTGACTCTAACTTTGGGGGGAAACCTATATAAGGGTTATAAGTGGGTAGGGAAGATCTAAAGATTTATTTACATGATGTCTAAGTACTTGTACATTATATTTTTGTACAAGTGTTTACATTTGAGTGCAATCATGAACATTTATATAGTTAAGCACATTTGATCTTCAATTTGCATTGATCTTCATCTTCCCACTTAGTAGGATTTCCTTATTCCTTTGAACACTAAAATACTCAAATAACATGTTAAATCCATAAGTGTGAAATGTTTGTCATCATCAAAAGAAAGGGTATATTAATGTTTAGTTTAGCCAATAGTCTAATGAAAGATTTTTCTAAGATTGCTAAACCTCTCTCTGGGTTATTGGAAAAGGATTTTGAGTTTAAGTTTGACGAGAGATGTTTGAAATATTTTGAGGTGTTAAAGGAGAAGTTGGTCTCCGCACCCATTTTCCAGGCTCCACATTGGACTCAACCTTTTGAGTTGATCTGTGACTCATCAGATAACACAGTAGGGGTTGTTCTAGGCCAATGCTGAGATAAAATCCCCATTATTATCTGTTATGCATCTAAGACTTAAATGATGCCCAAATAAATTATACAACAACTAAAAAGGAAATGTTGGCAATTTTTTTCACTTTTGAAAAATTCTGTGAACATTTGATGGGGCCATGGTTATAGTGTGGATTGATCATACTGCTATCAATACTTGCTATAGAAAAAAGATGCCAAGCCCAGGTTGATTAGTTGGATCTTATTATTGAAGTAATTTGATATACAAATTAAGGACAAAGCCGACACCAAGAATGTGGTGATAGATCATCTTTCTAGGCTTGAACGGGTGAATGAAAATGACATTGACATGCCTATTATGGAAGATTTCCCTGATGAGCATCTCTTTGCTATGAAAAATCAAAGCTCCATGTTTCACAATCATTGTGAATATTTGGTATGTGAAGAGATATCAGGAGATTGGGGGTACCAGGAGAATAAAAGATTCTTCCACTCCTTAAGGTATTACATATGGGATGACCCCATCTTTATCAGGAAGTGTAGGAATGTTATTCTGAGGAAGTGTGTGTAGATTGTAAATTCCAAAATATTTTGGCACATTGTCATTCTTTACCTACATGGGATCATCATGCTAATTTTAGGACTGTGACTAAGGTTTTATAATGTGGTTTCTATTGGCTGACAATTTTTAAATATGCATGCAATTATGTTCGCCATTATATGATTTTCAACGTGTAGGTAATACTTCAAAAAGACATGAAATGCCTCTGAATGTTTTTCATGAAATTTATGTGTTTGAATTATGGGGAATAGACTCCATAGGCCCTTTTGTGTCTTAAAATTCTAATCTTTATATATTACTTATTGTGAATTATGTATCTAAGTGGGTGGAAGCAATTCCAACCTGCACCAATGGCACTCAAGTGGTATGTAGATTTATGAAAGAACACATATCTTATAGGTTTGGGGTTCCCATGTTAAGGATTAGTGATGGTGGTTCTCATTTCACCAATATAAACTTTGGGGAATGTTTGAGCAAATATTGTGTGAAACATAGGGTATGTACTCCATATAACCCCCAAAACCAAGGGTAGATTGAAGTGTCTAATAGGGAGATCAAGAATATTTTCGAAAAGATAGTTTCAACCAACCAGACTAGCTAGAGCATGTTGCTCAATGAAAATCTTTGGGCATATATAACCTCCTATAAAACACCTATAGGGATGACTCCCTTTAGGTTGGTTTATGGGAGGGGTAGTCACCTACATGTAGATCTAGAACATAAGTCTAAGTGGGCCCTGAGGAAATTAAACTACTACTTGGACAATGTAGGGAAAAAGAGATTGTTAGAGTTGAATGAATTAGATGAGTCAAGGTTTGATGCCTATGAGATATCAAGAATCTATAAGGAGAGGACTAAGAAAATTCATGATTGCCACATATTACATAGGGTTTTCATTCTAGGATAGAAGGTTCTTCTATTTTATTCTAGGTTGAACTTGCATCCTGGTAAGTTGAGGACTAGATGGAGTGGACCCTTTGAGGTGATTAAAGACTTCCCTTATGGAGCTGTGGAGTTTAGCAATGGGGCTGAGCCATTCCTTGTCAATGGCCACCGACTTGAGCACTAGAGGTCAAAATTGCTCAACTAGAGGTTGAAATATCATAGTTCACTAATTGAGTTTACTTACAAGTCATGTCTCCATATTCTAATGAAATTGATACCAACATCATTTCATCATCAAGGTCAAAGCATATATTGTTCAAAGTCATCATACAAGTCATAATTATGATAGGCATCCTATTGATCACAAATTTGGAGAGATCATATTTTAGGTCAGGCAAATAGAGTTCTTGAATCATGTGTACAAGGTGACTTTCAATCCCAATATCTCAGGATCCTAGCTTCTACATTGGCCTAGGTGGTGTTATACATCCATGATTTGAGATTTCATATTTCAACATTTCGACACAATGGCATACTTTCAATATCATGAGTTCGAGCTCAAAATCAATGGGAGGTCCCACCCTAGTCCTAATGAGAGCTAAACCCTAAGTCATAAATCATGAGAGTCAATATAGTCATCATTTCAAAATTTCAAAATTTGGGATTATGAAAGTCACTATTTATATATCAAGGATGGTCTTGAGATCCATATCATGTTTCAAGATTTTGTACATAAATATCAAGAGTTTAATTTTAGACATCAAGATCATATGTATAAATTTTCCAAAGCTGGGGTTTAGATTCCTATTTAGATCTTAGGGGAGATCACTCATCTATATTCAATTTTGAGCCACAATATTCAAGCAATATTGGAGCAACATTTCAAGATTTAATTGTCATGGTATCCAAGGTTGATGAATGATCTAGACCTAGATCTAACTAGGAAGTCAACCACAAGCTTTAGTCAACATTATCATAATTCAATATTTTCATTAAGTCAAGATTGAGTATAAATATCATCCTAGATTTAATCTATTAACCTCAGGTCAACCAATTTAAATCGGGTGAAAGGGGATACTTCTCCAAACTCTAAATAATAAACAAGGTGAAAATTTGTAGGTAGTCATAATAGGGATGTGACCTAGGTTAGGGGAGTCATGAGTCAACTACCACCCTAATCTAGCAGATTACCTACATTAGTCATTATCCATTTAGCTTATCAAATCATGTTTTAGAAGGTGATGAGATTAAAATTCAAGATTGCAATAATGCAATAATGTCAAAAGTCAAGGTATAATTTACATTCCTTGCCTTTCATGATCATTATAATGATATAATTTGAGAATCAATGATTTGAATTGGGCATTCGAAGAATCAGACCATAATCATGGAAGATCTAAGTCCATAATCATCATTTCAAAATCGAGATTATAAAAGGCATAAATAGTCAATAGGGAAAGTATCTTTTGCATCATAGTCTCACATCATGATTTTGTGAGTTTGAAGCTTAGTCGCTTGATGGCATAGTCATGTTGTGTATCAAAAAGGTTATGAGTTTTCTTAACTATGATTGC
This sequence comes from Alisma plantago-aquatica, assembly GCA_963693085.1. Lineage (NCBI taxonomy): Eukaryota > Viridiplantae > Streptophyta > Magnoliopsida > Alismatales > Alismataceae > Alisma > Alisma plantago-aquatica. Next base: position 1,342,327,268 of record OY856412.1, on the reverse strand, counting down.
GGATTAGTCAGCAAATAGAGACCTGATCAGTAATGAGGTATAAGTCATAATCCCTCCTTATTTCACATATCAAGATTATTATTATTTACCTCAAACATAGGGAGCATGTAGTCCAGTTTTGGTTAAATCGAGTTTACATGATTTGAAGGGGTCATGCATGAGTATTTTATTTCAAAATTTTCATTGATCAAAATCTAGTTATCTAACTAAGGTCATATCATGGTATCAACTTTCACAATTTTTTAGTACTTTTTATTTTCCCATACATAAGTTACCCATAATCGAGACATCATGTGGAAAATGGTCACAAGAGAAGGACCATATAAGGAGATTATAAGACTACCTAAGCATCATCTACTTGGGTGTCTTAGTGTAGTCCTTAAAGAAGAGATGAGATGCTAGAAGAACGGTTTCAACAGAGAACCTTTGGGTCCAATTATGGATCAACTAAGGCCAGGTAGAGTGGGGAATCTCAGTCACTGTGAAGACATATAGGAGAAATTATGCCAAAACCTGAGCCTAGACACCTCAATTTTCATCATTATGGATTTTAGGGTTTATGGGGTTCAAGAAACGTGAGAAATTATTTACTTAAAGTATATGGGAGTGTGTATGTTCTGATACCAACTGTCATAGAACCATTCTTACCCCAATCCCAATCCCACTACTTAGACAGTGGTAAAAGGATTGGAGCGCTCGTCCCTGAGTGGCCCACTAAGATCTCACATACTTGCATATACAATAACAAATAATAACTCATAAAGAGGAGATTTAAAGAACAAACTAACCCAAAATTGGAGATATTGCATAGTTATCCTTTTCATCAGAGTATATTGAGTGCGGAAGCGATCTAGTCAATGTTCCATTTGTTTTTCCTATAATCAAGAAAATCAAGACACAGTCATGCAATTGCACGGTACGCTACCAAAATAAAGTAAAACAGTTTATGGCAAAATAGTACACATGGTAGGACTTATATTCAAGAAGTTTACCAAGTGATTTTCCAAAACCAATATTTATTTGACAAGTTGTTTATTTTGAACAATTCAATTTTTATTATGAGTTCCCATTATGCTAATTTGAGAAGCATGCTTATTTATTTTGTGTGGCTCCATCGCCCCAACACGATCGGGAAGGTCACCTTCTCTCCATATGAGGTAGGAGGTCAATGTACAAGTTCCACCCTCTGAATGAGGAGTACTCTTTCACTCAATATCAACATTATCATCATCAATATACGAGAAGTCATAATGGGTAATATCATTTATGTTTTCAAGTTCGTCTCAAAATATAATATAGGAAAACAAGGAAGACTAATCAATACGGAACAATAGTTCAACCAACTATATAGACAAGTATACAATCAAGAGATACATAAAATGTATCTTCAATACAACCAACAAGGAGATATAATAACTAACCTATCACTGAAGATTTAGAGTACAAATCTCAACAAGTAATAGGCCAACCCTCCAAGTCAGATCCTAAATACCTAATATTGGATCAGGGGTCAAAATCATGATGAATTTTTTTTCGAGATTAGAGTTACATTTTCCTATGTTAACCTTAGGGTTAGGTCATTCACTTATAATCAATAGTATTTTAAGATGTCCAACATTATTTCAAGTGTCAAGCATATTTTTGAGAGTGAATGACCTATCTTGGTTTTATATGATTCCATGTGTTAACCCAAATCTTATGATCATTATCCAAGTCATCATCAAATTTCTAGATCATCATCATGGTAATTAGCATCATTGGAATTCAATACTTGATCAAGTTTTGAATGAATAAAATTAGAGATCAAGTATTAGGTCAAAATATCAAAATATTTCACAAGTTTTAGGTCAAACATTAACATATCATCATCAGGATTATTCATAGGAATCATATTCAAGAACAAATATAGATCTAGATCTTCCTTAGTCAAGTTATGATTTTTGAGTCTCAAGATGAACATCAGAGTCAAATATTAGGGTTTTCAAAGGTTATTCATGATTATAGAGTCATTTGACAAATTAATTTCAAATATTAGGGTTTCCAAAGTCGAGGGATATTAGTGAGAAACATCTATAATTAGGCTTCACAAGAATTTTTAAACGATTCATTGGGTTTTTTTATCAGAATAGACTACTTGTTCATATTTTTTGGAGTTACGATGAAATTTCTATGATTTAATTAAGATTTGAGTATTTTTATCTAATATTTGTCATAAAGAGAGGAAAAGTACCTTAAATGGGAAAAATGAGAACAATTTGATGTTAAAAGAATGGTCCAGATCAAGCCACATGGGCAAGGCAGCCCACTTGCTCAGAGATTCGATCCAATAAGCTGATTCAGCTGGTTCAACTTCAATTAGTCGGTGCAATTGATTGTCTAGCGGGGTCTTGGATCTGTTTGGGTTCTCTTAGACCGAGCAATCTGAGTATCCCTCTCCTTCTCGACTAGTACTATGCATGAACTATAAAGATAGGTGGAGGGCCTCATCGACAAGAGGAGGGCTTGGGATAAGGAGAGGTCAAGGGAGGCTGGGCGAGTGCCGGTGAAGTTTGTCATGACCCCATGATGTTTGGGACCATGAGTGAACATAAAGCGGGAAAATTTGGATTTAGGTCAAAATTATGTAAAGATTCACTTTGTCACAGTCTTCTTCCTTCAGCACATGATGGGATTCAAGCACAAGGTGCAGATGAAACCTCCAATTCATTTTGGAGGGTTGATCACACTGATAGCTCTCCATATAAATCTCGACCTCTCCACCACCAAACTACTGAAGGAAATCCCAAAGCTTGATCTCAAGCACTTCAAGAAATTTTGCCTCATCAACACACGCCTAAATACTGTATACAAATGTTGTATAGTAGGCGCCCAGTACAAGGAAAGGGCGTTGCCAGATGTCATCTTCAACCTACAGGGAATCCACCTCAAGTGGTGGCCTATGGATATCTTGTTAGACAAGGAGGAAGAAGAAGATGATGCAGCATAAGACCAACACCAGGAGCAAAATGAGGAGGAAGAGGAAGAGGAGGTGGATCCAACCATCCCAGTCACGTAGAGGTCGGTTCCAAACAAGCATCCGGAAAACTATGTATCCTCCACTTATTCTACCCCATTGCCATCACAAGAGGATGATCCATACTCTATGGAGGGGATGTATGGGATGCTACAAGAAATACATCAAGACCAGCAACAATAGTTAGAAACCTTGGTTGGCATCCATGATGTCCAAGGACGACGATACCACAACCAGCTGGCAATATTTGAGAATGAGAAACTTCTCTTGGCCAACCAAGAGAGCATGCATTTGTGCCTACAAGGGATGTAAGGATACCAACAACCATTCTTTCATCACTATTGGAATCAAGGGTACTTTGGTGGATATCCACAACCTCCACCACCGCTACAAAAGTCACCAAATTTTAAGGGGATGTTCTATCCCTTTGATCCCACCACGACACATCCTCTATCACCACCCATCTGATCCGGTACCACTGTTCCACTTCATAAGTTAGAATTTTGACTATGTGGACATAGTCAAGTTCAAGATTAGTGGGGTAGTTGGAACATTTTCTATCCTTAAGGTTTACTATGTACATAGATCTTTAGAGAGGGACATATCATAATTTCATGAAAGGCTTTGTCACTTAATTATGTGATTCCACCCACCCTCCACTCATTATTGACTCACCATCTTAAGATGAACAAGTACTCCAAATTATTTCCTATTATTGCATTGCATGGCATATTATGTGACATGATAGTTAGTTTTCTTTTATTGCACTCATACACAAATATGAAAAAACACATGTATGCATCAACAATTTATGTGCATATCATTTTTGTTACATAAGCAATTACATGTATTTTTCATTCATTCCATATCATTCATTTCTAAATCACGTGGATATCATTTTCCTTAAAAACATGAGTGCAGGGACACCCATCCATACGCTCAGAAAAAATAAAGAATGAAAAAAATTATGAATGATATGTTGTAAAGCCCAAGCATAATGTTTTGTCATGCTGGAATAATGGGTCAATGAAAAAAAAGTTTGTCAATGTTTCAAAGTTTAGAGGGAGAAACGATGCCCTCAACTCTTCACAAAAAGATGGAAACTACCACATGATGCATTCTTTTGTTTTCTTGCATCATTCTCACTTAATTGATGAGATTGTTTGATTCATGCATCATTCCACCCATAATTTTAGGCATTAGGATTCATGCATTTTTCATTCGCTTCACCGCGTAGGTTCATCACATTTTATTTTTGCATAAATGATTCAGATGATATTGATGATTCTTCACAACCACCTATTTCATAACATCCATTGCTCTTATTGGTAGGCACTTCAAATGATTTTTCTCCTCATTCATTTGTATACAGAGAACTGCTTCCAAGTAGATTGATAGTTAGGAAAAGAGCAATGTAGAATAGGGAATCACATAATTCACCAAGAAAATTGCTAATTGATTATGATGCTAACTTCTCTCTTGATAGTGTTCATTGATCTAAGGGTGGATTTCTTTTATGAATGTTTTGGTCGCTGTAGCGCAGTTAATTGTTCAGTGATTAATGAAGGCTGGTTTGGGACCGCCAAGTTGGAATAGTTGATAAATTATATTCTAATTTTTATTTTCTTTTGTAGGATTGTCTCAAATAGATTTGAGAGTGTGTTTCTTGAGGATGAGCAACATTTAAGCTTAAGGGAGTTTGATGCACTATTTATTTGTGATTTTCACATGCTATTTTATATTGATTTTTGTGCACTTTCTATTAATTCTCATATTAATTGTGCATGATTTACTTTTATTATCTATTATACTCATTTGCATCAAATAAGTATAATTTCCATGTTTCTGGATGATTTAGTATATTTCCAGGGCTTATGTTTGGATGTTATGCTTCTCAGGTGAATATCCAAGAATCTACACAGCTCGGTAGTACCGACTTTAGAGTAGATGGTACCTACACATGCTCTGTTTGGAACAAAAAGGAATCGAGAAGACTCGATAGCCCTGACATGCAAGTCGATACTACCACCAACATCACAACATTTTGCTATGAATAATCAAAGCAACTTGATTCTATCGAAAGACATGTCGGTAGTACCGACAACTTGACAGGTGGCCATGTAATTAGAGGAGTTGGCAATACCAATACCCTATCGATAGTACCGACATGTCAAAACAAGGAAGATCTAAAGGCATAGTTTAATCTGATGGATGAGGTTTTAATTCACCCTCTGTCACTCTTATGACTTAGGGGAAGGGAGGTCAAATCTAATTATCTCATCTTTTTCCATTGCATGAAGGTCAGGAGTGAGAGGTGAAGATAGAGAAGAAGAAAGCCATGTTTTGGACAATCTAGGCACTTCCAACAGACAAATTTGCAGCCGAAAGGTAGCAAATCGGCATGTGCATGAGAAGGGATCATTTGAACTGTCTACTTCAGGGGTTCTTCATGTTCTGTACATTTTTTTATCTTTCCTTTTTTATTTTATCTATGGAAACCATCCAGGTCTAATCTCCACATTCCTTAGGACCCGAGAGCAGCCTAATTATGCATTATAATTGATTGTTATGAATTAATTCATCAGTTTCTCTTAATTTCTATATTTATTTCTATTTTAATGAATGAACGAACTATCCATGCTTAATCACCATAGGTAGTAATCGGACCTTTAATTGCTTTGAAATAGATAATTATTGGTCTGAAATTCATAAAAATGCACGCTCTACAAATCCCTTTGAGCAAGGTGGCTTACAAATGTGAGGAGATTACCCAGAGCATTCAATAAAGCACCGATCTTATAACACAATCGATACGAGAGTGGTGTTGGTATTATATTAGGTAGTGAATTACACCATGAGAGCGGGTAGTTCTCGCTATAGGCTTTTAATCCATGGTTAGGAGAGATTTTTATTAATGTATTGATATTGAATTGCAATGTTAACAGTGGCACAACAATATCCTAAGGAATTCACTCAGACTGAGATCAACAAAAAATAATTTAGATTTATTTTCTAGTTCTTCTTCATAATTAAACCAATCAATCATGTTTCTTCGGCAAAAGCTGATCATATTATAGTTAGTAATAGTCTCTAAAGTTATGTTTTCCCGTGTTCAATATTCGGGCCACATTGGCCTATATTACTATGATAGTGTTCACTTCTGTTTTAAGAATATAGAAAATGCCTATTAGTTAGAGTTGTAATCTATGTTCAATAAGTGTGAGTTTTGGCTGACCAAGGTGTCTTTTCTTGGTCTTATTATATCTTCCAAGGGCATTTGTGTAGACCAGAAGAAGATACAATCAATTTTGGAGTGGGAACAACCCAAGACACCGATGGAAGTTTCAAGTTTCCTACGTTTGGTAGGCTACTATAGGAGATTCAAAAATAATTTCAGTGCCATAGTGTTACCCCTAACAAAGATGATTAGGAAGGTGTTCTTTTGTTTGGGATGACAAGTGCCAGTGTTCTTTCCAATTGTTGAAGTAGAAGTTGACCAATGATCCAATCGTAGTGCTTTTAGAGCAAGGAAGGATATATTGTCTTCTATGATGCTTCAAAGAATGACTTGGGAATCATGTTGATACAGGACAAGAATGTGATTTCTTTTACTTCACGATAGCTTAAGAAACACAAGGAGAACTACCCAATAGATTATCTAGAGTTTGCAGTAGTGGCTCATGCCTTGAAGATCTAGAGGCACTATATGTATGGAGAGAAGTTTCAGATCTTCACAGACCACAAGAACCTTTAGTATATCTTCTTGAAGCCTGAGCTGAACATGAGGTAGAGAAGCTGGATGGAGCTGATCAAGGAATATGATTGCATGATAGGCTACCATCTAGGGAAGGAGAATTTGGTAGATGATGTGTTAAGCAAGAATTTGTCTTCATCACCATCTACATACAAGGCACACTTACACTATATGGTGTGTCACAAGTGGGACATGTTACTATTGCTTCACCAGATGAATGTGAAGTTGGAGGTTTCCTTATTGGCAAGACTATTGGCATAGTTGCAGGTGAAGCCTACTTTAATGCAACTAATCAGATATGCCCATATATACAATATCAGGTTAGAGTTTGTTAATGGGAAGTATGATGGCTTCCATGAGTCAAATAATGGGACAATATGTTTTCACAATAGGACAACGGTTCTAGATGTTGATGGAATAAGGAATATGGTTCTTAAGAAAGCTCAATTCTCTATGTACGTACCAAGATGTACGATAATATGGAGGATCTTTATTGGTGGCTTGGATAGAAGTGTGATGTGGCAAAGTTTGTTGCTAAGTGTCGAGTTTGTCAGCAAGTCAAGTTAGAGCATCAGAAGCCTGTAGGAAGCATGCATCTATTATTGGTACCATAGTGGAAATTGTAAGCACCCTGACCTGGGTTTTGGGCTAAGCCTATTTGTTTTGCTTATGTAAGTTGCTTAGAAATTTAATCTAATCCTTTGAGATGTTTTGTTATCAGGTGACATGCTTATGTTTCAAGTTTGGTCCTTTATGGATGTTGGTTGAGCAACATTTTCTTATTTTGGACCAAAGTGTAATTTACCCAAAGTGAAGGGTTAACATGTAGTTTAACATCTCTATAGTGTTCCTTCCCTCTCTTGGAATCATATAAAGGAGATAGTAATAGGTGGACACCTTGTTTCTATATTTGTTGTATGGTAACATCTTTGGTGATGTACGGTGCACATGAGTGGGATGTGTTTTTCTTTTAGATGGGTTATCTCAGGTTAGAGAACCCTAGAGAGGATGCCTATGTGTAGGGTTGTACCCTATCAGTTTTTGAAGTGTGTAGGGTTGTTCCCTATCGATTTGTGAGTGTGTGGGGTTGTACCTATCAGTTTGTGAGTGTGTGGAGTATGCTCTATCAGTTTGTGAGTATGTTGGGTTTTGCCATATCGTTTTGTGAAGGGTGTAGAGCCTTGGCATATCAGCCATGATCTTGGAAGGATACTGTAATGACCTCGCCTCCCGGTAACCCCCACTTAAGGGAGACCAAGAGGTCAGAGCCGTTATCCCAATAAACTGGATCAAAGGTTCGACAATTAATCAATAATAATTAAAAAATTCTACCAACTAAACTGAAATCAGGTATAAAATAAAATTTTGCATGCCTTTTAAAACTTTGGGAATCTATCTATCCACAACTTGAATTATTCTATCTAATCCTCCTTGCACTTTATTTCTTATTTTCACAGTGTCTCTTTATTGTTTGTTCATTTCAGGGTTGTACCTAAAATGTTGACAAACAAAACAACAATCAACATATAAGAATATGCATGTATTTGGGGACAACCAAAAGTTCACAAATATGGCTAAAAACTAATTATCACAACCATGGTAATTAAGAAGTCAATTTACATTTTCAATATGTCAATGTCCACCACTTTTTCCCTAACCCTGGAATACCCTCTTTAGGGTTTGACTTAAGGCCACCTTCTCAATCCTGAGCTTGGTGCCTAGAGTCACCTCTCATGGTGCCCTTTAGTCATGCAACATAGACCACCTTCTCATTCCCGATCTTGGTGTCTGGGGTCACCTCTCATGGTGCCCATTTGTCTTCCCTCCTGGGCTTGACCTTTTTGCATCATCCATCAGTGTGGCATGTAGGTGCGACAATACACACTTTATTTATAGTTGTGATAATCGTAGTGACTTTATAATTTGCAATTATGAACATCCAACTGGTTAATTGCAATTAGGGTTCCACTTAATTTTTATTACTTTAAACCATAATATTATAAAATCCCTTACAAACCCTAATTATATCATCTTTCTTTCACAAAAGATTCTAGGACCATCTTTTAGCAACACGAAACCCTAAATTTGGATTATAAATACTTTTCTTTTCTTTTTCTTTTATTTAGGGTTTCTAAGCATATTAATCATCATATTAGGTTTATAACCCTAAACCTTGCAATTCTATCTTTAAAACAGGTTAAAATTCATCTTTATCATTAAACAAGTTAACCATGCTCGAATTAATCTATTTGCAATATTAAATCTATCCTTGATTAACAATTAGGGTTTCTAACCACTAATTAATACTTTTTCCATCCAAATTAGATAATTTTACAAAACGATACTGATACAGATTACCAAACTATTTTTAATGTATCCCTCATATTTTTCTGATCATTTTTCATGTATTAACTTTCCTCATCCGAGTTTTCTATCAGAAGATATGATTTTACCAAGAAAATTCCTTTTTACTAATTTATTTGCTATTTTCAGATAAACAAGGATCATTAGATCTGTGTTCCACTAATCCATTCAGGATCCAATGGCCAGGGATGCACACACCTTTTCTTGTCATCAAAAGTGAGCTGAAGGATGGAAACACCCTTACTTGTAAAGAAGGCGCGGAGGGGCAACTTGGTAACAGACCGCAAGGTCTTCTTCTTCCTCACGCCGAGGTACATCAAGTTCGTGATCAACTCGAGCGTGGACTCCTCGATCCTATTCGTTTGTGAGCATGCCAAGCATCTAGGGAGCTTCACCTCCCTCCGTCAAACATGACTAGTTCTCCAATTGTAGGCCGTGCTCATGCCGAGACCCTTTCCTAGTCGTCGGATTTTGGCGAGGTTCGCTATGGTGACGAGGGTGAAGGTCAGGACGAAAGGTCAATTGAAGGCACTAAAACACTCTACGCGCTCTTCCATAGAGATTTGGGTAGCAAAAGGAGATGTTGGTTCTCTCATTCACCCTCCCCTATATATAGGGTCGGGGAAGGTTCCTGCCAAATTGGGAATTCTCCCAATAGGTTGCCAGTCCCCTACAAAGTAGGGTCGGTTCCCTTTGTTTTCCTCCTCTAAGTCCAAAGAAATCATCATCAGGCATGCACACTCCCTGGATCATGAGAAAACTTGAGAGGAAAGACCCTCTCTAACTCGTAGAGTCCCAGTCCCAGTGAGACTTAGACGATGAGCGTCCAACGTTGGATCAACATCCAACAGTTCCCATTGCTCATGATCAACCGAATGGAAATATATTTTCCTATTTGCTAAATTAATGCTATATCTTGAGAAATTCATATCTCCTAAACCATAGCTACTTTTTATCTCAAATTTAAGTGAAATTTCATCTTGACATTATGTATCTATTTACTAAATTTGGGAAACAAATTCCAATGGATAAGAAGGTTTCCTTCCCTCCTAATTTATCCTTTAATTAATCCAAAATTAATTGGTATTTCTTTTCCCTATGCCATTATCTTGTTATTTTGGGTCCCTTGGACCTCAAGAAAACCTAAAGGCACGAATTCCCATATTGGAGAAAATTTACTTGCCTTTACCCTCTTATCTATTTCTATTTCACATATTCTCCTTTTATTTAATTAAATCCTTTTCATTTTTATTTCTCTTTTCTTTTCAATTGGGCTCAATGGCCAACAAAGCCCATTATAAATCAATCAAGGCCATTTCACATGTAATCCATCACAAATCAAAAATAGATTTCTTTTATTCTTTAAAAGAGAATTACATCTTTTACTACATTCTTAAGAAATTGAGGTTATAACATCCTCCCCTCCTTATAGGAATTTTTCCCTCAAAATTCAAACAATCAAACAAACAATTCAGGGTATGCTTTCTCCATGTCTGCCTTCAACTCCCATGTGGCCTCATCCTCTCCATGGTGCCTCCAATGAACCTTTACCATCTCTATATTCTTTCATCTGAGCTCTTTCACCTTGGTATCTAGAATCCGCAAAGGTGTCTCAGGATAAGTCAGCTTCCCTTGAAGCTCAATGGGTTCAATGCTCAGCACATGCTCAAATCTTGCACATATTGCTTCAGGTTTCACACGTGAAACACATCATGCATCATGCTATACTGAGGGGGTAACGCCAAACAATATGCAGCTTCACCAATCCATTCTAACACCTCAAACAGACCCACATATCAGGGACTCAGCTTTCCTCTGTTCTTAGCTATAGCTCGGAGCGGTCGGATTTTCAAAAACACATGCTCGCCGATAGTGAAATGCAGATCAGTCTACTTTGCATCAGCATATGACTTCTGTCGATCCTGGGCTCTCTTCAGCCTTTGCTTGATCAAAGAAACTTTATCAACTTACACTTGGAACTCATCTGACCTCAACAGGGTCCTCTCACCCATATCATCCCAGTGAAGTGGGGACCAACACGGTCTCTAGTACAAAGCTTCATACGGAGGCATCCTGATACTGGCTTGGTAGTTGTTGTTGTAGTAAAACTCAGCTAAAGATGAGTACTGCTCCCATGAGCCACCCCAATCGAGCACACAAGCTCTCAACATATCTTCTAACGTCTGGATTGTCCTTTCTGACTGACCATCCGTCTGGGGGTGATAAGATGTACTAAACTTCAACTTGGTACCTAGTTCTTCTTAAACTTGCTTCCACAGCTTGGAAGTAAACTTTGGGTCTCTATCAGAGATGATCGATCTAGGTACACTATGCAAACATATTATCTCTATGATATACAACTCAGCTAGGTATGGCACCTTAGCAGTGACCTTTAAGGCAAGGAAGTGTGCTGACTTGGTAAGATGATGTACCATGACCCATATCGCATCATGACCTTTCCTGGTTCGGGGTAGACCCCCCATAAAATCCATGGTGATCTTTTCCCATTTCCACTCTGGAATCTCTATCGATTGTAAAAGCCCTTTGGGTCGTTGGTGTTCAGCCTTCACCATTTGGCATGTAATACAGCTGGCCACACATGTCGCAATGTCTTTCTTCATTCATGGCCACCAGAAACACCTCTGCAAGTCCTTGAATATCTTAGTAGGTTCAGGGTGTACTATTTATTTGGATCCATGAGCCTCTTGCAAGATATGTTCCTTTATCGATGAATCTGCCAGAACCCATATGTGATTCTCAAACATGATTCCTCCGTCTACTCCCACGGATAGATGAGTCTGTGGCTTCATCATTAAACCTTTCATCTTGTCTAGCTTTTCACTGGTTAATTATGCTGCCATGATCTCATTTAACAACTCAGATTGAATCTGGATATTATCCAAACGAACTCGATCTTCTAGCGGTTCAAGAGTCCACTCCACCAGCTCCTCCAAACTCTTCCACTGACTGGACAAAACAGCTGCACACTTAAGTTGTTTCTAACTCAAAGCATCTGCTATGACATTTGCCTTACTAGGATGATAGGTGATGGTGAAGTCATAATCATTCATATACTCCATCCATCGTCACTATCGTAGGTTCAGTTCTCTCTGTGTCAGCATGTATTTCAAGCTCTTATGGTCGTTGAAGATCTCAAAGGTAGCACCGTACATGTAATGCCACCATATCTTCAAGGAATGGATAATAGCAGCTAGCTCTAGGTCATGTGTTGGATAATTCACCTCACTGGTCTTGAGCTGTCGGGAAGCATATGCAACCACGTGCCGATTCTGTTCCAACACATAGCAAAGTCCCATCTTGGAAGCATCGGTGAATATCATGAAACCCTCATTTCCAGAAGGTAGAGTCAACACAGCGGCGGTGGTCAACATCTCCTTCAACTCCTAGAAGTGAGCTTCACATATGTCATACCACACGAACTTCACATCCTTCTTGGTTAACATGGTCAGCGGCAAAGCACTCTTTGAGAAATCCCTGATGAAGTGTCGGTAGTATCCGGCCAACCTCGAGAATCTATGAATCTCGGAGGGGTTCTTTGGTGCCGGCCAGTCTCAAACTACCAATACTTTGGCTGGATCTATGGTTATTGTTCCTCCTGAGATGATGTGTCCAAGAAACATGACTTGGTCTAACCAAAACTCACATTTCAAGAACATTCTGAAAAACTTATGCTTTCTCAGGATATCAAGGACTCTACCCAGGTGGTCTCGGTGTTGGGCTAGGTCATCCGAGTATACCAAAATGTCATCTATGAACACTATCAAAAAAGAGTCAAGGAAAGGCTGGAACACACTATTCATGAGGTCCATGAAGACACTATGTGCATTGGATAATCCAAACGGCATGACCACAAACTCATAGTGGCCATATCGGGTTCGAAAAGTTGTTTTAGGTATATCCTCACTCCTTACTCTAACCTGGTGGTATCCTGACCTCAAATTGATCTTGGAGAAGACTCGAGATGATTTGAGTTGATCAAATAGGTCATCTATTCTAGGAAAAGGTTACTTATTCTTAATGGTTTCCTGGTTGATTATCTGATAGTCAATACACATCCGAAGCGACCCATCCTTCTTTTTCAAAAAGTGGATTGGTGCTCCCCAAGGTGATGTACTAGGCCGGATAAAGACTTTATCCAACAACTCTTATAACTAGGTTTTTAACTCAAGAAACTCTGTAGGGGTCATTCTATGGGGTTCCTTAGATATAGGGTTAGTCCCAGGAGTTAACTCGATGGAGAAATATACCTCCCTCTCTAGGGGAATCCCTGGTAGATCATCTGGAAACACATCTGCATACTCCAGAACCACCTCCATATCCTCTAAGGATCATCCCTTATCTTTAGGTATGGTAATTATGGCTAGGTAGGCTCGACAACCTTTGGATAGCATCCGTTCAACTTTCAAAGCAGACACATAAAGGATGGTTGTCGCATCCTTCCTTCCTCAAATGGTGATGTCTTGATAACCAGTTTTCCTAATGAGAATCTTTTTCTCTCTACAGTCAATCTGGGCTCTGTAGGTGGAAAGCCAATCCATACCGATGATTACATAAAATCATTCATATCGAGAAGGATGAAGTCAGTGGGGGGCTAATGGTTCGGATACTTAACTGGCAAAATAGGGGTTTTCAAAAGGGAGGTATAAATATGACCACTCGGGGTTGTGACATCCAAAACATAACCCAAATCCTTGATATCCAAACCAAGCATATTTGCCAGATTTCTCAAAATAAAAGTATTAGTAGAACCAGAATCAAAGAGTGCTTTTACATTTTGTCCCATGACTTCCAACGGGCCTACATAGTTTGTATCACATTAGAAGGCTATTACATGATCTACTGAACTAAAAGGAAAACTCTAGGGGTTATTACCCTCAATCAGACTATTAGCATTCGCCCGAGCTTCTACATTGTCGATGGCAAACACTCTAGCTTGCCTTCTCTCTCCAACTGGGGGTGCTCTAGCTGGTGCTCCTACTGGAGGTGCTGCAGCGACTGGTTGTACTGCAACAGGATGTGACCCCAAAGGTCCTCTTGGGTCGGGCTAAGGGTAATTGGTGATGAAGTGTCCCTCTTGCTGACATCTGAAACACACCTTCTTCTCAAAATGGCACTTCTCAAGATGTGTATGTCCGCAGGTGCGACACTGCTGGAGGCGACCACGAGGCTTGCCTTTGTGCTCAAGCTTGCTTTTGTTGTGGTTGCGTCCTTGTCCCTTCTTTTGTTCATTCCTCTACCCTTGAGCTCCTTCAGTGAAACCCAGGTATCCTTTGGAGGGATTCTGTGCAGGCATCATCGTCCTTTCCATGTCCAAGGCAGTGTTGTAGGCTTCCGAGAAGGTCTTTGGCTTACTAGGCATCACATGTGGCTTGATGGCAGGGTGCATACGCTCTATGAAGTGGTCCACCCTTCTTTCTTCATCCATCATGTGACCGAAACGTTCCAAGATGTGAAAGTTGCAACCAAAGTCTACAACTAACGAGCTTCCTTGAGTCATGTTGGTGAACTCTCGCTCCTTCTCCTTCTTAGCTGAGACGAGGATGATTCTGGCAGTGAAGATGGTCTTGAAATCAGTCCACGCCATCGATTCTTCGCTTAGTTCTCTTCCCGTGATATGGTTGTCCCACCATATTTTGGTTGCACCTTCCAAAAGGTGAGTAGAAAACAAAACCTTCTTGTTTGGCTACACTTCTAGCATACAGAATCCATTCTCGACTGCAAGCAGTCAAGCTTCCACCTTGTCGACCACTTCAGACTTACCTTCTCCCCAAAACTTCTCGATGTTCAGCTTGACGAAGTCCAAGATGGTGGCTCCCAGTCGAGGACGAATAGGTAGTGGCTCACCATTCTCATCTCTAGTTATGTCCCTGAGGGCTAAGGCATGGATAGCCTCAGTCATCTGTTTATGCTGCTCCATCCATTCCATAGTGTGAACTACCATGGTCGGTTCCGGACCACCAGACTGGTCCTCCTCCATCTGGGCAACTTCCTCGTACTCATATTGCTACTCATATCCCAGTCCCTCCTCTTATTCAAGGTTTCTGAAGGGTATTGGGTCAGGGTTGGGAGCCTCATGAGCAGTTCCTTCAGGTCTCTTTCTCTTATTTGAGGTTTCACCACCATGGTTTCGCTTTCTTTTCTCAGAAGACCCATTCTCTTTGTGGGGAGCCCCACCACTGTTGGTGGCAACCAGGATAGCCACAGTCTTTGTATGAGCCATCTACATAAGAACACAAATAGACCTTGAGTCTATATTGAACTAATTATACTTATGTCGATGACATCTTAATTATGTATCTTTTATTACTTTGGTGGAGGATTCCTTAAACCTTATGAACCTTACCCATACCTCAAGAGGTTGAGGAAGAGAGAGAAAATTCTAATCCTTAAAATACTTAATAGAATTTGAGTTGAGAAGGGATGAATCAAGATGAGAGAGTCCTAAAGGTATCTTATTTCGAGTCAAATCCTAAGACATTGGCCAGACAGTCACACAATTAGGGAGTCCTCGTATTCCGACTAGCGGTGTGGAGAAAAATATTTCCAGCCCCCAGATGTGATCCTTTTCTAGACACCTCTATCTATCAGAAAATCCTCTAATAACTCCCTTGATTCTATAGAATTTGTAAAATTTAATAATTATTAAAGATTAAATGAAGAACATATGCTCTGATACCAATTGTAATGACCCTGCCTCCCGATAACCCCCACATAAAGGAGACCAAGAGGTTAGAGTCGTTATCCCAATAAACCGGATCAAAGGTTCGACAATTAATCAATAATAATTAAGAAATTCTACCAACTAAACTAAAATCGGGTATAAAATAAGGTTTTGCATACCTTTTAAAACATTGGGAATCTATCTATCCACATCTTGAATTATTCTATCTAATCCTCCTTGCACTTTATTTCTTATTTTCACAAAGTGTCACTTTATTGTTTGTTCACTTCAGGGTTGTACCTAAAATGCTGACAAACAAAACAACGGTCAGCATATAAGAATATCACGGTATGTGGGGACACCAAAAGTTCACAAATATGGCTAACAAACTAGCTATCAATCTCCACCGCTTTTGCCCTAACCCTGGAATACCCTCTTTAGGGTTTGACTTAAGGCCACCTTCTCAATCCCGAGCTTGGTGCCTAGAGTAACCTCTCATGGTGCCCTTTATTCATTCAACATAGACCACCTTCTCATTCCCGAGCTTGTTGTCTGGGGTCACCTATCATGGTGCCCATTGGTCTTCCCTCCTGGGCTTGACCTTTTTGCATCATCCATCAGGGTGGCATGTAGGTGCGAGAATACACACTTTATTTATAATTGTGATAATCATAGTGACTTTATAATTTGCAATTATGAACATCCAACTAGTTAATTGCAATCAATGTGATCAACTCATCCGGAAAACCTTCAGGAAACTAAAGCGATTAACCATAATTAACCACATACCTTTCAAGTTGACTTGAATGTAGAAATAACTCAACCAATCAAGAAATCAAGCAAGTATACACAAGTTGATCCTAAAAAAGGCATCCGATTTTTCTATCATTAATCATGTCGTCATGATCTATTAATCCTAGTTGTTTCCTAAGGTTATTAGTCCTTTTTAGGGTTTTGAGCATAATTAGGGTTCCACTTCATTTTTATTACTTTAAACCCTAATATTATAAAATCACTTACAAACCCTAATTATATCATCTTTCTTTCACAAAAGATTCTAGGATCATCTTTTAGCAACATGAAACCCTAAATTTGGATTATAAGTACTTTTCTTTTCTTTTTCTCTTATTCAGGGTTTCTAAGTATATTAATCATCATATTAGGTTTAAAACCCTAAACCTTGCAATTCTATCTTTAAAATAGGTTAAAATTCATCTTTATCATTAAACAAGTTCACCATGCTCGAATTAATCTATTTGCAATATTAAATCTATCCTTGATTAACAATTAGGGTTTCTAACCACTAATTAATACTTTTTCCATCCAAATTAGATACTTTTGCAAAAAGATATTGATTTAGGTTCCCAAACTATTTAATGTATCCCTCATATTTTTCTGATCATTTTTCATGTATTAACTTTCCTCATCCGAGTTTTCTATTAAAAGATATGATTTTACCAAGAAAATTCCTTTTTACTGATTTATTTGCTATTTTCATAAAAACAAGGATCATTAGATCTGTGGTCCGCTGGTCCACTCAAAATCCAACAGCCAGGGATGCATGTGCCTTTTCTTGCAATCAAAAGTGAGCCGAAGGATGGAAACGCCCTTACATGTAAAGAAGGCACAGAGAGGCAATTGGGTTAAAGATCGTGAGGTCTTCTTCTTCCTCACGCCGTGGTACAACACGTTTGTGGTCATCTCGAGCATTGACACCTCGATCCCATTCATTTGTGAGCACGCCAAGCATCCAGGCAGCTTCACCTCCCACCGTCAAACATGAAAAGTGCTCCAATTGCAGGTTGCGATCACACCGAGACCCTCTCCTAGTCGTCGGACTCTGGCGAGGTTTGTTGTGATGACGAGGGTGAAGGTCAGGACGAAAAGGTCAATTGAAGGCACTAAAAACTCTACACGCTCTTCCGCAGAGATTAGGGTAGCAAAAGGAGATGTTGGTTCTCTCGTTCACCCTCCCCTATATATAGGGTCGGATAGGTTCCTGCCAGATTGGGAATTCTCCCCATAGGCAGCCAGTCCCCTACAAAGTAGGGTTGGTTCCCTTCATTTTCCTCCTCTGAGTCCAAAGCAATCATCATCAGGCATGCACACTCCCTGGATCGTGAGAAAACTTGAGAGGAAAGACCCTCTGTAACTCATAGAGTCCCAGTCCCAGTGGGACTTAGACGATGAGCATCCAATGTTGGATCAAGATCCAATAGTTCCCATTGCTCGCGATCAACCAAAAGGAAATATATTTTCATATTTGCTAAATTAATGCTATATCTTGAGCAATTCATATCTCCTAAACCATTTCTCCTTTTTATCTCAAATTTTAAGGGAACGTTCATCTTGACATTATCTAGCTATTTACGAAATGTGGAAAAAAAATTCCATTGGATGAGAAGGTTTACTTCCCTCCTAAGTTATCCTTTAATTAATCCAAAATTAATTGGTATTTCTTTTCCCTATGCCATTATCTTGTTATTTTGGGTCCCTTGGACCTCAAGAAAACCTGAAGGCATAAATTCCCATATTAGAGAACATTTACTTGCCTTTATCCTCTTATCTATTTCTATTTCACATATTCTCCTTTTATTTAATTAAATCCTTTTCCTTTTTATTTCTATTTTCTTTTCAATTGGGCTCAATGGCCAACAAGGCCCATTATCAATCAATCAAGGCCATTTCACACGAAATCCATCACAAATCAAAAATAGATTTCTTTTATTCTTTAAAAGAGAATTACATCTTTTACTACATTTTTAATAAATTGAGGTTATAACAGATACCTAGAGGATGACATCTAACCTAGATCATATCACCATGCCTTGAATGTTTTTGAATGTGTCTCCTTTCTCATGGACAAGTGTCACCTAAGTTGCTAAGATGATGACACCTCTCCTTTGATCTCTCTTCCTTCCCTCAAGAATATAAACCCCTCCTCCTACACACTAGTAAACCCTTTCATCCATCCTTGTTCCTCTCTCCTTGATGGACTAGCTTGGAAGCTTGAGGAGCTAGAGGAATCCCCATGGGGCTTGGGAGATCGAGTTCCTTGCTCATGGTGATTTCTCATTCAACTTCCATCTTGCTGAGTTATGTTTCTTTGATGGCCATTCTTTTGAGATTTCTTCCTCATCTTCTTCTCCCCCTTTCTGCCATGGATCATACCATGGATGAAGGTTGACTAGGACATGGTTCTCCCTCCTTCTTTCCTTCTTCATGAGTTACCATAACCATGGCATCTTCTCTTCTTTTTTCAGGTGATGTTGAGGCCAAGTTAGGACTCTTGATGGATCATCTTCAAATTGAAGAACTTGTGCTTGGAGATTTGATCATGGAAGCTTGGATTCTTGATGAAGACCTTCTTAAGTTGGGTTATATAACTCTTAACCTCCTTTGTTATTATCACTCTTTATATACTTAACTTGTTCTTCATCTCTAGATTGTATACCTCTTTCATGTTAATAGTTATTGAATGTTTTGAGGACTATTTTGGTGAAATAACTCCATTTAATTTGTTGCCCATGTCTTGCTCTTGCTTGCATTGATTTGTAGATGGACTAGTGACCGAATTTCCTAAGGTTGAAGATGACTAAGTCAACATATAGGTTGTCAATGGTCGTCATGACACATGATGCTTAAATCGATACCATATGCCACAAGTCATCATGATTTGGGAGTACTTACGTCGATAGGTTTTGATAAGTGCTAAACTGTCACGCCCTAGAAGGTTCCCAAACCGATATGAATGGTTAGGCTGACAAACCTTGATGAGGAGTTAACCCATCTCACTCTAGAGGTTCTTATATCTATGTGTTGCCAAACTAATAAGCTTAATGGTTTCTACCCGGCATTCCCTAGACCTGGTTAGGCCAATATGCCTTGTTAGCCCATCATAACCATGATGACATCTTATGTGATCTAGCCTTCTTGAGTGCTAGTCATGACACCCATATTGAGCAAATGGTCATCCATACCTAACCATAACTTTATCCCTAAGCTACATGTCACACTATGTGATGCCTGACACACCTTGTGTTGCCCGTCACACCATAGGGTGGTGATGCCCGCCACACCCCTCAAGATTTGATGCCTGACAGCCCTTTAAAATGTGATGCCAATTACACTTTCAAGACAGGTAAAATTGATACACTACATGTTGGGTTAAACTTATACAATTCTTGTGTGGTTGATATGATGTCTCCAGTGTAGCTAAAATTGTCGCCCCTTATGTGTAGTGAACCTAATGGCTTAAATGGATACACCTCATGGTGGTCTAAGCTGATACCTTGGATGAGCTAACCTATCACACCATAATGTGGTTAGTCGACACAAGTGCTGAGGTGAAACCGATATCACATGATGAGGATTTGAGGTCATGCTTGGATACTCAATGGTATAAACATATGAGCAATGCATGATAAAAGAGAGTGTTGTTTTGGATAAGGTGTGATTAGTCTTAATTGCTTCTCCTAAACCTAGTGCACCATAGAATGATGTTACTATGAGTGATCCACCTTTAACCAAAGACCTTAGCACTAACTCTTCGATAATGAGGGTAGTAATGGATGAATGAATCAATAGTTGAGTATCCATATGATAACCTTCATCAAGGAATAATATGACCCATGTGCTCATCTTAATGAAATATTATAATCCATATAAAGTGTCAATTATATTTCCTTTTCATATAATCTTTACTTGTGGAGTAAGGTTAATGACACAACTATGTGAATATACATAAGGATGGTGATAAGCTATTATTGGAATATAAGGTGACAACATTTGTTTAGAAATTGCATGAACAAGTCTAATTACTCTATAGGTTCCTTGTGGATAGTTTGAAGTGAAACCATTGATGCATGCATATTCATCTTAGTTTTAGTCCCCACTTTGGGGCTAATTTTGCACTGAATGCTAATATTCACCCCTTGAATATGCTCATATATAATTTTCCTTAGTTCCATATCATTATTTATAGTTTTGATCAAATTCATTTCATCTCCATTGCAGGATTAAACATCGCACTATGTGCGCCAATGCAGGAGGTGTAGGGAACGGTGGTCCTACTGACCGACTAGTGGGCCCCAGAAACTTTTGATAAATTGTATTCCTTTTTCAATGGCTAGTTCCTTCATCAGAAAGCATCCTCATCAGTCAGAGGATTCATCCACGCAGGACAATTGACCCATAAGCAGTACCCCCCCCCCCCGCACGTGTGCGCGGGGGGGTGGGTTTGTTTCATGATGACCGTGATCGTTGCCAAGGAGGCAATGACTGTGACCGAGGCAAGACAGGCCACGACCGCGACTTAGTTGCACCTTGACCTGAGGTTGGACCGCAACCTCAGAAGACCACGACCTACATGGGAGACCTCAACCTCCATACTGTGAGCCACACAGAAGCCACAATAGTCTCTAGATCGTGACTGCGATCTTTCCCCTCCACAACCTGACTTCGACCGCGACCGACACCGCACCGCGACCGTGGAACACCAGTGCAACTACAGAACACCACCGTGACTGTGGCCAAGCAAAGAAGGACCACGACTGTGGTATACAACCTCATCCATGAGACTAAGTCAATGTTCACCTTGACTGCGGCCCCCGACCTTGACCATGAAAAACACTAGAGGGGGGGTGAATAGAGTTTTTAAATACTTTTAACAATTTATTGAACTCAAACAACCACAATTAAAATTTGGAAGAAGGAGACAGGTGTTTAGAGTGGTTCCAACTTTAGCAACTAGTAAAGTTGTCAGTCCACTACCCGGTTGCTTACCCAACCAGGATTTTGAAAGTATTTATTTTATTACCTTCCCAAGGATTTATACAAAATACAATACTTTCCTTTTACACCCTTTGAACAGCCTTCACTTGAAGTAGGTGCACCAACTTTGAGGTAGCCTTCTTGAAGTAACTCCAAGCTCCCCCTTGAAGTAGCCTTCCTCTCTAGAAGTAACCTCCCGTTGCACCAGCCTTCTGAAGTAGCTCAAAGTCACCTTCTTCCCCAAGAAGAACTTCACCCTCTCTAATCAGCAGCCTCCAACCTAGGAGTAGCAAGGAGAGTACAAACAGTAATAGAGAACAAGAAAGAAAAAGGAAATTACAACTTATCCTTTATAGCCCAAGGCTTGATTTGCCTAGATCAAGCGTATAGATCTCCTAACCAAGTGTGTGAACTTGTGATTGCAGTGGATAGGAGATACTAGCCTATAGGACACGAATTATGAGCTAAGGAAGGAAGTAGCCAATTGTCACAATGCTCAAATTGCTCACAAACAGATTGCTCAAAGTATGCTCAAGGATTTCTCAAGTGTAGCAAGTGTATTTGAGTGTCCTATGGCTTGTCCTATTTATAGGAATGGCCTAAGGATGCTTAAGGACGTTCTAGACAACTTCTAGGGGTTTCTTAGTGGTTAACTAGCCGTTAGGTACAAAGTTGTTGCTTTAACAACGACTAATTAATTAATTCTGCAGTTGCTGTCAGAGACAATCTCGGTCGAGGAATGGTCGACCGAGACACCTACTCGGTCGAACAATTGTCGACCGACAGGCACTCTAGAACAAGTGATTTGCAACGTCTTTCTCCAACTGCCAACTAACTTGTCTGTTGTGTCTAACGGCTACTTTGGATCTTTCTCGGTCGAGAAGATTGTCGACCGAGAGTGTCTCGGTCGAGGAGTTTGTCGACCGAGATTGATCTTGTTTCAATGTTTCAATTTAGGCACTAAACTATATGTATGAGTGTGCAAATGTGATCCTATTTGAAGGGAATGACTTATCTAAATGTGGTGTTTAGCTAGGGAGAATGTAACGCTTGATTTACATGCAATCTAAGTACTTGTACATTATATATTTGTACAAGTTTTTACAAAGCGATTACATTGCATGAAAACATAAACATATAAGCATATGGATTTCCCTAGTTGCTTTGTCATCCACCTTTAATCCTGCACACTCAAGTAGCTCGTTAGATTAATAAGAATGAAATGTTTGTCATAATCAAAACAAGGGGATTTATAGATGTCCATTTAGCCAACAATTTTCCCTTTTTTGAAGAGGACAAACATTTCCAAAAATATAAATAAAGGAAATATGAACCATATGAGTTTCGTACCTTTAGATTACCTTTTGTAGCTTTTCCTCTTGGTTATAAAATGTGTGCTTATTATTCCCCTAGAATTTTGGAACATGAAATCCAATTCACTAGGGAATATAGCAACTTTCAATGTAAAGCCAAGAGTTTATTTATGAAACTCATTGATTGAGTGTTTCTAAGTTTTAGTTTTATATTTATTTCTCCCCCTTTGTCATTTCAAAAAGATATCCGTTTAGAAATAAAAACTCCCCCTTAATTAGATGTCCCATAAAATCTAATGAAAAAGATGTCCATTTAAAAGCCAAAATATCATGATGCAAATAAGAGTTTTTGTTTAAGTAGCACAAATATCAAAGAAAACATCTTCCAAAGGAGTGATAAGCAATTGCTTCCTAATTTTGTTAAATGGATCTAGTGGAAGCGGTTTTGTAAAAATATCAGCCAATTGATCTTCCGTATCAACATGATGAAGGGAAACATGATTCTTGGAGATGTGATCCCTTAAAAAATGATGACGGATTTCAATATGTTTAGCACGGCTGTGTAAAATAGGATTGTGTGCTAAGTTTATAGCGCTCGTGTTGTCACAAAAAATAGGCGTAGATGAAAGAGTAAAACCACAATCGTTTAATACTTGTTGCATATAAAGCACTTGAGCACAACAAGACCCGGCTGCCATATATTCAGCTTCAGTTGTAGATAGGGAAACCGTATTTTGTTTCTTTCTAAACCAAGATACTAAAGCTCTCCCTAATAAGAAACAGCCACCACTAGTACTCTTGCGATCAAGTCGACAACCAGCATAATCCGCATCAGTATAAGCTTTAAAATTCAAGGATTGTCCTTTTAGATACCATAAACCAAAACAAGTAGTGTCGGCTAGGTAACGAAGAATTCATTTAACTGCTAGAAATTGAGAGTGCATAGGTTGTGATTGAAATCGAGCACAAAGACCAACGGGAAACATAATGTCCGGTCTAGAAGCAGATAAGTAAAGCAAACTACCAATCATGGCTCTATATAAAGAATCATCAATAGGTTCCCCATTTTCATCCTTATCAATTTTAGTAGAAGTAGCCATAGGAGTAGTAGCATGTTTGCACTGATCCATCCCAAAACGTTTTAAGAGTTCTTTAGTATATTTTTCTTGGCTTATGAATATTCCGGCAGGTGTTTGCTTAATTTGAAAACCAAGAAAGAAAGTTAGTTCACCCATGAGGCTCATTTCAAATTCTTTTTGCATAATATCACTAAATTGTGTGCACAATGAATCATTAGAAGCTCCAAAAATAATGTCATCAACATATATTTGCACAACTAGGAAATCAGATGTATATGTTTTGAAAAATAAAGTAGAGTCTGAATTTCCAATAGAAAAACCATTATCAAAAAGATATGTCTTGAGCCTTTCATACCAATTTCTAGGTGCTTGTTTTAAACCATAAAGTGCTTTCTTAAGTTTATAAACATAGTCACCTTTTTCCGGTATTTCAAAACCAGGTGGTTGGGCAACATATACTTCTTCTTGAATGATGCCATTTAGAAATGCACTTTTTACATCCATTTGGTAGAGTTTGATGTTTTTATGTGCAGCAATAGCTAGTAACATTCTAATAGCTTCAAGTCTAGCTACTGGTGCATACGTTTCATCAAAATCTATTCCTTCTTGTTGATTATATCCTTGTGCTACTAACCAAGCTTTATTCCTTATTACTTCTCCTGCCTCATTTAGCTTGTTCCTAAAAACCCATTTAGTTCCTATTATGGTTTTATCTTGTGGTTTAGGAACTAAATCCCATACATCATTTTTAGTGAATTGATTCAATTCTTCTTGCATAGCTATTATCCAATAATCATCTTTAAGAGCTTCAGATATCTTTTTAGGTTCAATGATAGAAACAAAATCCATGTTTGCAACATCTTTGAAGGAAGACCGAGTTTTAACTTTATCATTAGGATCTCCAATAATTAATTCTTGAGGATGATCTTTAATAAGCCTAGGTATAGGTTGTGGTTCAACTTGGTGATTATTTGTAGTACTTTTCTCACTATCATTTGGTATGTTTAAATTTTCGAATTGATTTGTGAGATCTATGATTTCTAGATTTTCAGATTTGGACTCTTCATGAAAAGAAACATGAATAGATTCCTCAACTTTTCTATATATAGTGTTATATACTCTAAAAGCTTTGCTAGAAGTGGAATATCCCAAAAAGAATGCTTTGTGTGATTTTGAGTCAAACTTATCTCTATCATCTTTGGTATTTAAGATATAGCATGTGGAGCTAAAGGTATGAAAATAGTCAACTCTAGGTTTCTTAGAATGTATTAGTTCATATGGAGTTTTCTTTAAATGAGAGTGAACAGTTACTCTATTTAGCACATAGCATGCAGTGTTTACAGCTTCTGCCCAAAAGGTTTTGGGTGTGTTATGTTCAAGCATCATAGTTCTAGCCATTTCTTGTAGTGATCAATTTTTCCTTTCAACTATACCATTTTGTTGTGGGGTGCGTGGAGCAGAAAAATTATGAGTGTACCCTTGAGATGTACAAAACTCTTCAAATGTATGATTTTCAAATTCTCCACCATGATCACTTCTAATGGTACATATTTTGCTTTGTAATAGATTTTCAATCTTGGAACAAAATTGTATAAAAACATGAATAGTATCATCTTTAGTTGCAATAAAGTGTACCCATGTGTATCTACTATAATCATCAACAATAACAAAACAATATCTTTTACCACCAATAGATTGTGTCCTCATGGGTCCAAATAAATCCATATGAATTAATTCTAAGGACCTACTGGTGCTAAGTACATGTTTTGGTTTAAAAGAGGTTTTGGTTTGCTTTCCCATTGTGCATGGTTCACAGTTTTCAACTTGATCAAAAGATAAAGTAGGAAATCCACGAACAAGATCATATTTCGCTAACTTTTTAATAACATGTGAACTAGCATGTCCTAGCTTTTTATGCCATACTTGTAAGGTATTTTCATTTGCAAGTAAGCATTTTCCCACTACTGATTTCATAGTGTTAGGTTTAAGGATATAAAGATTTCCAACTCTATTTCCTTCATAAACAACATTTGTAGTGTTTTCTATCAATAACTTGCAGCAAGTTTTGTTAAATAACACATCATAACCACTATCACATAATTGACTAACACTTATCAAATTATGGTGCAAACCATCAACGAGTAGAACATTCTTTATTTCGAGGTTTGTACCAACATTACCTATTCCAACGATTTTGCCCTTACCATTGTCTCCAAAGGTGACAGTTCCACTTTTCTTTTCTTCAAAGGTTTGGAATGCATCCTTGTTTCCGGTCATATGTTTGGAACATCCACTGTCAACCACCCATTCCTGCATTAAAATGTAGATTTTGGTACCCATGTGATGGTCCGATATGGTTAGAATCATTTAAGTACAGATTTGTATAAGAGTTCTGAATCAGAAGTCCAGTCGGTCGACAATTGTTCGACCGACATCTGTCTCGGTCGACAAATTGTCGATCGAGAAGATTACTGTATTACAAACTAGAAAACACAGAAATGTAGCTCGGTTGACCAATTTTCGACCGAAATAATTGCTGTAAATTTTGATATGTTACAGACATTCTGTCGGTCGACAATACTTCGACCGATTAATGGTTCGGTCGACAATACTTCGACCGACTAAGTTTCTGTTTTAGTACAATAATACAGGAAATTAACAATAAGCATGAAATCTTTTGTTTAGTTGAGATAAGACATTATAAATAGCAAGATGGAGTTTTTTTTGGTCATATCTCAACTAAATTCTATTTGACTCTACTAAGTTTGAGGTTTTGGGACCCAAACTAATTCGAAATCCTTAGTTTTATAAGGTCATGAAAAGGAATAGTGTCCAAGACGTAAACAAAAATGGCAAGCAATAGAATCAACTTCATTTCTCTTTCTAGCCATTGTGTTCTTGGGTACAAACATAGTTTGAGTTCTTTTGGGTTGATTTTTCTTTGGAGCATATCCCAAACCTTTTCTTCCGTTGAAAACAGTACCAATGCTTAGAATGTTATCAAGTATATCTTTTCTTCTTAACTCATAAAGTTCTCTTTGCATCTGAGCAATATCATTCATTTTCTTGTGTAAATCTTTTCTTGCTTGATCTAAATCAGATATCAATGAATCTCTTTCTTTTATAGCATTATCATAGTCTAGATGGTTACACAAAATAGGTTGTGTCTGAAAATCTTTTAGTTTAGATAACAAGTCAGTCTTTTCTTTAGAAAGAAGATCAACATTTGTTTCTAAAGTGAGTAGCTTTCTAGTGCAATCATCTAAAGATGTTTTTAAAAACAAATTCTCAAGATCAATGTTATTCTTTTCAGAAGAAAGATTATCTAATTTAGCAATTTTCTCATCATTTGATTTGATAACCTTCTTTAGTTTCTTCTTAACATCAACATACTTATCATGAATTTCTTGTAGACTAGTGACTAACTCTTCTTTAGAAAGATCAAGTAGGCTTACCTCTTGAGAGTTTTCATCATCTTCTCTTGCCATTAGACAATCCACGGTTTCTTCTCCGCTTTCACTGTCACTTGACTCGTCCCATGCAGCTTTATAAGCTTTTTCTCCCTTCTTCTTGTGTGAGATTTTCTTTCCTTTCTTTGCTTTAGGACATTCATTTTTGAAATGCCCTTTCTTCCCACATTCAAAGCACCTAGGAGGGGTAGAAAAAGTGTTGGAAATTTTGTTAGATTTAAATCTTTTGTATTTCTTACCATTTACTATCAAGGCTTCTTCTCCCTCTTCTTCACTTGACTCCTCACTTTCTTGTGTGACAGCCTTTGAAGCTTTTAGAGCCACATCCTTCTTCTTTCCTTGCTGAAGTTCACGTGCTCTTCTTTCTTCCTCTTCTAGGGTTGCTTCATGAGCTTCTAAGTTTCCAATAAGTTGCTCCATTTTCAGTCGAGTGAGGTCGTTTGCTTCTTCGATGGCTGTCACCTTTGGCTTATATTTTGGAGGAAGTGAACGAAGGATCTTTGATCCTGATCTTCTTCAGGAATAGGTTTTCCTAGAGCACTTAAACCATTAACAATAGTAGAGAATTTTGCAAACATTTCACTAATTGATTCATTAGTATCCATACGAAAGTGTTCAAATTTTTGTTTAAACATGCTAATTTTGGAATTTTTGACTTGGACTGTACCTTCATAGGTTATGGACAGTCTATGCCAAATATCATAGGCTGTGTCACAATTAGATATTCTATTAAATTCTCCTACCGAAATAGAACAATATAAAATGCTTACAGCTTTTGCATTCATTTGGGCCAGCTTTACCGTATTTGCATCCCATTCTGCAAATTGAGTTTGAGGGAGCTCATATGGGGTTGACACCATTCTCCATAGGTCCCAATTGATGCCTTGGAAGTAGAACTGCATCCTTCTCTTCCAATATTGGTAGTTTGTTCCATCGAACGCTGGAGGCCTAGCAACAAGTGTTCCTTCAAGGTTAAGGTTGTTGAGCACTCCATCCCCCATTTCTTCAAGACCTTGTTAGGGTTCCTTGAAGCCTGCTCTGATACCAATTGAAAAACACTAGGGGGGGTGAATAGAGTTTTTAAATACTTTTAACAATTTATTGAACTCAAACAACCACAATTAAAATTTGGAAGAAGGAGACAGGTGTTTAGAGTGGTTCCAACTTTAGCAACTACTAAAGTTGTCAGTCCACTACCCGGTTGCTTACCCAACCAGGATTTTGAAAATATTTATTTTATTACCTTCCCAAGGATTTATACAAAATACAATACTTTCCTTTACACCCTTTGAACATCCTTCACTTGAAGTAGGTGCACCAACTTTGAGGTAGCCTTCTTGAAGTAACTCCAAGCTCCCCCTTGAAGTAGCCTTCCTCTCTAGAAGTAACCTCCCGTTGCACCAGCCTTCTGAAGTAGCTCAAAGTCACCTTCTTCGCCAAGAAGAACTTCACCCTCTCCAATCAGCAGCCTCCAACCTAGGAGTAGCAAGGAGAGTACAAACGGTAATAGAGAACAAGAAAGAAAAAGGAAATTACAACTTATCCTTTATAGCCCAAGGCTTGATTTGCCTAGATCAAGCGTATAGATCTCCTAACCAAGTGTGTGAACTTGTGATTGCAGTGGATAGGAGATACTAGCCTATAGGACACGAATTATGAGCTAAGGAAGGAAGTAGCCAATTGTCACAATGCTCAAATTGCTCACAAACAGATTGCTCAAAGTATGCTCAAGGATTTCTCAAGTGTAGCAAGTGTATTTGAGTGTCCTATGGCTTGTCCTATTTATAGGAATGGCCTAAGGATGCTTAAGGACGTTCTAGACAACTTCTAGGGGTTTCTAAGTGCTTAACTAGCCGTTAGGTACAAAGTTGTTGCTTTAACAACGGCTAATTAATTAATTCTGCAGTTGCTGTCAGAGACAATCTTGGTCGAGGAATGGTCGACCGAGACACCTACTCGGTCGAACAATTGTCGACCGACAGGCACTCTGGAACAAGTGATTTGCAACGTCTTTCTCCGACTGCCAACTAACTTGTCTGTTGTGTCTAACGGCTACTTTGGATCTTTCTCGGTCGAGAAGATTGTCGATCGAGAGTGTCTCGGTCGAGGAGTTTGTCGACCGAGATTGATCCTGTTTCAATGTTTCAATTTAGGCACTAAACTATATGTATGAGTGTGCAGATGTGATCCTATTTGAAGGGAATGACTTATCTAAATGTGGTGTTTAGCTAGGGAGAATCTAACGCTTTATTTACATGCAATCTAAGTACTTGTACATTATATATTTGTACAAGTTTTTACAAAGCGATTACATTGCATGAAAACATAAACATATAAGCATATGGATTTCCCTAGTTGCTTTGTCATCCACCTTTAATCCTGCACACTCAATTAGCTCGTTAGATTAATAAGAATGAAATGTTTGTCATAATCAAAACAAGGGGATTTATAGATGTCCATTTAGCCAACAGACCACGGCTAGTACCTCGACTGCGGAGTTAAGTCGATGGCCTGCACCTGTAGATATGCCACCCACCTGTCTTATCAAGGCATCTCTTCCACGACGTCGTGAGGTTGCCACTTTGTGCTCAGCCCTCAAGAAGATGATCCCCGCTGCCAAGGACTACCTCTGTAGAGTTCTTACTTCTCCTCCATCTCCACTCCATCCAGATCTATCTTCTAGCCACGAAAGTGGTTGGACTTCAGATCTGCAAATCTACTCCATCATCAGTCGCCTACCGCTCCTTATTCTACAAGCAAGAGCATGAGAAAAGAAGGAAGAAGGAGAGAGAAGATTTGTCTCACCTACCTTGGTGTTCTCTCCCTCCTCATTCCAGATCTGCCCCGACATCGTGTAGAAGACTGTTTCTCCACCGAGCTCCGACCACCTTCTTCATCATGACCATGGCAGAATCTTCCCTCTCTCTTATTTTTCTTGTTTCCATTATGAGGAGCGAGTAGTCCTATTCATTGGGGTGCGGGGACTAGCCCCACGTCCCATGCTTACATTTCATGTAAAAACACTCCATGGCTTGTATATAACTTTTCATCTCGTTTTAATCATTTAATGCATTCTTTGTGGACTAATCACCTACCTTGCATGATCTATTATAACCCTTTATTGTAAGAACTTCAATACTTAGGTTTATTAATATCATTTAACATGGTTGATGCCTTGATGAGAACTTCTGAAAGATATCTTTGGAGTAGTAAGTGTGTGATCTGTAGGTGACGAGACATCTGATGCCTATAGGTGATGCTTACGCAATCCTAACTTCCGTACGGAGGATTTACAACTCCATTTGGATGGTTTTATCTTGCCTGGATGTGTTTTGGATGCGTTTTCATGTGTAGTGGCAGTGAAACCCAATACCACCCCAGTGATTTCCATCATTAATCTAGATCCAGTTTTAATACTGCTCTTTTACTTTCCTTACAATTAGCTTAACCAAACCAAAATCAACTCTTTGTTCTAAATATTAGTCTTAGTTGAGCTAGATCCAACTAACAAGATTCTTAAAAATGTTGTCATTTGGGATTCGATCCTTACCTATAATGCGATAAGACCCGTCTGCTTGCGGGTGGTGTTATTGCACAAGGTTTTGGTAAAAACTCAGGGATTTCATCCCCGAGTGAATTTGTTAGTGCATTAAAAACCACATCAAATTCTGCCATAGGGACAACATAATCATCTAGTTAAATCTAGTTCTATTGAGACTAATCTAGGATTTTACTTTTATGTTGATACTATTGAGAATCTACTTGAATTTGACTCTACTCTATCGATCTGACTCCCGAAAGATCTTTTCAGCCTAGGTACCCCCAAAGACTAGTGCATACACCACTCAAATTGTTCCAGCCTTGCTACTAGCTTTGACCCTGAGATAGAATGAACCTTTCATTGTTAGAGTAGAGATAACCAAGCTAGGATGGCACAAGAAGAGGAAATTGCCCGAAGGGTAGCTCAAGCCCTTAATGTGCAAAGAGATAGGCTTATGCAAGAAGCCCAAGCTGCAGTTCAAGAGGAAATCCAAGAAGCTCAAGCAGTAGAATTATAGAAGGACCTTAGAGAGTTCTCCATCCCTAAGGCTGCTGACGTTCATCACCCAGTTCAACCTCCTCCCATCAATGCTCCTAATTTTGAGATCAGGGCACATTGGGTTACTCTACTTCAGAACATCCCTTTTTATGGTAAACAAGGAGAGGATAGTCAAGAACATCTTCTGAGGTTTATCGATCTATGTTCTATGACAAAGCAGAATGGATTCATAGATGACGCCATTAGACTTTGTCTCTTCAAATATTCTCTTGCCGATAGAGCCATGAGTTGGTATAACTCTTTGCAATGCAAACCCATCACCACCTGGGAACAACTTCAAAATGTTTTTTTGGAGAAATTCTATCCTCCTTCCCTCACCTATGAAATTAGGGGCCGGATAACACAATTTTCTCAGGCCCCTATTGAAACCCTTGCAAAAGCATGGGAAAGATACAATGAGCTTCTACACAAGTGTCCACACCATGGCATTCCAAAGAATCACCTCATCGAAATCTTCTATAGGGGTGTGCATGATGATATCAAGAAGTTTTTAGACTCCTCATTTGGAGGAAACTTCATGTGTCAAAGCTATGATAGTGCATGGAAGGTTGTCACCCTTGGAGATGAAAATCAAGCCAACTGGAGTAGACCCATAGGGAAAGGAGTGTTGAATGTAGCTATGGAAGAAGCTATGCATGAGTACAAGTCTATCGTTGAGTCTCTAAAGCTTCTGGTTGCCAAGAAAGAAAACCTTGAATCATCTTTCAATGCCTATGAGAGGAGGCACTCGCCCCCACGATAGCAAGAAGAAGTCAAGTTAGCTTCTCGATTTTGTGAAGCATGTAAAGGCACTGATCATTCTATTCTAGCATGTAATTTTCTCTATGATGTCATTTTGGGTAAAGCTTGTGCCCAAGGAGGTGATGGTCAGATAGAAAACATGAATGGTGTCCACATTATCCCTAGTCAAGGATATTATAATCTGAATCAGAACAGGAACCATCTAGGTTTTCAATATGGAAATCCTTTAGGAGCGGAAAACTCACAACAACTTGGTTCATATAATCAACAATGAGGTCCTATGGGATACCAGTATAACCAACAACAAAATTTTAGGAATCAAGGGAACTTTAGAGGTAACTACCATAATAGAAACTACAACCAGTGTCAAAACAACTCTCAGTTCCAGAATCCAAACCAAGTCCCTTATCAACACCAACAACAAGGGCCACAAGCCGGTCCCATCTCTTCTTATGACAAACTGTCAACCATTGAGAGGATGCTTCAGTCACAACAGACTATGATAGCAAATCAGCAAGCCCATCAGAAGGCTATTGAATCCCAACTAGCTCATCTTTTAGCTAGCCTCAAGCCGCCTACTGGAGCTTTTGTTGGCCAACCAGTGAACAATCCAAAGCATCCAGAGAAACTGAAAGTTGTCACCACTCGATCAAGAAAATACTATTCTGATCCTCCTATCAAGACACAGATGGTAGTTATGAATGATGATGACTTTGTGATTGCCCAAGACTCTACAGTACCTAAATATCAACCGAAAGAACCACCAACCGCTGATAAGACAAGCAAAGCAAGTTCTAAGGAAAATAGTGTTGTGGAAGTAGAAGACACACCTGAGCCGGATGTGCCAGTATACAAGCCTCATCCTCCTTTCCCAACTTGATTGAAATAGACAAGGCTTGACACACGTTTCAACAAGTTCAAGGAAGAAATTAAGAAGCTTCATGTTGATATGCCCTTTCTTGATGCACTGGTTGAAATACAAGCCTCGAAGAAGTAATTAAAAACTCTCCTCACAAGGAAATATATAACTGAAGAATATGAGAGAGTCAAGTTAGCAACAACTACTTCCAATATTATTTAGAGCAAGATGCCCAAGAAGCAGAAAGACCCTGGATCCTTTGGGATTTCATGCCATATCAGTGACTCTTCATGTAAGAAGGGATTGGAAGACCTTGGTTCTAGCATCTCTATCATGCCACTTAGCCTTTGAAAGTGGCTAGGGTTTGCAAAAATTATCCCAACTAGCATGACCATACAAGTCTCAGATAATTCTATGACCCTCCTCTTGTGAATCATTGAGGATGTCCCAATCAAGGTTGGCAAAGACTCTTATGTCCCATGTGACTTCATCATCATGGACATAAAATACGACTCCAGATACCCTCTTATCTTTGGAAACCCATTCCTTGCCACTGTAAGAGCTTTGATTGATGTTGAAGCATGAACCTTGCTCCTCAGACTAGGTAAAGAAATACTCAAGTTCAAAGTTTTTGAAGATATGCGAAGACCAAGCATTCAAGAAGAAGTATATTTGATTGATTGCATAGAGAAAATGTCACTCCTCACACAAGAGGATTATGAACAAGAAAATCCTTTAGAAGTGGCTCTAAAAAACCCATCTATTAATAATTCCATCAATGAACAAGTAAAGAATTGTGTTCTTCACCTCAATTCTACAGAAGAAGATCATGAAGCTAAATTTGAGAAACTCAAGGCTATGAATGTAACTGAAGAGCCATGCGAGAAGCCAGAGGCCCATGAAATGAAGCCCCTACCCGAGGGACTGAAGTATGTGTTTCTGGATGATCTCAAGGAGGTGCCCAGTTATCATAAATTCTTATCTAACATCTAAGCAAGAAGATAAACTCCTGACAGAATTAAGGGAAAGAAGAAAAGCTATCAGCTACAAAATGAGTGATCTGACTGGGGTCAGTCAAGCTCTCTTTATGCACAAGATCCCCATGGTGGAAGACCACAAGCCAAAAGTCGAACATCAATGGAAGCTTAATCCAAATATGAAAGAAGTAGTCCACCTTGAGGTCATTAAACTGCTCACTACAGGAGTCATCTATCCTATATCTGACTCTCCATGGGTGAGTCATGTACATGTTGTCCCAAAGAAAGGTGGAACCACCATGATACAGAATGAAAAGAACGAGCTCATCCCCACACGAACAACTATTAGCTGGAGGATGTGTATCGATACAAGAAATTAAACAACGCAACACGCAAAGATCATTTCCCGATGCCTTTTCTTGACCAAGTTTTAGAGCAGCTGGCTCACCAGGGATATTTTTTCTATCTCTGTGGTTACTCTGGGTTCTATCAAATACCCATACATCCATATGACCAAGAGAAGACAACTTTCACTTGCCCCTTTGGAACATACGCCTTTAGAAGGATGTCGTTCGGGCCTTGCAATGCGCTTGTGACCTTCCAACATTGCATGGCAGCCATATTTGCTGGTCTGACTGAAACTATTATGGAAGTTTTCATGGTTGATTTTTCTGTATATGGGGATTCATATGACTCATGCCTGGAGCACCTCTCCCTCATCCGCAAATGATGCAAAGAAGCACATATACTACATAATTGGTGGAAATGTCATTTTACGGTGAAAGAAGGCATTGTACTTGGCCATAGGGTCAGCAATCGGGGAATTGAAGTAGACAAAGCAAAGATCGAAGTGATTTCTAAAATCATTATCCCAACCAAAGTAAGGGAGGTCCATGCATTTCTTGGTCATGCAGGCTTCTACAGAAGGTTCATAAAGGATTTCTCTAAGATAACCAAGCCTATGACGAACTTATTACTAAAGGACACTGATTTCTACTTTGATGAAGAATGCATTAAGAGTTTCAACAATGTCAAGCATGCCCTTATGTCAAACCCTATCATCAGAGCTCCAGATTGGGAGAACCCTTTTGAAATCATGTGTGATGCAAGTGATTACACAGTTGGCACACTTTTGGGCCAATATATAGAAAACAAACATCATGTCATCTACTATGCATCTAAGACCCTTGACAAAGTTCAAATGAACTATGCAACTACTGAGAAGGAACTCTTAGAGGTTGTGTATTCCTTTGACAAGTTCATATCCTACCTCATTGGTTCCAAAGTGATTGTCTACACTAATCATGTTGCAATTCATTACCTCATAGCAAAGAAAGATGCAAAACCCAAGTGAATCAGATGGATTCTCCTCTTGCAAGAATTTGATCTGGAGATAAGAGATAAGAAAGGAATAGAGATTGTTGTGGCAGACCACTTGAGTCATATCCACACTCTGGAAACTAAAAAGATCCTGATTAATGACTCTCTTCTAGATGACCAACTCATGAAAGTCTCATAAGCTACTCCTTGGTAATTGGATTATGTGAACTACCTTCTATCCCGTGTCAACCACCGTGAATGCACCGGTAATGCAGTGAAGAAATTCATGCATGATGTGAGGCAATATCACTAGGATGAGCCATACCTCTTCAAGCTCTGTGTTGATGGTCTCTATAGACATTGTATCGCTGAGGAAGAAGCTCAACTTGTTTTACAGCAATGCCACTCAGGCCCTATTGGAGGCCATATGAGTTCTAAGAAAACTGCTTTGAAGGTTCTGCAATGTGGCTTCTTTTGGCCAACCATATCTAGAGATGCCTATAACTTTGTCTTGTCATGTGACAAATGCCAGAGGACGGGAAACATTACAAAAAGAGATGAGATGCCCCTCAAGCTTTTGCAAGAAATCAAGATTTTTGACGTTTGGGGAGTGGACTACATGAGCCCATTCCCATCCTCGCATTGATTTTTCTACATTCTGGTTGCGGTGGATTCTGTCTCTAAATGGGTGGATGCCATACCAACTGTCACCAGTGATTCGAAACCCATCATCAAATGTTCAAAAATATTATATTTCCCCATTTTGGAGTTCCACGAACAGTGATCTCTGACGGAGGTTCTCATTTTCTAGAGAGAAACTTCAAGGCTCTAATGAGAAAATATGGTGTAACACACAAGGTTGCTTCCCCCTACCATCCACAAATGAGTGGGAAGGTAGAGGTTTCAAACTGTCAACTCAAAGCTATCCTGGAAAAGATAGTAGGCCGCAACTGAGAGGATTGGTCACTAAAAATCAATGACGCCTTGTGGGCCTATCGAACTGCTTTTAAGACTCCTCTTGGGAAAACACCATTTAGATTAATCTATGGGAAGTCATGTCATCTACCCGTAGAACTCAAATGCAAAGCTTGGTGGGAAATCAAACAGCTAAATTTTGACATGAAGAAAGCAGGTCAAGCTAGGATTCTACAACTTTAAGAGATGGATGAGCTCCGGATGACAACTTATGAGAATGAAAGAATCTACAAAGAGCGCACTAAGTTATGGCATGATGTCCATCTGAAAAGGAAAGACATACAAGTGGGAGACCAAGTTCTTCTATTTAACTCAAAATTGAGATTGTTCCTAGGGAAACTACGTTCTCACTGGTCTGGACCATACATTGTCAAGATCATCTACCCACATGGCACTCTCATTTTATGGAGTGAAAAGTCAGGTGATTTTGTGGAAAATGGCCAACGCTTGAAGAGATAATTCACCATAGCTAATACTAGCATTGAAGAATCGTTGAATCTTTCCAAAGAAACATATCTACCAGAAAATTGAAGGAAACGTGTCAAGCCAACGACATAAAACAAAGGCACTTGTCGGGAGGCAACCCCATCCTTAACTTAACTTTTACGTTTCAGTTTTGAATAAGAAAATTTTGCACCCAGTAGATATCGCATCGCAAGATGCAATCTTAAGATCTGATAATTTTCATTGTTGAGATTTTAGAAGGAGGACACATTACTGAGAGGAATGCAACCACATCTGGTGGTCCAACCGGCACGATTTTTCCCCTCCATCTCAAATTTAGAGTTTGCTCAAGACGAGCAAATTTATAAGTTCATGGTGGAGGGTGGGTGGTACGTACTTTACTTCCCACCTACACCCATCTATTTCAGATTTAAGATTCCATCTTTGCAGTTTTGATCAAAAATTTCAAAAAATTTCAAGTTTTCAAAGTAGTTTTGTATAGAAACTGGATGATGTTTTGAGACTTCTTTTTCAATCAAAGCCTTTACCTAGCCAGCTAGTTTCTTTGACTTTGTAATTTTGAATCATTATACCCTCCTTATCCGAAGCAAAGCCTCAAGAGGGACCATTTCTGAAACTAGGCAATGGTTAGAAATCACCATGTGAAGCTTATGAATCTTAACATCATGATCCTTCAGCAAAAAAATGGCAAGTATTTGTCAAACTCGGAGGGATCAAACTCATCATGCTTCCAACTGACTAGTGGAACAATAGCAAGAAATCTCCACTGGATCCACATCAAGTCATTATTTAAGCATACTACGATAAAGAGAACAACTCGGTGCACTGAATTGTAAATCAAGTTGCATTATGATCTGAACTCTCTTCTACACTTCTTCTACCATCTTCTTACCCCTACATCCATGAAAAAAATAAAAAGCCATATAAAATAGTGTCAAACCCTAAGCTTGGGGTGGCACAGCATCCCTCTCTTTATTCGCTTCTTCCATACCCCTCTCTATGAAAAAGGGGCGTATCACCAAAATGAAAAAGAAAAGATGTCAATGTGCACACAAGAAAAAAATGCAATCTTGAGTCGAATAGAGGAGAGATTCACAACAAAAAAATGTAATAAATGTAATTTCTACCATATAATAAAATCTTGAGTCAAATAGAGGAGAGATTCACTACTTCCTTCCATACCCCCCTTCACTCTCTTTTCCACCTATAGGCACAATGAATGCCTCATTTTTGCCACTCTTTTGAAAAACACCAGTGTCAGATCAGACGCATACTTGTTGTTCTGTGGGTATCTGTTAGTTTGGGTTCATATGGTGGGAAATGCAATTTTCCCCAATAAATGTGTGACTATGGGAATTGTATGAATTATATGTAGTGAGTGGATTCCCTTTACAATATTTCCTTTGTGCATGTGATTTCATGGACTATAACATGTTAATGAGTCAAATATGATTAAAAGAAAAAGAAGAAATCAAATATTGCTTTATTAAATAGGAAATATGAGATAATGGTGTAAATGTAAGAAATAAGTGGAAATATTAATAATGGAATCATTATGGATGATATTTCTAATCCACAATGTTTCTAATGGTAAAAGGAATCCAAATAAGTGATATAAAAGAATAAGAAAGAGAAAATATGTATAAAATATGCATTATTAAGGTATAACTTGCATATGAAGGAAAGTCTCTCATACTTTCGAGTTTGAGTCCCAAACTAGGCACACAAGTTTTTTAAGTTATTATAGACTATCCCTTAAAATTTGGTATTTATAGGATAAACGGATTGGGAGATACCATTTTTTAATGTTCCTAAAGTGAGTGGATATCAATAAATGTCACAATGTGAATCCTTTTGGATATATACTTGGCGCACGATGGACACCGCTAGATCGAGCTCTGATGGATGTCTATCATCTCCTACCTCCAGTCTGACAGGAATAGTAATGGGTGAATTCGCCCACATCTATACCTCTCTCCTTGATCAATGAGGAAACTTAAAAACATTATATCTGAGTTTAGGAAAGAAAATTGGATCGAAAGATCCCTTGGGGGACATGTTTTGAGGAGAAACAAAAGTTTCCCCAATATGCTTGGGAGTCTGATCCTAAGTGGGAAGAGACTCACATAGACAAGCCTATATAAAGTCCTATGAGGTTCCCCGAGATCAGTCATGAACCCCTTGAAGTCTTGTGAATCACTAGGTGCTACCAATTCCATTGTGGCAACCATGGTTCTGATCCCCTGGCGCCGTAGTACCCTTTTTCCAACCGATCTTTTTGACCCAATGGTCTGATGCATCTTCGACAGATCTGGGAGTGTCGTTGACTCTGGCCGGTCCAGGAGGACCTGTGGCTGCCTTAGCTTGGTCTCTGACACCCTCGAGCCCAGAGTCAACGACCTGGTTGACCATGGCGAGGCACTGTTCGCGGAAGGCAACCCTTCACGAGGTAGATGATGAGAAAGGAGGAAAAGACCTCCTTGCCCCTGAAATTTATGAAGGAATGGAAGGGTAAAAGCATCTTTACCTTGAAATGAGGTTGGCGCTGACTTAATAACTAAGGTATTTTCCGCTGACGTGTCAACATCCTATTGGCCAGTTATTGCTTACTTTGTTTATTTCATAGAAAATTATTAGTAACTCAGATGTAGACATATTATATATGAAAATTGATCAAGAGAACACGAGGAATTCAATAAAAATAGTTTTAGAGTCTTAATATGATCACAGTTCGAAAAGTACCTAAAGTTGCCATCTTTAATGCTTTCAGGAGTAAGAAACCCTAATTTGGTGATTAATGAAATTAAGATGATTAATCTATGAGCATATTAACCTATTTTTAATAAAAGGAAGATTTAGATTTAAAGAGATGAGCTTTATGCATAATTTGATTAATTTAGGGTTCCATGTACATGAATATGTAAAAATGGGCTTAAAACCCTAATTTTGGTAACTTTGTATTTTAATGGTTTTAATTATGCAAATCCATGAATAAGATAGAGATATGATGTTCTAAAGCCATTTGAGTATAAAATATCCTTAATGTGGATAATTTGAGTAACTAGTTTTTTATGAGTACAAAAGCTATTTTAGGGTTTGTTGACCTAAAAAGGAGAAAGTGTGAGAAATTGATCTAAGAAACCTTAATGAATACTAATGAGACTTAGAAACCTTAGAAAGGTGTACCAAGTCAATAAAGAGTTGTTTGGATGTGATGGTAACAACTAGGTGTTATACATGTTTTCAGGATCAATGTTTGCTTGCTTGAATGGACATCTAGTTGGATTTGGATATGTTGCTTCTTTGAGACTCCAAATCAGGTATGGGGTTACGCTTGTGACTAATCACTCTAGTTTCACTGTGATTTCTAAAGTCTTACCGGTTTCCTAAAATTAACTGCTTGGATGACATTTATTTCATGCAACTATAAAGTGACTATTACTACCACCATAATTATATGTGCATGACTGGCTCATATCCTGGTCCTCCTCTGTAACTTTGATGATGATGAGATGTGTAACGATAGTCGCCAAACTGACAGACAAATCATTACTATTAAGCGCAATTAAACATAAACAACATATTAACAAAAATCACTAAAAATTTAAAACCATTTTACTAGAGATCTATTTCTAGGAAAACTCTTACTAAAAGATCCAAAACCTTATATACATCATTGTTCACATTGTACATACCATGTACATTTTTATCTCGAGGGTTACATATAATAGTTGCTTTGTCAAACTATACATAAGCAACATAAAACCTCAAGGCATACAAGCCAAAATCTTAGACCGATCATAAAACCACTTAGTACTAATTCCAAGGACCTGAGAATACAGAGACGACACATACGACTTCTATCTACAAGACACAACAGACAGTACACTCAACCTGATCTGTTACTACTGCCTCACTTATCACTCCTCCTCTGCCAAAAGATCTTCGCCACCTCATGCACGTCCACCTAAAAAAAATGTGGATCCCACGGGGTGAGACAATTGTCCCAGCGAGAGATATAACTCTCCACAGACCATATTATTATCCCAGATTAAGCATTTATAAACTGAGAAGAGGTTCCTTTTTTTATTAATAGGCAGGTTAATTCATTGTATGAATAGAATGAAGTAATCTCCATTCTTAAGGAGAACACTGCATCTACCTATGGTAGAGTTATAAATCATCTATCTACTTTGTAAGGAATGTAAAGAACATAAATAACATCTATCAACTAAGATGTAACTGAAGTGCAGATCAATCAATGCTTTCCATATTCGATCCTTAAGTAGATATGCTACACAAATGATTACATTTTACAATCACACTTATGCCCTGAGGAGATGAGATATACTACTCATACTCTGACCAACCATGATGGCGTAAAGCATTGGTACCATACAAGATCAATGATAGAGCCGGCTGCCAAGACCTCCCTTGTCTCGATCAGTACGAGACCACATGCAGGACATCTTGTGTCACTGCTAAATATCTTTCCAGGGTATACTGGCAACTTCACTATAGAGTTTCAGGGGCAGTGACACTCTCATCAGGATTGAGAGATCTCATGTTTATCTACCATCAAACTTGAGGAAGGGTTGATAGATTTCATGTTTATCTACATCAAACCCAACCAATAATGAAGGATTGAGAGATTTCATGTTTATCTACCATCAATCCCTCATTCGGGGTGTACGGATATTTTCACCCATCACCCCCGCATATTCCAAAATATGCGGTCTCTGGGTTATGCCGCGGAGCAACCCATTTCACGATTCAGCCAATTCAGACGCTGATCGATCTATGGTCAGGGCACTACATGATAAGATTCCACTTGATTAATTCAGTACATTACCGTATTCTTTTAGCATTAGTCAAGTTTTCAAACATGAATTATTATGACAAATGCTACAAAGAACAAGTGTAATACATCTATCAAGTACTTCTCAAACCTTTAGAACACATATAACATTTAGGATCTCAATCCCTTATCTCATTACTGGGAATTCTCATCCCTTAACATTATCATCATCGTGATTATAGATTTGGGTATTCAAACCCTTATAGCATCATTGAATAATGTTACCACTTATTAGGTAACTATTACCTCTAGGTCCTCATACCAAGGTATTCATTTCACTTGTTGTACAAGTATTCACATGGCTCACAAGGCCATTACACATCTTGTCACCTCTCACTTAGGAAACAACTTATTCACATGGCTCACAAGGCCATTACATATCTTGTCATCTCTCACTAGGCAACAACTTATTCATATGGATCACAAGTCCATTACACATCTTGTCACCTCTCATTAGGCAACAACTTATTCACATGGCTCATAAGGCCATTACATGTCTTGTCACATATCACTAGGCAACAACTTATTCATATGGCTCACA
Organism: Alisma plantago-aquatica; assembly: GCA_963693085.1. Classification (NCBI taxonomy): domain Eukaryota; kingdom Viridiplantae; phylum Streptophyta; class Magnoliopsida; order Alismatales; family Alismataceae; genus Alisma; species Alisma plantago-aquatica. Next base: position 1,342,284,986 of record OY856412.1, on the reverse strand, counting down.
AGGCCATTACACATCTTGTCACCTCTCATTAGGAAACAACTTATTCTCATGGATCATAAGGCCATTACATATCTTGTCACCTCTCACTAGGCAACAACTTCTTCATATGGCTCACAAGGCTTATGTAATAAGAGAAATACAACTTTCCCATTATTAGGTTTAGGGTTTCCCTTTATATCCGAATAGGGTTTCAAGTTCATATTATTAATTCAAAACCTAATTAATTACTCCACACATCTAGGAGCATACATTGATATCATAAGTATTCAATCATAATTTTTTATTCTCATCACATATCATTAAATGATTATCAACAGAAGGTATGAGTTTTTCGCTCTTCCTTACTAGAATATGATTACGTCATACTTTATTAACTTGTCTTAACCCTTCTTGAGGCATGTCATCCTACACTTATCAAAGTGCATTACATCTCAATGTGACAATTGACATGACACACTTCATGTGTTACTTATCCAAGTACATTGGATTTAAAGTGCATCAAAGTATACCAACCTTGAGGTGTTGGATGTAATATTTATCATGTCTTGATGTATCACTTCCCTCATCACTTTTAACTTACTTTAGTTCATCAATTATCTTGTATTAGGGTATTTCCCATCCTAATACTTTATGTACTAGCCCATCACATTTATCTTGTAATGTATTGGCCATAAGTCACACACTTGAATTACCCAACTATCGTCAAGTGATATTGACTCATCTCAGGTTATGACATTACTGATATAGGATTGACCATTATCAATCACTTTAGGTGTTTCACCTATCAAGTTATTAGTCACACCATTGCTTGATATAATACTCATCACTCCTAAGAGTGTTTTTCCCTCACCTTTACAAAGTATCTCAAGTTGGAGGTGTGCATATATTCACCATATTGGGTTGTAGGTGTATAGACACCACCATATCGGGTTGGAGGTGTATGAGCACTCACCATATCTGGCTAGAGGAATATGAACACCATCCATATCGGGCTGGAGGTGTTTGTATGTGTTACTCATGTCATGCATGAGGTATTAAACCATCACTATGTCAGGCTAGAGATGCATTCAATCACCATATCGGGTAGCTCACCATCTAGGGTTGGCCGTGACGGGTTAGGGTTTGCCATATTGGGCTCAACCCAATATATTCATCTCATTACCTCCTTCAAGGTTACCATCTTATCTTAAGGATTAGTAATAGGTTAAACAATTAGTTAAACTCTTCTCAACCCATTACACAAGTTGATAGGAGTAAAATGGTACCAAGCCATGTCGGGCTACACCATCCCATGTTGGGTTATAACACCCATGTCAGGTTAGGGTTGGTCGTGATGGGCACATGGTACATGTATGTATCACCCATGATGTTTAAGAGGTATCATCTTATCATCATGTCGGGCTAGACATCAACTAGGGTTGGCCATGACGGGTTACATGCCATCTAGGGTTGTGTATTGGGCTGCCATATCGGGTTACATCTTACTCTTGAATCCATACCTCATATTGTGCAATAGGGTTTACTTAATTATTCCTATCATGCACCAAATGTGTGTACTTCATGATACCCAGTCCCAATGATATATTATATGATCATATCATGTGATAGAACTTGCCATTCTTTACTCATATCGGGTTACCCAAATTAGGGTTTCATATAAATTTACAAGTATACATTTAACTTTGTATCGTGCATGGAGTCTATACTTGACTTCCTATCTTGCAAGCATATCGTGCAAGCATCTTGTGCAAACATATTGTGTAAGCATATTGTGCAAGCATCTTGTGAAAGCATCTTCTGCAAGCATATCGTGCAAGCCATACCCATATTGGGTTAGAGCTACTTGTATATATACTTGAACCCAATATCACTTTTACAAACTGACACCATCTCCTTCAAGCTCTAGTCCTCCATTCTAACAGTTATAGTTCATGGCAACATGTCTAATTCACTACAGCAAAAATACCCATTAGTGGCTTTTATTCAAGTGGCTTTTCTAAAAAAAATGCCACTGTCTATGTAATGCAGTGGCATTTGTAATTTAAATGCCTCTAAACCACGTATTATGGAGTTTATAGAAAAGACTTACCAATTAAGGCATTTTTATAATTAATTAGTGTCATTTCAAAATTGCCAAATCAAATGAGCGGGCCACAATTAGTTAAAATTTTCTATTCCCGCGCGGCTTTCCCGACCTGCAAAATGGTTCCTCTTCTCCACGTGTTGGGCAGAGACATTTACTCCTGACATTTTCTCTGCTCGCAGAACCCGCGAAGTCAACCTAGCCTTTTCGCCCTAATCTACCAGACCGTGGACGCTACCTGTTGGAATGCTCTCTGCTCTTCTCCAAGGTGTCGGACACGTTGCCAAGGGATGGAGTAGACGTCAAGGAAGAGATCAGTCTCCCAACTTGTCGGCGAGGACTGCGGCGGTTTGCCACCCTGCTGCTTCGGAACGCGATAGGTAATTATACCCTAGGAAACAATAAACACACATGGTCTTTCCCATCCATTCTTGCAGTTTCCATTCTATCAAGGTATATACGATAATCAGTTTATGAAGATAGTCTTGAAATATGATGATTCCATTGTTTTATATCCAGCAATCACTTCCATAATCATTTATATCAAGACATCGACCATCCTTATTTGTTAGATTTAAACTTGGATTATTTTACAGTCTTGAAATATGATGATTCCGTTGTTTTATTTTACAGTGTCGCATTGGTTTTGGTTATGTATACAAGTTTGCTAAATGTTAGTATATTCATATAAAAATGTGTGTATTGTTGTTTTAAATTGTAAGGATAATGAAGCATCCACTTTTTAAAAAGTGGTCGCTTAGGTGTTCATGTGATGTCTGCACATCTCTTGTATCTTTGTTTGTAAATCATTGACGAATAGGAAAGTAATGTATCCTTACCTAGGCCACCACCTTTGGTGGGTTGGCGCTCTCTGATGAGAACAGGGGTTCCCACCATTGGGCTAATGAAGGGGAGAGATACTCATATTTATGTATGTAGGAAGAGGCTAAGGAGAGAACAAGGTTTATGAGATGGTCATTTCTTATGTTATATTCTAGGATTCAGAAATGTCTAAGGAAGAATAAGACCTTTGTATAATTACTTATAGTATACATGTTTTTTTGGGTGCGGTTTCTTCAATTTTCCGTTGATTACCGTAAACTTGAATGGTCTATATTCTTCTTCACTACCAATTGACAAAAACCTTCACCATCCCTCAAAATTAGGGTCTTTAAGCAGTAATGAAGCAAGATACCAAGGGCATGCAGACAAGTTGCTATTAACACAAAGCTATGATTGCACAAAATGCAGGGGTTCCATTGTGGAACAACAACAATTTTTTCTCTACATAGGAAGTCTGGTTTGCCCTCTTGATTTCTATATTGAACGAATTGCATGTATTCTATGCAGTGATGTTTACATATTGGTTGATTCATATTTTTTTGGAGTGTACGTCTTATCTTAGTACTACTTTAATGTAAACACATTGCATTATGGTTACTTCAGTTCCATATCCTAAATCAATTTTTATCTTTTGATGGCATGTTATGTTACTCAAGAAGTTTATAGCCAATTATACATCTTTACTATATATATACTCCAACCTCTTGCCTTGGGCCAGGAACCATCAGTTAGCTGGCACACCAGTTCCTCCAAGTTCTGGGTCTTCTACACTCAGATCTTATACAAGTTGTACACTTTTATGGTCCCTGACCAGGTTTCATCAAACTAGATAATGATGTTGCCCATTCTCTAATGTATATCCCTTTGGCAAGGGAATTGATGTTAGTTGCAAATCTGTTCAAGGTTCTCCTTAGTCATACCATCCATTTTGGTGACTTCGTTCTAACTCCCACCTAGGAGGATGTGTCTAAGATCACACAACTTCCCCTTCATGACCGATGGCATGTGATGTCGAGGAAGTCGAGCTAGGCTGCCAAGCTGGGGAGTCTTCTTGGTGTGAATAAATCTCTAGTAGCTTGATGGTTAACTAGTGACATTCACTTCATTGATATGTCTCCCTATGAGAGTCATTTAAGAGTGAGGTGCACCATAGCCCGATATGTCTCTTCTGCGGGCGTATACTTTGATCTTCCTGGACGGGCTATTCTTTGGAGAGATTGCTAGGTGAGTGATGGTCACTACTTATGTAGTAACGACTACTGTTTTAAGTAAGGAAATTGTTGTCCCTTTAGTTCAAGATGAATTGTATGAGTGCTTGGTTGGAGGAAAACTGACATGAAGGATAAGGGGACCCGAACAAATCCTATAGATTTACTTGGGAATGTGCTTGGTCCAACAAGATTGAAGGGGTCTTTAAATCATCATTACAGCATGGCAAAGGGGTTTTTGTCAAAGCACATTCATATAGGTGAGAATCTTTAGTTGCGTGGAAATCTAGCTTGTTGTCTTACTGGTTTGAAGGATACATAAGTGCATTGGGGATGGATGGAATTTCAACATGATAACTCATCATGTGGCATGGACATGTCTAATTTTCAATGACTGATCATATTGCCTAGTCTGGTGTATACTACTCTATATTAGTGTTGCGGAAGTTTAATCATTGATTGTGTATGTATCTTCAAATTAATCAAGAAGATGGTGCTAGATTCTTGAAAGGTTCATTAGAAGGTTGCAAAAATATTATGGAATCAGAAGATATTGATCTTGGATTCCTTCCCTATTTGTCGGGACTACTCTCCTGAGTACTTGGATTGGCTTCCAACATCGTCTGTGATAGTAACTTGTGATTATCTGGAGAACCACAATGATGTTTTTTTAGTTTATCTTTATTTGTTTGTTGGCATAAGCAGTTAGAGTTTTGTAATGATTTTATTTATGGAATAAATTTTTTCTTCATGTAATATGGCATCAGTTGTGGGTATTCCCTACATGATACATAGAAATGTGCATTGGACTAGGGTCCTTGATGTGCATACTGATGTGACCTCTTTTTTGACAAATCATCCAATCAAGACATCCTAGAACTCATACCTATGTGTTTTTGGATTATAGGGATAGATGTAGGTTTTTATAAGTCAGGGTCGCCTCCTTCTGTCCACCTCCTTGTATGAAGTTGGGGTGTTGAAAACATAAGTGCTTTAAGCTATTTATCATCCTATTTTGATGATAGATATTTCTTCCATATGAATGTCCACAACTCATTCCATTATGAGGAGACCCCTCATACTAGGGGGAATAAGGAATAGGCCTACTATACCTGGGTGACATTCTCAGTGCTAAAGTTACGTCATATAGTGGGTGCGATAGCAGTACTTTCCTACCTAATTGGGCCAAGGAGTTAAATTTTAGAGACATCCTAGTAGGATTTTCTCCCTACATTCCTTACTGTATAAATCAACCATGAGCATGTGTCTACCTATTTTAAGGGCTTTCTGGATTTTTATTATATTTTTTTGAGGTGCCCACTGGCTGTAGGTCTTTTTGTTTAAAACTTTTGCTTTGACATTGATGCTCAGGACCCTAGTATGAGAGCCGAAGATTCAATGAGGAATGAATGGGGTTTTCCTAGTGTGGGTTTCACATCTCATGAATCCAAGTTTAGTTAATCTGAAACACGGTCTTACCTTTAGTCGCAAGGAGATGAGAGTAGCTGCAAGCAGTTTTCAACCTCCGATCTTCTCCCATCAGTCCTTCCTTTTTAGGTTAGCTCTAGCATATATAAAGGTTATGGCATCTTCCTAGATGTAGATGTTAGGATGTTGATTGTGAGGAATGAATATGATTTTCCTCAGGGGACCCACAACCTATGTCGTCCTTTTGTTTGATAATGGGGATTCCCCTATATTTATCCATAGTGATGAACATTTTTTATGTTTTTATTAAATTGGACCTATTTTATGGTATTATTTTTAATTTGGAAAATTGTGGGGGACCTTAGGATAATGGTCGTGCTCCTTCTATTCCATGACCTAGGTTCTACATTGACCTTCCCACTTTAGGGTGCACAGAGGTACACGATCATGTATTTATGTAGATTCTAATTTTTTTGATGGACGAGAGTGTTTGGTTCCTTTAAAGAGTTTTTTTCTTGTCATGACATTATGATTTATAGTAGTAGTGGTTGATGAGGCTAGAATTTGTGCGATGAAGTTGAACATCTCCATCCATGTCTTTCAGGAACAGGTTGTGCCAATCGTAGATGGAGGGAATAATGTAGGGTCCATCCCATTTAGGGTTGAACTTGCACCGGGATTCAACATTCTAGATGACTCGTGATGCCAAGTTTCCCTTATGGAAACTACTCAGTCAAACCTTCTAGTCGAATGTTTGAGCAGTTTTTTCTTAGTAACATTGTGCATGGTGCATGGCTTCTACCCACCATTCTTCAAAAGTGTTGAGGAAGTAGACTCAGTCTTGAAGCCATTATGGTCTCAGGAATATTTACTTCTTATAATATTTGAGCAATAGATTTGTATTTCAACTAACATGACTGCCTCCATAATGTATACTAGGGAGTATGATGTAACCCCTATTGAAGTTCTGATGGAAGTGTGGTAGGCCCACAGAGTCGTTAGAAGATGTTCATGCCAGTTGGAACGAGAGCCGATAGTCTTATTCAAAAGTCTTGATCATATTTTTATAAGCAACTTCTAGAGATTCATTCATCTGTGGTCGATAAGGTGAAGTTCGGTGATGTTTGATCCCCAAAGAGCTTAAATACTCCTTGATGGTCTTGGTGACTAAGTTCACCCCATTATAAGAAATGATACTTTTTGGTATCCCATATCATCTTATGATATTGTTCTTGAGGATTTTGATGACTTGATGGACCAATGTGTTATTGATGTATACTACTTTTACCCACTTGGTAAAGTAATCAATTGTGAATAGGATGAAGTAATTTTAGTTTGATGCTTTAGGTTTTATCTTGTTGATACCCATTGTAAGAATGACCAAGGCAAGGACATGTTGTAAATTTGATTTGCAGGTGAATGGATGCAGTACCCATGGATTTGACAGGCTAGGCATTTGCCCACATATTGGTAACAATCTATTTCTATGGTGTTCTAGTAGTATCCCATGAGCTATATCTTCTTAGGTAGCATGACTCCATTCATGTATGTGCCCATGACACTATTTGTACTTCCTTCATCAAAGATTCCATCTACATCTTATTGATGCATTAGAGAAGAGTTTGATTAGAAGATATAAGGCATAATTGATCTTCCCTAGAACATATTACATGGCTCGTCATTTGAGTGTTAGTTTCTCTCTATGGGGAAGGTTTTTGGAAATGACTTGGTTTAGTAAAAAAATGTCTATGTTGTGAAACTAAGCACTTTCTTCATCTTTGTGTGCATTACGAGGACCATGCAGTAAGCCAACTGAGTAAGCACCTCAACTTTGAGAGAGAAGGTTTGACCCTCCTAGATGTCGATGCATGAAGAGAGGGTTTCCAGTGTGTTAGTGAAAGTGTTGTGCTCTCTTTGATGAAGTGAAAGGAGATATGGCTAAAGACGCGAGCTAAATAAATAAATATGCTCCTGGTTTTTTATAAAATTCTGATGGCATGCTTTCCTATTGTTATGGACTTAGCAGATAACCAAGAGGGAGTCACTGTAGACCAATATGCTTCATGGCCCTTGTTGTCTGGAGAAATAGACATCTAGAATATAGGAATCATGTTTGTCCACATTATTTGTAACATCGAATTACATTCGTCTTGCTATGGGTAGTTGATCTCCCCAGGGGTTTTGCATGACAACACCTATTCTGGCTCCATTTCAGTTCACAATTGCTTCAAAGCAAATTGTTTGTGTGTCAGCATTTGGGGGGATCCCCATGTCTAGTGGGTTGATCATCCCTAAATCTTTGTTTGGGAACTTGTATTCATGAGTGTCTTCATTTGATAGTGGGAAATCTATTAATTAATCTATGAGGTCTTGTGCTTTAATAACCTTGTTGAGGTCACATATAGTCATAACACCTACGTACTTTGTTGTCTATCTCTGGAACAGGTATAATTTTGGCAAGCCATGTAGGATAGTTGACCATATCTTAGAAACCAACATTGTACTACTTTTGAACTTCCTCCATGATCTTAAGGATCCATTTGGGTCACAACGGACTAGCCTTCTATTTGATGGGCTAAACGCTAGAGATGATGGGAAGTTGACGGACAATGATTGCTTTGTTCAACATAGGTATGTTGGCGTAGGTCATGGAAAACACATAGATGTAGTGGTAGAGAAGCTCTATCAATTGGTTTTTGATGTATTAAGGTAGATGTACCCCAACTTTGATTTTGAGTTCCTCAGGGCTTGAGTTGAGGTTGATATCTCTCTCTCATCTTCGATATGAAATCGTTGATGCTCCTTTTCCTATATTCTAAGATAGGGTCGTCTTCAAATTCTTTGTATTCAACGTTTTAGGTATGTGCCATTTCCTAGAAGTAAGTGACAAACTCTCAGAGAGCCTTCTCGTCTTTAGTTACTTTTGGATTTTGGAGTTTGTTTTTTTTAGGTTTTTGTACATTTGCAAATTTAGATCTTGTGTTGATAAGCATGGATGTGGTATAGTGTGGTGAAATAGTTACTCTGGGATCTCTACCACATCAGGATGTCATTCTACTAATGTTTGTTTTTGGGTGTGAGGTTAGACCTAGCCCTTAGAATGTTGCATTTGTCAACAGACCAATTTTGGAATTCCCCTCCTTTCTAGATAGGATGAATGAGAGTTTGTGGGTCTCACATACCCTTGCAATCAAATATGACATTGAAACCCTATCCTTCTATTGTGTCGTAGGTGTCGTAGTAGTCATACCATGTGACGTCCTAGCCTTCTTCTATGACTTTAGTGTCTGTGATCTTGGCATCATTTTGGTTGGCCCAATCAGGGCATACCCAGGGAGGAATGTAGCCATCTACTTTGGGTAATTCTTCCACCTGTTTGAGTGTTGGGTCTATGATCTTTGTCTGAATAATGTTGTCATTCTGATGATGTGTGATTCTTGTACCAATGTTTGAGTGCTAAGGGCATGACATACTGATAAAGAGAATCAACTTCATATTAAGTGTGTCCTCATTTGAAAGGATGACTTTGTTCAGGGATTGTTGATTTTTTATGGAAGCTTAGACACCCTGGTCTTTGACGATGATGAGGGTGATCACCCCAATGCTGGTAGTGATCTCGAGATAGTCCTCCATATCATTGTCGTCAGCCTCTTACATGAAGTAATGTAGTGTCACAAAATGGTTGCCTTTGTTGTATTTGAATGATCTTTAGTGATTGCTAAGGTATAAGGAAATTTTGGGTGGGTGACCTTATACTTAGGGCCATGATCCCATTGGTATAGTATCTTGAGTCGATGTTTTTCTTCTAGCCAAAGGCGCCTGGCTTAACAGCTTTGATCTTGGGTCATCAATAGGTAGTTATGGTAACCTCTTCAGTTAAGTCCCTCGTAATGGGCCACAATGTTGTGGGCTTCAAATAAATAATCCACCTTTTGAACTGAGGTCATGTGTAACACATACCATATAACTCGAGGCCCACCCCTTCTTTTCTGCAAGTACCTAGATGTTCTATGTATCCTTTTTGTCAAGTTCCATATTATCTATCTGGATGGATACTCATCCACCTTAAACATTGTGTAAACAATACGGGGTTGTAGGACATATGAAGTCTCCTCCTACTTTAGGAACCTAGTTGAAGTTTTTGATGCGAAGCATCTTGAGGGAAAATATAAGATTTTCTTCTTTGATGCATGCTATGGTACCAAGATTGTCGTCCTAAGCTGTGACAATGGTGTGGCCAGAACGGAGTCTCCAGTCTATGCACCATGTCCAAAAAGGCATGAAAAATAGAAATATTTGGGGAATAAAGCACTACCCTTTTCGATAAGGAAACATTGCAATAAATTGTTTTGAGTCACCACTAAATTTTGTATGAAAAATTAGGAAAAAAGATTGATTGCAATATCCATGGTGTAAACTGAGTGATTATCCATTTTGATTGAGAAAATTTAAAATAAAAGCAAAATTGGAGTCCAGATTTGATGATCTTGCCACAAGATGGGAAGGATTAGCACCCCCTTCTTGCCATGTAAACCAATATCAAAACACTATTGGGTTATAAGTGAATTTATCAATTCAAGATGGTCAACTTAAAGAAAACATTAAAATAAGACTAAAAAATGATTTTTATTGTGGGTGGGCTTTCATGGCAGAAGATGTCCACAACCCTCCTGTCATTGACCTAAAATTCCTATTTTTAGGTGTGTTATGGTCATGATCACCTTAGAACCTCCGAGGATGGAGACGTATCAGTGGTGACCAGGACCAAAGAGTAGGATGTTAGAGGATAACAAGCAAAGGTCTTCTTAGAAAACAAGATCTGATTTATCAAAAGTAGTAGAAATTGACAACTATAAGAGATAATCAGCAGTTACAGTGGACGGTATATCAGATGTAGTTGTAGATCATGCTAGGTTTAGAAGTTATAAATCATAAAGAAGTAGATATAAGATTCAACATTTAGGTGAAACAACTAGAGTAGTTCGCCATTCTACATATCTAGCAGAGTAGGTGGTTTTAGAAGAAGGATCTTCTGATCAGAAACATCATGAATAAGTAAAGAGATAGGTAATCATCACTATGGTTTCAGGAGAGACAAGAGGGGCCTACAATACATTGGGTATGGGGGTCTATTTATAGTCTGGGTTTAGGGTTCATGATTTTGGGAAGAACCTTTAGGAAGAGGCGGCAGATCGTGTTGATGTGCCACACAAGGCATGCATAACAAGGAGATCCACCTTGTGGCACTTGGGGAATGTCTCCGATTCATAGATATCCCTAGGTGAAAAAAAGGAAATAATTTTGTCTTAGTAATTATAGGGAAAAATTGGTAAAAAATCAGAAAAAATGGCACAGAAGGATAGGTCACAATTATCTCTGGGATGTTTCTCAATATGTAGTTTAAAAAAAAAGAAATATTGTATTTGAGATAATTCAACTAGGAAATTCGTGAATAATAGCCTATTTAAGGAAGAATTTTAGAAAAAATTCACTTTCAATCTGAAAGAAGGTTACTTTGCAGAAGAGTCTAAATTGGGTGAAAGTGGGGAAAAAGGGTGATTGAAATAGGTGGAAAAATATGGAAAATTGTGGGAAAAGGTATATGTGGAAATTGGGTAGGATGCGGAACAGATTCCATCATTATATAGAGGATCAATATTAATCATGAATTTCTGCTAAATGAGTCAAAATGGGGTGTCAACACAAAGTACACAAAATGGAATGTGTTAATGTAGTGACTTCAGTACGAAGGATCATAGTCACCACTATCATAATTATAAATGACTCTGAAATGTCATTAGATGACTTCAATGTGTCAATCTCAAGGAGGATTTCTCCTATACAACTTGATCTCTATCATGTACACATGCATATGTGATGATATCCAATATTATGAATAAAGAGACATAGTTATCACTCACAACACATGTTAGTCTCGTGTATTATTGTTGTTTATATTATCCACAACAATAAATGACTAGGGGCACAACATTAATGAGTACTCTTATTATACATATAATCTCATGTTTTGGTCCTGAATCCAAACAATATTCCATCGCCTTAAAAATTCTTAGGACATTATTTGGTGTATTCTTTATCTCCATACTAAAATAAACATAATAAGCAGAACTTACTTTGAGTAATAATCAAGTAAAGTACATAATATCCCTCTTACACTCATCACATGATGGCTCTTAGGACATATAACCAAATGATGGGCCTAGCACACATTGGGCTAACAAATACCCGAGTATGACACATTCCTATACACAATGATTAACAAGTGCAAGAGTTTGTGATGTAGTACAAAAAGTAGCAAGTCGGGGTCAAATAGAGAGTGGGGGCAGTAGAGGGGTCTATTTTACTAGGTTCATGAAATAGAGTGTAGGCTTTTTCGGGTTTGACTTTGAGTTTGAGTTACACTATTATGAACATACAATTGAAATGAGCCAGAATAAACCTAGATTGGCCCTACACCTCTAAGACTAACTAACTAATTAAGGAAGGATGCTGGTCTAAAGAAAGAAACTAAATACTAGAAACACTACACTAATCAAGATGTGTCCTGATTAACCACTATGAGAAAAACTAGGTGAACAAGTAAAGAGGAATCAACTAGCTACACTGTCTAGAAATCACCGTAAAGAAGGAATTTAATGGACTCAGTTAGCAATTGATTAACAAAATTAGATATATACTACACTGTACAATATAAAGTTAATATTGAGTCAAGAAACTAATAATAACAATCAATTAATTTATACTAATAATAAACAAATAACATGAACGAGGTGTGTAGAATTCTTAAGGAAGGAGGTATATCGGAATATTAAAACTTTTTCCTAAAATTCCCATCCCCAATGGATCAGTCAGAGCAACAAATATCTAGTATATAAGTGAATAAAAGAGGTATAAAGTTGATACCTTTATGCACACTTCTTGTCCAACAACAAGGTGCATATTTTTTTTGTGGAGATCTCTATCTATTGGATTCAAATCCAAGCTGGCAACCAAGAGACCCAAATGGAGGAGAAGGGATTCAAATTTCCCTCTTCATAGCATCCTTTTGTAGTCTTGTGGAAGATGTACTTTAAGACTCCACATGTTGTGTCTTAGCCTCTACTTTGTCCATGCGGATGAGGGATGATGTGGTACACCACCTTTGGTCACTCCATTGAAGAGGAACATAAGTTGTGGACATGCTAGTCATCCCATAACTTTTTTCTTCTCCAATTTTGACAGAAGCCTTAGAGTTTCTCGTTCTCTTGGAGAGTGAGAGCATGACCATCTTGCTTTGCAAGTTGTGTCTTGAAGATATTATCTCACCCTTTGGGTTTTTCCCCCTTTCATATGAGAATCTTGGGCTTGGAAAAATCTAATTGCAATGCATTTCCTATTCACAATTCCAAAAATAGTACAAATGCCGAAAAATCAAAAAGGAGTTGTTATCGATCGGGTGATCACAACCCCTAACAGCATGATCATGATTGAAAGATCATGACATTTCATATCTAGATCTTACTCATTTCTCCAATTTCATACTTTACCTATAACATTATGCTCACCCAATCAGTTGTCCTGATCAACCTATCAAATGTATCCACTGGAAATCAGATTCGATCAATTGAAAATCAATTGATCTTACTACCAAATTAAAATTATTGGCTGATCAGGCATTTTGGTAATGTGATCCTAGGATAAATTAGCATATAAATGATTCAAAACCATTCTACTCATATGTTTTATTGCAAACTTTAACTCCCTTATGCATCCTTATGTGTGTGAACTAGTGGGTTTATAATTACGGTGGTAGTGAGTTCAAAACAACAAAAGAATATAGTGATGTCTAACCACACTTCATTGCCACCCAAATAAAAAGAATGAGTTGGAGAACAGGTATAAATATTCATATAAATCACTATTACCATGATCTCATAATACCTTTGGCATGGAAATCCAGACTGAAATTGAGGCATGGTATGTCATCCTTCTAATTCACAATCTATTTTCCATGAATTTGAGCAAACTATTCAAGATATTGTGAGCTCAGTATCATATATTTACTCACTTGAGCATGAGCATTTATTTAATAGTCTCTCTTATCAAGTGTCTAGGATATCACTCTAATGTAAGGACGAAGTCAAAAAACAAAGGAAGGAGAAATTCTATCTATAGGACTATCAATCATCTGTAAGTATCACACTACACCCAATCACTAACATTTTGACGACATGTATTTTAGATCACATTGGGCTAGTTGCAAAGCACATAGAACGATTTGTGACTGTTGTAGTGACTTCAAGTATAAAGATCACAATCACCATTGTCATATTGTGGTATGACTCTGACATGTCACTTCATGACTTCAATGTGTCAATCTCAAGGTGGTCTGTTCAATACAACTTCTTCTTTAACAAGTACACATGCATCTAAGTTAATATCTACTATCATGACTAAGGAAACATAGTCATCACTCACCATACATGCTAGTTGTGTGTATTATTATTGTCCTATGGTTTCCAAAATAATAACCAACTAGGAACATCAAAGAATGTGCACTCTTCATTTTCAAATTCTCATCCCAAACCATATGTAACTGATTCATATCATTCTTAGGAGATGATAAGGTTTATTGATTATCTCAATATTGGAACAAACATTATAAGTAGAAATTTCTTTGATTAATAATACATAAGAACAAAGTATCCAAATTACAATCATCACATTATGGCTCTCAGAGCATACATCCAACAATGACTCTAGTCAAAGAGTAAGGACAATTAGTTGAACTAGGAAAATAGGGCTTCAAGAAATTAATTGAGTAAATGGGTTGTTTTGAGGTATATGAGATTTTTAACATATTTAGGGTTATATGATGAAACATATTAAACTAAGACATGTTATCAGATCAAACAATAAAGTGTAATGATGATTGATAATGCTCATGGTTGGCATAAGGGGTGCATAGGTAAACTAGTACCTTTCACTACCCTTATAACCTTATGAGGTTCAATTTACTAAGGCAGTCTAGCATTCTAGGAGAGATTATTCTAATGTACTTAGCAACAAAATGTGGTATGAAGTGTAGGGGGAGGATATTTTACCTCATTCTACCCTACATCTAACCTCTTAACATGCTCTATGCTAAGTATAATAAGTGAGGCAATACTATCCACTTAGATCTCACACTAGGCATATAAGAGTATTGGGATATGTGGAAGAAGAGGTATCTAGCTAAGGATCTACTAGTTGGACTTAAGATCTCTCCCCCAAATAGCCACATATACATCATTCTCCCTATATGTAGGTGGTTTCAAACATCAATCAAAGTAGAAAGAGATGGGAAATGAGGAACAACCAAGAATATAATTGAGTAAATGGGTTGTTTTGAGGTATATGCGATTTTTAACATATTTAGGGTTATATGATGCAACATATTAAACTAAGACATGTTATCAGATCAAACAATAAAGTGTAATGATGATTGATAATGCTCATGGTTGGCATAAGAGGTGCATAGGTAAACTAGTACCTATCACTACCCTTATAACCTTATGAGGTTCAATTTACTAAGGCAGTCTAGCATTCTAGGAGAGATTATTCTAATGTACTTAGCAACAAAGGGTGGTATGAAGTGTAGGAGGAGGATATTTTACCTCATTCTACCCTACATCTAACCTCTTAACATGCTCTATTCTAAGTATAATAAGTGAGGCAATACTATCCACTTAGATCTCACACTAGGCATATAAGAGTATAGGGATATGTGGAAGAAGAGGTATCTAGCTAAGGATCCACTAGTTGGACTTAAGATCTCTTCCCCAAATAGCCACATATACATCATTCTCCCTATATGTAGGTGGTTTCAAACATCAATCAAAATAGAAAGAGATGGGAAATGAGGAACAACCAAGAATATAACATTTTACATGAAATTATAGTTCTTATAATAATAATTCCCCAACATGGTATCAAAGTCATATTTAATTCCCCGAAAGAACCAATCAATGGGTCTTATATACTCATGGAAAACAATACAAAATTGGATAATATAAAGGGAAGAGAATCCATGGAGCAAATTGTAGTTGACTCCTTCTCCAAAAATAGCAAGGATTTCACCCTCTCTCCTCTACGGTAGAATGGCATGAAAGTGGAAGTGGAATGATCAAAACCTCCATTAGGGTCTTGTGTCAAAGATGAAAGAAAATTGTGAGAAAAGAGGCAGGTGGGAGTAGGTGGTGGACTTTTACGCTATTGGGTGGTAACCTCTGATTCTTGGCTATCGTTAATTTATATAGTGTATAGGATTAAGTGGAGACAATTTAGGATTTTCAGTGGATAGAAACTTTAGGGTTAGATGTAAAATGACTGTTTAGCCTCCACCATGACTGTGGGGAAATGGAGTCACCAAAGTTGTGGTGGAGAGAATGGTTGTGGGGGATTATATGGTCAGAGTTACTTTGTAAAGGGGAAGATGTCTTGGGGTCCTTAACATCTATCACTAAAATGATCATTCTATGGAAAAAGTGGAAAGGTCGTTCTAGTGTGAATGACTGTGGGGAAATGGAATCCTCAAGATCAGGATTGATTTGACTTTAGAGTTTCTTTTCTTGCTTGGGGCATATTTGGTAGCGTGTAGTCAGAAGACAAAGTGTGAGTATGATGTACATTTTTACATTGCAAACTGAAACAACTTCATCCCACTACACCCAACCAAATAGCCCTTGGACGTGACCATTGTAAGGATTGCATGTTCATTTGGGGGGAGGGGATCAGTCATTGCACTTCAACTATTGAACTTGATATTTAATGGATGATTTTTTGTTCAATGATCCCTATATAGTTGGGGAAGGGTAGAGTTGACATTGAGGACTTAGTCTCCAAGGTACCTATAAATAAATACAAAAAGAAATCCATACATACATTTGACAATAGTAACAATTATTGGGAAAAAAATTACAATGCAAGATCTAGATGCAGATAAGAGGCATAATGGCAAAATATGGAGAGCGAAAGTGAGGATTCATCATCATTACACAATGAGTGAGTGTGGGTTTTAGTCTAAATGAATCGTTTGTCATCATTTCATGACTTTGTTTGTTGTTTGGAAATTGATTAAAACACATTACATTTTACATATAGTTACAACTGTTTATTTCCATTTTGATTTCCACCTTTATTGTTTTTACAATACATTTATCTTGATCTAATATTCTTTATTGTGCTATTTATTCATGAGGTATGGGTAGGAATCAACATTAAGTCAGGCTGGCTCAATCTGGACCATTATCCAACACCCATAATGTGACATACTAAATCTTGGGTTCATTTGCAATTTAACCCATTTTCAAGATTTTATTTCCTTCCTATTCTTTTTGTCCTTTTTTCTAAATTCACCTATCGTTTCTATCATCATTTCCTCAATATTTAAATTGAGGAATACTTAATGGTTTGAACTATATTTACCCACTTTCATTTAAATGAATGGGTTTTTGCACAAATATCTCAACTGGTGTGTTAATTAGAGTCTAATAATGTAGAATGATCATTAATTAGAGATAATTAGAGGATTATGTTAATTTAGAGTTTTATGTCTTTGTGTGACAAGAAATGAGAAATAAGAAATTTATATCAAAATTTATTAAGAAAGGTGCTAAATATATTTATTATGCACTTAGCATACAATCAAATACAAAAGGTGTTCAAAAGGAGAACTTAATGTAAAGTTAGACTCCACACACTTTAATTAGAAAACCCATGGATTTTCAAGTCAACTAGAATTCCTTTACCCTCTTAATTAATTAAATGAATATGCACACTCTAATATATATAAATGTCTAATGCATGTGAAAAAGGAAACCTCCTTGACTCCTAATTAACCTTCCCTTTAAATTGCTTAAAAATCATATATTAATTGATTCCCAAATGAATTAGTATTTAAACTCCTAATTATCTAAGGTTTTAAAAATAGTATTGACTAAGCATTTAAGTATTTTCCTAAATGCACTCCTCCCTCAACGTAGCGTAGTGGTGTGTTACTTCCTCTCCCTCCTTATCTAACGTGAGACACCTCTCAGTGTTCTCCCTTTCTAAAATAGATGAAACCCCTCTACGCAATGGGGTGCCCACCTTCCTCTCCACTTTTTCTCCTATTTTTCTTCCCCCCATTCTTTCCTTTTCTCCTCACACACCCAAATCCCTAGACGCCAATGCTTTCCAACCATGTGCTTATCCGATAGCCACCTGGACGATGCCTCCTTCCAAGTTTCTTGTGCCCTATATCTCCTCATCACCATCGTCAGTATAAACCCAGATCTACCTCCCTATCTTCGACACGAGGTCTGGAAATGATAGACTTCGACCCTACATAGATGCAAGGAAGGCGATCCCTGACACAACGACTGACTCAGAACTGCATTCTATATCCTCCCTCAAACATGGCCGTCATCAACCCCGACAGAGCCAACTTGTATGCCAGCTACAACCAAAAGTCCAAGAATTGTCTTCTACCTATAATGCCAAGATTGCCATCACCTCTAGACCTAACATATTCATCTAGATCTGGAAAGACCTGCTATAAGGAAGATGCAAGACAACAACCCATCAATGTTGGCATGCAACAAAGGAAACTGACCTACAACAATGTTGACAACCTATACTAATCTGACTCCTTGACTCCCTGCTGCCAGCCCATCATCCTCCTCACAAGGAAATAGCTTCACACCAACAACACCACATATTATCTTATCGGGTACCGATGTGCCTGCCTCTACCTCCTCCAGTTCCTCCTCCACCTTGCCCAACACCACCAAGAAATGTCTGCACGATGCCAACACACCCTGATAGTAAGGAGTCGAAACCACCATGTGCAATGCCATCACCCCTTTAGACTCAACCCCCAACAACACAACTCCACTTCTAGAACAGCCTCAACGCCATCACACCCTGACATCAATTCCATTAACTCCTCTCGCACAACATCATCGACTCGTTCATATTCAATTGTCAGATCCAATCATGATCCAAGTTTCTCATCCAGGCTACCTAAAAGTAACACGTCTTGCAATTGTTTTTTACTTCAAGATAATTAGTAAGATAAGGGGTCTGAGGATAATGACTTATCATACAATATTAAGAAACTATATAAATTACTGATGAACCTAGTAATCAGATAAACCTTTGAATGGTTAATCATGTTAGATATGAATGTATAATTTTCTAGACTATAACCCCCACATCTGTAAATTCATGTTATTATTATGAACTTAGTTAGTAGTGATATATTAGACAAAATATTGATAATGATTAGAATATGTTAACTAAGGTTTTGTTTTACATAATGTGTTCACATTATTTCATATTGAATTACTTGTATAATATCCTATTAGCTTATACATGCATCCATGTAGTACCACATATCACACGATGGATGTAAGATGAGCATGTTGCCTTAATGTAACCTTGAATGTCATGGCTCAACTAATAATGAAAGATTATATATAAGATGAGTTATATTTTCATACTACACATACATTATCAAGAATTTTTATAATCATGTTTCAACAAACCCTAG
Source organism: Alisma plantago-aquatica (assembly GCA_963693085.1). Taxonomy (NCBI): domain Eukaryota; kingdom Viridiplantae; phylum Streptophyta; class Magnoliopsida; order Alismatales; family Alismataceae; genus Alisma; species Alisma plantago-aquatica. Next base: position 1,342,265,851 of record OY856412.1, on the reverse strand, counting down.
ACACACAAATACATATTTATGCAATAGATGGTAATTATAAATATAGTATAATTATGGAATGCATGTAACTATATTGTCTTCTTATGAAATAAATGTAGAAAGAGATAATAATGTGTAAAAGAATATACTTTTATAAACATATATATAGATGACATGTTAGTTGGATCAAAGCATGTGTATATTAGTGAACCTAATAGATATTCATGTGGAATATACTTATACCAATATACATGGTAAGCTTGATGTTAGGAATAATATGGATTCACATTATGGAGAAGAGAATGACATCATTAAACCTAAATTGGAAGAATATATATTATTATCTACATATATATGAGTTGTATTGACTTATGTGACTAAAGATGGGTAATTAGAAATAAGATAGATATATAAATCAAATATTAAAATCATAAACCCTAACATGACATTAGATGATCGGGAATAGGGTAATAATAATATAAAAATATAATAAGAATGAATATGTTCACTTTGACTTGGCTAACATACATAATGTATTTCTAGGATGAAAATTGCCTTTGTGGACCAAAGTATACTATTCAAGTTAACCTTTATGTGTGAAAAGAGCTATGTGCATTATAAACCCTAAGTTGGGCATTTTGATATCCAACCATAATATGTCCAATGAGGCATTGTCTTAGCCTTTATTTTCTTTATTGCCTTTTTTTGCACCTTTACTTCAATTATTCTAGGGTCTTCAACCCCACTTGCAAAGTTTTCAATTTCTTAAATCTGCCATTAAATTATTCTAGCATGATGATGTAAATGACTAATTAACTAATGAAGTGCACATGAGTACAAATCAACCATAGTGGCCATGTGTTATTTCACGCAGGGGAATGTGACCCCTCTCCCCATTTTATATATATTAAGGTGCTTGGGAATGTGTTACTCTCCCTCACCCAGAGGTTGAGGTTAGGTAGGTGCCTCAACCCTATGTTAGATTAATGTAGTCATATTAAATCATGCATGCAAACTTTATTTATATTTGACTTGGTAGAATCTTATTTATTACTTGCGTCATACTTTTGAACCTCTTAGCATAGCAGTTCTTTATCATGCAATATGTCACTTTATGTTTGTCCTTATTCCTTTATTTGACACATACTTTTATCTCCTCTTGTTGGGTCACTACAGCAAACATTCACATTAGTGGCCTTTTAGAAATTCCATTGAAAAAAAATAAACGCCACTAAACATGTTTAGTGGCATTTTTTCACACTTAAAAAAAGCCTCTAGTACCAATGCCACTAGAAAGATAGTGGCGTAAGTTGTAAACACCACTAAACGTTTGTCTTTAGTGACATCCAATAAATGCCAAATAAAGGCCACTAAAACATCATTTGGCATTTATAAAAAAAGCCACTATCCATCAATTGGCTTTTATACAAATGCCACTCTTTTGTATTATGTTGGTCTATGAAAATGTTCTTATTGAGTTTAATGGTGTATAAAAAAAGCCACTAATGACTACTATTTTTGTATTACTACATTTTCATGGCTTTTAGTCATTCAGTTTTCAATTTATTATCATGATTTCTAAATGAATGTCAATTGTAGACGAACTCACTTGTTTGAAAGTATGAATATTTTTTATTTATAAACAATTGAGAATTACATGGGGAGAACATTTTACCTTGCCCCAAATATTGAATACAACACCAATGATATACTTTCATACAACATTTTACCCTACCCCTTATATTGAATTACATGGGGAGGACATTTTACCTTGCCCCTTATATTGAATACAACACCAATGTTTACTGCTGCATTTTATGGTTTGCAAAATCTTCTTGTTGAACAACCCGGCATACATGTCTTCAACATTGTTGGATCTGGCTCAGCAACTGCTACTGTATCTGGTCTCATATTGCCTGGTTCCTTAAGATGGCGAGTGCATAATATGCTCCTTGGTTCTGCACTTGGAGCTACGTTTTGCTTTCCACTCGGTTGGGCCCATATGAAACTTGTAGAGAAGGTAGCTGAGCGGAGTGTAGTTCCGTTGACGTATGATTCTGGTGAAAGTGATGTTGGAAGCAGGGTGGGCGCGGCAATTGAAAGGCTTGAAAGTAGCCTAAGAAAATATTTCCTGCACATCATTGGCATCAAATATGGAAACAGTTAAAAAGTGACTTATCTTTTATTTGTATCATTCCAACAAAACACAAGTTGAATTAAGCTTTTTTTTTTTTTGAAGGAATGAATCCTTTATTAATCAATGAACGACATACATAGAGTTTTCTCTATTCAAATTCGGCCGATTACTGGGCAGGCCCGCCTCCGAAATATCCGACATACATTCTTTGAGTACAAGGCTTCGAATCCAGCTTGGCGGCCCGCTGAAAGCCTGGTCTGGTAACGCACAGCGCAGTTGACGTTTGGCCATTGTGTCTGCAACACCATTGCATTCGCGACTCACGTGATCTATTCTCACGGTCTCCGTCATCATCTTCTTCACTCGTCTCATCCAGTACGCAAACCTAGGGTGCCGATCAATGTCCTCCCCGCATAACTGCATCGCCAGTTTGCAATCAGTTTCAACAGAGCAATCGTTCCAGCCGTTCGCTCGAGTCAGCTCCAGGGCGAAGGCGACCCCAGCTAGCTCCGCCGCAGTGACTGACGGACCTGTTATCTTCTTCGACCATCCCCCGAGCCACCCTCCTTGCGCATCTCTAGCTACCACAGCAATCGCTACTCTTTTTTATCATTTACTTCCACCTGCTGCAAGGGTTTTGATTGGTTATGTGCTTGTCGTTACCAGTTTCATGTATCTAGCAATGCATAAGGTAGCATCTCAACCATGAAAAGTGTGTGAATTATAGCGTGAAATGGATAGACGCTGGAGATCTTTGTGAATAATAAGCTGATCCTTTTTCCATTATAAAAAAACATTATCAAGTTGAACAATTAAGGCAAAACAAAATCCAAAGTACCAATGATTGTCCCTTATTTATTAAGAATAAGAGGGAAATATGATCATGGTAAAATAGAGAAGAAATAAAACAAGTAAGAAGGCATTGTACCTTCCAGTTGTTGGCTCCATATTCAAATCACTATCACTACAGTGCGGTTGAGCTCCAGATCTCCATTTTGGTCTTCCTAGCTCTTGGTCTCCATCATTGTAGGTTCCAAATCTTTGCATCAATCATTCTATGTCTATTGTGTGGTGCATTACAATGCACAACAGTCTTGACACAATCTAGGTATAAGGAAGGGTGTTCACTTGGTTCCCTACAAACAACATGATTTATAACCAAAGAAGCAACTCTTTCATACTGAGAGAATAATTTTAGAATCATATATAATTTTTACTGACAAACTTTGATAGTCCCAATAGTTATCACACCTAACAGATTTCATGAAGGAACTAATGCCAAGATCATATCAAAATTATTGGTAACGAATTAATAAGCTGGTATTTAAACAAAACTCTTTTTCAAATTCAAGAAGACAAATGCTACCCAGAAAAAATATGTATAAAACTGTTCATTAACAGTCAGAACACTAAGGAACCTTATACTACAAATCAAATATTCATACACCATATATGGACAATCAAATCTACAAAAAGATAGCTCACAAGAATGGGAACAAGATGGAGAGACAATAAATCAGTCCACCATATTCAAATAGATCAATAGTTTAAACCAAGATAAGACGCTCTATGAGATTCTGAAGAGAAGGCTAGAAGAACCTTAAAAAAACTACATGGGTTGCATACCTTACTGGGATTGGTTTAGTATGATAATACTTTGTAGTAACTAGAGTGTAAGACCCACACAAGGAATGTGCCATATCCAGAACATGAGTAATCTTGCCAAGCAATATATTGACAAGTATTGCCTCTAAGTGTCCTATTTCCATCGAGAATATCATCCCAACTGTCAAATTTTAGGTTGCCCTTTGTGCTAGTGTCTATATAGAGTTGTTTACCATTGTCCGTCAATACTGAAATTGATCGTGTAACATGATTATCTGTTCTGCATAAAAATAAAGTTTCAGTTACAAGACTAATATGTGAGAGGCATGTGTCAATTGTGTGAGAAATGTGTTCATCGCTAACAAGACTAATAGTATCAAAAATTTATATTCAGATGGGATACAAACTTGAATACGAGCCTATAATAGAGTTAAGAATTTGTGATCTTCATATTAAGGTGTAACTGGTTCCTTAGATCTGTAAGATTGCTTAGGAGGAGGATAGTTGGCATGTTAATTTCTGTTATTTAAGAAGGTCGTGTCTTTTTGGAATTTAGAGTAATCATATTACTAATGGTTCTTGGTTAATAAGGCAGAACTCCTGTGCTAACAACTTCCTTCCAGATCTCAGAGGCTAACAAACATTCAAAGGATAGATGTCGAATGAATTCATTGTAAGCCCTGTAGAGAAAGTAGTAAAAGGTGATCATCATGCCCCTTTTACAAAGATACTCTGTTGTAGTAAGGCATTCAGTACATTTTGGTCTAAGAAATAATTCTAAATCTCTTAGGCATTTGATGAGTCCAAAGCCACCAACCCCACTTGATCTACAATAGAAATCAAGCAAGGAATTCTACTTCACATGTACATGAGTTGTACGATCATTACTTACAACAAGCAAATTTAGGAAATTGATTATTATCTTGTAGGCTTTTCTATACAAGGGTGAGTAGGGCTGCAACAAATAGGAAGCACCTGGTGATACATCACTAACACAATGATAAATAGACTACCTAATAATATGAGGCATATATATACCAAAACAGATAAGATAAAACAACCCCGTATAAAGATAGACAATATGCCAATGCAAAGTATAGATGATAAAAAGGTAGACACAAGAAGGAAAAAGAGGTAACAAACATGATAAGACCATCATCCCCATTATTATTGGTGGATTTAAATAGAGATTCTATCATTTCTACCTTGGGTGACTAAGTCCTAACAACAACTTTGGACTTGGAGATTAAAGGCCATTCTCGATAGCTGACAACCTAAGACACAAGCAGAGCAACATAGAACATCCTAGATAAGAAAAATGAACAGAGTGACATATAGATTTGAGCCCAACAAAAATAATGGGATGAAAAACCGATATATATGCTAAGGAGTCAAAATTCAAAACTTACATCAGATATTGATGGCTTGTCCGACTACCTAGGGCTCCCATGGGACACATCCATTCCTATTATAATAGTTGGCACTTGGGAGATCTTTGGCATGGATGGAGAATTCTCAGCTGTGGCGAAATTCTCTATGCACTCTGACACCTGCAGACTTATTAGCAAAAACAATGAGGTAACTTCAATTTTGAAAATTAGTTGAAACATAAAACAATATCACAAGCATAGGTACTTATCACATAGAATGCTTACATGGAACCTCAAATGACTTGGAATTCTTTACATTCAGAGATATATTGTCCAACTCATGCTGCAATCTAGTATCATAATAACTGGTACAACCACACCTTATACAACCAATCATGGTATACAACCTCAAATGATTTGGAATTCTTGACATTCAATCCTCTGCATTTGTACAACCACAACCTATACAACCACACTCCAATAACTGGTGAACTATAGTTTTTATGCATTTGTACACCCACACTCCACACCTTGAACAACCACACCTAAGACCCAAGCAGAGCAACATAGAACACCCCAGATAAGAAAAATGAACACAGCGACATATAGATTTGAGCCCAACAAAAATAATGGGACGAAAAACCCATATAAATGCTAAGGAGTCAAAATTCAAAACTTATAGCAGCTATTGATGGTTTGTACGACTTCCCAGGGCTCCAATGGGACACATCCATTCCTAGTATAATAGTTGGTTGTTGGGAGATCTTTGGCATGGATGGAGGATGCTTAGATGTGGTGAACTTCTCTGCACGTTGTCACACCCGCAAGCTTATTCAGGATCTCATTCGTTTTGGAAACCTAAAGTGCGTTGTTAGTAAAATATTTTTATGTATTTCATTTAATTAATTTAAACAAAATACATTAAAATATTTTACTTACAACGCCCTTCATGTTTCCACAACGAATGAGATCCTGAATATGCCTACGGGTGTCACATTGCATAGAGAAGTTCACCACAGCCATGAACATCCTCTATCCATGCCAAAGATCTCCCAAGTGCCAACTATTATACAAGGAATGGATGTGTCCCATGGGAGCCCTGGGCAGTCGGACAAGCCATCAATAGCTGCTGTAAGTTTTGAATTTTGACTCCTTAGCATATTTTTCATCCCATTATTTTTGTTGGGCTCAAATCTATATGTCATTGTGTTCATTTTTCTTATCCGGGGTGTTCTATGTTGCTCTGCTTGTGTCTTAGGTTGTCATCTCTCGAGATTGGCCTTTAATCTCCAAGTACAGAGTGGAAGTTAGTAGAGGATCATTACCATAGTTATTGGCTTTTAGGGCCTGCATCACAACCACATGTTACAGAAAGGGTATTATTTTAGATGGAGGGGGTAAAGGAAAAAAGACAAATATACAAATGTTGTTTTAACAATTAAGGGAACAACGAGGAACCCACATTACTAAGAACACCCATTCTTTCTTGAGGCTTCTGTCTAGATTTCCAAACCAGAGAAGACCTCTGAAATGTTGACAATGACTTAGTGTGCCTCTGCAAAAGGAAAAACACCAAGTTATGTTAGTTAGTGGCCAAAAACAAACAAATAATTTATTAAAAAAACACCAAGCTATATTATACTTAGTACTAAAAGCAAAACATTCAAAAACAACATTGTGAGAAAATAGAACAACACTCATAGAAGTAACACACCTCAATCGGTACATAAGTGGGTCGCTTGGGCCTCCCTAGATTAAGGTAAGGGAGAGGGTCTGAAAACTTGAGCTCTATCTGATGATGTTTTCTGAAATAATCAGAGACAAGTAGTATCAGGATATTACTTGTTTCATTCTAACAACTCGTTTTCCTTTACATATATAAAGTCGCATTTCATCCACATACAAGCACAACTCAAATGAATTACCCAGAAGGTAAGATCTGAGACCTCAAGTGATGTGAGACCTCAAGATAAACATCGATGTCTCCTATATCTATGTGAGGGAACATATCTATAAGAAACTTGGAACAAATTTCCTTGGAAATACAAAAAATATTTATGCATGGCAGTTCTATGCTTTCAGGCAATGGGTGGACGTATTACATTATTCCTAAAAACCATGTACATATAAAAAATACCCTTGCCTACAAAGTAAAGATTTCAAAAAAAGTATTTCTGCATAATAAATTGCCCTGAAAAGAACCAATAAATATATGAATAGTCTCATTTAAAATGTTGCAACAACTAGTCTAGGATTCATCAAAATGTTGGGTGGTGCTTGAAGATTGTAGTGTGGTTTCTAGAATCTTGATCCCTATAGTGTTAAGATATCCTGCAGCATGTGATCAAGTAATGAAAGAAAAATTAATATGCCATAAGAAATATATTATGATCTGACATGATGCAAGTTGGATATGAAGCCCACAAATATGAAGCACCCGCAATATGCATTCCTTCTTATATAAGCAATTGCATTTCAAGATATTATCAAACAGAATCAAACCTGCATAGGTTGGGAAATAGAAAATCATGGTATACCATGTGTGGCTGCCATACAAAAGGGACAATTACCCTTTTACTATAGTAGTTTTTACATTAAAAAAGAATTATTCAGTCCACATCACCCATCCACATTAGTTGTAAATTTTGAATATCCAAACTATAATAATCCATTTACTAGCTGAGTAATTACAAAATGGAAAGAAATGGACAAAATAATCGTATCTCATTTTCAACTAAATTTTTCATCTATACCCACAATCAAGAAGCTAAAACACTGCTTATAGATAAAAACCACAAACCAATCATAATGTGTGTATCATCCATAATACTAAGATTCACCATAAAATTAAAAGTAGGTCAAAACAAAATAGGATTGTTATTTGGCAACATTGTCTATGACAATGGACATGAAACACCATTACTTTGGATCGGCATTTACAAATAACAAATTGGATTAAATAAAAACAACTATAGATCTCCTCTCTTTAGATAGTATCCAAGAATGCAATTAAATTTAAACTTCATGTCCTGCAACAAATGGAAATGACTTTAGATACTACTTTTGTTTTCAATTATGTAACAGTATAAGCAATACTTTATGCTCACCTTGGCAATGTATGTATTTTTGGCCATGCTATGACATTTCCAACAACATCATCAACAAGATTGATATTGATCATAAGGTCTAACTAGAGGATCGTTTCCCAACAAAGCAACCTCTACAAAAATAGCAACAAATGATGAGCCTAAAATTGCACCTCCCACCCTTTTCATGGGGTCAACCTCAGAGACTCGACCGAATGCAATTCTAGCATCTGGATCTATAAAACTCAGCAGATACACATCCTAGAAACAAAATATAGCTTACATAATAAATTTTAATAAATGTAAAATGAAGTGCAATTCACAGTAATACAAACATACTTGTCCCTTCTTAAATGATGAATGTCTTATATGGAGTGGAGTTTGCATTGATAAGTTTGTCTACACAATTATTTTATTTTTGTCATAAGTCAATAAAAGTCAACATGGAAAATAATTGATACCACACATCTTGTATAAAATGTATTCAAACTTAGCCAGAGCCAACATGTTGTGCTTGACTGTTTCCTGCTCTAGTTAAGGCAAGTAACTCCTCTAATTTTTTGTTGAATTCATCCTTTTGTTCTTGAAGGTTTGCATCAAATTCCAACCGTTGTTCTTCAAGCTTATCCTGGGAATGCTTCCTTTGCACTTCTTTAGCTTCTTGGGATTTATGGTTCTTGCCCCAGATATCAAAAGGTGATGGTCCAAGTCCATAAGCACGAACATATCCTAGTCTCTCTTCTCCCATAACATGCCTATAAATTTCATCTGAAGTAACATCAGGTTGTTTTCTTCGCAGCTCTTCTCCTACCTCAGAAAATTTTTCCTACATACAACAAATCATACAAGATGCAATTTATACCAAATATATACCTCTATGAAATTAGTATATGTAACATAATACTATAGGATATTATGTGTTGTACCAAAATTTTGGTAGATTTAACATCAACTATGCTCCCATCTTTTTTAGGATGAGTTTTCTCAAAAAAGTTAAGGGATCCACTTCCTTGTATATTTACTTCTCCATTTATATCATTTAAACAAGGTTATTGTAAACATCAAATAAACGGATGCCATCAAATTGTCTAAATGGATCACACAAATTACTAACTTACATCATATTTCAGACATGCAAACGACTTGGTTCATGTTGGGTGGATAACCTTTTGAAATTTTCTGCTTGTCTTGTTAGTTATAGACTTCCTTTGTGGAAAACATTGCAGTATTGTGCATAGTAATTATCTATGAGGTACTGTAAGTATCAATGAATAGAAAAAATAATATTACTTTTCCTTTATTACTCCTCTAATAATCAACAAGAAATTTCCAATGCGACTTGTCCACGCGGGGAACAACTTGTTCAAGTTGTTGTTCATATGGACTATCTTCTAGGAAGTATAGTCTCATTAACTCCCACTTGTGGTCCTTCCATTTCTTTCCTATTATCTTCATTGTCCACTCCTTCAGATCTGAATCCATTGTGAATTTACTCTACCAGCATAAAGGATATCAATTAGAAGCTTCATTTAACCATTTAAAAATAAAATTTAATAATATACCTTCACAAATTTCCATATAGAATCTTTTTTATTTGCTGGAAATTGTATCCAGTCCTCATAGTTTAGTGGACAAAGATTGGGATCTCTTGTAATGGTTGTCAGAAAACTTGATAAGTGACATTGGTTTTCACCTACTGGTTGTCCAAATTGATTTTTCTCAATGGGGATTGGATCGTCGGGCTTTCTTTTCCTAACTTTCAAACATTGTGTTTGGCCACGTGTTCGATGTTTTTGACCTAAGCATTCATTCATAAAGGATAATATATATATATATGCAAAATTATATATGATTAAATGTAGCACTATAAATACAATGATATGAATGAAATGATTACCTAGACCGTCAGAAGGTGTTGTTGTAACATTCAATGACTCAACATGGTGATCAGAGATGTCATTTTGGTCCATGTTATCAGGAAATACATTGCTATTTTGGTTACTGGAAACTCTATTCTCTATAATTCTTGAATGAATAGACACAGAAACATTGACATTAGGCACACGAGGTAGTTGTGAATTTCTTGATCTTGTAACTTTATCGCGACTTTCTTTGTTGTGCTGATTTTGAAACCTTGTTCCCATCTCCTTTTCAGTTGTGAATGTTTGAGAGTATTTCGAACCACCAACCATATTAGAGTCTTGGGGAGACGTGGCTGATTGGGCATTTTTTGTAGAGATAGCAGTAGTTTTATTGAATTTGTTTGCTCGATGTTTTTGACCTAAGCATTCATTCATAAAGGATAAAATATATATATATATGATTAAATGCAGCACTATCAATACAATGATATGAATGAAATGATTACCTAGCCCATCAGAAGGTGTTGTTGTAACATTTAATGACTCAACATGGTGATCAGAGATGTCATTTTGGTCCATGTTATCGGGAAATACATTGCTATTTTGGTTACTGGCAGCTCTATATTCTACAATTCTTGAATGAATAGACACAGAAGCATTGACATTAGGCACACGGGGTAGCTGTGAAATTCTTGATCTTGTAACTTTATCGCCACTTTCTTTGTTGTGCTGATTTTGAAACCTTGTTCCCATCATCTTTTCAGTTGTGCATGTTTGAGAGGATTTCAAACCACCAACCATATTAGAGTCTTGGGGAGAAGTGGCTGATTGGGCATTTTTTGTAGAGCTAGCAGCAGTTTTATTGAATTTGTTTGCTATATCATTACGAATTTCTATTGGAAGGGAAGCTAAAATTTATTTGGAGCAATTTGAGGATGACATGTTCAAAGATTGCCAACAACCATGTTGAGTAATGCTAGGTAAATGAGTCATTGTACATGAGTCATTGTTGTTGTTCTTATCATTACTTGCGGTTGTCATGTTATGGCAGTTGTCACTGTATTGTTCTCTCATCCTTAGTATATCAAGTCACATAAAAATTAAGACATTTAGAAAAATATTGAACAACATAATAACAATTTTATTAATAATATTTAAAAATGAAACACATATATTTAATCAAATATTTTTATAAACAATAGTAGAGATAAGGATAAATATGAATAAGAATAATGTCAGACATTCAAAATGCATACACCTAGCTAGAGCACAATGTGAGACAGAAAATTAAAGAGATACATTGTGCCAAAAAAGGCTTATTTAAGTCAAATATTAATGACAAACAAAAAGAAACATTGGCTGCTATTTTGTAATCTTCTCATTCAAAACAGTCATCATCATCACTTTGAGATACACTTTCATCATCCTGTTGAATTCAGGATTGGTCTTTTTTAGTTGTTGAACTAGCAACAATAATTCCTTCCATATCCAATCTAACTATGTTACAATCAGTATCTTCATCCTCTGATGTCATTGATGGCCCATCTCGAGTGTCACCTTACACATAAGCTTCGACATTCTCAATAAAGATTGTTCTTCCATGTTGAACATATCCCGTGGGGAAATCTTTACAACAAAATGCCACGCTTTTACAGTGACACCTTCTACATGAAATACTTGTCCAACTTGAGATGCCACAAAAAATGGTTCTCCTGTAGTTTGAAGGCATCACAAATTAACAAGAGTCAACCCATGTTCATCATGCTTGATTCTCCTCATTGAGTAGATGTCCACTGAATCACACTTAAATAATGTCACCTTAAAGTGTTCATAATAATTGAGCACAATAACATCCTTCAAAACACCATAATAGGTTACATCTCTAGTAATTGGATTGCAGTCAGTGGTTTTAGAATAACAATCGGTCTTAGCTACCAGAAAGACTCCACTATTTTGTGTTGTTCGATTTGCATCTTTTGCCTTGGTATGAAATATGTGACCATTGACAACATAGCCCTAGTACTTAATGGCCAGTTGATGTGGACCTTGAGAAAGAAACTTGATTTTATCATCTACCATATTTGTTCTTTGGAGTGTCTCAATCTAACAAAAGAAAAGTTTGTTAGACTTTATTCATGAATCATAACTAATTTAATTACCACAACTAAACTTACATGTTCCTTAAACCATCCATCAAATGAGTTAATATGTATTCTCTGAACCTCCTTTAAGGACTTCTAAGGATGTTTTTGCCTAATGATATCATAGTGCATTCTGAATACAAAATATGTGAAATATGTTATTGGAATATGTTATAGAATTTTATTAATAGAAGGTAGTTGACACTAACTTACTTAATGTAGGGTTCAATTGCTTCACAATTGAATAGTACATACTTATGGGCTTGTTTCAATGTATGTTCGTCCAAGACACATGTTACCATTTTACCAATACCATGACCTACTGTCGAGAAAATAGACCAATCATCACTGTCATGTGTTGGCTCATTTTCCAAATTTGCTTCGTCAGTATCATTTCTATTTGGTCGATTTAATTTTGTTTCAACTCCATCCAAGTATCTTGAACAAAAAGTTAGACACTCTTCAGCTATATATCCTTCTGCTATTGATCCTTCTGGATATCTTTTATTACGAACATATCCTTTTAGGGTCATCAAATACCTGATAACAAAGTTGAGGAAAATATTATGACAAATTACATTCTAATAGGTAAAGTCATCATGAAGTATGAAATGTTACCTTTCAATTGGATACATCCAATGATACTGAACAAGGCCGGCTATCTTAGCTTCATAAGAGAGATGAATTGATAGATGCACCATTATGTCAAAAAAACATGGAGGGAATATCTTCTCCATCTCACAAAGTGTAACAGCTATTGCATTTTCCAATGCAGAAAAATCATTTGGATCTATGACTTTAGTGCACAACCTTTGAAAATAGCGACAAAGATTAATAATACATGACTTAGCATTCTTACTGGGCAAGGACACAGTGACAGCTAATGGCAAAAGTTGTTGCATCAGCACGTAATAATCATGACTTTTCATTGGTAGCATCTTCTGATCCTTCATCCGTGTACATGTAGATATATTAGACGCATACTCGTCTAGAACTTTGACAGATTTTAGAAGGTTGCAAAATAATATTTTTTCATCTTTTTTCATTGTATAGAAAGCTGGAGGTAGGATGGTATATTTACCAATAGTTTTTGGATGAAACAGAAATCTGATTCCCATATCCTCCAAATCCTTCCTTGCATTCAAGTTGTCCTTACTTTTATCCTTCAAACCTAGCAATGTTCCAACAATACTCTCACATATATTCTTCTCAATGTGCATGACATCAAGATTGTGCCTTACAATGTTAGTTTTCCAATATGTTAGCTCAAAAAATATGCTTTTCCTTTCCCAATTGTGTGTTGAATCCTTACCTCTTGGCCTTTTCTTACCAATTACAGTTCTTCCGTCCTCCAATTGTGACAAGATTTGAGCTCCTGAAGGAGGTTTAGGTGGACACCTAAATTCTTGCTCACCGTCAAATGCCTTTGCTTCTTTTCAGAATCTGTGGCTAGTTGGAAAAAACCTATAATGTCCTCTGTAGAAAACTTTACGGCTATGTGGCAACCAATGTGAGACAATATCTTTATTACAATAGGGACATGCTTTGTAGCCTTTAGTACTCCAACTAGATAGATGTGCATATCCTGGAAAATCACTAATAGTCCATAATAAAGAAGCACACATCAGAAAGAATTCCTTGGTTCCGGCGTCATATGTATGTACACCAGTATCCCATAGTTCTTTCAACTCATCAATCAATGGACGCAAGTACACATCTATATTTTTGGGTGAAGCTGGTCCAGGAATGAGTAGGGACAACATAAAATATGGTTGCTCCATGCACAACCAAGGAGGTAAATTATATAGAATAATTACAACAGGCCATGTACTGTAAGAAGTACTCATTGTCCCAAAATGATTAAATCCGTCAGTTGCAAGTCCGAATTGAATGTTTCTAGCATCTGCAGCAAATTCTGGATGCATCACATCAAATGTTTTCCATGCAGGTGAATCAACCAGGTGTCTTAACTTGTCATCTTTTTCATATTCTTCTGCATGCCACCTCATTAAGGAAGAGGTTTTTGATGACATGAATAACCGCATTAGGCGGGGTATAAGTGGAAAGTGTCTGAGCACTTAGATAGGTATTCTCTTGGGTTTTTTTGCAAGCTCATCATCATCATCTGGGATTGTAATCGGTTTCCATCTTGATGCTCCACAAGTATCACAAACATATTTATCAGTAGAATCCTTCCAAAACAGCATGCAACCATTTGGACAAACATGAATCTTCACATAATCTAAGCCCAACCCCGTAATCGTCTTTTTTAGCTCATAAAATGAATTAGGTAACTATTCTCCTTCTGGTAGCATCTTCTTAAAGAACATAAGAAACATAGATGATGTTTTCTTACTCAGGCCATTAAGACAAACCAGGTGATAGAATTCTAGGATGCAAGCAAGCTTGCTATATTTCTTACACCCTAGATATAATTCTGTCTCAGAATCCTTTAACAAGATATAAAAATTTTCAGTATTGAAATGTTGATCACTAGATGGCTCCACTCCTTCTGTATTTCCATCTTCACTGAAACTCGGAAAAGTATCATGAAACATATCTTGTAAATTTTTAGCATTAAGGAAATCTCCCTGACCAGTAGGAGCATCCATTTGAACATCGACATCTTCACCATGAAAAGCCCAAGAAATATAGCTTGGTAAGAAGCCATGCCACAATAGATGGCTCAATGTTGTCTTTCTAGTGACCTGGTATACATTAGCACACTTTCTACATGGGCATACAATCTTGTCTCCAATCGATGACTGTTCAAAAGTGAAATCCAAAATTTTTTTTACTCCACATAAGTATTTACTGCTCGTTCGGTCATCCTAAGCTATCAAAAACTTATCCATTCTATAAAGAACATTTATAATGAAATTTATCAGTAATTTGTAACATAATAGGATATGCATATTTCTTTTTGTTGTTTGGTTTCGAATGTGTCGTTAGATAGGATGGATTTGTGAATTTGGAACATTCATGGGAACACACACTTCAGTTATAAGCATTCATGTAGCAACTTTCAGTTCCATTCATTAATCTCTTTTTACATCCACACACAGGGGTGTACCCCTAAACATTAACTAAACAAAGGGGTTGGTGTACCCCTAAACATGCGCATAATTAAAATAACTATTAATACAGACAAGTCTAGATAGATAGACAACTAAACACTACACCAACATGGTCCCACATCAGTAACTTTGAGGACTTATCATTGTGGCGATATTCTCCTGAAGTTCAGAAAAGAAAGTAGCTATGAGGATTGATTGCTTTCTGACAAAAAGTGTAAGCACAAATTTTTTGTCTTGATAATTATATTTGTTAATTGGACCTACCGTGGTCTATTTTATGATTGTGCTGTGTCACGGAGCTCCTCATTGTATTTTGACAAATCTGAACTGACAGGGGCCTCATCATCAGATTCGTATGAGTTGATATCCTCCATCGTGGGCTCATACCGCCGTAGATGATCAGGGGTCTCGTAGTTGATGTTGGTTATCCAAACTTTGATGGTATTATGGCCAACTGGACATAGAAAAAGCTTGTTGCTATGGCCCACTAGCATCTTTCTGATCCAATCACGACAACCGGATTTTGATACAAGATTTCCCACCAAATCATACTCAACCTCGATAACATGTGAATAATTGCCAAAATTTAGGGTCACTTCACCAGGCCTGTAGTGTCTTCCTTTTAGAAAATGCCATTATTTGGGTATGGCTAGTTGGTTTAAGGAACGATCATCTAGGATGATGTCCAATTGTTCTTCAATAGGGAACATTAACATTGGCATAGAGGCCCAGTTCATAGTGACTGTTGTGGGTGGACAGAGACTGCATAATATTAGTATTAATGAATTGTAAGTACATATAAAGATGTTATATATTTTCAAAAAAAGTTGTATAACATCAGTTAACATTTTATTGCTTGTCATAACCAACTTTATTGTGGTAGACATGATAGCTTGAAAAGAAATATAATAGAGCAGATCATGTCCTATATAGAGCCTATATCTTTGCAATTGGTCCAATGCTCAATAATCCTTCTTTGAGAATTTTAATGAAGTAACTAGTATTTTCTATAATTTGATGTATCTTGGTATTTTATACAATGAGGTGACACTTATTATCTATTTGTTGAATCAACACTCATATTTTAGATTATCAAAGAGGTTAATGGTGTCTGGCTTATTTTGTACAGGTGTGAGACCTATTTAATTTGGAGTATCGATGAACTACTTAGAAGGTGTGAGACCTATTTAAAGAGGTTACTGGTGTCTTTCCAAATTTTTACTATAGTCTTGTACTTCTGTGTTTATCAAAACACTACTACAAGATATCTTATCATCTTATTATTTTGATAGTACCAAAAATTTTATGACAAGAAGGATTCATCTAAAAATTGTAAATTTTCTAAATGAGTTACAAGAAGGATTCATCTAAAAATTGTAAATTTTCTAAATGAGTTATGTGAGGTTATTATTCTCTGACCTATATGTAAATGGGATAGATTCCTGCCACTTTAGTTTTATGAGTACATGACACTATGTTTGAAATACTTTTTAAAAGGATAAAAGAACATACTTATAATAAGGACCCAGGCACATTCTAATCATTTTGAACTGAATCAGAAAATGAATAGGAGTATGGGTCCTATCCGCCAGTATCAAAGGAGAATTCGTAAACCTCAAAACCACCAACATGGTTTCCAAACCTACAACCCCTACTTTTTAGAAATTTCATTTGAAGTATAGTTTCTACTATATAAGTGGATCAACCCATGTATTTTGGTATAGAAATTAACTGTGATGAAGATGAGATGCTTAATCATTCTTGGCCTCTGTGCTTTTGAGAATATATTAGATTTCTCACTTATATTAAAAGGAAACATATAGAAATAAAATGACATTGTTTCGTAACCTATTTATATACACTAATCTAAAAACATAGAAGAAAATTGGTGTGGGTAATGACATATCACAATGTATACTAAAAATAGCTAAGCCTAATCAAACCTAATTTCATGTATATACCATAACCATGAATAATTACACTTCATTAAAATTAGCTTCTAATTAGACCATGGGAATCATGATGGCATACCAGGTCTAATATCAGGGAGGTTCCTTGTCTCAAAACCATTCCAAATATTATAAAATCTTAATTTGTACTTCGTTGGAAGTTGTTATGCATAAATCTTAGTGATTCTTGGCCTCATTAAAATCCATGTGTCTTAGAGGTGTGCTGGTTGCAACTGAAACATTCACTCAGTTGTAATACCCATGATCAAATTTCCATTATCCTATACTTCTTTAAGTCTTAGTCCCCTAAATTAATGGAAGTAATGAGATTTGATTATTTGGATACTTTTCTATCTTATGTTTATAACTATTGAAGTTGATGCTGGCTACAATTCTTGAGTTATTTCTGACCTTATCTTGTTTTTCGTTTCCTCCTTGATATCAAAATCTACATTGATGGACAGTATGTTAGTAAGAGTTAGACCACTAAAGAAAGTGGTGATTAGATACCCATCACCAAACCCATGATTGCATCTCCACATTCTCATGAACTCTATTATGCCTCTCCCTCCATAACCAGTACAAGATGCACATTGCCAAACAATGATTCTCCTTACTAGTGCAATTAACCAAGTCAGTCATGGAATTAGGAATAATGAGTAAACCAGGAACTCTAGCTTCAGCCCAGATCTTGCTCGAATAAGAGAATTTAAACATGTAATACATTGACATACAATTTTTCAATGTGAAACTGAAATCAATCCAAAATAAAGCAAGAATATAGAAAAATTAAGGGAGGGGCAAGCTTAGTTATCCCATTCTTTCCCTTATACTTCAAAATCTTAGAGTATATACATTGTAACGACCCCGCCTCCCAATAACCCCCAATTAAGGGAGACCAAGAGGCCAGAGTCGTTATCCCAATTAACATGATCAAAGGTTCAACAAATAATCTGTAAAAATTATTAAATTCTACCATGACTATAATAAAAGCCAGTATAAAATAAAACTTTGCATGCCCTTTAAAAATTTTGGATATCTACTTCTATCCACAGCTTGAATCTATTCTATCTAATCCTCCTCACACTTTATTTCTTGTTTTCACAATGTGTCACATTACTATTTGTTCTTTTCAGGGTTGTACCTAAAACGCAAGACAAACAAAATTTCGGTCAGCATGTAGGAATATTCTGGTATGTGGGGACAACCAAAATTTCACAAATATGGCTAACAATCTAAATATCACAATCAAGTTAATTAACGAACCAGTTTACGCTTTCAATGTGACATTCTCCATCGCTTTTGCCCTAACCCTGGAATACCCTCTTTAGGGTTTCTCTTTTGCCATTGACTTAAGGCCACCTTCTCAATCCCGAGCTTAGTGCCTGGGGTCACCTCTCATGGTGCCCATTAGTCATGCAACAAAGACCACCTTCTCAATCCCGAGCTTGGTGTCTGGGGTCACCACTCATGGTACCCATGGGTCTTCCCTCCTAGGCTTGACCTTTTTGCATCATCCATCAGGGTAGCATGTAGGTGCGAGAATACACACTTATATTATAATTGTAATAATCATAGTCACTCTATAGTTGCATGAAATAAAAGTCATCCAAGCAGTTATTTTCAAGCAACCGATAAAACATCCAGTAATCGCCGTGAAACTAAAGTGATTAACCATAAGCATAACCACATACCTGATTCATAGCAACTTGATGTCTAATAAATAATGATAAAGAACAATCAAACAAGCAATCCACAACATCCTAAAATTAATGCAATATATCCAAGTGTTATAGTTTATTCAAAAAAATCTCAAGAGAGACTTGGATTCCATCTTAGGCTTTCTAGTCCACTTTAGGGTTTTAGTAGGGTTTTAGCCTCCATAATACCTTTATATCGTTTAACACTCTCTTAGTTCATAAACCCTAACTTCAACATCATAAGCTTACTTAAAAGTCAATTAAGTCTATTATTCCCTTTTTACACTAAAATTGCCCTCTTTATCCTTTTAAGTTGTTGCAGGATCATGAGACTCAATTATCACCTTTAGTTTCTTTCGAATTGACAACTCATATTAAATTATGGTCTAATTCACATATGAACTCCATTTATCACATTAATATCACATTAATCCACTAGAAAACCCCAATTACTAAATTAAGGGTATTTATCCACAGTTAGGAACTTTTATACTCAACATAGCTTGGAACCATCAAATCTCAGCTTTATACATGAATTTGACTAAATTAAAGCCATTAAGAAACATAATTATGAACATTAGGGTTCCAAGGCCTATTAAAGCTTATTTATGCACATGGAACCCTAAATTAAGGTTTATAAATGCTTTATCATTCATAATTGGTGCAAAACCCTAAACCATGCACTAATTCATCTGGATCAGGTTCAAGTTCATCATTAACATTTCAACAGGTTACTATTACTTAATTTCACCAATTAAGCATCATGAACTTAACCGTTAATTTCAATTAGGGTTTCTAACTTAATTTCATATCACTTTTAATTAACTTGGCATACTTTTGCAAATAGGAACAAAATCAGGCTTTAATTGTATTTTTATTGGATTCTATGCGTTCTCGTGATCAATTTTCATATTTTGCATGTTTCCATTGGAGCTACCAATTATTAATTAGGATTTTTGCAAGATTAGTACCTTTGGGCTAATGGAAGGCGGCCACCTGGCGGCTTGCTCCTCGCAAGCAACACGCTGAACCAGTTCTATGTATACTTTCGCCCCTGCACTCACACTTTAGAGCCATGCACGCCCAGGGGGCAAGGAGGTCATTTCCTCCTTCACATTCTACAAACTCCGCTCACTTCTCTGTCTGCGAACCAGGTCCCTGGCTCAGTCAACTAGAGGGTTGATCTCGAGTTGCAACCTCTCTCGACACTTGACAAGGCCACCACGACCTCCGTCGTGCCCCTACGAACTCAATGGAGGTCTTAGCTAAGCCTAAGTTGGTCGGAGCCCCTAGAACGACTAGGAGTGTGACTGTTGAATGATCCAAAGGAACCAGTTGATGAAAGGGGAAACGAGAAGAGGAGTTGGAGGCAGGGTTGAATTGCTTAAACCGTAACGAGTATTCACGAAGGGGTACCTAGCATCACAGAAGGGGGATCATCCCCTTATATAGGCCATGGCCATGGAGAATGGCCAGTGAGAAGAAATGGAATTAGGGGTTTCCCTAAAGCACTTCCAAAGCACCTAAAAAATTTGGATGATTCAGCTCATTTTTGCCTTGTGAATCTTTTAAAGGGGTTTCCTTCTTTGCACATAGGTTGGCTCGTGAGAAAATCGAGCGGGAATTATCCTAAAAAATGTGCTTTGTTTCCTTTCTCAGTTCATGGTAGGAGAAAACTGTGAACCGTTGGATGAAATATCCAATGGTCCAAAAAGCACGCGCTTATAACTGGGGCGGGGTATAATTTATTTCCAATGATATAAAAGTGTGACATTTAAACCAAACTTCTTTACTTTAGGAAATCTTCCAAAAAACATATCTCTTAAACCGTGTATCCAATTAATCCCAAATTTTAAGGGAAAGTCCATAATGACTTAATCCACGTTTGTACCAAATTTGGAACTCAAACTCAAAAGGAAAAAGGCATTATCTTCATGTGCAAGTTATCTTTTAATAAAGCTCATTTTAAGTATATTTTCTCTCTCTTAATCTTTTATTTTCTTTATTTTGATTCCTTTTATCATTAGAAACCATGTGGGGTCAAAATATCATTCATAATGATTCCATTATCCATATTTCGACATATTTCTTATATTTTCATCATTATCTCAACTTTTCGTCTTAATAATGCTTTATTTGATTTTATCTCTTTCTTTTTGCATTATCTTTCCAATTTGGACTCCTTAGAACCCAAGGAACCCAAAAGACACGAGATCCCTCTTTGGGGAATATTCCTTTGCCTTCTAGAGGCTTCTACCTCTTTCTTTTCACCATTTTTTAATTATTCATTTACTAATTGAATTTCCTTTTTATTTTCCTTATTATTGGGCTCAACAGCGAATAAGGCCCACAAAACAACCAAGAAAAGCTATTTACAAACGAAATTCATGCATTCAATCAAATGACATCATTATTTGTTCATTTATCTATATTAAAAGAAATTGCATTTCTCATCCAAAGAACCCAAAATTTGGGTTGTAACATCCTTCCCCTCTTATAGATATTTTTCTGTCAAAATTCCCTCAAACATTCCAACAAACAGGATAAGACTTCCTCATGTCCATCATGGCTCCCATGTGGTTTTACCCTCTCCATGGTGCCTCCCAAGAACCTTCATCATCTCATATTCTTGCATCTGAGTTCTTTCTCACCTTGGTACCTTGTACCCTCATAGGTGACTCATGACATTTCAACTTCTCTCAAAGCTAACTGGGTTCATGGCTCAGCACATGGCTTGGGTACCTCACATAGTTCACTAGATCGGACTCGTGGAACATATCACGTTATCCTGAGGGGTAATACTAAACATAACCATCTCCACCAATCCATCTCAAAAGGACCCATATATCGGGGACTCAGCTTTCTCAGCTGCAGCTTAGAGGGGTCGTATTTTCACATCGCATATTCTCCCACAGTGAACTACATGTCAGTCTGCTTTGCATCACGATTCATGTTGCCCCTGGGATTCCTCAGCCATTGCATGATCAAAGTGACTTCATCTACACACACTGTGGTCCTTTTCTTACCTTCGTGAGGTCCCTTCACCAACATTATCTGAATGAAGTGGTGACCGCCACAACCTCCCTTATAGAGCTTCTTTACATCCTGATATTGGCTATGGTGGTTATCATCACATCTCTCATAGGGCAAGAACTGCCCCCCATGTATCACCCTGAATGAGCACACATGCTCTCATTAGAGCCTCTTGTCTAGATCAAACTAACCATTAGTTAGGGATGATAAGTTGTACTCACATCAAGTTCTTCATGTATCCACTTTCACCTCATGGAAGTGAATTTTTAGGTTATACTCAAGAACCTTTGAACTCGCATCATGGTGTAGTTGAACCATCTCTCTATCTTTCATTTAGTTCAACTGGATCTGTCTCTCGATAGTACTCTCTCTTTCTCTTAGATCAATTCATCTAGATAAGGAGATCTACCATAACCCACATTGCATCCTGACCTTCTTTGGTCTAGGGAGACTTACCACAACATCTATAGTGATGAACTCCCATTCCCACTCACGGACTCTTTATCTTCTATATCAACTCACTGGGTTACTAGTGTTCATCCTTAACCTCCTGGCATGCATGGCGACAAGCCACATGCAACTTCATCTTAGGTATCCAAAGTACTACTGCCACTTACTATCTTAGTAGTACCATGGTGTATGATTAACTTAAAATCATGATCTCATGTATGTCATGATTCCTTAAGGTTGATTCCTCAGAAAGCCTAAAACACTCTAGTCAGGGTTTCATCACCTTGTTTTCCAGAGAAGTGCATCTGAGGTTCTACAACCATCCTTTTATCGCATCAAGGCCTAGGTTGTCTAACTAAACAACCACTAACCTGATCAACAGATATCATTAAATCTGAGTGTTAGCCAAACATATCTCCTTTTCCAAACTTAGGGTTAACCTAACAACCTACTCTAGCCTCCAGCTAAACTAGGTAGCTGCATCTCAACCAGAGCATCCATTACCACCTCACCTCCTTATGTGTAAGGTAATGTTGAAGACATACACCTCCATGTATTCCACTTATTATCTCATCTCAACTGTAAGTCGATCTTCATCAAGAAAACTATGAGCTCATCCTCTTAGTTTTCGAACTCAACCTTGTATAGCTCACAAATTCCACATAGCTCATGATAAAAACATCCTCACAAGATGAATACCTTAGTACTGTTGGTGTTTGTACCACATTCACACATCTTACACTGTACAAGGGTACGTTATTATATCCATCCTCATGCATCATAGCAACATTTCCACTCACATTATCTTTATCCTTAGTGTAGGGCATGCATATTGTTCTATCTCGCACTCTCATAACAAGAGGAAATAAGCATTTGGCTGCAGTCCAAATACATAGTTCTTCCCATTCCAAGAGTAGAGATGGTACATCCCACATTTCCAGTACAATCTAAACTGAAACGTGCCTCACATTCATCTACATCATGAACATCTCAAAATCCAGGTTACTTCCATGAAAAATTGGTCTCGAACCCCTTGGGTCCACACACAATCCTTGGTCATCTCCTCTAGGTCTGTAGGGTGCCAGCACTTTTGGGGTCATCCCTCTTCCCTTATGCATCAGATAGTGTCGTCTCCATCTACCCTTTGGGTCCCATGATTTCATGAAGGTGATCAATCTCTTAACCCATGGCCCTCAGACAATGACAGCTATTACCTCCCGACCCTATGGTCATGTGCAACTAGGGAATTAGGTAACTCCTACTTCCATTGGCCTTATCCCTACCTGACCCTAGGATAGACTTAAGATTCTAACATAGTACGTATCCAACTTGAAACCTTACCCAAGTCTCCATCATCTCTCATGGCATTTGTGGTCTGACTTACATCCTTTCATAGGGGTCATGGCGACCTATCTACCTCGGTCAGGCCCCATACCGGTTACATCCATGGTAACACATCCACATGAACTCAAAGATGATCATCTATGGGTCTATAGGTTCACTCTTATACTATGTACTCTCCACTTAGCTTCTCAAGATTCTATGAGACCTCTTTTGGTTTCGTCGAACCCAACAAAAGTTGGTATACACTCTATAAAAGGGTCCTTCTCCGAGGATGGGAGGAAACTAAATCTTGATAACAAAGGTCACAAATGTCCCTACATCTCAGGTTTATATCCACATGAGCATGCTTAAACCTAGCAAGCTACTAAGGCACATAGCTAACAAACAGACCACCTTCTAAACCATGCTAGGTCTCCATGGTAGGTCCTACTTGTTTCTATTCCTTCACATTGGACCATCATCATACATGCCCATGTCACTAACTTATAGGCGAGGGATTCATCAAACATACACCTTAACCAAGGGGTTTCCGTTTCCTACAAACATGAGGAGTGCCATGCTCAAATCTATAGAAACTCAAATCTCATCATTAGCATCAGGTACACCCAACACTACTACTTCCCCTCTTAGGTCTAGAAACCCTAGGTTCACCTTTCTGATGTCCAACTATATGTTCAACCTTGTAACCACGTACCAAGCATGTATATGGTACGGCATGCACTTCCTATTATCATTCCACTTGAATAACACCTCAGAGTGGAGTCCTCCTCAAGGACAATCAACTAGATATAAGGCTTCAAAACATGTTACTAAACCTTTTCAGGGTCTAAGGAACTCTTCTTCCTAACCCTGGAAGGGTAAACACCTATATCATTTGCATATAGGTACCAACAACCTTATCCTCTCTCTCAAGTTTGGTTCCTCTAAAGGAAACCAAGATACCATAAGCTTCTAGGGATCATGCATGAGGCAACCACAACCATTCACTTAGGTCACATCATCCTCAACTCCCCATTGTTCCTAATATATTGGAGTCTAAGCTTCCAACCTTCTTGCTTGGGTCCCACTCTCTCTCTCTCTCTAGATCTAACCCTACAAATAGCCTTACTACTAGAGGTCCTCTCTCCAGGTGGACCAAGCTCACATGCATACCATTTCATGGGTCAAACCTATGTTCGCTCAAGATTATCTAGAGCTCCTCATGCTTATATCATGAGCTATCCAACATACTCTCCTGACCAGGGTTTTAGCCTACTGTCAGCACTACTGACGTACTCTGGGTGCATACTATGCCATGCTCATATAAGCCCATAGGGTTTCTATATGGTACTCACTAACCTCATCAATGAAGGATCTATCCTTCACTCTACCATGCATGACCCTTCCCAGGGTTGGGTTGCCAAAGGTACTAGATCATCCAACCTCACATGGCTCATATTGTCATGGACATCCAAAACCAAAAGCATGTCGACCCACACACATGGTCTACCATGACATCGAACTTATCATGTCATCTCTCTCTCTAACCTTCACTTAGGGTTAGGGTTAGCATCATCCTCAGAGGATGTGCCATGTCTCTACCTTTAATGTAGATCTCTGCCTCCAAGACCAACTCTCTACTCATCCTCCTGACCAGAGGGTCTAACCTCAGGTCTCCCCTAAGGGCATGACAACACGTCATACGACCTAAGCATGCATCTATTCTTTAGTTTATGCTTAAACTATAAAGCTTATGTCCATTACATCTTATTTACATGCTTTTTATTAATTTTGGTGGAGGATTCCTTAACCTTATCATGCATAGCCTATCCTCTAGAGGGTGAGGAAGAGAGAGAAAACCCTAAACCTTATAATCCTAATAGAATTGGGGTTGAGAAGGGATGAAAATAGGTGAGAGAGTCCTAAAGGTATTTTATTTTGAGTCAGATCCTAAGACATTGGCCAGGCAATCATACAAATTTGGGAGTCCTCGTATTCTGACTAGCGGTGTAGAGGAAAATATTGCCAGCCCCCAGACGTGATCCTTTTCTAGACACCTCTCTCTTTCGAAAAATCCTCTAATAACTCCCTTGGGTTCTACAGAGTTTGTAAAATTTAATAATTACTAAAGATTAAATGAGGAACCAGTGGTCTGATACCAAATGTAATGACCCTGCCTCCCAGTAACACCCAATTAAGGGAGACCAAGAGGTCAGATCCGTTATTCCCAATTAATAGGATCAAAGGTGCGACAAATAATCAGTAATAATTATGAAATTCTACCATGAATATACTGAAAGCTGGTACAAAATAAAACTTTGCATACCTTTTAAAAACTTTGGATATCTACTTCTATCCACAACTTGAATCTATTCTATCTAATCATCCTCGCACTTTATTTCTTATTTTCACAATTTGTCACTTTACTGTTTGTTCTTTTTAGGGTTGTACCTAAAACTCTGACAAACAAAATGTCAGTCAGCATATAGGAATATGTTGGTATGTGGGGACAACCAAAATTTCACAAATATGGCTAACAATCTAAATATCACAATCAAGTTAATTAACAAGCCAATTTACGCTTTCAATGTGACATTATCCACTACTTTTTCCCTAACCCTAGAATACCCTCTTTAGGGTTTCTCTTTTTCCATTGACTTAAGGCCACCTTCTCAATCCCAAGCTTGGTGCCTGGGGTCACCTCTCATGGTGCCCATTAGTCATGCAACAAAGGCCACCTTTTCAATCCTGAGCTTGGTGTCTGGGGTCACCACTCATGGTACCCATGGGTCTTCCCTCCTGGGCTTGACCTTTTTGCATCATCCATTAGGGTGTCATGTAGGTGTGAGAATACACAGTTATATTATAATTTTGATAATCATATTCACTCTATAGTTGTATGACATAGAATTCATCCAAGTAGTTATTTTCAGGAAACCAATAAAACATCCAGGAATTGCTGTGAAACTAAAGAGATTAACCATAAGCATAACCACATACCTGATCCATAGCAACTTTATGTCCAAGCAATAATGATAAAGAACAATCAAACAAGGAATCCACAACATCCTAAAATTAATGCAATACATCCAAGTGTTATAGTTTATCCAAAACATTCTCAAGATAGACTTGGATTCCATCTTAGGCTTTCTAGGCCACTTTAGGGTTTTATTAGGGTTTTAGCCTCCATAATACCTTTATCTTGTTTAACACTCTCTTAGTTCACAAACCCTAACTTCGACATCATAAGCCTACTTAAAAGTCAATTAAGTATATTGTTCCCTTTTTTCACTAAAATTACCCTCTTTATCCTTTTAAGTTGTTGCAAGATCATGAGACTCAATTATCACCTTTAGTTTCTTTCGAATTGACAACTCATATTAAATTATGGTCTAATTCACATATACACTCCATTTATCACATTAATATCACATTAATCCACTAGAAAACCCCAATTACTAAATTAAGGGTATTTATCCATAGTTAGGAACTTTTATCATCAACATAGCTTGCAATCATCAAATCTCAGCTTTATAAATGAATTTGACTAATTAAAGCCATTAAGAAACATAATTACTAACATTAGGGTTTCAAGGCCCATTAAATCTTATTTATGCACATGGAACCCTCAACTAAGTTTTCTAAATGCTTAATCATTAATAATTGGTGTAAAACCCTAAACCATGCACTAATTCATCTAGATCATGTTCAAGTTCATCATTAATGTTTCAACAGGTTACTATTAGTTAATTTCACCAATTAAGCATCATGAACATAACCATTACTTTCAATTTGTGTTTCTAACATAATTTCAAAGAACTTTTCATTAACTTAGCATACTTTTGCAAATAGGAACAAAATCTGGCTTTAAAAGTATTTTTATTGGATTCTATGTTTTGTCATGATCAATTTTCATATTTTGCATGTTTTCATTGGATCTACCAATGATTAATTAGGATTTTTTCAATATTAGTACCTTTGGGCCAATGGAAGGCGGCCACCTGGAAGCTTGCTCCTCGTCAGCAACACACTGGACCAGGTCTATGTACGCTTTCACCACTGCACTCACACTTTAGGGCCACGCACGCCTGGGGGGCAAGGAGGTCATTTCCTCCTTCACCTTCTACAACCTCCGCTCGCTACTCTGTCCGCAAACTAGGTCCCTAGCTCGGTCAACTAGAGGGTTGACCTCGAGATGCAACCTCTCTTGGCACTCGACAAGGCCACCACGACCTCTGTCGTGCCCCTACAAACTAAATGGTGGTCTTAGCAATGCCTGAGTTGGTCGGAGCCCCTGGAACAACTAGGAGGGTGACCGTCGACTGATCCAAAGGAACCAGTCGATGAAAGGGGAAACAAGAAGAGGAGTTGGAGGTAGGGTTGAATTACTTAAACCACAACGAGTATTCACGAAGGGGTACCCAACCTCACAGAAGGGGGATCGTCCCCTTATATAGGCCATGGCCATGGAGAATGGCCAGTGAGAAGAACTGGAATTAGGGGTTTCCCTAAACCACTTCCAAAACCCCCAAAAAATTAGGATGATTCAGCTCATTTTTGCCTTGTGAATCTTCAAAAGGGGTTTCCTTCTTTGCATATAGGTTGGTTCATGAGAAAATTGAGTGGGAATTATCCTTAAAGCTTTGCTCTGTTTCCTTTCTCAATTAATGGTAGGAGACTACTGTGAACCATTGGATCAAATATCCAATGGTCCAAAAAGCACACACTTATAGCTGGGGTGGGGTATAAGTTATTTCCAAAAATATAAAAGTGAGACATTTAAACCAAACCTCTTTACTTTAGGAAATCTTCCAAAAAACATATCTCTTAAACCGTGTATCCAATTGATCCCAAATTTTAAGAGAAAGTCCATAACGACTTAATCCACATGTGTACCAAATTTGGGACTCAAAATCGAAAGGAAAAAGGCATTATCTTCATGTGCAAGTTATCTTTTAATAAAGCTAATTTTAAGCATATTTTCTGTCTCTTAATATTTTATTTTCTTTATTTTGATTCATTTTATCATTAGAAACCATGTGGGGTCAAAATATCATTCATAATGATTTCATTATCCATATCTTCACATATTTCTTATATTTTCATCATTATCTCAACTTTCCTTCTTAATAATGTTTTATTTGATTTTATCTCTTTCTTATTGCATTATCTTTGCAATTTGGACTCCTTGGAACCCAAGGAATCCAAAAGGCACAAAATCCCTCTTTGGGAAATATTCCTTTGCCTTCTAGGGGCTTCTACCTCTTTCTTTTCTCCATTTCGTAATTATTCAATTACTAATTGAATTTCCTTTTTCTTTTCCTTGTTATTGGGCCCAATAGCCAATAAGGCCCACGAAACAACCAAGCGAGGCTATTTACAAACGAAATTCATGCATTCAATCAAATGACATCATTATTTTTTCATTTATCTTTATTAAAAGAAATTGCATTTCTCATTAAAAGAATCCAAAATTGGGGTTGTAACATACATTCATACTAGAATTTGGATCTAATATATCCAAAATTTACTCTTGTTATGTTAATAATAGGAGTCATTAGATCCCAGTAATGCATCCTGCCATCCGGACTAGGTCGAACCTACAGTCTTGAAGCCAAGAGCTACTCAGGATTACTCAACTCCTATTCATCTCAAATGTGTGGAAGAAAACTTATCCACTTAAGAAAGCTCATTCAAAGATCATTTCTATTCTACTTGATACAAAGAATGTAATCAATAAATGCTACAACTCCATAGTGTACAACAAATCTTAAAGAACCATATATATTTCAAAATACTGAATATCTAAATTTCAACATATAAGAGCTTTTCTACTCATCTCCAATAAAACAAAAATATAAAATGAAAGTTCTATCTCATTTTATATTTATGCTCTTAATTCATGTTACTTATCTTGTTTCTAACCCTAATATTTCTAGGGTTCCTCTCTAGACCACCCTTCCACTGTATACCTGGCCAGGGTATACATGAAAGAATAGAAAGAGTAGCTTGATACTGGTTGATCCAAGTACTCAGATACAGAGCCAGGATATTCAAATACTCAAATCCCCAGAGCAAACATCATAACATCTCTTATCTGCAACACTTATGACTCTAACTTACTAAATTAACGGTCCCTGACAACTCAGTCTAAGATCTGATACCAAAGTTGTTACACCCCGATCTCAAAATTACCACTAATCATGAGATTAGGGTATAAATTGAGGATTTAACGTAATACAAAAATTACCCTTAACTTTTTCTTCCTTTTCAAAGTCTTTGTTTTCTTGCATTGAACCACATAAACTAACTTTACAAGAGAATTAAACTTTCATTTCTCTAATATAATCTCAGCATTTAATGATACACATTCATACATTCATTATGTTTCTCATACTCCCATGTACATACGACATGAGAATCATTTTCATTCTCTCCTATTAAGGAAACAAACATACAAAACATCATTTACAACTCTCTCTCAGATCTATACAAGGGCCTAGAGTGACAGGGACTGACTGAACTTAACTATACTCAGACTAAACTCTTGTGGCAGATGTACTCTGATGCAATGATATATTCTTCAAGTCCATGTGATTTCCCTAAATTTTTTTAGTATAGGGGTGAGCCTACTCACTCAGTGAATGAGTACTTCAAAGAAAAAGTCTAAAGCACTCATATAATTACATATATACTTTTGAGCAATTGATATCAATTATAACAGCAGAAAGCTTTAGAGAGTCTAATAATTGACAATCATAAATATGGTAGGATACTCAAAATATCTATAAGAGTGAATCAATATATGAAATGCTTGATTGATTATAAAGAGAACTAATTATTAAGAAACATACCAAGAATAATTGAATAACTGTACACACTTGTTTGATCTCTCATTCATTTTATTATGCCCTGATCATATGCAGTGTACTCTACATATGAAGAATCGTAGTGCACTACAATCACACCGTACAAGACTTAGCGAACACACCCGAGAAATGCTATGTCTGACTACTCTCCTGGTCTGTAGCAAGGAAATGGATCTCTGGCCTAAACTAGACTCCTCCTCTAACCTGAGCACACAGGTGGAGAGTCAAGCCACCTCTTGGCTTTTCTGTACTATAGTGCCACCAGGACTTCTGGTTGATGTTGGACACTACAAACTATAATTTATGGAGACTTCCACTAGGGCTTCGTCCCCCTTTCCACCTCATATCATGTTCCGACCCCCGTATACTGGACGCTGCTAGGGTTAGGTCATTTTTCCCCTAAGGCGCAGACCTCACATAGGGGTTTTACGGTGTTCAGGGCTCCTATGTCTATTATTTTATTATTCCTAGAAAGCTCTTTCTACATTGTACCCTTCTCTTACTTATACTTGACTCTGGTATCTCTATGGTGTCACATCTACTTATTTGAAGTTATAATACAACATGTATATCATTGTAAACTTGGCAGAACAGTATATTCAAAACACTATAATATACTGAGTAATCAACATACTATACATGCAGGCAGACTAAAATTCTTAAATAAACAGATTTCATGTCCACTTGGCACATACACACTAGAATTGTGCATATCAACCCAAATATTGCGTTTTGCATCTCATAACTCAATTAAGAGTTAATTACTTATCATGACAAGAATTATTAATAATAACTGAGAATAATGATATCACAATACTTGATTCATTGAACACCCTACCCTTAGGGTTTCATTTAATCACCACAAATGCTACAAAGAAAGGTGTGAAACATCTATCAAGTACTTTTCAAATATTTAAAACACATGATACATGGGATCTCAATCCCTTATCACATTATTGGTAATTGTCATCCCTTCACATCATTATCATGATTACTGGATCTGGGTATTCTAACCCTTAGATCATCACATAGAATTGTTACCTCTGTAACAGGTAACCATTACCTCTAGGTCCTTATACCAAAGTATTCATTTCACTGGCTGTAAAAGTATTTTCATGGCTCACAAGGCCATCACACATGTTGTCACCTCTCACTAGGAAACAACTTATTCACATGGCTCCCATAAATATTTCATGCGACATAAACATTCATTGAATAAAGTCTACTATCAACAAATCATATAAAAATCAATATATGTATGAAACCTTGGAACTTATTTGAATTTGGGTTTCCATGACATTCACTAGGATATCATGCATCAATAATAACATTGAATAAATACAGTCTATCATGTCAAGAAATCCCTTCAAATGGATTTCACGATATCTATTCACAAATATCCAACTTTCCTCACATCTAGGGTTTCACCCTCTTTACTGAGATATCAAGAAAACACTATTCACTTTGAACGAAATACAAGATAGTATCTGACATATATGTACTATGAATTTAGATAAATAATCATTCATAACTAAGGGGATCTAGATAAGCAATTTTCTCTATTTACTTATAGAACAAATTTCATTCATAGACAGATTCCCTATATTTCAGTTTACTCTTATAAACTCTGTGAATACTTAGGTAATTCTCATTAGGATGTATTGTATACATTTCTAATATGATTTTATCATCTGAACTTCATCCAAATAGATGAAGAATCCATTTCATATCATTTTGCAACAACTTAAAACAAATAGACAATTCATGGGTTGTAGTCGCATACTAGAAATTAAAGATTATGGATGAATTAACCAATTTTCGAGCAACATACTGTTTAAAGGAAGTTCCCACTCACCCTAAGGTGCGAAAACACCTTTAAAATATAGCTCATCCCTAAAAATCTCGATCTCATATCAAAGCCCTAGCAATTCACCCAATTCTTCTTCCTTTCAACTCGAAAACCCTAAAAATGAGGGATTATGAAAAAAGAGTGAGAAAAGGGGAAGTTTTGATACCATTTTGGATCAAATCAGATGAGGTACATAATTTTGACAAGTGAGATAATATTCACCATGAAACTATATCCAAAGAAGTTAAAGTTACATGATTTCATCATTCCTCGGACCGCAAAACCCTAGGTCAGCATCTCCATCAATTTCTCCTCTCAAACCCTAACTCTCTCTCTCTAGGATTTCATTTCTCTAGATTGAATCATGAATTATGAGATCTCCTTGTGTGTTAGGTTGACCATATAGATAAATTGAGCTTCTTGGGTCAATTGCACTTTGACCCCTTACTGTACTTTTTCTTATTTTAGTAGATTTTTCTGTTATAAATATATTATTGTAATTCGTGTATTTCAGAGATCAAACCTTCTCTAAAAATTATGATAATTTATCATGTTGTGTATAATGTAGTTTTTAAGCTTCAATTAAAATTTCAAATCATTCCAAGCTCCAATTAAGTAACTAAAAATCGAATAGTGAACTTCTATCCAGAATTCTGTAAAAATGTTAGTTACTGTAATTTGTCTACTGATAAGGTCTAAGCGCATCCAAAATTATGTAAATTTTACGTGTTATTTATTATTGAGTTTCATATCTTGAATAAAAATTTCAGATCATTTGGATTTACCAATAAATAAATAAAAATCAAACAATATATTACTGAACAACATTCTGTCAGCATGGTCGGTTGAAATATATCTCGACCGAGAATGACTTTCAAAGAACATCCCAAAATTCTGAAATTTTTCATTGACATTCAGGATTGAGTTCTACACATTATATCCAAATTTCAATTAAATCCAAATTACATAGAAAATATGATAAATTATTTACCGTACTACTATCTTGATCAAATTCCATACTCATGTACCATCAAAACCCTAATTTCAGCCAACTAGGGTTTATATTTCTCAAACCCTAATTTCTCAAACAATAAAACACTTAATGTTCTTTTTTGGTTGAAAACATCATAATTTAATTATCATCATTAATTAGATTTAAGAAATGATCAATCCAATTAAGCATATAATCATCCAGGTAAACCCTAGTTTACCAATTAAGCTCGGATACGGTCATAACATTTGGGACCAGCACAACCAATGTTTAATTAAAATATTCAATGGAATAACTACCTTTCCACCACCCTTTTATGTAGTTTTCCATATCCTTTCCTATAATGTTCCAATACTTCTAACAGAAAAAAGGTTTCCAGCCATCGGACCCCGGGGATTTGTTGGGATGCATTTGGCTAACTGCTTCCCATATTGCCTCATCATTTAGGTCCTTCTCAAGTTCTACTACTAAAATTGCACTCACCTTCCTTTCAATGCCAGCCATTGCTTCGTTGAAGCCAGACAGTGACCCCATTTTGAAGAGGTCCATATAAAAATATACGATAATGTTTAAAATGTCCTTATCCTCCATCCTCCAGATGCCTTCCTTAACCTTTCGCCCCTTCATATGATTTTTCTTTCATCTCTGTGTGGCCCTATGGTGGATATAGGAAGTTTTCCTATTCCCCTCATTTAGTTCTTTGACCCTCGCTCAGGAAAACCAAAAAGATTCATCATATCTGTGGAGTCTTTGTAATTTTATGGCTAGCTCCTTGCATCTCCTAAGGATGATATTATATGGAGGTCTCCTTTGTGCCTCCCTAAAATATTTTGCACTTCTTTAATCTTTTTCGGCATACTTCCAAAATGAGAGCTCGCCCAACTAGTCAGATTATCACCCACTCTTCTTAATTTGTCTCACAAACCCCTATGTGCATTCTCCTGCCAATCCTTCTATGTTGTTACACCTCAACTAGCCTCTGACGACCACATGCGTTGAAAATAGAATTTAGACAACCACTTTTTCTTCTTATCATGTCCCTTGTCTAATATTACAATGATCAAGGCTTAGTCTGACTGATAGAAAGGTAGATAGATAACCCTGCATCTGTTATACCAACTTCTCCAACTATCATTATCTAGTACCATGTCCATCCTCCCCTCTACCAGAGTCTCAATTGTTTTTCCCCTTCACCACATGAATTTATTACCTTCAAATCCCACATCTAGAAGGTTGAAATCATCAATAGTCTCTCTAAACATCTTCATCATCATGTCCGAATTTAACAGACCTCCTCTTTTCTCATTATTGTTTATTATTTGGTTGAAGTCACCAAACAACAACATTGGACCAGATTCTTTTCATGCCAAGCTTCTCATTAATTCCCAAGTATTATATTTTAACGAATCAATTGACCAACCATATATACCATAGGAAAACCATTTGAACTCATATTTATCATCATATAGCATGCATTCCTCGTGTCATTGTGAGTAAGCAATAATTTCCACCTTGACCTCCATCCACCATACCCCAATCTCCTGCATGCCTAGTATTAGGAATACAGATATTGTAACGACCCTGACCTGGGTTATGAGGTAACCCTATTTGTTTTGGCTAATAAAGTTTCTTAGAACTTTAATATAATCCTCTAAGGTGTTTTTTTATCATATGACACACTTATGTTTCAAGTTTGGTTCCGATTGAATGATGTTTGAGCAATTTTCCTTTATTTTGGACCAAAGTGTAATTTACCCAAAATGTGGGGTTGATATGCAAATTACCACCTCTAGAGTGTCCCTACTCCCTACTAGTATCATATAGAGGAGAGATAAAGAAGGATACACCATGTTTGATTCCATTATGAATGATGGTAATCTTGGTGAAGAAATGACCAAGAAAAAGGGTTGAATTTGAAAGCTTAACTTGAGTTGTATCAAGTTGAAAAGCTTATATATGAGTGCCTATCGGCCATGGAGCCCAAGGAGGTGTCCCATATCGTTTTGTGAACTCTTGTAAAAGTCCATATCGTGCAAAGAACCTCAAGGAGGGGAGGTGTGACGGCCAGAAAGTTTCCTTAGAAAAAGTGTATCGACTTGACTTAAAATAGTGATTAAACCTAGATGACTTATCCAAATGGATAAGCAATGGACGAATTTGCATCTTAGATGATCCTCAACCTTTTTTTATGTAAATATAAATGTTGATGCATGCATGTACACATGTCACCCATGCATGACACGTGGCACCTACTAGCTCAAAATGTTGAAACCTCATTTTTGCCTTCCTTCATGAACAACAAGTATATATACCCCTAGTTTCACCCCTTGGTGCAATTTTGTGACCCTTACCACCCTCCTACCCTAAGGTATCGTGAATAGAGCTCCCATATCGTGAATGGATTTTGTGGTATCGTGCATAGGCCTTGGGATATCACCCATGGCAAGAACATATCGGTCAAGTAGGTGAAATTGGCCATATAAGGTGATATCGGCCAATAGGGTGAAGAGTTGAGTGGCATATTGTGCAAGTGAGTGCCATATCGTTCAAGAGGGTTTCCATATCGTTCAAGGACACTAGTGTATCGTGAAAAGGTGTTAAGGAGCAAGAAGGAGATCATACTTAACCCTAAGGTAAGGATAAGATCATCTTTAACCTTGAATTGAAGCATGATTTTAGGGTTTTGATCTTCTTTTCTTTTCTTCTTCACCAATTGCTTATACATGGTGATTCCTTGTATATGAAGGAGTTGTGAACGACCCTTGGACTTTTCATAAGTCATCATCAACCTTAGGAACGTGGAGCTTTGAAGTGGTTCTTAAGGCGGGTTATATAACTTGAACTCAGTCATGTTATTATTCATCACCTAAATTGCTATACTTAGTGAAATACTTTTAATTCTGAAATTTCCTGAAATAGTTTATGAAATTATGAGTTCTAGTAACTTATTAGACCTGTTGCCATGAATTATATCAGTTAAAACAAAGGTCTAGAGCTTGAAGATGATGGTATCACTTTATAAAAGTGATATCGGGTGCAAGCACACAAGCAAGCACCTCTAACCCGATATGATGATGCACCTACATCACTAAAATGATATGGATATGATTGTATACATTCTTGCACGATATGGGGGTGTAGTATACACCTCTTGCACGATAGGGAGTCAAGTATAGACTCCATGCACAATACAAGGTTAAATGAATACTTATAAGTTGACATGAAACCCTAAATTCGGTAACCCGATATGAGTAAAGAATAGCAAATGTTTTTGTACGATATGGTAGCCCGATACACAACCCTAGTTGATGTCTAGACCGACATGTTGATGGATTAATACCTCATGCATGACATGGGTAACACATATAAACACCTCTAACCCGATATGAATGGTGTGTATATACTTCTAGCCCGATATGGTGAGTGCTCATATACTTACAACCTGATATGGTGAACATATGCACACTTCTAACCCAAGATACCTTGTAAAGGTGAGGGAAAGACACTCTTACGAGTGATGAGTGTAACACCAAGTAATGGTGTGGCTAATACCTTGATAGGTTAAACACCTAGAGTGGTTGATAATGGACAACCTTATATTAATAATACCTTGATCCGAGATGAGCCCATATCATTGATGATAGTTGAGTAATTCAAATGTGTGACTTATGGACAATACACTACATGATAAATGTGATTTGTTAGTGCATAAAGTATTAGGATGGGATATACCCTAATACTAGATAAGTTGATGAACTTAAGTAAGTTTAAAGTAATGAGGGAAGTAATACATCAAGCCTTGATAAATACTACATCCAGCACCTTAAAGTTGATGCACCTTGATGCACCTTAAATCCAATATACTTGGATGAGTAACACATGAAGTATGTCATGTCAATCGTTACATTGAGATGTAATAGCATGCCTTAAGAAAGGGTTAAGCCAAGATAATAAAGTATGATGTAATCAATATCCTAGAGAGGATGAGAGAGAAACTCATACTTTGTGTTGAGTATCGTTTAATGGTAAAAGATGAGAATAAATAAGTATAATTGAATACTTATGATATCAATGTATGATCCTAGATGTGTGTAGCAATGAATTAGGGTTTGAATTAATAATATGAACTTGAAACCCTATTAAGAAATAAAGGGAAACCCTAACCCTAATAGTTGTTTCCTAGTGAGAGGTGACAAGATGCTTAATGGCCTTGTGAGCCATGTGAATAGTTGTTGCCTAGTGAGAGGTGACAAGAGGTTTAATGGCCTTCTGAGCCATGTGAATAGTTGTTTCCTAGTGAGAGGTGACAAAATGTTTAATGGCCTTGTGAGCCATGTGAATAGTCGTTGCCTAGTGAGAGGTGACAAGATGTTTAATGGCCTTGTGAGCCATGTGAATAATTGTTGCCTAGTGAGAGGTGACAAGATGTTTAATGGCCTTGTGAGCCATGTGAATAGTTGTTACCTTGTGAGAGGTGACAAGATGTTTAATGGCCTTATGAGCCATGTGAATCGTTGTTGCCTAGTGAGAGGTGACAAGATGTTTAATGAGCCTTGTGAGCCATGTGAATAGTTGTTGCCTAGTGAGAGGTAACAAGATGTTTATAAATGTTTCATGTTAGAAATGATAATGTTGAAATAAACCAGGTAAATGGGAATCCTATAACATAATAATCATAATAAATGGTTACAAAGATAATAATGAAATCTTGGTGATACATGCATTATAGTCATAGCCAAAATAAGGGCTATGGTGCTTTGAATATGTTAAAATGAGACATGAGGATTACTTTTTTTATAGAAAGGA
Organism: Alisma plantago-aquatica; assembly: GCA_963693085.1. Classification (NCBI taxonomy): domain Eukaryota; kingdom Viridiplantae; phylum Streptophyta; class Magnoliopsida; order Alismatales; family Alismataceae; genus Alisma; species Alisma plantago-aquatica. The sequence goes on along the minus strand of OY856412.1, from coordinate 1,342,227,624 downwards.
TGTGAATAAGTATGATGGCTTGGCCAAGGTATAATGCCTGGCTATGAACTCAGGATTGGGTAGAGTCCAATGTTTGGATGTGTAATCTGAATTGGTTAAAGTCCAATACCTGGCAGAGGCATGAAGCCTATAACCAAAGGATTGGCATAGTCCAATGCCTAGATAGAATATGATGATGTATACTCTTATGTCTGGTAAAATTCAATATCTGTTTAGCAGATTGGATAAGGCCAATAGATGGAAACAAGAATGAATCATGGGTGACATATCAGGATAATTAGGAAAAGCTTGAGATGTTGAAATGATATGATAGATAAATGATATACATGTTCTTCCTATTCCTTATAAAGAGAATAGATGATTTACTGTTCTATCATAGATAGTTGCAATTTTTTAAAAGATGAGAATGTTCCAAACTGCTTATCCTTTGCTCAGTTTAATATTATTTAACTGTGATAATAACATTGTTGGCAGAGAGTTATATCTCTCGCTGGGAAAATTGTCTCACCCTGTGGGATCCACATTTTTTTAGGTGGACGTGCACGAGGGGGATTGAGACCGTACTGCAAAGAAAGAACAACATCAACAGGAATAGCAGTGACAGCTCAGGTTGAGTGTACTGTTTGTCAGGTCTTGTAGATAGAAGTCTTATGTGTCGTCTCTGTACTCTTAGGTCCTTGGAGTTGGTTCGTACTGGTTTCATGAATAATATGAGATTTTGTCTTGAATGCTTCGAGGTTTTATGTTGCTCCAGTATGTGTTTTGATAGAGCAACTGTTATATGTTGTCCTCGAGATGAGCTGAAACAATGTTGTACAATGTAAATCATGATATGTATGACTTTTGGATCTTTCAGTAAAAGTTTTCTGTACAAGGATCTCCTTGCAAAATGGTTTTAAATTTTAGTGATTTTTCTTAATCTGTTGTTTGTGTTTATTCTGCTTAATTAGTAACGATTTGTTTGTCGTTTTGGCGACTATCATTACAAAGTTTGGTATCAGAGCTTAAGGTTTACTGAGTCTACAGAGACATAGGACTAAGGTGTTGAGTCTGTGTTAGTGTCCTCCAGTATACCCTATAGTGACTTCTGCTTATGCAGAGTAAAGGGTAAAGTTTATAAATGATTGGGAAACACGAGGAACACATTGCTGAGGGCAATGTTGTTGCACTAAGAGAGGGTGCAAGGGATCAAGCAAGAGAAGAACAAGTGTCTGACAATTCCCATCTTGACCTAATTAGGATAGAGAATCCTATGTTTACGCTCTTGAAGGGTAGGTTAGGACAACATTGATGCATATAGAAGACTGGATACTAGCATTACAACCTAGGTTACCAGTCCTTAATGAGGAAACTTTGGGCTTTGAAAGGGTTCATGAATGACATAGTCATGTTGGAACAATGGAAATGTGGGAAAGATTAACATATCGCGAGAAAGTAGACTCTGCCATAAGTTTAGACAGATAGTACATCTGTGATGGTAATGCCCAAGGAGGGGCAATAAGCTGAGAATCAAGGTAAGGTCTCTATAATTTTAGAGACATTTGCCTAGTTGTTCTGAAAAGCCAAAGTTTTTGGTGCCACCAGTGCAATAAATGCCTAGTGCACCAGGGCAGTAGCCACTAAGTAAAGGCAAAGGTCCTAACTTTCCACCAGTAAGAACTCATGGCTTAGCTTATACATCAGTATTGAGACCAATAAGACTATGGTATGAGGACAAGACATGTTATGGATTTCCCTATTGATAGTCCTATAGGGACATAGGGAAGAAATAATGATAACTAGAATTTATATTCTATTTAGTATTATTTTAAATGTTCTATAATTGCTCTTATCTGTGTGAAAAAGGATGAGATATAGAAGTGATGCCTGAAGAAAATCCAGGAATGCTAAATCATGTGTTTATAATGATGAGAAAAGTGAGGAACATGATAGTAAATAAAGTGCATACTACCTAATCTCAGTACTTGTATACCCTGGCCAGGTATATGATTATTGGAAATAGGGCAAGTATGGAACTCTTAGATTGTTATCTTTCTGATTACTCTGATCAAGTAGTCATTCTGAAACAATCTAGTGAGTATAATGAAACAAAATAAGGTATTGCTAAGTGAACTTTCCCAAGGGATTGCTAAGTGAACTTTCCCAACTAAATTAGGGATTGCTAAGTGAACTTTCCCAACTAATGAGGAAGTTCTAAGTGAACTTTCCCAACTAATGAGGAAGTGCTAAGTGAACTTTCCCAACTAATGAGGAAGTGCTAAGTGAATTTTCCCAACTAATGAGGAAGTGCTAAGTGAACTTTCCCAACTAATGAGGAAGTGCTAAGTGAACTTTCCCAACTAATGAGGAAGTGCTAAGTGAACTTTCCCAACTAATTAGGAAGTGCTAAGTGAACTTTCCCAACTAATGAGGAAGTGCTAAGTGAACTTTCCCAACTAATAAGGAAGTGCTAAGTGAACTTTCCCAACTAATGAGGAAGTGCTAATTGAACTTTCCCAACTAATTAGGAAGTGCTAAGTGAACTTTCCCTACTAATGAGGAAGTACTAAGTGAACTTTCCCAACTAATGAGGATGTGCTAAGTGAACTTTCCCAACTAATTAGGAAGTGCTAAGTGAACTTTCCCAACTAATGAGGAAGTGCTAAGTGAACTTTCCCAACTAATGAGGAAGTGCTAAGTGAACTTTCCCAACTAATGAGGAAGTGCTAAGTGAACTTTCCCAACTAATGAGGAATTGCTAAGTAAACTTTCTCAATTACATAGGAATTGCTAAGTGAACTTTTCCAAACAAATAAAGGATTGTTGAGTGGATTACCTTTGTTAAATATATATGTTTCCCCTTTGATAAACAACCTTGGGTAATGATAGGGGTATGTTCCTTTATGTTTCTTCCTTTCATTAACATGACAATCAAGTAAGTATTACGACATTTGATGTACATGGATTAGAAATAATCTGTTGATGGATACTTAGAAAAGTATCAGTTTGCTTTGAACTTTGGTTCCAAGATAATGATATATGGAACAAGAAATGTCCTAAAATAAAAGAAATACCCTGTGCATGTGTACCCTTCGTGGTAACAACAGAGAAATGAATATGATAAGGATGAGATGTGTTCACAACACATATGATGAATACCAAAGTAAGGATTCTGGTATCTGAGAATAATAAATGATTTATGTTGGTTATCTATATTGGACAACTGTGAAATCAATCTAGTTGCATCAAATAATATGGACATCATATGTTAGGGGTTTATGCTCTGCATAAACATAAACATTGATAAGGTTCAACTAATGGAAGGAACAATTGTATTTGGTGGAAAAGTTTATCAAGCTAAAAATATTTCCTTAGAATAACCCTGTGTGGAAGAACTTTGTGTGGATTAAAGACCTAAGATATCTCTATGACATTAAGATGTTATGTGGATACTTGATGCCATGATAAATGAGTAAGATCTATCTCTCCTTTTTCCTGGGATTTTGGGGACAAAATCCTTGTTAGGGGTTTATAACTTGTAACGAACCCGACCTGGGTTATGAGGTAAACCTATTTTTTTTGGCTAATAAAGTTTCTTAGAACTTTAATATAATATTCTAAGGTGTTTTTTTATCATATGACACACTTATGTTTCAAGTTTGGTCCCGATTGAATGATGTTTGAGCAATTTTCCTTTGTTTTGGACCAAACTGCAATTTACCCAAAATGTGGGGTTGATATGCAAATTGCCACCTCTAGAGTGTCCCTACTCCCTCCTAGTATCATATAGAGGAGAGAGAAATAAGGAGACACCATGTTTGATTCCATTATGAATGATGGTAATCTTGGTGAAGAAATGACCAAGAAAAAGGGTTGAATTTGAAAGCTTAACTTGAGTTGTATCAAGTTGAAAAGCTTATATATGAGTGCCTATCGGCCATGGAGCCCAAGGAGGTGTCCCATATCGTTTTGTGAACTCTTGTAAAAGTCCATATCGTGCAAAGAACCTCAAGGAGGTGAGGTGTGACGTCCAGAAAGTTTCCTTAGAAAAAGTGTATCGGCTTGACTTAAAATAGTGATTAAACCTAGATGACTTATCCAAATGGATAAGCAATGGACGAATTTGCATCTTAGATGATCCTAAACCGTTTTTTATGTCAATATAAATGTTGATGCATGCATGTACACGTGTCACCCATGCATGACACGTGGAACCTACTAGCTCAAAATGTTGACACCTCATTTTTGCCTTCCTTCATGAACAACAAGTATATATACACCTAGTTTCACCCCTTGGTGCAATTTTGCGACCCTTACCACCCTCCTACCCTAAGGTATCATGCATAGAGCTCCCATATCGTGAAGGGATGTTGTGGTATCATGCATAGGCCTTGGGATATCGCCCATGGCAAGAGCATATCGGCCAAGTAGGTGAAATTGGCCATATAAGGTGATATCGGCCAATAGGGTGAAGAGTTGAGTGGCATATTGTGCAAGTGAGTGCCATATCGTTCAAGAGGGTTTCCATATCGTGCAAGGACACTAGTTTATCGTGAAAAGGTGTTATGGAGTAAGAAGGAGCTCATACTTAACCCTAAGGTAAGGATAAGATCATCTTCAACCTTGAATTGAAGCATGATTTTAGGGTTTTGATCTTCTTTTCTTTTCTTCTTCACCAATTGTTTATCCATGGTGATTCCTTGTATATGAAGGAGTTTTGAATGAGCCTTGGACTTTTCATAAGTCATCTCCACCCATAGGAACGTGGAGCTTTGGAGCTGGGAGCTTTGAAGTGGTTCTTAAGGCGGGTTATATAACTTGAACAGAGTCATGTTATTATTCATCACCTAAATTGCTATACTTCGTGAAATACTTTTAATTCTGAAATTTTCTGAAATAGTTGATGAAATTATGAGTTCTAGTAACTTCTTAGACCTGTTTCCATGAATTATATCAGTTAAAACAAAGGTCTAGAGCTTGAAGATGATGGTATCACTTTATAAAAGAGATATCAGGTGCAAGCACACAAGCAAGAACCTCTAACCCGATATGATGATGCACCTACTTCACTAAAACAATATGGATATGATTGTATACCTTCTTGCACGATATGGGGGTGCAGTATACACCTCTTGCATGATAGGGAGTCAAGTATAGACTCCATTCATGATACAAGGTTAAATGAATATTTATAAGTTGACATGAAACCCTAAATTGGGTAACCTGATATGAATAAAGAATAGAAAATGCTATTGCACGATATGGTAGCCTGATACACAACCCTAGTTGATGTCTAGCCTGACATGGTGATGGATTAATACCTCATGCATGACATGGGTAACACATAAACACCTCTAGCCTGATATGAATGGTGTGTATATACTTCTAGCCCAATATTTTGAGTGCTCATATACTTACAACCTGATATGGTGAGCATATGCACACTTCTAACCCGAGATACCTTGTAAAGGTGAGGGAAAGACACTCTTAGGAGTTATGAGTGTAACATCAAGTAATGGTGTGGCTAATACCTTGATAGGTGAAACACCTAGAGTGGTTGATAATGGACAACCTTATATTAATAATACCTTGATATGAGATGAGCCCATATCATTGATGATAGTTGAGTAATTCAAATGTGTGACTTATGGCCAATACACTAAATGATAAATGTGATGTGTTAGTGCATAAAGTATTAGGATGGGATATACCCTAATACTAGATAATTTGATGAACTTAAGTAATTTGAAAGTAATGAGGGAAGTAATACATCAAGGCTTGATAGATACTACATCCAACACCTTAAAGTTAATGCACATTGATGCACCTTAAATCCAATATAGTTGGATGAGTAACACATGAAGTGTGTCATGTTAATCATTACATTGAGATGTAATGCACTTTGATAAGTGTAGGCTAACATACCTTAAGAAAGGGTTAAGCCAAGATAATAAAGTATGATGTAATCAATAACCTAGAGAGGATGAGAGAGAAACTCATACTTTGTGTTGATTATCATTTAATGATAAAAGATGAGAATAAATAAGTATACTTGAATACTTATTATATCAATGTATGCTCCTAGATGTGTGGAGCAATGAATTAGGGTTTGAATTAATAATATGAACTTGAAACCCTATTCGGCAATAAAGGGAAACCCTAACCCTAATAGTTGTTGCCTAGTGAGAGGTGACAAGATGTTTAATGGCCTTGTGAGCCACGTGAATAGTTGTTGCCTAGTGAGAGGTGACAAGAGGTTTAATGGCCTTGTGAGCCATGTGAATAGTTGTTGCCTAGTGAGAGGTGACAAAATGTTTAATGGCCTTGTGAGCCATGTGAATAGTTGTTGCCTAGTGAGAGGTGACAAGATGTTTAATGGCCTTGTGAGCCATGTGAATAATTGATGCCTAGTGAGAGGTGACAAGATGTTTAATGGCCTTGTGAGCCATGTGAATAGTTGTTGCCTAGTGAGAGGTGACAAGATTTTTAATGGCCTTGTGCGCTATGTGAATAGTTGTTGCCTAGTGAGAGGTGACAATATGTTTAATGGCCCTTGTGAGCCATGTGAATAGTTGTTGCCTAGTGAGAGGTAACAAGATGTTTATAAAAGTTTCATGTAAGAAATGATAATGTTCAAATAAACCAGGTAAATGGGAATCATGTAACAAAATAATAATAATATAAATGGTTACAAAGATAATAATGAAATCTTGGTCATACATGCATTATAGTCATAGACAAAATAAGGGCTATGGTGCTTTGAATATGTTAAAATGAGACATGAGAATTACTTGTTTTATATAAAGGATGTGCATAAGTATGATGGCTTGGCCAAGGTATAATGCATGGGTGTGAACTCAGGATTGGGTAGAGTCCAATGCCTAGATGTGTAATCAGGATTGGTTAAGGTCCAATACCTGGCAGAGGCATGAAGCCTATAACCAAAGGATTGGCATAGTCCAATGCCTAGATAGAATATGATGATGTATACTCTTATGTCTGGTATAATTCAATATCTATTTAGCAGATTGGCTAAGGCCAACAGATGGAAACAAGAATGAATCATGGGTGACATATCAGGATAATAAGGAAAAGCTTGATATGTTGAAATGATATGATAGATAAATGATATACATGTTCTTCCTATTCCTTATAAATAGAATAGATGATTAACTATTCTATCATAGACAGTTGCAATACTTTAAAATATGAGAATGTTCTAAACTGCTTATCCTATGCTCAGTTTAATATTATTTAACTGTGATAATAACATTGTTGGCGGAGAGTTATATCTCTCGCTGGGACAATTGTCTCACCATGTGGCATCCACATTTTTTAGGTGGACATGCATGAGCGGGATTGAGACCGTACTGCAAAGAAAGAACAACAGCAACAGGAACAGCAGTGACAGCTCAGGTTGAGTGTACTGTCTGTCAGGTCTTGTAGATAGAAGTCCTATGTGTCGTCTCTATACTCTCAAGTCCTTGGAGTTGGTTCGTACTGGTTTCATGAATAATATGAAATTTTGGCTTGAATGCCTCGAGGTTTTATGTTGCTCCAGTATGTGTTTTGATAGAGCAACTGTTATATGTTATCCTCGAGATGAGCTGAAACAATGTTGTACAATGTAAATCATGATATGTATGACTTTTGGATCTTTCAATAAAAGTTTTCTGTAGAAGAATCTCCTTGCAAAATGGTTTTAAATTTTAGTGATTTTTGTTAATCCATTTTTTATGTTTATTCTGCTTAATTAGTAACGATTTATTTGTCATTTTGGCGACTTTCGTTATAGATACCATTCAAGAAACCACACTTTATTTTCACCTCCTTTTACCTTTCAACAGACATCATGGTTTTTATGAAGAAAACCACGTTAGGGATCTATATCCAGAACATAGAATGAAAAACATCAACTTCTACGGGGTGACCTAGACCCTGGCAGTTCCATCTTAAGAGTTTCATTGCTATTCACGGGGTTGGTTTTGTCCAACACCCGCTACTTGGTGGTCAACACATATTAAGGAAGATGCACTTGAGGTCATCACTATGTTCTTTTTCTTCTTACGAGCCCCCTCTACCTGGTTATCATGTGTCAAATGTTGACTACTGATATCCCAGTTTCGTCCTTAACTTTTTGCTCCCCTCTTTTTGGTGTTCATTAACTATCCCATACCATGTTTGTTGACTCTTGGTTTGCCCATGCTTGTGGTTATTTCCACTACCTCCTCTGCCCCATATCCCTATTTCTTTGATTCCTATTTTCTTTCCTTCTTTCTCTCCCCCTTTCCACTAGAATAATCTGGAGGTCTTTAGGAAAAGTAAGCTTAGTAATTCTCCTTTTATTCTTGTCACTTGACCCTTCACCTCGTGACTCTGAAGGCCCCATCTTCTGATCACCTAGACCTTTATTCGAACCCCCTTTACTGCGTCAGCCTACTTTATTGTAGGATAAACAACCTAGCATGGATTCCCACTCTCATCAGACCTCTTTTGTCCCCCCTATACTTCCACACTCGCTTGTACAATCACCTTTGGTATGTCAGCCTTGTTCCTTACTTGTCTCCCTCTCAGCTTCCCCCTTCCCCATCTGCTTTCTGGTGGTTCTGCCATCCTCATCCCCACACCTGACCTGATGCACTGCCTTACCTCACCCCCACCCCCCACATATGACTCCAGCCCCCTCTGTTTTCATTGGAAACACATTCATGTTCATTTATAACAAATCCTCCATTGAGTATCTCATGACATGATCCACCCATGACTCTATCAAGTCCTCTCTCCCTTTTTGCTTGCCTAAATATCCCCTAGTTACCTCATCAATATCTCTATGCTCAAGGAATTGTCCTCATCAACCTTGCACTCCCATAATGTCCTCCTGACCTTGTTAACAATTATGTTGATCGTTGCACCGATGAACCCCTCCTCATTTGGAAGATTATGGCTCTCTTCATCTTTGAGTGTCGATCACCAAATAGCTCATAGGCTACTGGAATCCTTGATCTCATAGTTGATGCTTGGATCCAGGATCCCCACTCCCTTTGTGTATCATCCTCCTCATAATAGGACTTGCAAACTTTATCCACATGTCCGAGAAGACCACATATATAGAAGAAGGATGGAAGACATTAATATTTTAGGCCCAGGTCGACAACTCCTCCATCCCTCCTCCTGATCTTCTGTATTCTGTTAAAGGGTTTCAAGATATCAAGGACAGTATGAGCCCCAGTAAAGGTCTCCCATCCCAACTCATATTGATCCATCTTCAACACCCTTCCTATCTTACTCTCTATGGTCCTAATTTCTGACTCTAAATGGAATCCCAATAGTATGTGGTAGATCCTCACCCAGATTAGACATTCATTGAAGACAATATTCTCTGGCTAATATGATGCTTCGACCTCCTTCATTCTCTAGATCTTGTTAATAAAATTCCAAGGCCCCCCATCAATGACCTTTTGTTTATCCTTCCAGTGGGTGAATTGGATGATGAAAGTGATGGCATCAATGGACTTGAAGAGGACCATTACCATCAATGCCCATTCTTGGGTTAATGTCTTCTTCATCGTCATGAAATCATAGCTTCTGTCAGATAGTATTCTGGCCACAAGTGCCAGTTCAATATGATCCTCTGCCTGCTCCTCCTCCCCAACTGTGATTTTTTCTATCTCTTCCTAGTCCTCCATTATTCTCAGTTTCCCACAATGTTCTAAAAGTTTCTCTTCCATCAGATAAGACCATGTAAATAGGTAGGATTTATCACCTACAACCTACATATTCTTGGACCTGCAAGAGAGAGACACGAAAAGGATCGTGGATGGGGATAACTACCACTAATGGAATCATGTCGCCACAAAATCTCCACAACACTTGGGTTAGCGTTAGGGAGAGGTGCTTTCTTAAATATACAAATGTTTGAGATCAATATACAATAAATAATGGTGATATCATTATTCATTTATATGGTTTCCAATAATTAATGATTTATAGATTTTGGATGACTTAATAAAAGGTATAGTAAACAAGTCAATATTACATGTGACCTCCTTTCTGTCAATAAGATATTCAATTTATCATCAGCCCCTTTTTCATTTATACCCATCTTTGTTGGTATGTGTACTCGAATGGTTTCATTTTTTCGTCCAGAAGTAACTCCTATATTCACACTGTAGGCACATTGTTGCCTATCTGTTATGGGTCCAAATCTTTTGTACCCAACTTCTATCCCCACCTATGTATTAAAACACGTGATTCTTAACTTGTGAGTCCCATGATAAAGTGTATGGTATGGATGTGTTGGATACATTGTCCTGGATACAGAAGATGTAAGACCATCCCTTATTACTTCATGTTACATTGAAGTAGATATTTGTCATTGTCAACCCTTGTAATTTATGTGTACATGTATGCTTGATCAATGTATAGGATGAAATGTTGGTGCCCGGATGAAGAAGTTTAACAAATTTCTGTGTGAGTCATGGTCTCAGGCATCCATGACATTGGTTTTCCACAACTCTTCGCTTATTGTCTTCATTATCCATGTCCAACAACATCTTCTCCACTATCATCCTCCTTCTTCAATACCTCCTCCTCTTCTCATGGGCATGGGATTTTGACATCAACAAAACATACATGGCCTACATAAACCAATTAATCATCTCCCTCACAACCATCGCCCACCATGTGAGCTTCACCATCCTCACTGTCAGCAAAAACCCCTCAGACCGCATCTACAACTTCCCTTGATGCCATTGTGACCTTAATTCCACCTTCTTTTGATCAAACCTTTGCAGAACACATACGAAGCCCCACAATAGTGCCCAACGAGCACAGTAGGGTGATACACCATGATGAGGGCTAGTTATGAAAATCCTTCTTTTGTACACTAACATCAGACCCAAGGGACACCTACTACTTCTTCCTCCGTTGTCTCATCATCCCCAATTATATCTACAACCAGTTGGCTATTTGATTTCACCAACATGCCTTGGTCAGGAATGAGTCTAGTTAGTTGACCTCATCCATCTAGTTCCTCTATGCTGCTAACAAGCTTGTAGTCGGAGCAATTTCTCAGTCCCAAAATTGCATCTTTTTGTTTTCTCCTTCTTTAGCAGCACGGATGGCCCATACAACGTCGTTTTCCTCTGACATCCCGTTACATGTCTTCTAGGGAAAGTACCTTTATTTTGTGGTGGGATCTCTCTTTGGAGGGCTCATGGACTCTATCTATGGGGACCAAGCCCAACAATGGAACTTTTGTTGTGGAGTGATGACACACTTGCACATGTGAACCAGACAAAAGGTATAGATGGCTAGCTTAAACTGAATATTATGAAAAAATCTTTTTGATGATGAGGAAATTGAGAAGCTGGCAATGAGGTAAATCCAAATTGGAAAGGCCTCTACTTTGACTAGGATAGAGAATCAGGAATAAGACGAACTAAGGAGTCATGACAGCAAATATGGGAGACAAGAGGATTTGCTTAAACTGAAATTGCGTCAATTTACAACACATGCCACCTATTTTCAAAACATTGATAGATACACTAAAGTACTTGTGCGAGCATTGAATAAACTCCCTATTTGTGTGGTCCATTTGTTTCTCATGCGGGTAATTAGAATTTTGCTATTTGTGCATCTACAAAAATAATTATATCATCAAAAAAGTAACTATCTAGACAAAAAAGTAACTATGTTTTCAAAAAGTAACTATGAAACCAAAAATATAAAAATGACTAGAATACATAGTAAAAATTCTTGAATAAATATGTAATTATACATATGTTGCAACTGTAATGATTAAGTATGTAATTTAACTATCTGGAAGGTAATGTAACCCTATATATATGTAAAGTAAATAACTAAAAAAAAAGTAACTATTTCTGGAGCAAGTAGCTATCTGTGTAGGTATTAAAGATAATATGTATATATCCAAGAAGGAGTGGGTCAAGTGGTCCAACACAAAATATGGCTAGTTGGGACTAACACATATATAGTAAGATTAATCTACACCACAAATATGGTTGTTTCAATTATTATATTTAGTTTATTATGCCATATGAACCAACTTGTCTTGGTCCATTAGGTTAAGTTAACTTCCTTTGTACTTTCCTCCTTTCTTATATATAGGAGAGGATGTTATATTCTTCAATAAGAAAATATCTAATTATCCTTCCATCTATTTTTCACATGGTATCAAAGCATCGATCCTAATTGGGGAGAAAAATTAAAGGCCTACACGTACATGCGAATGATGGAGCTTCCACTCGCGTGGAATTACGCACACCACTAAAAATACTAAAGATAGTAAGTCTTTAGGTTTAGCCTCACTTATACTAGGTTAAAAATCCACCCACGTATGCTAGGATACGTGGAAGTCTTATCGTAGTATAGTTAAGGGTCAAATCCACAGGACAACGGTCTTGTTGGGAGCAACAAGATGGAAAACGTTAGAATTTCACTTAACCTCTTAATAGTTGGTATCTAGATCGAAACGATTTGATTTGGTTATTTTAAACTAAGTGCAAGTAAAGTAAAAGCAAGAAAGTAAATTTAAGGTTGTTAACAATGATAAGAAATCACTAGGATGTGATCGGCTTTCACCACCACTACGCATGGATCAAAACATGCAACATAAAAAACATAACCTGCAATTAGAGTCTAATCAGTTAGTATCTTTGTAGACTTAGCTTCCTTTCGGAGAACTAACTACGAGAAGCGTGGGAATATTGCAATGCCAGCCATCCCCGAACGAATGGTCACATACTTTACATCATTCCCTTCGCAAAGTGTGTTCATCGACTTATCAAGGTTGTACTTTCATACGTCAACTGATTCCATTTCATAGTATGAAAGTGCAACGATGGAAGTGAGTTTACTCCACTTCTTGAAAAATGCTCCTAGATACTGAAATAGGTGAATGGTGGATACATGCATCAAGAACCAACATACAATCGAGATTCGAATCTAGTAGTACAAACGTAGACAATTCATACTAAAAGATAATGGATAACACAAGTTGGTGATCAAGCAACAAGCATTCATTAAACGATCGATGTTGAACTGAAAAGAAAGTATAACTATATTGCAAACTATGGATTACATTACATGAAATGAAAACATGGGTAGTGGGGCTACTCCCCGCACCCTAGTGTAATAAAACTACTCGCTCAAGGCAAGGACAAAGAAGGAGGCGAGAAGAGAGAGAGAGAGAGAATGTCATCTCCACAAAGGAGGGAGGAAAGTCAACCCCTTGGAAAGAGAGAGAATGATGATCTTCACACTTTGTAAGTTGCACGATGATGAATCCTTCTCTTCCCACCTTCTTTGGCAATGAGAGAGAAAGCATCTTCTAGATGGAGTGTGGATCTCATACTGGCAGCCTCGGGGCAGAGGATGAAGGATGAAACAGCTCTGGAGCAACAGAGGCAACCTTTGGACATCTAAGACTTCTTACTGTGGGAGGACCCCTTAGCTCTTATTTATAGGCTTCAAGTGAAGTCCAAACGGTATGGGTGGTTTTGGGTCCAAATGGTCGTGAAGACTATTTGGGTTCTGAGATCGTTTGGACCCTGAGACAGTTTGGACCCTAAGACCATTTGGACCCTGAGACTGTTTGAGCTCCATGCAGTCTCGGGACCGGTTGGCTTCATGCGGTCTCAGAGACCGATTGGCTTCATGCGGTCTTGGGATTGTGTGACTCCATGCGGTCTCGGGACCGGTTGGCTTCATGCATTCTTGAGACCGTGTGACTCCATGCGGTCTCGGGACCGGTTGTCTTCATGAGGTCTTGAGACCGTGTGACTCCATGCGGTCTCAGGACCAGTTGGTTTCATGCAGTCTTGAGACTGTGTGACTCCATGCGGTCTCGGGACCGGTTGGCTTCATGCGGCCTTGAGACCGTGTGACTCCATACGGTCTCGGGACCAGTTGGCTTCATACGGTCTTGAGACCGTGTGACTCCATACGGTCTCGGGACTGGTTGGCTTCATGCAGTCTTGAGATCATGTGACTCCATGCGGTCTCAGGACCGGTTGGCTTCATGCGGTCCTGAGACCGTGTGACTCCATACGGTCTCGGGACCAGTTGGCTTCATGCGGTCTTGAGACCGTTTGGGGCTTTCGTGATTTTTTTTTGTTTTTCTGTAAGAATAAAAAGGAGAAAGGTTGGTCTAATGGAGTATTTGTAATATAGGAAGAGAGTTAAGGTTTCTATCTAATTTATCTAAGAAAGAGTAAGGAAAACTACAGAAAAACTATTAAGATAACATCACAAAATGGGAAGTTATCACCCCCCCAACTTAGAGTCTAGCTTGTCCTCAAGCTAGATAGAGCCGAGGCATGTAATGGCAAGGCGGTTTTATTTAGTTGAGATTTCCATACTCTTGCTCCATTTCTAAACCAGAGGTCTCCTAAAGTTGTCTCGGGGCCTTTGCTTGCCTTAACTCTTTCAGGTATTGAGAGTTTCTTGGATCTCAGGTTTCGTCCATCTCTTGTAGCCTACATTGGGACCACTTTTTATTCTGTGCATGTCGTTGACTCTAATCAGTTTTATACTTCTCTGAAAATCCTACCGGAATCTAGAGTGGGTATGAGGGTTGGCTAAAGGCTTGGTGTGTAACTCCCCCTTCAAGTGGGGGAGGTGTTGTCTATGCTTTTAGGATCTCACTACCGAGCACGATACATCTGCCTTTGTGAGGGCAGCTGAATGTACCGGTCGGGCGAGTCCTTTATCAGCCTTTCATATATTTGGATACCTTAGGGTTTCACTACTGGGCACGACACATCTGCCTTTATGAGGGAAGCTGAATGTACCGTCCGGGCGAGACCTTTATTGGCTCTTCATGTAGATCCTTATTCATGGCACAACTCTCATAGTTTTATTCAACACTCTGGCTTTTATTCATAAACTCACAGGCTTAGGATTTGGATTTTTAGGGAAATTCATTGGACGGCCAAACCTCTTTTATTTGAAGAGAAGAAAGTTGTTCTTAGAGTTTCTCGACATGCACTTATTTGGTTTTTACTTAGTGGTCCACTTGCGAGGCTTCTTGATTTGGATGTCACCTGATATACCTCTCATCCTTGGGAGTGTTTGGCTTGTTTTGGCCCTGATGTTAACCTGTGGAGAGTCAGACGTAGATTTGAAGCAAAAGCATGAAAATTTAGTGTGAAGATAATTTGTTAATTCACCATTACATGTCTATATGTTGTTCTTGTTATTGTTCTTGAGGACTAACTGGATTCTAAAGTTAGCTGGGGATGATTTTTTCCATGAGGGATGTTATTCTTATGTGCAGGGTTTGTTTTGATGGAGAAATTACTTAAAACAAAATCTAAAATGTACAGAAATGAAAAAGAAGGTAGAGAAGGAAGGATTTAAAAATGATACCTCGCCCTTGTCCAGTGTACTCCCCCCCAACTTATCACTCACTCCGTCCTCAGAGTGTCAAAGTGATAGGTTGAGAAGTACAAGGACAAGGGCATCAGGCTTCTGTTAGTCCTTTATTAGCACCATGTGTGTGAAGAAGATTAGTAGTGAACTTTCCACGTAATGTGTGATAATCCACGTCTGTCATGTCCTCTAATAGTCTTCCAAGGGCCATGATGGTGTACATACAGTAGAGGACGTGGAAACCGCAGTCGTTTGACTCACGAAGCTGTTGGGGACATTTCTGGCTGAAGGTAGGGTGATGAAAGTGTTCTTTACCGTATGCCCGTGTGTGGTTGCTGAGAAGGTCGTGTAGTTGGTTAGCACACTCCTTCACCACCTCCTCCGTGGGCATTCTTGGTGTTGTAGTATATTGTTGTTGATCTGGATTGTACTAGCTGTTGGAACTGTTGTATATGGTTGTTGTTCTGTCATGAAGATTTGTTGCCAGCAACATCTAGTGCTCTGAATGAAGGAAGGGGAGCATGATTAACTTTGGAGTCGTATGATGGAGGAAAGAAATGAGCACCTCAGTTGTTCTGAAGTTTTTAGCTTTAGGAGATCGTCCTTCATATATGTTGATGCCATATAGATCGTAGGGTGATTCTGTCTGAGAAGATATTGATAGGCGGCCATTTAACTTACGGATAGAGACCCTTTGATCTGTACAGTTTCTCATAGTGCATCTGCCATGACCATAATATCGCCGGCTATGAAAACGAGGCCATCTTTCTCAGCATAAAGCCTTGACATGATGAGGCTAAGTTCATTGTCGGAGAGGCTTTTGCAGGCACTGAGGTCAAAATTGGGGAATGTTGGTGGAATATCAGACAGGGGGACCATTTGTGAAGATGATCTATTGATAAATGCCCCGGTCAGCAACTCGGTAACCCCTTTATCATCTGTCAGATTGAAAGAGTAAGGATCCCATTATGTCTTCTCGGGAACTTTGGTGGGTTGTTGTTTATCCAACTCCTCTATTGTTTGCCAGAATGGCCGTTTTGGAGGATGTTGGATGACCGAAACGTGGTAGTGAGGAACGTCACTAGACGCCATAGTTGGGTCCTTGAAGAACTGTCTATCACAAATTAGCTCCATGGCGTAACAACCTCGCAGAGAATGAAAATCCTCTGTGGCCAGCTCAGCGAAAGGGATTTGTTGGTTGAGCGCTTGAATGTGATGTATAACGTAGAAAGTGCAATCCCTATTGGGCATGTGGGTTGATGATTTGGAACCAGGGTTGGTTCCAACCATTGCGTAGGGATGGGCATGCAGCCCAGATTAATTTCAGTAGCCTGAAAGGGATGCATCCGGCCTCCCCGGCTTCGATACCAGAAAAATTAATTATTCCGGTCTTTAGTTCACTGGCACATAAATTGTACACCTTAGCATCTCGAGCCACGGTGTCGATTATCATAAGCAGCAAGTGACCAGAAACTTGAAAGGGCACGGTTATATAGCATGCCTTTCTGGCAATCCCCCTCTACAACCGTTCGATCGATTTGCTTCGTAATTTTTTATATATAAGACTCATGGCCAGAGTAGGTGAAGTGTTAAGAACTGGTTGCTGCCACTTAGAGCTTATGTAAGTTTCGATAGAATTGGCAAGGAGGACACAAAAGATTGTCATCTTCACTGCTGATTATGGTTGAAGGATGGTGTGGAAGTCTTCACGTGTCAACTTGCGCTGAGTCTTTGTATTTTAGTAAATAACATCGCCCCCTTCTTTGGCATCATCTACTATAGTATTTAGGATGAAGATATCTTGAGCATCTAGAGTAGAGATGGCCTCCATGTCTAGATAGTGCATCTTGTGAGGTAGCGGTGGCGGCGGGGGAAGCTCTTGGGGAAGGTGGGAAGAAGTTTGCTGCAAATCATCAATGTAGCGTTGTAGATCTTCTTCTTTATCAGAGTCAGAAGCAGAGTCGAGGTCTTCATCTATATCTAAACTGACTCTTTGGAATTCTTCTTGTTCTGGGGGAAAAGGCACCGATTCTTTTGGTGCAGAGACAAGTTGAGCTGGTGTTGCTTGTTGTTGACTCGTGCTGGTTCCGAATAAACATTGTTGGAACTTAGCAAAAGCTACTTCTTTGGCAATTTCCCCCAGAGATCCCATTGCAGAATAGTCAAGAAATTGATCCCCGTATGACATATTGACGTTGTTGTTGTGAGTAGGGGATTTGGGATCTTTATCACCCTTGTGGTGATTTTTCTTTTGTTTCGGTGCAGCTCCTTGGCTGGGGCCCTCCCCAGCATTGTCGGGGTCGTCAAGTTTATCGTCTGAGGAGGTGTTATTGTTGGAGTCAGCCGAGGAGTCAGAATCCTCATCTTCATTTTCTTCTTCATCATATTCTTCATCCGCCGCCTTGTCTGTTGTCTTCTTTGGTGGAGGCTTCTTGCACTGTCGGTGGAGTGCTTGGAGCTCGTCGAAAGCCACTTGTACATGCTCATGTGTTTCAAGCAGTGCATCGTGGGTTTCTTTGAGATCTGCATAACGAGCCTCGGCGGAGAGGAGTCGGGCAGAGAGGTCCATCACTTGATTTCTTAGTTGGTTAATTTCTGTGTTGGATGACTCCTCTTGATGGTTGTTAAGTTGTGTGAGGGTGGTGTTGATTTCATCCAAGCGTGTTCTTAAAGAAGTTTGTTGCTACTTAAGCTCGCGCAGAGCTTCTGGCAATGGCTGGTTTTGCGCAGAAACCCTGTCGACTTGCTTGACCAGATCGCCTTGCTGGCGTTTCACCTCAAGCACCAACTGTGGCAGTTGCTGCAGACGGTCGTCGATGCGTTCGACTTTCATGGCCGCTGCTTGCTGCTGTTGGTGGATGCTGGAGAGGATGCCCGGAAGAGCACGGTTGTGCTCGTCAATCTTGGCGACCTGTGTGGTGAGACCCTGCACACAAGAAAAAATAAATTGTAATATGTTAGAAGGGTCAGTGAGGAGGTTTCGAATAGCGTCAAATTGACGTCTGAATTCATCACCGACGTTTGTGAAATGGACCACAGATGTGGAAGGGTGGTGTGGCTGGGGTCGGGGTGGAAATGTGGTAGTGCCTTGTGAAAGAGACATTGTTGATGGTCCGTGAACTGTGTGGTGGCCGTGGATGGAGTCACCAGTGGTGTCGTGGTAGTGGCGGATGAAAAAAAAGGTGATTGTCCAGGTGAGGATTGTGGGAGCGAAAATGTTGAGGAGAAAAGGGTGGAGATGGGAGCGGAGTAGGTGAAGCCGAGTGTTGGAGCGGGGAATGGAGTGTCATGGGAGAAAGAGGGTGAAGTGGAAGGTGTGGGTGGGGGAATTGTTGTTGGGATTATTGTGGAGAAAGTTGGGAGGGTGGTATATGGTGGGATAGTAATGGATGGTAATGTGGTGGGGATGGTGGTGGTGGTGAGCTCATCATGTAGGATAATGATGAATGAGTCTAATGATCAGGTGTTGATAAGTTCCTCCGGATGATGGTGTTCTGTCTCCAGAGTAAGTTTTGATGTTGGCATCCCCGACAGCTATGGTGGTTGTAGACGTGCCTTCGATGGTCATTTTACTGGTATTTTTGTTACCCTAGCTGCTGGGGCGGTAATACTAAGCTCTGTTTGGACCGCTTTGATTGTCTTTTCTTATACTTTGACTGAAGCTAGGAGTTTGGTAAGCTCTTCATCAGTAAAGAGAAGTTTTTCCTTGTCATAATCCACGAGCTCCGGAAGCGGTAGCAGTGTTCTGGAGGATCTGACGGTTGGGTAGAAAATGTAGTGTAATTTCTCATCCTTTTCTTTAATAATATAAGAATTCTTCAAAGTTTTCTCATTGGTAAGGATGTCGCCCTTGATATGCGTGCACCTGGGGAGTAATTTGTCCATCTTGAGATATTTGATAATGGAAGTTATGTGCCCGCCCATGCAGATTTCTTTCCCTATGGCGTAAGATGAAAATTTTTGTATCATGTGTCATCCAATGTTGACCGACATTCCATGCAGAATGGACCAGAGGAGAAAAAGGTCAGCGGTGATAACATTTCCTCCTTTTGTTCTGGGGAAGAGCGCACTGGTGAGAATCTTGTGAAGCGTGCGCACTAGCCCAGAATGAATATTGGAAGCCTTGCATGTCTTTGCATCATAGGTTGGGATCCATGTTAGGGATTTCTAGAAGTTATGTCTATTGAATTGGGATCTCTCTGTGTTGTCTGCTTTGGCCTTTTTTATCTATTCTGGGTTATCTATAAAAATTTCATTCAAGAGATTTTCTGTTATGACAATGTTGCTACCAAAAAGTTTGGTGACCAACCTGCGGTCACCTCCGTCCCTTGCCCTGTGCATAATGTCCACATATTCTTTGGTGAGATATGTAAAGAATTATGTTGTGGGTTCGACGTATGAAATTTCTGGGACAAAGCACAGTCTTGAGAGATTGGCATTGTCAAGCATGGTGAGGATTTTGCCGTATATCCCTATCTTGTGCAGTATGTGTGAGTAAACGTACTTTGTTGGTTTTAGTATTTTGCGATGGATGGGAGGGTGTGGATGAAAAGGTTTTATGGTGGTGGTGCGGTGGTGGTGAGTACTGAGAAGACAAGGGTAGAGGTGGTTGTAAGAGTAGTAGTGGGGGTGGTGGTAGCAGTTGATGGGATATAGCCTACTAGGGTTTGTTCCCTAGCAGTGGCGGGGCAGACTTGTTTTGTTGCCCACTTTTTTTAGGGTTGTTCGGTCGCAGTTTCCTGGACCTTTCGTTTCCCCTTGGATCTTTCAGTTGGGGATTCTTCCTCAGAGTTTGGCTCGTATTCGTAGCCTTAATCACTGGAAGAGATTTCTTCCACTTCTTCTTCAAGCTCCTCAGCTAAGCATTTGTTGATGCGATCAATTTTGCACATGACCTCTATGATGTTGACCTTTGGTGGGATCTTTCCGGTCTCTTTATAGGTATCTACAACCTTCTGGAGCTTGGCATGGTCTTCTATTAGTTTCTCTATTGTCCAGAAAGGAGCGTCGGCAGATTCGGTGGCTTCTTTAGCTGGTGATGCCATATCTAAAAGAGTAAATAGAAGGTAATGTGTTGGAATAACATGTTTTATTTAAAAGGAAAAAAATAGATTTTGTATGTGTTTATGTGTTTTTATGTTTTAACAAAATTCAAGCAGTTTTTTAAGACCAAACGGTTTGAAGACCTTTTGGCTCCAAACGGTTTCAGGAATGTTTGGCTCCAAACGGTTTCAAGATCGTTTGGAAGGTGGAACGATGGGAGCACAGCGGGTGGAGGAGAGGCGATATCGGTGGTGATAGTGAAGATGGCGGCAATGGAAAAGGGGGTCGTGTCAGCGACGTAGACATCGGCGATGGTAAAAACGAAGGTAGTGCAAAGACGGAGGCACCGATAATGGTGGTGTGCTGGTCTACCTTGCTGCTGCGGGTGATGATGACGACGGCGATGCGAAGAGCGGTGGTAACTGAGGTGCGGACGTCGTGAAGACATGCGAAGCGGGAATGATGGTGGTGGAGAGAACCGGCGTCGCGAGCTGTGCGGGAGCAGGAACAGGGGAGATGAAAAAGTGTTTGTGAGGGTTTAGAGGGTTCGAGAATCAAAAGAAAGAAGAAGGAGAGGGGGTATGGTTATATTTATAGGATTTGGGGGTTGACCTTACAAATTCCTGAGGTCAAACAGTTTCGAGACCGTTTGGCTCCAAACGGTTTCGAGACTGTTTGGCTCCAAACGGTTTCGCGACCGTTTGGCTCCAAACGGTTTCAGGACCGTTTGACTCCAAACAGTTTCAAGACCGTTTAACTCCAAACAGTTTCAAGACCGTTTGGCTCCAAATGGTTTCAGGACCATTTGACTCCAAATGGTTTCAAAACCGTTTAAGATGATTTAGGTTTTTTCATTTTTATAATTTTATGTTTGTTTTTGTTGTTTATGTGAATTTTTATATTTTCAGATTAAAGATGATAAACCTAAATTAAACAAAGGAAATAAAAAAATAAAAGATAAACGGTGATAAATAGATCTTGGGCTGCCTCCCAAGTAGCGCCTGGGTTTTACGTCACTGGCTCGACGAAGTTTTGATTTTGTTATGGTGATACTGTGGGGTCTCTGATTTCAATAGTCTGTCTTAGAATTTTGTCTATTGGAGTATAGTAATTCTTCAATCTATGGCCATTGACGGTCCTTTCTCCTCCACTGTCGCCAACAATTATGATGGCTCTAGTCGGGTATATGTGCTTGATAGTAAAAGGCCCGGACCACTTTGTACGAAGTTTCCCAGGGAACATTTTGAGTCTGGAGTTGAAAAGAAGGACTTTGTCTCTGATGGTGATGTCTTTTCTTTTCAGATGGCCATCGTGCCACATCTTGGTTTGTTCTTTGTAAATCTTGGCACTTTGGTATGCGGTCATTCTGAGCTCCTCTAGTTCCTGCAACTAGAGTTGTCTGTTTTCTCCAGCGCTTTTAAAATCGAAGTTTAGTTGCTTAATGGCCCACCAAGCCTTATGTTCCAGTTCTACTGGAAGATGACATGATTTCCCGTATACCAAACAGAATGGGGTTGTTCCAATTGGTATTTTATAAGCTGTTTGGTAAGCCCAAAGGGCATCGGGAAGCTTGATGGACCAGTTGGTATGGTGTTTGTTGACGGTTTTCTCTAAGATAGCCTTTAGTTGTGTATTTGAAACTTCAACTTGACCACTAGTTTGTGGATGGCAAGGCATGGCAACTTTATGGTTGACTCCGTATTTCTTTAAGAGGGCTTCAAAGCTTTGCTCGTGAAAATGGGTCTATCCATCGGATATGACAGTCCGGGGGACTCCGAATGTGGGAAAAATGATATCTTTAAACATCTTAATGACTGGTTTGGAATCGCTGGAGACTGTGGGTATAGCTTTTACCCATTTCGAAACATAATCCATAGCAACCAGTATGTAGGAAAATCCATATGAAGAGGGAAAGGGACCCATGTAGTCTATCCCCCACACATCGAAAAGTTTGATCTCTTGCCACATAGTGAGGGGCATTCCATTCCTTTTTGTTATACCGCCAGAAAGTTGACATTTATTGCATGATTTTACAAAATCATGGGAATCTCTTACTATCGTTGGCCAAAAGAAACACGATTACAGAACTTTCATAGCGGTCTTTTTTGAACTCATGTGTCCCCTAGTGGGGCCGGAATGACAATGCTCTAAGACAAGAGTAATCTCTTCTTCAGGTAGGCAGCGACGGAAAAGTCTATCTGCGCATAGGCGAAAGAGATAGGGTTTGTCCCAGTAGTATTGCTTAACATCGTGGAGGAATTTATTTTTTTCGTGATGCGAGGCAGAAGGATGGATGATTCCTATAGCTAGATTATTCACTATGTCGGCATACCAGGGGAATCTGGTGGTAATTTTCATTAGCTGGTCGTCTAGGAGGGAGTCTCGGATAGGTACTTTATCATCATCCTCGACTTCAATGCGGATGAGATGATCAACGATGACGTTTTCTACTCCGCTTTTGTCTTTAATTTCTAAATCAAATTCCTAAAGCATTAACACCCATCGGATAAGTCTGGGTTTTGCGTCTTGCTTCTGAATTAGATATCGTATGGTGGACTGGTTAGTGTAGACAATGACCTTTGATCCAATCAGGTAGGAGCGGAATTTCTCAAACACGTAGATGACAACTAAGAACTCCTTTTCTGTAGTGGTGTAGTTCTTTTGCACTTCATCAAGAGTCTTGTATGCATAGTATATTACGTAAGGCTATTTGTCAATTCTCTGTCCTAACACTGCCCCTATAGCATAGTCGCTGGCATCACACATTATTTTGAATGGTTGCAACCAGTCAGACGCTCTTAGGATAGGCATAGAGACTAGAGTGTTCTTTAAAGTTATGAAGCTATGTAGACATTCTTGATCAAAGTTGAACTCTGAATCTTTCGTCAATAATTGGGTCATGGGTTTTTCTACTTTCGAGAAATCTTTAATGAATCTTTGATAAAACCCAGCATGACCCAAGAATGCTCGTACTCCTTTTACGTCTTTTGGCGGCGACAGTTTCGAGATAACATCAATTTTTGCTTTGTCTACCTCAATCCCTCTGTCACTCACTCTATGTCCGAGGATGACACCTTCAGTTACAATAAAATGGCATTTTTTCCAATTTAAGATGAGGTTTGTTTCCTCACATCTTTGTAAGACTTGTCCAAGGTTGAGTAGACAGTTGTCAAAGGAATCTCCGTAAAATGAAAAATCATCCATGAATACTTCCATTATGGACTCAGTTAGCCCTGCAAAAAATAGTAGACATGCACCTTTGGAAGGTGGCAGGCGCATTGCACAGCCCGAATGGTATTCTTCTGAAAGCGTATGTCCCAAAGGGACAAGTAAAAGTTATTTTTCCTTGGTCTTCCGGATGTATAGGGATTTGATAGAATCTAGAATAACCATCGAGATAACAGAAAAACTTTTGATGGGCTGGGCGTTCGAGGACTTCGTCAAGAAAGGGTAGAGGGTAGTGATCTTTTCGTGTTGCTTTGTTTAGTTTCTTGTAGTCGATACACATTCTCCACCCTGTGACGGTCCTCGAGGGCACTAGCAAATTTTTATCATTTAACACGACAGTGGTTCCTCCCTTTTTGGGGACCACTTGGACAGGGCTGACCCATTGGGAATCTGAGATTGGGTAGATAATACCAGCTTTCAGCAGTTTGAGGACCTCAAGGCGAACCACCTCTTTAAGATTGGGGTTCAGCTTTCTTTGGTGTTCTCTTGAAGGATTAAATTCTTCTACCATGGGTAGTCTATGCATGCATAAGGCTGGGTTTACTCCTGTCATGTCAGTTATTTTGTACCCAATAGCTTTCTTATGTTTCTTCAACTCAACGAAAAGCCTTTCTTCTTGGTCTTTCATTGGAGTGGAACTGATGATTACTAGACATAGTTTTTCTTTGTCTAAGAAGATGTGCTTAAGTCCCGTTGGTAGGGTTTTCATTTCGGGAGCCTTAGGTGCTTCTGTTGTTTCTAAAATAGTGACAGATTTGAGCTCCTCAAAAGTGGTTGTTGGTGCTTCTTCAGCTTTCTCTAAGCATTGCAAGCACTGTTGAACTAATTCGTTGGCTGAGAATTCGACTTCTGGATTTATTAGGACATTTTCTAACTCATCATATGGTTCAGATATTTCCAATTGTGACATTTGATGTATTGCATCTAAGAGAAAAACTTCCTCCTGAATGTTGGGACCTTTCATATTATTGAGGACCCAGAACTGAATGGCTTCTCTCCCCAGTCTCAGAATGATCGTGCCAGCTTCAACATCAATGAGCACCCTAGCTTTGGCAAGGAAGGGTCTGCCAAATATTATTGGGTATCTGAGATCTTCCTTGATGTCCATAATGACAAAATCACATGGGACATAAGAATCCTTGCCTATCCTGACTGGAATGTCTTCAATAATTCCTAGAGGTGCAGTGATAGTGGAATCAGCTAACTAAATTGTCATCGTTGTGGGTAGTAAGTCAGTAAAGCCCAATCTTTTACACATGGAGTAGGGAATAATGGATATGCTAGCCCCTAGGTCAGCTAATCCCTTTTTGCTCGAAGCATTTCCAATAAAGCATTGAATACTGAAAGAACCAGGGTCCTTCTTTTTCTTGGGCATCTTATTAAGAATGATATCGGAGGTGGTCTGAGCCAGTTTGACGGTCTCTTGTTCTTCAGTAATGTATTTCCTTGATAACAAAGTCTTCAGATATTTAGCCCAAGCTGGTACTTCAGAGAGAGAATCGAGGAGCGGCATATCGATATAAAGTTTCTTCATCGCTTCCTTGAATTTTTGGAACCTAGTATCCATTTTAGTCTCTCTCAATCTTCCTGGATATGGTATCCTAGGTTTATATTGCGGAACTTCCGACTCTTTGGGAGCTTGTTCCTTTTCTTTGCCTTTTGCAGTCTCTGCAAATTTTTCAATTCCTAGATTCGGGCTTGTATTCGGAGTAAAGATAGGTGTATCATCATAATCATGAATGATTCTCATAGTTTCATGAAAGACACGACCAGAACTTATAGTGACGGCTTTCAATTGCTATGGTCTATTTTGATCGTGTCTAGGGTTTAATTCTGGTTGACCAGCAAAAGTACCTACTGGTGGCTTTAGTTGGGCAACAATTTGTGCTAGTTGAGCTTCCACGGCTATTTGCTAAGCTTGTTGATTGGCAAGCATGGTTTGTTGTGACTGTAACATCTGCCTGATCATAGTTATCTCGTTTTTTGGCTGGGAGGGGGCATTTTTCTGAGTGAGTTGTTTTTGTCCTTGATGTGGTTGTTGCAGAGATGGTGTTAACTGAGGTTGTTGCGGTTGCTGCAGCTAAGGGTGTAGTTGTGGGTGCAGAGGAGGATGGGTGTATTGATAGTAGGCAAAAGAATTTCTAGGGTAGTTGAATCTTGGGAAATTATTTCTGAGGTTCCCTTGATTTTTGTTAAAGTTACCTTGAAATCCAAGTGGCAACCTATTGGAGGATCCACCTTGTGTTTGATGTTGCGAGTTAGCAGTCCCTACAGAATTCCTATATTGAAAACCGGGGTGGTTTCTTGGTTGATTTGGATTATAGTAAGCTTGTCTCGGTATGGAATGAATAGAATTGACTTGTTCGGGCATCTGATCTTCAGGGGGTTTGATAATTGGTTCGTACTGCTGTTGTGAAGATTGCATATCCATCATCACATTATAAAGTAAGCTACATGACAGTGTAGGGTGATCAGATGCGTGACAGGCTTCACAAGTCCATGTAGCAGCTTTAACTTGTTGGACTTGGGGGTTTTTCTTCTTATCATATTCTCCAAATGAAGTTTCAATTGCCTACTATTTGTGAGCTATAGTCTTTAAAGCTTCAGCAATAGCCTTCATTTCCATTGATTCCTCAGCTTTATAAACTTTGAGGACTCCCTTCCCAGATGATCGTCCCCAATTGGATTGGTTCTCAGCTCCAAGTGTTACAATTTTCCAAGCATCCTCATAGTTCTTCCTCATAAAATTTCCTCCAGATGAGAAATCCAGAATTTGCTTGATATCATCACTAACCCCCTATAAAATGTTTCTATTAATTGATTTTGGGAGATACTGTGATGGGGGCACTTCCTTAGAAGCTCCATGAATCTTTCCCAAGCTTCTGCGAGCATTTCTCTGGGAAGTTGGGCGAAGTGGTTAATATGTCCCCTAATTTCATAGGTCAATGAAGGAGGGAAAAACTTCTCCAGGAACTTTTCTTCCAAGGGAGACCAGGTGGTGATGATAGGCTCCCTATCAAGTGAGTTGTACCAACTCAAATCCCTTCCAGATAGAGTGAAATGAAAAAGATGTAGCATTATTGCGTCAAATGCAACTCCGGCTTGTGGGACAAGTAGGCAAAGTGCCTTGAATCTCTTCAAGTGATCCATGCAGTCGTCTCCAGAACTACCGGAGAATGAAATACCCTGCATGATTTGAATCCATTGTGTCCAAATTTCAAAATGGGGTATTTTGATGATTGGTGGCCGGACTGGATGATTGTCTTCATAATTATTAGGGACGGCATAGTCTCGCAGTTGCTTGTTCCTTAGCTCTAACTGGGCAACTTCATTTTCAACTCGGATGCGGGCCTGTTCTTCAGCTTGGATCTCCGCTTGGACCTGAGCACGAGTGTCAACAATGAGTTGTGCTCTCTGAGCGGCTATGGCAGCGTTGACCCGATCCATTACAAGCACAACTTGGCATTGATCTTCAGCCATTTGTCTGGCTCTTTGGCGGTTGAGTCTGATGCGGCGGTGGAAACTTCTTTCTACCTCAGAGTCGTACTCTGG
The DNA here is from genome assembly GCA_963693085.1 of Alisma plantago-aquatica. Classification (NCBI taxonomy): domain Eukaryota; kingdom Viridiplantae; phylum Streptophyta; class Magnoliopsida; order Alismatales; family Alismataceae; genus Alisma; species Alisma plantago-aquatica. The sequence continues at coordinate 1,342,200,429 of OY856412.1, read as the reverse complement.
ATCAGGGGAGAATCCGAGATTATGTGATGGTTGCATACACGTCTTCTACATGAGTAGAGGAAGAAACACACTTGTAAGGTGATACAAAAGGTGTGATGAAATCAAGAAGATATGGAGTAATTTTTGATGAAAAGTAAAAAACCCTAACCAACTAACAAGATAATAAATGAAATTAAAACGTTCTGTTGTCCCTGGCAACGATGCCAATTTTTGATGGAGCTTCCACTCGCGTGGAATTACGCGCAGCACTAAAAATCCTAAAGATAGTAAGTCTTTAGGTTTAGCCTCGCTTATACTAGGTTAAAACTCAACACATGTATGCTAGGATAAGTGGAAGTCTTATCGTAGTATAGTTAAGGGTCGAATCCACATGACAACGGTCTTGTTGGGAGCAACAAGATGGAAAATGATAGAATTTCACTTAACCTCTTAACAGTTGGTATCTAGATCGAAACGATTTGATTTGGTTATTTTAAACTAAGTGCAAGTAAAGTAAAATCAAGAAAGTAAATTTAAGGTTGTTAACAATGATAAGAAACCACTAGGATGTGATCAGCTTTCACCAGCACTATGCATGGATCAAAACACGCAATATAAAAAACATAACCTGCAATAAGAGTCTAATCAGTTAGTATCTTTGTAGACTTAGCTTCCTTTCGGAGAACTAACTACGAGAAGCGTGGGAATATTGCAACGCCAGCCATCCACGAATGAATGGTCACATACTTTAAATCATTCCCTTCGCAAAGTGTGTTCCTCGACTTATCAAAGTTTGTACTTTCATATGTCAACTGATTCCATTCCATAGTATGAAAGTGAAACGATGGAAGTGAGTTTACTCCACTTCTTGAAAAACGCTCCTAGATACCGAAATAGGTGCATGGTGGATACATGCATCAAGAACCAACATACAATTGAGATTTGAATCTAGTAGTACAAATGTAGACAATTCATACTAAAAGATAATGGATAACACAAGTTGGTGATCAAGCAACAAGCATTCATTAAACGATCGATGTTGAACTGAAAAGAAAGTATAACTCTATTGCAAACTATGGATTACATTACATGAAATAAAAACATGGGTAGCGGGGCTACTCCCCGCACCCTAGTGTCATAAAACTACTCGCTCATGGTAAGGACAAAGAAGGAGGTGAGAAGAGAGAGAGAGAATGTCATCTCCATAAAGGAGGGAGGAAAGTAAACCCCTTGGAAAGAGAGAGAATGACGATCTTCACACTTTGTAGGTTGCACGATGATGAATCCTTGTCTTCCCACCTTCTTTGGCGATGAGAGAGAAAGCAGCTTCTAGATGGAGTGTGGATCTCAGTCTGGCAGCCTCGGGGTGGAGGATGAAGGATGAAACAGCTTTGGAGCAGCAGAGGCAGCCTTTGGATGTCTGAGACTTCTTACTGTGGGAGGACCCCTTGGGTCTTATTTATAGGCTTCAAGTGAAGTCCAAACGGTTTGGGTGGTTTTGGGTCCAAACGGTCGTGAAGACCGTTTGGGTTATGAGACCGTTTGGGCCCTGAGACTGCTTGGACCCTAAGATCTTTTGAGCTCCATGCGGTCTCGGGACCAGTTGGCTTCATGCGGTCTTGGGGACCGGTTGGCTTCATGCGGTCTTGGGACCGTGTGACTCGATGCGGTCTCGGGACCGGTTGGCTTCATGCGGTCTTGTGACCGTGTGACTCCATGCGGTCTCGGGACCGGTTGGCTTCATGCGGTCTTGAGACCGTGTGACTCCATGCGGTCTCGGGACCGGTTGGCTTCATGTGGTCTTGAGACCGTGTGACTCCATGCAGTCTCGGGACCGGTTGGCTTCATGTAGTCTTGAGATCGTGTGACTCCATGCGGTCTCGGGACTGGTTGGCTTCATGCGGTCTTGAGACCGTGCGACTCCATACGGTCTCGGGACCGGTTGGATTCATGCGGTCTTGATACCATGTGACTCCATGCGGTCTCGGGACCGGTTGGCTTCATGCGGTCGTGAGACCGTGTGACTCCATACGGTCTCGGGACCGGTTGGCTTCATGCGGTCTTGAGACCGTTTGGGGCTTTTGTGATTTTTTTGTGTTTTTCTGTAAGAATAAAAAGGAGAAAGGTTGGTCTAATGGAGTATTTGTAATAAAGGAAGAAAGTTAAGGTTTCTATCTAATTTATCTGAGAAAGAGTAAGGAAAACTGCGGAAAACCTATTAAGATAACATCACAAAATGGGAAGTTATCAGCGGCCAACCATCTGTTCTTAGTTGGACCACCTACCAAGCATCATCTCGGTCCCCATGGTCATCTTCTTTCTTCTTCTTTCATCATACAAATCTGATCTTTTAGCCATAGCTCTCCATCTTAACCATAATCTACGTGTATCTTCCTCCCCTGAGTCATATTTATCAAGTGGTCACTTCCCGACATCTAAATTGCCTTGGCGTGTGTGAAAATCATCTCCCATAGCTTGCAACACTAAGCAAAACATCCTTTTGGTCTAAGGTTTTATTTTTTTATTTCATTCTCTAATTGAAATGCATGTCAATTTTTCTATTTTGTCTGGTATACTTTGTGTCATCATTATGTGTCTGGTCAAAATCTCCTTTTTCAAACTTTTGTCATGTCATTATTATCGGCTAACATTTCCTTATCTCATTTCCAGTTTGATCCATCATCTATTATTGTTTCCTTTTCTAAAGAACACTTACCACCAATCTTGCATTATATGTTGACCAAGTTCCTTTCAATACACTTCTTTACAATGAATATTCACTACTACAGAAATGGCTTATAAAGTCACTTTTCAAGGTGTCGGTTGTATACATAAACCGATACCTAAACTCTACAGTGTCGGTTGATAACATAAACTGACATCCAATCTATGAAGGGCGACCAGACATGGGTACCGCTTTTATTAAGTGTTGGTTACTTATTAAAAAACCGACACCTAAAAATAACCGCCAAAAATAAAATTTCCAGCGAAAAAAATTGCCTCCAAAAATTGACATACAGCGTCGGTTTTTAATGGAGGAACCGACAACTAAAGCTTTTCTGTGAGACAGAAATTTGTACAATTTTATTCGTCGGTTTTGTGACAATAACCGATGTCGTTGTGTTTTCGCGCTATTAACCGCGAAAATTTTCACCTCCCTTTAGTGTCGGTGTTTTGTTGTAAACCGACAATAAAAACATTCAGTGTTGGTTTTTAAAAAACCGACACCTAATGTTAACTTAAATCGCGCAAAAGAGCTCGACTCTTCCCCTTTCTCTGTTTCATTCATTCTCGTGCTCAGGGTTTGGTCCTCTGACGATTTCTCTTCCGCCCAGTGCCGCTCCTCGCCTACTGCTCTCCCTTCCGTCGGCGCCGCTCGTCGCCTGCTGCTACAGTTTCTCGCCACCGCCTGCTGCTGCAGGTCCTCGTCGGCGCCACTCGCCGCCTGCTGCTACAGTTTCTCGCCGCCGCTCCTCGCCGCCACCCTCTCCTTCTCTGCTCTGTCGGTGCCCTCTCCTTCTCTGCTCGACGTCGGCACCTCTCCTTCTCCACGCTGCTACCAACAGTAGGCCTCCTTTCTTCTTCTTCTTCTTCTTCTTCTTCCTTCTCCCTCTCCTTACCAACAGCAACCACGGCCGTGTGGGCTGGCACGGCCGTGGCTGTGTTGGCCGACCACACGGCCGTGCTACCCAACACGACCGTGTGGTTGGCCAACACAACCACGGTCGTGCCAGACCACACGACCGTGGTTGTTGTTGGTTATTTATGTACTGATTTTGTTATGATTTAATCATCTACTTAATGTTCTAATCATGTTCTATGATAAGCCTTAGTTAATTTAATATGCATACTTTGTATGTAAGACATAGTAATCGGGTACTGCTGTATATCCAAGTAAATTACATGTAACTAATCATGACATAGCTAGATTTTAGAATGCATACTTTGGTTAAATGTACTGCTGTAATTTTTGATCAAGTGATGATATGTAAATGTAGCAATAAGTTAGTAAGGTATCAATGATAAGTCTGCTGTAATGTGATGCAAAATAGTTATTGTATCATGCATATCTTAATAATTTTTTGTTTTATAGTTGTATAGGGTGTTTTATGTGTGACAAGTCTATTGTTTAATAGTTTAGCTATAATCATTGTTTTATAGTTGTGTTATAAAGTATTTGGGTGTTTAGTATGGTTATTTAGGGTGTTCAGATATGTATAAAGGTTCCAAAAAGTATAGTATATATATATGCATACATGTGCATTTTTTTATAAAATTGTATAGAAAATCAAAACCCGTTCTTGGTGAGAATCCTAATCACCCTTCTTGCTTAATGATGAACTGTAATGCACACATGTGACATGCTTGGAATGTAAATGATGAACTTTTCCCTAAATTGCCAATCATGCTTTTAAAGACATCAATAATCACCCTGACTTGAAGAACTAGGATTTTAGGTATAAGAATGACAACACATTATTTGTTGGCCTAGAAATCCGTCCAAGATTTACTCATTAGGAATAAGTCTTGGATAGTCCCCGGTTTGGGACTGTTCTTGAACACCTAATCTCGCTTAGTATGTAAGTGTATAATGTGTATTGGGTTTTCAAGAAAATTTTGACAGCATTTCCCCGTTTGTTCTCTAAGTACATATGTACTTGGAGAACAGCGGGGAAATGCTGCCGAAATTTTCTTGAAAACCCAATACACATTATACACTTACTAGTGAGATTAGGTGTTCAAGGATGGGATAGGTGGTACATGTACATTTATTATATATAAGAATGACATCACATGTATTTGTTAACCCTAGACCGTAATCTTGTTGTAATATATACTTGTTTTCTCTGTGATCATAGAGTTTTACAATTTTGTTGTGATATATACTTTGTTGTAATAATGTGAACTTTACAATGTGAGCTTTACACTTTGAATTACTACTTTACAATGTGAACTTTACAATTTGAATGTGAATTTGCAGATGGCTGACCATTCTCCTGATGACCGTGCTGATGACTACCGTGAGGGTGAGGACATCAATGCGCCGCCTCATAATGTAAGTTTTAAAAATATATCATATATTTATATCTATATGTCCATTTAAAGTTATATCTTGTAAATGTGAATTATTTTGTCAAATTTTAGGTTGATGATGCACAGGTACCATCTGAAGCACTTGAGGCACTTGATCAACAACACCAAAAAGTTGACAAGAGAAGGGGCATCACTATGATGAAGAAGTTAATTGTGCAAAAGGGAAATGGACCCAAACTTGTTGTGGATTTCGATAATGCAGGAAATGCATGTGGTGTGAATCGCAATTCATTTATTTCATATCTTGGGTTTGTTACTCGTAGCCATTGCGGTTGTCGCTTAGATTCTTGGCATAAAGTTTCTAAGGAGAAGAAAGATTTAATATGGAGGGATTTATGCGTGAGTTATTATTAATTTGCAATTCTATTTTGTAGATTACTAAATTTTTGGATACTAGTTAATAGCAATTCTATTTTGCAGAGTATATTTGAATTGGATGAAAAGATGCATCGTAAATGCGTGATGCAACGCTGTGGGAGATTCCTAAGGAACTATAGGATAAATCTCACCATACAATACATAAAAGAAGCCGACAAGAGGAAGAAGACAGCCACTGAACAGTGGAACTTCCTAGACAAAGAAGAATGGGACGCATTTGTCGCTTCAAGACAAACTGATGAATTCAAGGTATTAGGCGTCAGTCTCAATCTCATTAATTAATATATGTTGTATTCACTTATTCAAGATTAACATTTAGTGTTACTAACCAAATCATTAATTTGCATACTAACTAGGCCCTCAGTGAGGCACAAAGATCAAGGCATGCACTGAATGTGCATGACCACAGAATGGGTCCAAAGGGGTATACAGGCGTTCGCCAAAGACTACAGGCTGAGGCTACTGCTGCTCAGTCTGCTGCTACTCAAGAGTCCTCTACCATAGGTAGCACACCTCTGCCTCGCCATGATGTCTGGATAGCTGGGAGGCAAAATAAGAAGGGAGAAATAACTAAGGCCGCAACTGCTGAGGCAGCTGCAAAAATGGTAAAATACAACTCTTACAGCAATCATTCGAATATTGATTATTTGTGTTGTTTACTTAAGTACAAATTTTTGTTTTGGCGATTAGTGGGAGTTGCACGAGCTGAGGAAACAAGGAAAGTTCATCCCTGAGGGAACAAAGGATGAATTGATAGTTGCTCTGGGTAACCCAGAGCATCCTGGATGTGTTAGGGCTACAGGCACTGGTGTGGGCATCAAATCTTTTTTTGGGTCATCCCAGTGCAAACATGTCCCAAAAGTGGGACTTTCACAAGAAGAGGTAACATATTCTTTCTTTATAATGTTACTGTAAAAGAGAATTCAAAAATTAGAATTTGACGTTTCTTTTATCCATGTATAGGTGGATAAGCTATTTGACAGGAAACTCGAAGAAGCAATGAAAAAGTGGCAGGCATCTCAGACTGCCACTTACCAGACCATACCTACTGCAGACTCTACTCCTACTCCTACTGCAGAGGTTGGGAGTAATCCTGTAGAACCACCACCTAGACCATCCACTGTCAGTATTTTTATGACATAGTAACTAGTTTTTTAATTCAATATGATATGTATATATGAAATTGTAGTCGTTTCAAAAAAAGATGGTATGTATATATGTATATAACATTCTTTACATATAAATTTGTAGGGGTTGAAGCCATACCGTCTAAAAAGTAAAGAATATGTCATGGCAGAGGCGTCGGCTTACCCATCCCTACCAGGGGAAACGTGTCACGGGTCTCCAGTACCAGCTGGTTGGATTCGGGTGAGCCCGATACATATATTCCCCAAGTGGATGGATCTTCCACTGTCATATGCCCACCCAGATTGTGAAACGCTTGGTGAGGCAGTAGGCGGAGTGATATTGTGGCTAAAAGTGGATGTCTTCTTTACTGATAAGGTATGGTAAATTTACATTACGTTCAATTGTTAGTGTGTGTATATGCTAGCAATTGATCTAAAATTATATATATATATACAGGTTAAAAAGAAGACACCCACAACATCTAGGCCTCCACTTCCACCTCCTGCATTACCTAGTTGGGTTCCACAGGACCTACCTATCCCGTTAGGTCCTAACTGTAGGGGTATGGCAGTATGGTTAGGGGAACATGATATAAAATCCCCTATAACTGTTTCTTCTGATTCAGATTCTACAGGTCAGTCATACGAAACAAAACTATTTATACAAGATATATTGGAGTTGTTTCGATATGATTGGCTAAATACATCTGTGATAGAGCTATGGATAAGGTGAGATATTCTTTATACATCCATATACCTTGTGTATGATCTGGTGATCTGGTTTCTTATTTATTAATGCATGCGTAATTAATACATATTTTGCAGCTACTTAGACAACATATGTGCAGATTTTGGATTCGAACATGTAGGGTTTTTTATTCCATCCTTGATTAGTCTAGTAGCTAAAGACCCTATATCAGTTCAACAATACTGCTGTGAGTCTTTTTCAAATTTTGCTGTAAAAAAGAAGACGGTGATAATGGCTCCATTCAATGTAGAGTAAGTTTACTTTGCTTATTATAATTTGGACTTAAGAAAATTAGATTTTATTGTGGATTTTGAGTTATTAATTTTTAACTTTTTTCCCTCTAGGGGTAGGCATTGGGAGTTATTGGTTATTGCCCCCGAGACGTTCATTGTGTATTATCTAGATCCTAAGGGGGGTAAATTGAATACAAGATTTGGACACATAATGAAAATGGAAATATTTCGGTGAGAAATATTTCATTTTTCATATCCGTTAACATATGTTATTACATTACTATTTAATTGCAATGTTCTGTGTTACATTAACATGTAGGGGTTTTGAGGAGTACAAAAAGGCTGGAGGAAAGGTCCCCACGAAAAAGAACCAGCCAATAATTTGGAAGAACGTGCAAGTAAGTTCCCGACTGCAATATATGTATATATTATTTATGTGAACAATGCTTAATTAGTTGTATTTTTTAATATTTTGTATGTTTGAATTTATAGTGTGCTACACAAGACAACGGATGGGCATGTGGATACTATGTCATGCGATATATGCACATGATTATCAAACATGTCGTACTGGATATCGAATGTATTGCTCATGTATTATATAGTCTCATTAGATAATATGATCGAAATATATCAATCTTATTTATAGCTCATTAATTATATATATACATCATTCTCTTTACAGGTGTTTAAAGCTGACCCCATTACAGGAAAGGACTTACCAAATGTTAATGCTCCCTATACAATGAGAGAATTAAATGAAGTAAGAGAAGAATGGGCAACAGCCATACAATTAGTGGGGGCTTTAAAATATAATTGGGATCCTGATAGCGAATAATGACTAAACAATGATACTTTGTAAATGAATTTCTGAATTATAATATATGTGTGAATTTTTCTACATGTCTAGATGTTTCTACATGTGTCTGAGTGAAAATGAATGAAAGTGTTGGTTGCTATGTGAATGTTTCTACATGTGTGAATGTGAATGAATGGAACTACAGATTGCTAGCATGTGTGAATGTTTATAAATGTGTGAAAATAAAATGGAACTGCAGGTTGCATTGCTAAATGCATGTGCTACTTTTTTATTGTTAATTTTGCAGGTTTGCGGCCTGTTGTCGGCTGATATCAATGGATGTCGTAAAACCTGTAGTTCATAACTGAACTGAACATGTTTCTCATCCTGCGACCAGCCAAAGCAGGTCTGCAGACTGACAGGAAAAAAAAAACTAATAGGCGTCGGTTCTTTGTAAATAACCGACACATAATGATATAGTGTCGGTGTTCCTACAATAAACCGACGTCTATGTCCTTAACACCACGGCCGTGCTGGACAACACGGTCATGGGGCGAAGATATATGGTGTCGGTTTTTTACTTATAACCGACACTGATAGTGCCCAAGATGGCGCCCTTTCTGTGGCGCGAAGGGTTTGGGCGTCAGTTTTTAACTAATAACCGACGCTTATAGTCCCATGATGGCACGTTTTCGGTGGCGCGCGAAGAGTTTGGGTGTCGGTTTTGGAACCGACACTAAAGGCTTTAAATAACCGACACTAAAGGTAGGTTCTATAGTAGTGATTGTGATTGCTTTTCCCTCTTTAATTAAAAATTAGTTCATCAGGTCAAAGGAGTCGGTGAGATAAATAAAAAAAGGAAAATAGAATGGAAAATATCATATTCGTGAATTAGAAAACAAAACACTTTGAACAAAAGATGAGTTGGCATGAAATGAAATGATAAGGAGAAAAAAAGGAAGTGTATTTAATGAAGAAAAGAAAATGGAAATAAAGTAACAAGAAAAAAAAGGATAAAAGAAAATAAGAGAGACAAAAGACCTTGTGCTATTTTATAAAGTCATAAAAAAGGGGAATTATTCTTTTTTATTTGTCTCCATTGGAATATATCCCCCCACCACCTCTCATGTGTGCAACAATTTCCATGTACTTGGGGGTATTGTTTCTTTTCCCCACTAATTATTCAATCACTTTGTAATTGGTGTGGGGGGGATAGAGTAGAGTAAGAGTATGATGAAAGAGTGTGTGAGAGATAATATGTATCAATCCATGTTTCTTTAGTCATAGAGCTTCTTGTTCATTAACACATCCATATTTCCAATATCTTTGTGACGCATCGTTCCTACTAAGTGTCGTGCTTCCAATGCACCATTGGTTTCTCTTTCCCAATGACATTATGCTTTTAGTGCATCATTGGTGTAACTTCCCAATGATAATGTGTTTCTTCATGTTTGAGCCACAATATACATGTGGGTTTCCTATCTATGCTTATTCTAGTTGGCACCACTTCATACAATTGAAGGATCTCAGTTACAACATTGATACCAAATTTTTTGTGTTCTTACTGCATTATGTACGTCAGGAAGGAGTTTTATATGCTTATAATGGCCTCTTGTTCCCTCTGATGTGAATGATGTTTGAGTTGTTCATTCTCATATTATTATAATGAGATGGATGGTTTCTTCTTCATATTTGACTTCTCAAAAGCTTGTAATTTTCTAGCCTACAAATTCCATTTCTACAAGGTTTCATCCATATTTTTATCTTCACCGAGCTACTTTTGTTTTGTCTTCTCTGAGTTGCATTTGTTGACATGGTTGTTCTATTGATCTACTTGAGTTTATCCTTTATGGTATCCTTCATTCCTATCAAGCCCCCAAGGTTCATGCACAAGACTGATGGAATGTGTATGGAAGCTATCAACACCTCATCTGGTTTGTGTTCGTGCCACATTAAGCTAGTACATGGTATTATGCACTAATTTAAGTTGGGTACACTTCTTAGATGATTTTAAGATACCTCTACCACTACATCGACATGTGCCTCTTCATTCTTATTGTGTTATGTACGTTAGATGTGGGTACTGCACTTATACCATTCACACACTCTTGTCTACTGAGGATGGCTAGTTGTGGTACTTTTAATCATCTACTTCATATTGATGGTGGCGGTTTTTTTTGTGGTGTTTTGGTTTCTATTTATCAAATATCCTTCATTCCTGATGCACATAAAAATACCTTCTCCAAACGTTGAGTTCTCCAGCCTATATAACATAATTTAAATGGTGGCATCATCAAATTATTTTTGGAGAGTCATGTTTAAGGGGGATTATGAATCTTGTAAGGGGAGCTACTAAATTATTTTTAGTTTTCCATCCAAGATGAGTATGTGCTTCACCCATACTCCAGCTTGGGATAGTGTTACAATTATTTTTATTTAGTTTATTATGTCATATGGGACTACTTTCTTGGTCCATTAGGTTTAAGCTCACTTGCCTTATACTTGTCTCCTTTTCTATATATAGGAGAGGAGGTTGCATTCTATCAATAAGAAAATATCTCATTATCCTCTCATCTTATTTTTCACAATGGTCAATATTGAGAATAAACCATACCTTTAAGATTCAATATTAGATCCTACTAGGGTTTGAAGGAATCAATGGTTTAGAAAAGATGATGTTTAAGATATCTATACATTTGAGGGTTAAGATCAGGTATTCAATATTCACCTTTTCAAGTGAACAAGGTTAGGGTATTACAACTATTAGAATCTAGGTATGATAATTCATCTATATACAATAATATAGAAAGATGTTGAGTTTCTTGATTAGTTTCATAATCAAGTATATTAAAGGTGGATGAATGAGATACCTAGGCCATTTTAAGGAAAATAACTATAATCGTATAGTAAACATTATTATCCTTATCAAGATCTTGGGTCATCATTTTCATAATATCATTATCACAGTGATATTGTAGATATAGTATTTCAATATAAACCAAGTTATGGCCTAATTTTCAATATAGGACAGGGGGTCAAGATTTGCAAGAAAAAAAAGTATTTTTCAATTTCATATATTCAAAATGAGCCTCTTTGATATCGTAATAGATAATGAGCTATCTTTATTTCATGTACGTGGTTCCATTGCATTCAACCTATTTTCTTGTTGAAAATGGACTATACCTTTTCTATAATCTGAGCTAGTAAGTAATTTCTATGATTTAATTACTAACATGCTATTACTCTGCAATATTTGTGAGAGATGGTAAATAATACATTTATTGAAATAATTATCAGTCAATGATCTTGGTCTACTATTTATAGAGTGGATATTGGATTGTCTTGGTCTCTCCACCCCACTCAAGGTGGACCTGTGAGAGGGAGTGTGACTGAGTGGCTAAGAATGGTCTAGTCAACAAGTGACCATAATCAAGCAGACATAGCTCCATCATGTTCACTCAGTGGCTTTGTGTAAGGGAGGAAGGATGCAATGGTGGTGCTAAGGGAAGGGGAAGGAAAGAGAGAGGTAGAGTTAAGGGGTCTAGGAGGTAGACCGGTCACCCTCATCAAGGTGTGGTGAACTCCACACTGAGTTCCAATCATGATTGGGGGTACAAATTCAAGGTTACCTTGTGGCGATGCAGCCACATGACAAGGAATAAGTAAAGAGGGATCGATGCATTTTTTTAGTACATAAGTGTGTGGATGATTTGATGGAGGATTGGAGGAGCTTGTGGAAGGATATAAGTAGGAATATGGTGTTTGGTTTAGTATCTTTGTATTTGCTACTTGTCAAAGTGAGAGGGGTCAAGGATTGATTTCTTGGTAGCCACTGCACTGGTTGCAATGAATTTCCCCATTCTTGGGGTCAAAATGGAGGCAGTCAGAGGGAGAATAGGAAAGTGTGGAGCAAAGGAGAGAAACAAGTGAATGAAGCTTGCAATAAGATCCCACAATCACTTCTCTAACTTTCCTAAAATGGTACCCATGGCATTGTTGGATCTTGATCCAATGGCTTCCAGGGTCGAGGCAGGATTATGTCATTGGTGTCATGCTATGATGGAACCTAGCGCCTAGGATGACTAGATTCCAATCATTGGGTGTTCAATAAAAAAGTGGGGGAAAGGAGGGGAGAAAGGGGGAAAGGGGGTTTTAGGTGTGATCTTAAATAATAAAAAATCCTAGAAAGTTCTAATGTAATCAAACTTTAGAACATATCTAGGAATTAGAGTCAAGAGAAAATAGACAACTTCAAATGATTTTGAGCAAGCAATATTGTCAAATAAAAAAATTGAGTCAAACCCTTGAATATGGTTAGGCCTTCATGTAATTAAGTGCACATGATCCATTAAAAACTTGAGTTTAGGGGGTTTCAGAAGATTCTTGAGCATAGGAAATATTAGGAGTATAAAGTTGAGGGGTAAAATAGTAATATATTCAATCACGTGCTAAAGTGTACTTTGTTACAGATAATTGATACAGAAGATAGACATAGTTTAAGGTAGGTTTCCTTTCCATTGTGCATCCCTCGACATGAGAGGACTCAATTTTCTTTGAGTACAACCAACATGTCTAATATAGTTAAAACTAGAATATCTAGAAAAATCTAATTTGTTATGTGTAAGTTTGTTGATTTCCAAATGCCTTTGTTCCTTATTCTCCATCCTTACAATCCTTTCTATTTAATCACCACCTCGATTAGTTTCTATTAATTTTATATCCCACCTCACCTTGTAAGAGTTGTACTTTTTGAATTTCTATCAACGTTCTCATTGAAAACATATATTGGCAAATTCATGTTTCAACGCCTCTATTTTATCAGAAGTTGGAGTGTAAGGCTTAAATATGGGGTGAAAGCATGAAACGGTAATAGAACATGCCGCTCTTAAGGAGTAATTTAACTCTATAGGATTTACAAGGGAGGTGAAGTGAAAGTCAAAATTCTAACTTCCTAGTAGGTTTTATCAATTAAATTAATTGCATTTACTTGAACCACAGAGATCAAAGTCAGGCCTGATGATTGTATATGTTAATACGTTCCCGTAAAAAACGAGTATCGTGTACTGTTAAAATATTAGAGGTAGGGCAGCGCTATTATGTTGGACGCATCCGAGAAAGAAATATAGAACTATGATGAAGGCAACAAAAGCATCCTATGCGGCTTTGTGCACGACAATGACGTGTAGTTTGATCCCTGCTTTTAAATTTCCAACGGTAAAGGGCTCCCACGGCGCCTAGAAACGGCTATGCTTTAGACAATCCCAGATAAGCAAGCGGCCATCATCCCCTTCAAGACCGAAATCCTGTCTCCTTGCATCGCACGTCCCTATCACCTCCCCGGCAATGATTACGTTGTCTTCTTTTCCTCCCCTTGGCCGGCCACTTTAAGAATCCCGAAAATTTATGTAATAGATGGTAGTGCCAATTACCACGTGGTAGCAGCTGGAACCACAAACACATGTTACAGAACTTGAGACGGCCACATTTTGCGTGAGTTGTCAAGTCACGCCGAAATCGGGAGATTCAAAATTACAAGTTCGGTCAGACATTTTTATCTTTGACAGTGTTATACAAAGCTAGTCTTTTATTTTTTGTGTTCGGTTGAGTGCCGAAAAAGGCAACGCATTCACGATCGTTTGCTGAATTCTTCTCACACCCCTTCCCCCATTTCCAGGTGTAACTTTTCTAAAAATGAAGGTAGATCTTGTTCCATTGTACCCAAGGTACATTGAACTCTTGTACGTATAAGGTGTTTCTTTCTTTTTCCTAAATTAATAAGATTGCATCTGTGCGGTACACAGTTGTGCAGCCATAATGGTCAGGCTAAGTAATTACCAGACAACAACAGGCAAGTGTTTTGCTTGGGTGGCTAGGGACACAGAGCCACGAGGAACATTCCTTAGGGTTTCACTTGCTCTCATCAAGCTCCAGGGACCAGTTTCGAGTCTCTCTTGGCAAATAAGTTTCTGACATTTTCTAGTCCCCATCTGGTGGGGCTGCATTCAAACGTTTGCAGTTAGAAATCAGCATGTTTTGAAATTATATGTGTTTGATTGGACATGGTTTTAACCCACATCAAGAAATGAAACTTTAGCTCTACGCTAAATACGTACAAAACGAGTGAAAGTGGACTATGCTGAATTAGGATGCGGTTCATTTCCAGTCGCCGCTCTAGCTACAAGCTACTGAAGATTAAAATGAGGGGTGTTGAATAAGATGTTGTCTCCTACTGTGATTTGCTTCTCCCACTACATCTCTTATTTATGATTTACATAGGTATAATCACCGTATCACCATATCAATATAGTTCCTCTAGCCAAACAAAAGAAATTGACAAACACAGTTCAAAAGGCAAGCAACCGGACAGTGGATGTTTCGTATACTTTCTAGTTTTTCAATCCTGTTTGGAATACACATTTGGAAGTGAAACTGCATACACCAGACAAAGCCTTAATGTTTCTATCTATTTAAGGGCCTGTCTGGTTGGATGGAAAACCAACACACACCAAACCAACTTCGCAGTTTTTGCAACTCACATTGTTTGCTTGGATGCAATTGCAACGTTCAGATGGAAAACGAATTCCCACTCACCTACTGTTTACACGAGGAAGCAATGAAATGGAACCGCGCAGTAAACAGGCGCGGTGTGTTTTCTCACCGACACTGGTAGCTGCTGCATGGTCCCAACACCGGGGCGGTATCTATTGATCCAGAGAAAAGTTACGATGTATGCAGCCATCTCCAGCAATTGCTTGCATGTTTAGTCGAATGGTGATGAATAAAGTATCTGTGGTAAGCAGATGGTTGATACAGACAGCTGTAGCTTCTTCCACCGTCAATTTGATATACCAACTACATGCTACCAAATGAGAACAAATAACGTAGATGAACTCAATCTGCTTTAAACCAAACAAAATTATTGTAGTTGCAATTCATGTAATTCAGTTTCCTGTTTTAGAACTATAAGCTTGCATTGATTTTATGTCAAATCAGACGAGCCTTAAGTTTAATGATAGTGGTTCTCCCCCTTTTGGGACTTTCTATTTCACCCAGTTAAAGCGTTTTCCCTCTTTTGTTGGGGCTTGAAGTTCCACCTTGGTAGAGTTGTGAGGTGTTTTCCCTCTTTTGTTTAGGCTCTAAGTTCCACCTAGGTAGAGTTGTGAGACTTATAATTCATTTATTTTCCTTATAGTTTCTTTATTTGTCTTGAGCTCCACGAGGCGGTGCATAGGGAGATGATTGTGAGACTTATAATTCATTTATTTTCCTCATAGTTTTCTCAATTTGTCTTGAGCTCCGGTGTATAGGGAGATGATTCTTAAATATGATCTAATTGATATATTCTTTTCTCTTCGAATAGAAGATCTCGCCACGAAAGGCTGCGTTGTGAGACAATTGTGAATGAACGTTGTATAAAATCATTACTTGATGGTTAGTCTTCTTCGAAATTGATATAATGATGAGTTATATTTGTTTTGACATGCATTGGATGCTCTTGTAGATGTTGCATATCCTTTTTTATTAATTTTTAATCATTTAGAAGAAAACAGACAAGAGAATTTAATTAACCAAGTCGTTAGATTGCATTAGTCGATGAATAAGAACATCTTTTATTTATCCAAATGTGGCATCATCCCACCATATGATTATGTATCTTTAAAACAAAGAACTAACATGCCCCTTTGTATAAGGTCCTTATCCACTGAAGATGGCAATAATTTTAAGAGAAAAAATATCCAACAAAGTTAGCATCTTATCCCTGTCATACGGGCCTACACAACATGAAACATTGGAATGAGATGAGAACAATGAAATAGTTACGTTTTTCTTGGGATTTTGTTTTTTTGGTGCGCCCTTCTCCCCATTTTTCGAAGCATATCGTCTTACTTCATTCCTACGTACATTACGTGTGTAGCAGATGCTTCATAGAAACATGATATTACTGCAAAGACCCAGAGGTTTGGTTCATTCATCACCCCGGCTGGAAACACAGTCGGTGGCAATAACCTGTAGTTCTTTATTCTACCTGCAAAATTAATCGACTGGGAGGCCATTTCATGTCATATTTTATTGCTACAGTAAGACACAGTTAAAATATCTTACCAAATTGATGGAAACGTTCGATCAGCACTAGTCATTGCATCTCCCTTTTTGATGTATGAAACGAGACTTAGGAGACATAATGGATAACTGGATGAAATTTACTCATACGTCATAATGAACTAATGAAGACCGTCCCAACGAATTGCCATCCCAGTTTCCCAATCGAGCAACAAAATTAATGTGGGATGCAACAGCGTCAAGGTAATGCCATTGTTTATACTTGTGAATGATAATTCTTGTCGAATTCCGAGTCGCACTGTTTGGGCTACCCCTCCCCCTGGAGGGGCCTTATTTAATCTATTAAACATATATGTAGTGTGGTTTTCTGACATTCATGATATTTTCATAGATGGATGGTAGTATTGTTCCGAGATTTATGGGTGCCCAAAGTTGGATGAACTCGTCCTAGGACCCTATATAAATTCAAAGTCCTGGAAAAGTGTTCGATGTAGAAGGAACTTAGATCATAGTATAGCATTCCCCTGAATATACTTCCCAAGTCACATATTTTCAAGCAAACTCACCACTGCATTTATGACCTTATAGTGCACAACTAATGTTGTCTATTGAAATATAGCCCTCCAAATAGGATGCAAAGAAATGTTTATCATAAAGCCATTATGCATCAATTAGTCTATTCACATGTTCTAAATTATGTTATATTCTGTATATGGTAAACAGAATAGTCTGAAAGTGTAAACATTAACAAAATTGGCAAAATCATGTAAGACTTAAATTAATTTATTATTAATGGAAACTTCTTATATAAATGGTTGTTTATAATGTAAATTATAAGGAAAGGTAAAACAAATAACATATAGTTTGCATTATCATTTTTACTAGAAAATAAGATGTAAATAAATCTCCTAAATGTACTAATCATTTTTCAAGAATTGCAAATATATGCAACTTATCATTTTAAATCATGGCTTTTTCCTTGTATCTAGTTTGACAAGTATAGCTTGAGGGTACTATGAGGGGTGTTATGTAGTGGTAATGTCACCATGGTACTAACTAAGATGTGAGTTTAATTCACATTAAGATTGTATTATTGTGAAACTTTGTACGTCATATATGGTTCATTCCATGTTGCATTATTCGAGTCTTCAATTCTATACACACTCACAACAAGAGTAAATGAAGCAATAGGGTACTAGGAGGGATTCATCAGCCGTGTTTCCTATTTGAAAAGCTATATTTTAAAAATGACGTTATCATATATTTATTTTTATATACAAATTTATTTTAATTTTTCAACTGGTACAAGGAAGGTTGGTAGTCAATCCCCTCTAGAATTGTCCCTTACTGTCTCTATTGGGGATGCAAGGTATATTTTCCATGTTCTAGGATTACCCTTAGGTGAGCACATGGTACTTATGGAGGTGTGCTCAACTGTTTATTGAGATTTATCCAATGCACCATTATGGTCAATCTTAACACCTTCAATACTACTTAAGCTTGGGCATGAATTGTTTAGAAGCATATTGTGTGTAACTGGATTGTTGAACAAAAAAGAATTCTTTTTGCATGGAAGATTGTCATGTATCTTCTACAAAGTAAAAAAAAGTTCCACCTTTGTGTATGGTTTCATCTTTCATTGGCATACAAAATGGTAAAAAAGGGTCTCAAAATTTTCTAGCACATTTCATCGGTACTCGTTTCAAGAAACTTATATTGTTGTATGCTGCAATTGTAAATGAACTTTTAGATGTCATTAACAATGAACACATATCTACACCACCTAATAAGGAAGTTTACTTTGAGATTCAAATTATTCCATGTAGCTTGCATATAGAACATACAAGATATCATTGGCACCATCTGAAATGAAGGAGCTAAAAACTCGATTCTAGCAGTTGCTAGATAAGATATCATACAACCTAGCACTTGTGGGTATGTATGCCCATAGAGATAATAACATGATGATTGTATTGATCATCATGTACTTGATTTGATAATAAAAAAGGTCATACAACATGTTATATTTGTCTCAGTCATGAGATGATAACATGGATGACATAAACATGATAGATTCTAAAGAATGATGTTACTAGATGGCATATGTCTTTAAGTTAAGGACCTGAACAATGAAACCATATGTATGATAAGAGTACATCCCTTCTTATTATGTCCCTAGTCAAATAATATTGTGAAAGAAAAATAGATGACAATAATACATAAGACTAGAATTTGTGTTGACTCATGACAAAATCTCATTAGTCATGATATTGGATATCAAGTCAAACACATATTTACTTGTTAGAGACTAGTGTACCAGACAGACCCACCTTGGGAGTGATACATGGAGACCATGGAATGGTGGCCAAAATCATCTCTCAAAGTGACACTGATTATTTCTATTCTTAGACCTAAAGTCATTAAACTCATCACAAGTCATTTGGTGTACTTTGACACCATCCAACATGACCTCGAATAAGGATTGTCATAATGGTGGTGCTCGGGTACATTGAGACACATAGGGATTGACTGTGAGTTATGTAGATGGAATTTCTCCCTCCTACTAGAGTTGATATCCTGGACGCTTGACAAACCAGACTGAGAAATGCATGGCCATGCCCATGTGAGTCAATATGTGATATGTGATCTCGCATGTATCTCAACAGTCTGCTTTAGTTCAAGAAACATAGATTGAGTATTAATAGAGTGACGATTCCATGCTTCACATTCAATCTAGATATATGAGAAAAAGGAACTATAGATCATGGTAACACTAACCACAAATGTAGGTTGAAGTTGTTCTCCAACTTTCTAATTACTAAAGTAGCAATGATGTGTTGCTAGACACAGCTCGTTGCTTGTGTAGTCATAATGGTTATGGACTTCATAGCCAATGAAATCTGGGACCAATAGGGACACATGCATAACATGCACTTGGAATAGGATTTTACTCATGAATAAGATTTAACTTGGTTACTAAAAGAATTTAGGTAATCAAATTAAAGAACACTAGTTGTCAGTCGACTGACTAGAATATTCACTCGACCTACTGGATTGCCTTGAAACGTACCAGGTGGACTGAGTCAAAAAAAGATGCAAAATGACCAATTTGACTGGGTCAAACGATCGATGATATGCATTATGATGTGTTTTAATCATTCATTAAAAGTCAACGGTATTGCATCACTTACCACAAGCCAATTGGCTGACTAAATAGTATAGTCAATCGACTAGTGATGCAAAGTAGCTGCCAAATCATGAGATATGTCCTTTCCTATCTCCTGGGTTTTGGAAACCCTAGACCATCCACTCCTATATAAGGAGGGGTGGCAAAGGCTCCCAAATATAGAGACATCCCTTCTCATATTTATGGTAACTTGTAAGAAACCCTGAATAGGCTTCCCAAGAAAGGGAGAGACATCAAGGGGAAAGGAATTTGACATTGGCGCGCTGGCAAATGGAAAGACAACTCCTTCCCATCGCCTTTGGAAGTGTGATGTGTAGTTCTTGATTGTCTGTGTAGACTATGTGGAGGCATGGACGTCATTTTTTCCGTGCTAGGAGAATGTTGTGAACCGTCATTAGTGTGCTACTTTTGTAGGGAGCACATCACAATGTAAGGATAATCGTTGGACTTACTCTAGGACAAGGTACATCTTGAATCCTTTTTCTAAACATATTTTTGTTGATGCGATCAGCTAGTTAGAAAATATTGATAGAATTTTGTTTCAATACCTACTTTGTCTCCATATTTCCCAACAATGGTATCAGAGCCACGTCAAATTACAGTGTATCATGATTTAAATTGATGTGATTGGATTTAGTTTTATTGTTTATTTTGTTGAATGCAATGCAAACATTTAAATACTTAATGTTCATATCTGATTAAATACCATATACTCTTGGGAATGTCCCCTAGATCCTCTCTCTCTCTCTCTCTCTCTATATATATATATATATATATATATATATATATTGTGGGCTCTGATCTCCAAACCATGACATAAACACGATTAAAACTTAGCGGAAGCGAATCGGTCAGCGGAAGACAAAAATCATGGGAAATTAAAACTTTTTGAGATAAGAACTTGGATCCATAAAACTTCTTTCATAAAGAGAGATAAACTGTTTACATCTCAGGATAATTACTTCTTGAGTAATTATATACATCAAGATACAAAATCTCAAGATCACTTAACAAAAGACTCCAAGACCTGAGAGTACAGAGGACACATAGGACTGACTCTAACTACACCACATGGCAGGACAATCTCCACCTGAGATTCTACTACTGCTCCTGGTGCTGCTGCAGAGACTGGTCACCTGTAGGCTGGTTCCTTCGTCTCCGACGTCCACCTAAAAAGTTGAAGTCTACGGGGTGAGACAATTTTACATAATTGTCCCAGCGAGAGTTATAACTCTCAGCCAGAAGCTTTAATATACCATTCAAGAATGTCTTAAGCAGTAAAGCCTTCAAAGTATTAGATAACAGTTGCAGCTATAACCAAGAACTCAACATTTATGCGGTATGAAGAAATATAAGCACTTTTACAGTGTAACATCAATCAACTAACTTGGAGTTATCTCTAACAAGTATACTACGTGGTTGATTATGTTTTTCAAACAACATTATGCCCTGTGGAGATGAGGCATACCACTCATACTCCAACTGATCACTGAGAAGTCACATCAGTATCATACATAGGTCATTAAGAGAGCTGGATTCTCATGACCTTCACCTTCCTCAGTCAGTAAGAGGATCACTTGTAGGACATCTCGTGTCTCTACTACTATAGCTCACCAGGGTAAACTGGTCCTTCACTATTCTAGAGTCACAGTGGCGTTCTGTACTCTCTTTGTCATCAGGAGGTTTCATATTTACCTACCACTGATACGGATATCTGTGCTTTCTTCGTCATCAGGAGGTTTCATGTTTACCTACCACTGATACGGTATGGAATTATAGTGAAGGATGGATGGATTACACATCTACATCACTTTCCTAAACTAGGATGTAAGGTTCTACACATCCATGTACCCCACATACTCAAAAGTATGTGCTCCAGGAGTTCCCTGAGGAAAACCTATTTCACCATCATTTAATCTCTGACAATGATGGGTCTATGATCAGGGCTCTACATTATACTTGATTAGTTAGGTACATTCAGTATTCTTTAACAGCATACATTGTTCTCCAAACAATAACAGTAGCATAGCAACTATAAAAGAAGAATACTAAATGTAACAGGCCTAACTCATATCAATCATCATTTCTCATTATCCTCATCACAAGTCATCTCTAAGGCATGACCTTGATGGTATTCATGGCTCTCACAGCCCATTATCAGCATAGGATGCCATTGACAAGGCATCAGATTACCTTACTTATTCATAAGGCTAACAACATGCCTTTAATGAATATAACATCAACATCCATACCTGGATATGATTACCTTCATATCAGAACCTGCATGGTTAATACAACTGATAAAGGTAATACAAAAATAAGGAATATACTTCCTACTCTTGTCATAAGAGTTAAATCTCTAATTCACATCAAATAGAGTTTAATACTCAAAAGCATGCCATTACCCTTGAATTAGGGTTTACTATTCACATTACATGTCATCACCCTTGAATTAGGGTTTACTATTCACATTACATGTCATCACCCTTGAATTAGGGTTTACTATTCACATTAAGGTGAATTGAACTCATAACATCATTATATATGAGTAACATCTTCATTGATGCACTTAGATTAGTTAAAGGTTCATCATTTATCATAATTAGGGTTTCTATGATCTCACACAGGTGGATCATACCCTAATTATGCTCCTTCCTGTGCATTGGAGATGCTTTAATTGAGTTTTCACCTGAAAAGGGTACTTTCTCTCTCTAGAAGTACTTTCTCTCTCTAGAAGTACTCTTTCTCTCATCATAATGTTAGGTGATGTCAACATCACCCTAAATCAGGTTGGATTAAGTCATCATAGGCTAACATAGCCCAAAACATCACCATCATGTGATTAGGGTTTGATCTGATCAAGGTATTACCCAATTTATCCTTTAGGGGTATTTTGGTAATTCACCCCATTGATCATCATCATGGTCAAAATCCTAGTCAATTAGCCACTAAATATCCTAGGTTATCATTAGGGTTTGATTAGGGCAACATTGAACCATTTATATCATCAATTGATTGAATGAAGTCAACCTTGAATTATCTTGATTGATCTCAACCATCAACCCTCAATCGATTTGAGTCCCTATGGTTGAGTTGACCTTTTGACCAATTGACATTAGGACCGCGAGGATGTGTAGACCGTTTGGTCACTTTTGACCTCAGGACCGCGAGGCCTCTTCCTCCTCCAAGACCGCGAGCCCTCCATTGATTCAAGACCGCGAAGACTCCAAATGAGGTTAAGACCGCGAAGATCATGAAGACTGTTTGCCCTTCTTTGACCCCAAGACCGTGAGGCCCCTCATGGTCTTGAGATCGTGAGCCCTCTCACGAACTTGAGACCGCGAGCCTCCTCACGACCTTGAGACCGCGAGCCTCCTCTCGACCTTGAGACCGCGAGCTCACATGGTCTCAACCACTTAGACCATCAACAAGATTCAATGATACACCCGATAATGTCAACTCATGTTGAAGCCCTTAAAAGGTCAAAACTATGATGACCACTTATGAATTGGGTCAATTAAGATTATGATTGACCACTTGGTCATTCAATTGACCCTCAATGGTTGACCAGTTAAGGTTGAAATCGATTCAATTAAGGTCTATCAATGTTCACCCATCAACACTCAACAATGTGCACTAACACAAGGTTGAACCCTTCAATTGAGCTCCAATTGGGCCCAAACTTGGCCCACACGGTCTTGAGGTCATGTGGGTGGACCCCACATGGTCTTGAGATCGTTTTCCCAAGATTTCATCAAAGTCTAATGTGATTTGATAGGGGTTGAACCATGATTGAGTCACAAAACAGAATTTTGATTAAATTGATAACTTATTTGTAATTAGGTCCTCAATTGGTCAATTTACTTAACCCTAGACCTTCAAACGGTCTTGGGTGATTGTCCTCTAGGTCTTGAGACCGTTTGGATGAGTTCCAAACGGTCTTGAGACCGTTTGCCCATCCAATTTTGGATTCTAGTGCAAATTCATCAAGGTCTGACCTATTGAGTTGATGATCATATCAATATTCAATTGCAATGTAATTGGGTGTAATTGTACCTTAAATTGGTCAACTAATCTTGCCCCCAGACCTCCAAACGGTCATGGTTGATTTCCCTCGCGGTCTTGAGACCGTTTAGGTGGCCCCTAAACGGTCTTGAGACCGTTTAGGTCAATCAACCCTAAAACCCTAATTAGGTCACCATAATTTCAGTACTGATTTCACCTAGGTTTAGCCCTAGTATTCATCCTTCAACTCTTAGCCCGTTTGGAATTAGACCATCAAACTTGGTGAGTTGTTAATTAAAATTATTTTGAACATTAATCTCATACGGTCAACGCCTGGTCAACGACCTTACACGGTCTTGAGACCGTTTTCCCAAAAAGGCAATTTCAGACCGTTTGAGAGTCAGGAATAAATTCATTTAAAGTTGTTACTTAAAAAGGTCATATCTCCCGATTCCTTTGGCGTTAGCCTCCCAAATGTTGAGGGTAATTAGCCTATATAACTAGGAACAGATTCCTTATACGGTCCACGCCCGGTCAATGGGGCCAAACGGACTTGAAGACCGTTTTCCCTGTCGCGGTCTCGAGACCGTTTGCTCACCTCGCGGTCTTGAGACCGAGAGAGCAAACTGGTGAGACCGTTTAAGGAAGTGAAAAGCGGTGGGTTTTTCTTGGAAATCACGCCTTCATCTCCTAGCTCAAGAACAGTACGGATATCCCATGGATTTGCTTGCAAAATAGCAGGGAAAAGTAGGGAAACATGAAGAACTATCATCTAACCGCATATAAGAGATGTATATAGTAAAGCATGGGTTTAGAGTTATAAAACCCGCCTAAAGCTTGCTCCTTGAGCTCCAAGCTTTCAAGATCCAAGATCTAATGGAGTCCTTGAGTTCCCACAGGTTGGACAAGGTGAAAACCCCAAGGAAAAATGAGAAAGGATGGCTAGAAAGATAGTGTTTCATGAGTTAGTCACCAAATTGACCTTGAATTCAAGTTCTAACCATGGAATTAGGCAAGAAGAGGGATTCAAACCTACCTTGTACCCTTGGTCGTTCCTCTTTGAGCTCCAAGACAGTCCTTAGTCGGCCAAGAAAGGGGAAATAGTGATATGCACGAAGGAAAGGTTCCTTTGCTTGAGAGGTAAAGTGTATATATACATGGGTGAGGTTTCATTAAAGGCCCATAAGTTTCCCCCTAATTCCAACTAGGTCCTTCCTTCATTACTTGCTCGTCCCTTCCTCTTTATTCTAAGGACAAAACTTCTCTTAAGGTCTAGCAAGAGAGGCAAGGAAGATCAATCTAATACTAAGGTACTTACATAAAGAGCTATTGCACATATACCCTGATTATTCAATCACAAGGTATATTTCATAACTTGATAATTTAATTGAGGTGACTTCCTCATCATTTATTCTCTAAATGATGGCAAGAATCTATAAAGATACATTAGATGATATATTTTACAAATTGCATCCCTTAATGTGGGTAAATTGCATTTTACCCCAAATTAGGGTTTCAAGCACCGGGATTGCTTCCACAGCTGCACCTTGGTGCCCAAGCTTGGGAAATCCCTCAAACTTTACCAAAAAGATTCTCATGATGTCTCAACATTAGAGGAACATCTCATCATGTGCAAATTGCAAGCTAACCCTTTCAACTGGGTAAATTGCACATAGGTCCCTATATATCAAAACAATGCTACAACTTTAAATAAAAAGGAGCAAATATTGAAATATATGTTTCTGAGAAACTTAATTACATGCTCAGAGTTAATCACAAAGATTTATTTACATATTTAGGCAAAACATCTAGGGTTAACTCATAACCCAGGTCAGGGATGTTACAAATTATCCACCCCTTACAAGGATTTCGTCCCCGAAATCGATAAGACATATTAAGAGAAAAGGGCAGGATACCTCCTTCTCATCTCATTCTCTAGTTCCCAAGTGGCTTCTTCAATGCCACGGTGATTCCGGAGGACTTTTACAAGACTTATATCTTTCTTCTTTAACTTTTTAATTTAGTTATCAAGGATTGACACTGGTCCCTCCTCATAGGATATATCATCATTCAATTCTACTTCCATGGGTTGTAGAACTGACTCGGTGTCTGGGTGACATTTCTTCAACATAGAAATGTGAAACACAGGGTGTAACCTCTGTAACTCTGGGGGAAGCTCTAGTTTATATGCTACCTTTCCAATCCGTTCAATGATTGGATAAGGCCCCATAAATCTAGGAGCTAACTTCCCTTTCCTTCCAAAACGGAGGACTCCTTTCCAAGGTGAGACCTTGAGATACACTCTGTCTCCAACCTGGAACTCTAAGGGTCTACGACGTTTGTCAGCATAAGATTTTTGCCTATCCTGAGCAGTCTTAATCTTTTGTTGTATTACTTTAATCTTTTCTGTGGTCTGGTGCACAAGGTCAGGACCTAACAACTGATGTTCTCCAGTCTCAAACCAACACAAAGGTGATCTACAACGTCTACCATACAAGGCTTCATAAGGTGCCATATCAATACTATACTGATAGCTATTATTATAGGCAAACTCTATCAAGCTTAGGTGTAGATACCAACTTCCGGTGAACTGGAGAACACATGCTCTCAACAGGTCTTCTAAGGTATGTATAGTCCTTTCAGACTGTCCATCAGTCTGTGGATGAAAGGTTGTACTAAACCTTAACTTGGTGCCTAAGGCTCTGTGCAATTGTTCCCAAAAATGACTCGTAAACTGAGGACCTCTGTCAGAAACTATTGTGACAGGAACTCCGTGCAAACGCACTATCTCTTGGACATACAACTGTGATAGATTTTCAGCAGAATAGGTTGTTTTGACAGGTAAGAAATGGGCTGTCTTTGTCAACCTATCAACTATTACCCAAACGGAATCATGTCCTTTGCTTGTCCTGGGTAGGCCAACAACAAAGTCCATGGTCACATGGTCCCACTTCCACTGTTGTATGGGTAAAGGTTGCATTGTTCCTGCAGGCTTCTGGTGTTCAGCCTTAACCTGCTGGCACACCGGACACCTCAGAACAAATTCTGCAACATCCTTCTTCATCCCGGGCCACCAATACATATCCTTCATGTTCCGATACATC
This sequence comes from Alisma plantago-aquatica, assembly GCA_963693085.1. Lineage (NCBI taxonomy): Eukaryota > Viridiplantae > Streptophyta > Magnoliopsida > Alismatales > Alismataceae > Alisma > Alisma plantago-aquatica. The sequence goes on along the minus strand of OY856412.1, from coordinate 1,342,173,714 downwards.
TTGGTGCTCCCTGGATGCATAGCATACATGGAAGAATGAGCTTCTTCCAGGACTAACTTTCTCAAGTTGTCCACATCCGGCACTATCATTCTCCCATTATAAGAAGCTACTTGATCCTTTGAGTCATGGAAACCATCTTGCTTCTCATTTCCATACTCAGATCTAATCTGTTGAACTGCAGCATCACCTAGCTGTGCTTCCTTAATCTGCTCTCTTAGGGTAGGTTTAATATGCATTTCAGCCAACAACCCGGCTATCAATGACACTTTCAACTGTACATTGTCTTGCCTCAAAGAGATAAGCATATCTCTTCTAGAGCATACTAAAGAGTTTAGCTGTGTCCTTTCCATGGTTGATGTTGCTGATTTCCTACTTAAAGCATCTGCAACTACATTGGCCTTGCCTGGATGGTAATCAATTGTACAGTCGTAGTCCTTGATTAACTCCATCCAGTGACGTTGACTCATGTTGAGCTCATGCTGAGAGAAGATATACTTAAGGTTTTTGTGGTCTGTGAAAATCTGGAATGTCTCTCCGTAGAGATAATGCCTCCAGATCTTCAAAGCATGAACCACATCAGCTAACTCTAGATCGTGCGTCGGATAATTCTCCTCGTGTTTCTTAAGCTGTCGGGAAGCAAAAGAAATCACTTGTTTATCCTGCATCAACACACATCCAAGTCCATTCTTGGAAGCATCACAGAAGACTACATATCCTTTTCCTTGTTCAGGTAGCACTAGCACAGGTGCACTTGTCAATCTCTCCTTCAGCAACTGGAAAGATTGTTGACACTTATCACTCCAAGAAAAAGTAACATCTTTACGGGTTAACTTGGTCAAGGGTAAGGCTATAGAACTAAAGTTCTTAATGAACCTTCGGTAGTAGCCAGCTAACCCTAAGAAACTTCGAATCTCCGTCAGTGTCTTCGGTTGTTCCCACTGTAGAACAGATTCTACCTTTGTAGGGTCAACATGAATTCCCGAGGCAGATATTACATGTCCAAGAAAAGATACCTCCGGTAACCAAAACTCACACTTGCTAAACTTAGCATACAGCTTATGTTCTCTTAGCAAGGTCAAAGCTTGGCGAAGATGTTGTTCATGTTGCTGAGCATCCTTACTATAGATCAGAATGTCATCTAGGAAGATGACAACACACTGATCAAGGAAAGGTCGAAAAACTCTATTCATGAGTTCCATAAATGCAGCTGGTGCATTGGTTAGTCCAAATGACATAACTGTGAACTCATAATGACCATATCTTGTCCTAAAGGCAGACTTGGATATGTCACTATCCTTAATACGGAGTTGATGATATCCAGACCTCAAGTCTATTTTTGAAAAGACTGTTGCACCACGCAACTGGTCAAAGAGATCATCAATCCTCGGTAGAGGGTACTTATTCTTTATTGTTACTTTATTGAGTTGTCTGTAGTCAATGCACAACCGCATTGACCCATCTTTCTTTTTAACAAACAAGACCGGAGCACCCCAAGGTGAAGTACTCGGTCAGATAAAACCTCTCTCAAGTAGCTCTTGAAGCTGTTTCTTGAGTTCTGCCATCTCGGCAGGCGCCATTCTATACGGAGTCTGAGCTATGGGTTTCGTATCTGGGATCAGATTAATTTCAAAATCAATCTCCCGAGGTGGTGGTATACCAGGAAGTTCTTCAGGAAACACATCCTCGAATTCCCTGACTATGGGAACTTCAGCAGGATTGGACCTTTCCTTGGTAACATCTACCACATGGGCTAAGAATGCATGACATCCTTGCCTCAACAGCTTATCAGCAACCATAGCTGATACAAGACAGGTGGGCAGGATCTTTCTTTCACCTTGAAAGATCCATGTGTTGCTTTCATCAGCAAACACAGCCAACTTGGATTCACAATCCAAGACAACTCTATACCTTTCTAAGGTATCCATCCCGAGGATTATATCAAATCCCTGCATATCAAGTGGTATAAGGTCCACTTGAATGCGATGGTCAGAAAAGAAGAGGATGCAGGGAGAACATACCTCCTGCAAAACGGTAGACTCACTCAACGGAGTCTCCAACAACAAACTATCTGCCCTATGACTAACAGTCACATTGTAGTTACGAATCACTTCACGAGTGATGATAGAGTGCGTAGCACCCGGATCAATCAGAACGGATACAACACAGGATGTAGACATATCAGAATATAAAAGTTTCATCTGACCTGCCACTACCCGTGGATTGACCACTGCCTCAGGTGGGTTCATAGCATAGAACCTTGCAGTCGCCTGGTGTTGAGGTGGTGCTGATGATCCAACTTGAGACGCTTGTCCACGTCCTCGAGCTGCTCCTTGATTTTTTCTGCTCTGAGATCTCTATTGATTCTGTCTCAGAGGTTGTTGTGTCACACTAGTAGGCCTAGAACGAAAATCCTTCATCAGGTGTCCCACCTTACCACAGTTGTAACAACTCCTCTCCTGTTGTTGTGGTCTGGGTGGTCCAGTGACTGACACAGATGCAGAACTGTGCGTCCCTTGAAGCGGTTGACTCCGTCCTCTACCTCTACTTGGTGTCCATTGAGTTTGAAAACTCGATCTGGGTGGTGGAGGGTTAGGTACAGAGAATCTAGGTTTCTTGGAATCCCTAGATGAAGAACCCAGGAACTGTGGATATCTTTTATGGGTTTGTCTCTTCTCAACCACAGATCTCTCTATCCTTCGGACTGACTCAACGAAGGTATAGAATCTCTCTCTGTTTTCTAAGGCAGACACAGGGGTTGACATGTCAGAATTCAAACCCTTCTCGAATCTTCTGATTCTTTCCTCATCCGTAGCAGCCATGTGCGGACAAAACCGCAACAACTCCATGAACTTAGCTTCATATTCACTAATGTTCATCATACCCTGCCTTAGTTTCTCAAACTGAGAGATCTTCTCATCTAGGAAGGTCTATGGAAAATATCTATTGATAAATTCCTGACGAAACTCTTCCCATGAGAACTCTACTCCAGGTCTCTTCTGCTCTTCCATGTTCCACCAGTGACCAGCACTGCCTTTGAGAAGATAGACAACATGTCTAACCTTCTCAGCTTCCGGGATGATAAGAATCCTGAAAGCCTTCTCCAACTCTGTCAACCATAAGTCAGCATCTGCAGGGTCGGTAGTCCCGAAGTACTCGGTAGCTCCGACACGACGAAGTCGTTCAAATGTCTTACTGATACCTTGTGCTTCAGGCTGGACAGGTGCCCTAGGTGCAGGAATGGGCATCCTATCGGTTATATGTGTCATGGCAGTCATGAACTGCCTGAACATCGTCTGTACAGCTGGGTTACTCATGTCAGCTGGGTCGAACTGGGGTGGCTCTCTTGGTAACTCCGGTGCATGTTGTTCTATTCTCAGAACTCTTGCACCGCCTCGAGGTGCACTAGCACTACTCTCTGCCACGTACTCATCGTGACGTTCTGACATCCTTAGGTATCTTCTTCTCCTGAGGAGCAGAAGATTCTATTAGATAAGGAAGGAGTACTAAAGGTAGACTCGACATCCTATGTCCTATGCCTCTGTAGACTCAACTGACCTAGAGCTCTGATACCACTAATTGTGGGCTCTGATCTCCAAACCATGACATAAACACGATTAAAACTTAGCGGAAGCGAATCGGTAGTCAGCGGAAGACAAAAATCACGGGAAATTAAAACTTTTCGAGATAAGAACTTGGATCCATAAAACTTCTTTCATAAAGAGAGATAAACTGTTTACATCTCAGGATAATTACTTCTTGAGTAATTATATACATCAAGATACAAAATCTCAAGATCACTAAACAAAAGACTCCAAGACCTGAGAGTACAGAGGACACATAGGACTGACTCTAACTACACCACATGGCAGGACAATCTCCACCTGAGATTCTACTACTGCTCCTGGTGCTGCTGCAGAGACTGGTCACCTGTAGGCTGGTTCCTTCGTCTCCGACGTCCACCTAAAAAGTTAAAGTCTACGGGGTGAGAAAATTTTACATAATTTTCCCAGCGAGAGTTATAACTCTCAGCCAGAAGCTTTAATATACCATTCAAGAATGTCTTAAGCAGTAAAGCCTTCAAAGTATTAGATAACTGTTGCAGCTATAACCAAGAACTCAACATTTATGCGGTATGAAGAAATATAAGCACTTTTACAGTGTAACATCAATCAACTAACTTGGAGTTATCTCTAACAAGTATACTACGTGGTTGATTATGTTTTTCAAACAACATTATGCCCTGTGGAGATGAGGCATACCACTCATACTCCAACTGATCGCTGAGAAGTCACATCAGTATCATACATAGGTCATTAAGAGAGCCGGATTCTCATGACCTTCACCTTCCTCAGTCAGTAAGAGGATCACTTGTAGGACATCTCGTGTCTCTACTACTATATCTCACCAGGGTAAACTGGTCCTTCGCTATTCTAGAGTCACAATGGCGTTCTGTACTCTCTTTGTCATCAGGAGGTTTCATATTTACCTACCACTGATACGGATATCTGTGCTTTCTTCATCATCAGGAGGTTTCATGTTTACCTACCACTGATACGGTATGGAATTATAGTGAAGGATGGATGGATTACACATCTACATCACTTTCCTACACTAGGATGTAAGGTTATACACATCGATGTACCCCACATACTCAAAAGTATGTGCTCCAGGAGTTCCCTGAGGAAAACCTGTTTCACCACATTTAATCTCTGACAATGATGGGTCTATGATCAGGGCTCTACATTATACTTGATTAGTTAGGTACATTCAGTATTCTTTAACAGCATACATTGTTCTCCAAACAATAACAATATCATAGTAGCTATAAAAGAAGAATACTAAATGTAACAGGCCTAACTCATATCAATCATCATTTCTCATTATCCTCATCACAAGTCATCTCTAAGGCATGACCTTGATGGTATTCATGGCTCTCACAGCCCATTATCAGCATAGGATGCCACTGACAAGGCATCAGATTACCTTACTTATTCATAAGGCTAACAACATGCCTTTAATGAATATAACATCAACATCCATACATGGATATGATTACCTTCATATCAGAACCTGCATGGTTAATACAACTGATAAAGGTAATACAAAAATAAGGAATATACTTCCTACTCTTTTCATAAGAGTTAAATCTCTAATTCACATCAAATAGAGTTTACTACTCAAAAGCATGCCATTACCCTTGAATTAGGGTTTACTATTCACATTACATGTCATCACCCTTGAATTAGGGTTTACTATTCACATTACATGTCATCACCCTTGAATTAGGGTTTACTATTCACATTAAGGTGAATTGAACTCATAACATCATTATATATGAGTAACATCTTCATTGATGCACTTAGATTAGTTAAAGGTTCATCATTTATCATAATTAGGGTTTCTATGATCTCACACAGGTGGATCATACCCTAATTATGCTCCTTCCTGTGCATTGGAGATGCTTTAATTGAGTTTTCACCTGAAAAGGGTACTTTCTCTCTCTAGAAGTACTTTCTCTCTCTAGAAGTACTCTTTCTCTCATCATAATGTTAGGTGATGTCAACATCACCCTAAATCAGGTTGGATTAAGTCATCATATGCTAACATAGCCCAAAACATCACCATCATGTGATTAGGGTTTGATCTGATCAAGGTATTACCCAATTTATCCTTTAGGGGTATTTTGGTAATTCACCCTATTGATCATCATCATGGTCAAAATCCTAGTCAATTAGCCACTTAATATCCTAGTTTATCATTAGGGTTTGATTAGGGCAACATTGAACCATTTATATCATCAATTGATTGAATGAAGTCAACCTTGAATTATCTTGATTGATCTCAACCATCAACCCTCAATCGATTTGAGTCCCTATGGTTGAGTTGACCTTTTGACCAATTGACATTAGGACCGCGAGGATGTGTAGACAGTTTGGTCACTTTTGACCTCAGGACCGCGAGGCCTCTTCCTCCTCCAAGACCGCGAGCCCTCCATTGATTCAAGACCGCGAAGACTCCAAATGAGGTTAAGACCGCGAAGATCATGAAGACCGTTTGCCCTTCTTTGACCCCAAGACCGCGAGGCTCCTCGTGGTCTTGAGATCGTGAGCCCTCTCACGACCTTGAGACCGCGAGCCTCCTCACAACCTTGAGACCGCGAGCCTCCTTTCGACCTTGAGACCGCGAGCTCACATGGTCTCAACCACTTAGACCATCAACAAGATTCAATGATACACCCGATAATGTCAACTCATGTTGAAGCCCTTAAAAGGTCAAAACTATGATGACCACTTATGAATTGGGTCAATTAAGATTATGCTTGACCAGTTGGTCATTCAATTGACCCTCAATGGTTGACCAGTTAAGGTTGAAATCGATTCAATTAAGGTCTATCAATGTTCACCCATCAACACTCAACAATGTGCACTAACACAAGGTTGAACCCTTCAATTGAGCTCCAATTGGGCCCAAACTTGGCCCAAACGGTCTTGCGGTCATGTGGGTGGACCCCACATGGTCTTGAGATCGTTTGCCCAAGATTTCATCAAAGTATAATGTGATTTGATAGGGGTTGAACCATGATTGAGTCACAAATCATAATTTTGATTAAATTGATAACTTATTTGCAATTAGGTCCTCAATTGGTCAAATTACTTAACCATAGACCTTCAAACGGTCTTGGGTGATTGTCCTCTCGGTCTTGAGACCGTTTGGATGAGTTCCAAACGGTCTTGAGACCGTTTGCCCATCCAATTTTGGATTCTAGTGCAAATTCATCAAGGTCTGACCTATTGAGTTGATGATCAGATCAATATTTAATTGCAATGTAATTGGGTGTAATTGTACCTTAAATTGGTCAACTAATCTTGCCCCCAGACCTCCAAACGGTCATGGTTGATTTCCCTCGTGGTCTTGAGACCGTTTAGGTGGCCCCTAAATGGTCTTGAGACCGTTTAGGTCAATCAACCCTAAAAACCCTAATTAGGTCACCATAATTTCAGTACTGATTTCACCTAGGTTTAGCCCTAGTATTCACCCTTCAACTCTTAGCCCGTTTGAAATTAGACCATCAAACTTGGTGAGTTGTTAATTAACATTATTTTTAACATTAATCGCATACGGTCAACGCCTGTTCAACGACCTTACACGGTCTTGAGACCGTTTGCCCAAAAAGGCAATTTCAGACCGTTTGAGAGTCAGGAATAAATTCATTTAAAGTTGTTACTTAAAAAGGTCATATCTCCCGATTCCTTTGGAGTTAGCCTCCCAACTTTTGAGGGTAATTATCCTATATAATTAGGAACAGATTCCTTATACGGTCCACGCCCGGTCAACGGGGTCAAACGGTCTTGAAGACCGTTTGCCCTGTCGCGGTCTCGAGACCGTTTGCTCACCTCGCGGTCTTGAGACCGAGAGAGAAAACTGGTGAGACCGTTTAAGGAAGTGAAAAGCGGTGGGTTTTTCTTGGAAATCACGCCTTCATCTCCTAGCTCAAGAACAGTACGGATATCCCATGGATTTGCTTGCAAAATAGTAGGGAAAAGTAGGGAAACATGAAGAACTATCATCTAACCGCATATAAGAGATGTATATAGTAAAGCATGGGTTTAGAGTTATAAAACCCACCTAAAGCTTGCTCCTTGAGCTCCAAGCTTTCAAGATCCAAGCTCTAATGGCGTCCTTGAGTTCCCACAGGTTGGCCAAGGTGAAAACTCCAAGGAAAAACGAGAAAGGATGGCTAGAAAGATAGGGTTTCATGAGTTAGTCACCAAATTGACCTTGAATTCGAGTTCTAACCATGGAATTAGGCAAGAAGAGGGATTCAAACCTACCTTTCACCCTTGGTCGTTCCTCTTTGATCTCCAAGACAGTCCTTAGTCGGCCAAGCAAGGGGAAACAGTGATATGCACGAAGGAAAGGTTCCTTTGCTTGAGAGGTAAAGTGTATATATACATGGGTGAGGTTTCATTAAAGGCCCATAAGTTTCCCCCTAATTCCAACTAGGTCCTTCCTTCATTACTTGCTCGTCCCTTCCTCTTTATTCTAAGGACAAAACTTCTCTTAAGGTCTATCAAGAGAGGCAAGGAAGATCAATCTAATACTAAGGTACTTACATAAAGAGCTATTGCACATATACCCTGATTATTCAATCACAAGGTATATTTCATAACTTGATAATTTAATTGAGGTGACTTCCTCATCATTTCTTCTCTAAATGATGGCAAGAATCTAGAAAGATACACTAGATGATATATTTTACAAATTGCATCCCTTAATGTGGGTAAATTGCATTTTACCCCAAATTAGGGTTTCAAGCACCGGGATTGCTTCCACAGCTGCAACTTGGTGCCCAAGCTTGGGAAATCCCTCAAACTTTACCAAAAAGATTCTCATGATGTCTCAACATTAGAGGAACATCTCATCATGTGCAAATTGCAAGCTAACCCTTTCAACTGGGTAAATTGCACATAGGTCCTTGTATATCAAAACGATGCTACAACTTTAAATAAAAAGGAGCAAATATTGAAATATATGTTTCTGAGAAACTTAATTACATGCTCAGAGTTAATCACAAAGATTTAATTACATATTTAGGCAAAACACCTAGGGTTAACTCATAACCCAGGTCAGGGATGTTACATATATATATATATATATATATATATATATATATATATATATATATATATATATATATATATATATATATATATATATATATATATATATATATATATATATATATATATATATATATATATGGTAGCGATCCAGTGAGAAACATCCTACAGTGAGAGCATGAGAGGCATTTATATAACTACAATTTTGTAACTATTTTTTGAAATCCAACCATATTGATGGAAAAAACATCATTTCACTTACCTTGTCACAAAAAATCATTGCAATCAGACATTGTTTACATGTCCATATGTACAATATACACTTTTTACATCCAACGATCAGCCTGAAATTCAATATAGAGCGTTGAAAAATATTTGGTTGTTGTGAATGATCTATAAATTGGATGGTGATAAAATTTTATAGGAAGGTAGATATTAAGGTATATTGTAATCTGTATGGTTGGATTATGAAAAATTGATCTATGTGAAGAGTTATTCAAATGCCTCTCATGCTATCACCAGATATGTTTCTCACGAGATCGTTGCCCTATATATATATATATATATATATATATATATATATATATATATATATATATATATATATATATATATATATATATATATATGTGTGTGTGTGTGTGTGTGTGTGTGTGTGTGTATATATATATGTATATATATATGTATATATATATATGTGTGTGTGTGTGTGTAACTCATGTGTGTTTCCCTAAAATGGTTTTGGTGGTGGATGTATGTGTGGTTATGGACAATATCCCTTGGATGCTTGTGTGGTTGGATGTCCTATTTTATAAATTTGTTTTCATTGCAGAGACTTCCTCTTTCTTCTCCAAATGTAATTAGTATTTAACCCCCTATGCACCCCTCAAATGTAACTCAAGGTATTCTCATTACATAATGTAATATATAGACATGATTACCATTAGTTCATTCTTAGCAAGAAGAAGGCATTCTGACTAAGCAAGTCGACCACTGGAAGTCGATTCGATCAACTGGATGACAGTAGGAAAATCGACTAGAGGCCCAATTGAATGATTGGAGGAGTCTAGTCAACTACTTGATCCAGGAACTAGTCGACTGACCAAAGGAAACCGGCTGATCGTGAGGTTCAAGCGATCGACTGGAGGGTCTAGTCAACCAACCGATCTATTCCTAGCACAAGATTTTTCCAACATAGGTTGCATTCATATGATGTATGATCTTAGGTGGATAGAAATTCTATTTGGCTCTAAGTAATTGTAGTTGTGTGGCCATAACCATCACTCCCATATTTTTGATTGCATGTTTTGCTTGTAGATGTAGTATGTATATGATACACTAAATATATATATGTTGATTTGATAGGTATACTTATTTAGAAATAAAATCCCTCAATAAGTATCAAGTCTTAGATTATTTCCATAAGCAGAACACATCAAAAGCTTGATTGATCAAGTGTGAGAATGCCAAATCATGGTATGTGACGTATCTTGTGGAAGTGTGATGGTAGTTATGTGGGTTTGCCAAAGCATGGTGCATTTCTATCGTGTTGGATTTTGGGTCAGCTTTAACTAGGTGACCTCAATAGGATTAAGTGCCTAGTAGCATACAGATGGAATATGATAAGGAGTTGTACATACCATCTATCCAAGAATTACATTGGATGCAGTTAGCAAATGTTGCATACCTTAATAATTGGCTATGGATTTTTTTTTATTGTTGGGGAAACCCACCCCCCAGGAGAGCGCCTAGATAGAAGGGATGGTAAACCCTAATTGGTTATGGATAATGAAATTGGTTTGTTAATAACTCAATGTATTTTGAATCTTGGATCACTAGAGAATTTTATGCTACAATCTTATGAATTGATGGTGAGGGTTATTGATTTGAATAAAATAGTTGTAGCCTAAGTTAATTAAAACCCTAATTAATATCATTCCAATATTGTCAAATCAAATCAAAAGTGTTTTGACACATACAAAATTTTTTTGTCTAAATAAATGGAAAACACATTCACATTGTGATCGGTCCTTGAGAAGGAAAAACTAAACAAGACCAACTTCCATGACTGGTTCAATAATTTGAGAATCATGCTCAATCATGAGCATAAAATCTATGTCTGGAACAGACTCATGCCAAAGGAACCCACTCTGAATGCATGTAAGTTTAAAGTGGATGATCATTGGAAGAATTCCAACATTGGTGTAGACAACAAAAGCCTCATGCTATGCTCTATGAACTATGTGTTTGAGATGCATCATGAATGCATCAATATTCTTGAAATGCTAACACATCCAAACAACATGTACCAAGACCATGCAAAGTAGAAAAGGTATGATGTACCTAAGGCATTGTTTGAGTGCCAAATGGCAGAGGGAGATCCAGTAGGGACTCATGTGCTCAAGATGATTGGGCATGTGGAAGACCTAAAGAGACTAAGATTTCCTCTAGGCCAGGAGTTAGCCACAGATATGATTTTGCAAACATTTTCTAAACCATATAGCCAGTTTACCATGAACTATCACATATATAACTCAGATAAACTATCGTCTAAATTTCTTGGCATATTGGTAAATGTAGAAGCACAAATGAAGAAGGAAAAACCAGTGATGGTGAGCTAAGGGGAGTCTAAGGGTGAGAGAAAGGCCAAGAAAAGTTCTAAGGCTAACCTAAAACTCAATTCTTCCGCACTCAAGATAAGGAAAAGGGTTAGTGTAAAAGGAATTTGTCCTTTTCACTTGAAGCAATTGAGGAAAATAAAGTAAGGGATAGTGATATCTACTTTAGTATAAATGTTATTGAGATTAATGTTTCCACTTCTTCATCTTGGGTATTGGATACCGAATGTGGATCTCACATTTGTCCAAATGTGTTGGATCTGAAGAGAAGAAGACCTTTAAAGAAAGGTGAGGTTCAACTACGTGTCTATAATGGATCAAGGTGTGTTGATGGTGTAGGTTGAACCTTCTAGTTATTTCAGCCCAGTGGGGTTGTAATAGAGTTAGAGAATTGATATTATGTAACTATCACTAATAGAAACATCATATTTGTATCTTGTTTGGATAAGAATGGATTTGAAATTCTTATCGAGAATGGTTGACGTTCTATTAGTAGAGATGAGATCTTTGGTGTAAGTGCCCAATGTCCTATGTTCTATACTTGTTAGATCTAGAGACAAGCGTATATAATGTAAATACAAATAGGCTAAAACTCTATAATTCAAATAAAACATACCTTTTCCATGTCGTCTAGGGCACAAAAATGAGAGACACATTTCCAAACTCCATAAAGATGGTTATCTAGACTCTTTTTGTTGGGTTTTTTGGAGGCGATAGGTGCTAGGGAAACAATAGAAATCTCTCCACATACCCTATTGGCAGATTTCATTGATAACAATGTATTCAAAAAGAGGGTGCATGGGATATACCTCATCCCAGAGAAAGTTCGACGACGTCCCTTCATGCAGTGATGTGGGTCACTCCTCGTGTGCATAGACAGTCCTACTTTGTCCTCTGAATGCATGCACTCAACATTTACATCTCTACTTCTCCACATAGACAGACTAGAACTCCACGTCACGCTTCCTAAGCTGATGGGAAGAAGTAACCTTCTACTTTGATGACAAGCTAGCACAATGGTTCCTCTCCTCCTCTCTCGTGTGAGGATGATGACATCTAGGGTTCACATACAAGAGCATGTCCTCATAAAATCCAGTCGTTGTGCCCCTATAAATGGAAGAGGAAAGGAAGAAGGATTTCCCACCCCCCTGAGAAAACAAAAGGCTATAGTTCATTGAAAATGAGCTACTCATGGACTATTAAAGGAATACTATGGAATCAATTTATTAACCAACTGGTCAGATTGATTGATTAGCTAAGCTTTCATCAGCTAGATCTAGAATATTGCTCAGGAATAGGTAGACGATGTAACAATTTGAATCTAATTAATTGGATTAAAATTTTTTACCAATTAACTCAAATTGATTCTAATATTATTATAGTAGAAAAATTAATAGTATTTCGTGTTCATTTTGATTCAGAATATTTCCAATCACATCCACAATTATACTCCTATTCCAATCACATCCTATGTGTGTGACCCGGTAGGATCCAAATTTCATTGGCAGTGATATTCATAATCATATTTTGATTTTATAAGAAATGGTTGGTATCCAGTCATACTTCATTGCTACCAAGTAATTGGAGAAGTTGGAAAATAACCTAACCTACAATCTATCATTGGGGTTACAATGATTATGTAGTTCCTTTGTCTTAAATATCCAGGTTGCACTCGTGGCATGGAATCACCATCCTCTCCAACATTCAATCCATGTTCCCTAAACTAGAGGAGACTGTTTGAGATATGTAGAGGCTCAATATCACATATTTACTCACACCAACATGGCCATGCATTTCTCAATCTCACATATCAAGTGGCCAGGTTATTAAACTACTTTAGGAGGGAAAAATCCAATCTACATCACTAATAGTCATCCCCATGTGTCACAGTGCACCTAAGCACCACCTTTATGGAAATCCTTACTCAGAATCAGGGTGGATGATGTCAAAGTACACGAAATGACATGTGATGAGGGTAATGATTTCAGGTCTAAGAACCACAATCACCACCATCACTATGAGAGTTGACTCTAACTACAAATCATGGTTTCCATGTGTCATGCTCGAGGTGGGTTTGTCCAATACACTATTCTCCAACAAGTATCTATGTGCTTTGTTTGATATAACATATCTTGACTAAAGAGATTTTTTCATCAACCAACACACAATCTAGTCTTAAGTGTTATTGTTTTTTATTAGCCTTCTGCAATAACATCTTACTAGGGACATAACAAGAATGCATATACTCTTGACATATGTATGATCTCATCGTTTAGGTCCTCAACCTGAACACATATGTCATTGAGTAATATCATTTATAGACATTTATTATGTGACATTGTTATCTCATAACTAAATAAAATAGAATAATTAGAAGATTGCCTTTGTTACTAGTCAAATCATTTACAAGATATGCCTTTACAATCATCATATGATAGGCCCTCTGGGCATACATACCAATACTTTTGGTTTTGAACCAATAGAGACATGCAAGTCTTGTTTGTTGGACAAGATGAAAAAATCACCTTTCACTAGAAATAGTGAGAGAGTGAGTGATCTATTCAAAGTCATACTTAATGATGTATGTAGACTTTTAAGAAAGAATGCCAGAGACGGTTACCAATACTTCATTGCCTTTCCTTATTACCTCGGTAGGTATGTCTATGTGTACTTGATGAAGCACAAGTCGATATCCCTTAATGGGTTCATGGATTTCATGAATGAAGTATAAAACTAGCTTGGTAAAAGTATTAAATTACTTTGATCCAATCGCAGTGGAGAATACTCAAGTCAAGAGCTTTAGGAACTTCAGTGTGACTGTTGTATTGTACCACAATTGACTACACACCTTGTACACCACAACATACTGGTGTATCAGAAAAAAGGAATCATACCCTATTAGACATGGTACGATTGATGATGAGCTACTTTGATCTTATGAATTACTTTTGAGGACATGATCTACAAACCGACATGTTTACACAAAACCATTTCCCATCTAAATAGGTTCGAAAAATGCCATGTGATATATGGGATGGGAACCATACGAATGTGTCTTTTATGAAGATTTGGGGATGTGAAGCTGATCTAAGAAAGTAATTTCTTGAATAGCTTGGTCTTAAATAAGATAAATGTTATTTTTTGGATATCCGATGGGATATTACTTTTCATCTGATAACAAAGTGTTTATTTCCAGGGATGTTGTTTTTCTAGAAAAGGAAATAGTGGGAGGAATGTATAACTGAAAGAGGTTTGAGACAATAAAGAAAACATTAAACATACAGAGGTACAAAAGGAATAATGAGAGTCAAAAACTATTGTGTAATCTCACGTTCTTCATGTAACACATGAACCTCATATATATAGTAGGACACACCATGTTCCTAAAAGATTTGTATAGATTGTACATCAAGAAGGAAATGATTTTCTCGTGGATGATGGACCAACAACCTACCTAGAAGCTATAGAAGGACCAAAATATGAGAAATGGCTTGACGCTATGAGATCTAAGTTAGATACCAAGAAGGGGTAGGGTCTTCTAGAAGAGGACCAACATGGATGGTAATGTACAAAACTATAAAGGTATACTGGTTCAAAGGGTTTCAAACAAATTCAAGGTGTTGAACATGATAAAGCCTTTTCAATAGTTGTCATCGTTAAATACATCAAGATCGTGCATTCTGTTGCAGGTTTACTAAAAAATTCAATCTATGGATTGAAGAAAGCATCTCAGAACTGGAATCATCAATTTGACTATGCATTCAAAGAATTTGACTTTAGTTAAAATGAAGACGAAACTTGTGTTTACAAGAATGTTAGCGGGAGAATAATTGTATTCCTTATATCGATGAATGACATTCCTACCCTACAACTAGTAAAGAAATGACTGAGAAGTACCTTCTCTATGAAGCTTATGGGAAAATCATCCTATATTTAGGAATTAAGATCTATAGAGATAGATCTAGAAAGATTCTTTGTCTATGTGAGTACATACATTGACAAGATGTTGAAGAGGTTCAACATACAAGACTCAAAGAGAGAAAAAGTTTGCATGTCCCATTGAACTAGACTCTCTAGAGCCCATTATCCTAGTTCTTATGAAGAACTGGAACACATGA
Organism: Alisma plantago-aquatica; assembly: GCA_963693085.1. Taxonomy (NCBI): domain Eukaryota; kingdom Viridiplantae; phylum Streptophyta; class Magnoliopsida; order Alismatales; family Alismataceae; genus Alisma; species Alisma plantago-aquatica. Next base: position 1,342,158,357 of record OY856412.1, on the reverse strand, counting down.
GTGAGATGCCATATGTTTTCACAATCAGATCTCTCATGCAATGTTATGCACCCATCCCATTGTCTTGTATGTTTTGTGCATGATGAGAAGATATCAGTCAGATCCCAATGATGGTCACTTGACTGTCATAAAGAACATCCTTAAGTACTTGAGAAGAACTAAGGACTAGTTCCTTGTTTATGACAGTTAAGAAGAGTTGGATGTAAAGGGTTACATAGATGAAAGCATCTAAATTGAAAAATATGATTATTGATTGCAATAAATATTTGTATTTTGTCTTAAAATAGAACTGTAAGCTAGAAAAGTTTAAATCAAGAGAAAACTACTAATTTTGCACTAGAAGCTGATACATTGCCTATTTTGAACACAATAGTGGATATTATATGGATCAAGAAGTTTAAAGGATGAACTTGGGTTGGTTATAACCATTGATGACATAGTATAAATATTGTAATAACAATGGAGTTAGTGATAAGCTAAGGAACCTAGATAGCATGCTGCAACATTTTCATCTCACATGAGAGATTGTAAACAAGGAGATGTGAAGATTTGAAAATTGTCGACTAGAAGCAAATGTTGTTGACCTGTTGATAAAATTAGCAACAAAAATGTGAAGGTCATGTTAGATCACTTAGAATAGGATTTTTAGGTGATTGGTTCTAAGTGCAAGTGGGATTCTGTTGGTATGTACGCCCATAGACTAATCATATGATGATTGAATTAAAGATCATGTACTTGATTTGATAATTTTAATGGTAATTTTATCTATTATATTTGTTTCATCAAGAGATGATGAAACATAAACATGATAGATGTTTAAAGAATCATGTTACTCAAAGACATATGTCTTTAGGTATTGTTGACATCTATAAAATCCCTTTGTTTTGATTATGACAAACATTTCATTCTTATTTATCTGACGAGCTACTTGAGTGTGCAGGATGACACAACTATAAGGGAAATCCAACATGAAGTATTTATATTTTCATGCAAATGTAATCATTGTAAAAACTTGTACAGAATTATAATGTACAAGTACTTAGAATCGCATGTAAATCAAGCATTGGATTTTCCCTAGCTAAACACCTTAGTCATCCATTCAATAGGACCAGCTATGCACACATACGTATAACTAGTGCCTAACTTGAAACCTTAAAACAGGATCTCTCTCGGTCGACCAACTCCTCGACCGAGACACTTTCGGTCGACCACACTCTCGATTGAGAAAGATCCAAGTAGCCGTTAGACATATCTGCATATAACTTGAGAAAAGAGAAGCCTGTCGGTCGACAAGTTCTCGACCGAGAGGTGTCTCGGTCGACCTTCACTCGACCGAGACGATCTCTGCAATTAGCCGTTAGACTAAACTGACAAGTTAGTTGGCAGTTGGAAATAGACGTTGCATTCAGAGAGCCTGTCGGTCGACGACACTTCGACCGAGTGGGTGTCTCGGTCGACCGTTTCTCGACCGAGACGATCTCTGACAGAATCTGCAGAGTAAAGCAATTAGCCGTTGTTAAAGCAACAACTTTGTACCTAACGGCTAGTTAAGCACTTAGAAACCCCTAGAAGCTGTCTAGAACGTCCTTAAGCATACTTAGGTCATTCCTATAAATAGGACAAGCCATAGGACACTAGAATACACTTCTTACACTTGCTATACTTGAGAAAATACTTGAGCCCTCTTGTGCAATCTGTGTGAACTGAGCTTTGTGATCAATTGGCCATTTTCCCTTTAGCTCAAGCTCGTCCTATAGGCTAGATTTTCCTAACCCTAGCAATCACAAGTCCATCATATTGGCTAGGAAAATCCAAACGCTTGATCTAGGGAAATCAAGCCTTGAGCTACAAGGATAAGTTGTATTTTCTTTTATTCCTTTCTTGTTCCTTGTATTACTTGTACTCTCCTTGCTACTCCAGGTAGGAGGCTGCGGATTGGAGAGGGTGAAGCTCTTCGTGGTGAAGAGGAAGACTTTGGACTACTTCAGAAGGCTGTCTTGACGGGAAGCTACTTCGAGAGGAAGGCTACTTCAAGGGGGAGCTTGAAGTTACTTCAAGGAAGGCTGCTTCGAGGTTGGCAAGACTACTTCAAGGTGAAGGCTGTCCAAAGGGTGTTTAGAAAGTATTGTAAATTTTATGTAACATCCTTGAGAGGTAATAAAATTTAGTACTTTCAAAATCCCGGTTGGGTAAGCAACCGGGTAGTGGACTGACTCCTTAGTATTTGCTAAGGTGGAACCACTCTAAACACCTGTGTTCCTCTTCTTAATCTTTAGTTTGGTTGTTTGAGTTTAAATTATTTTAAAATCTCTATAAAACTCTATTCACCCCCCCTCTAGAGGTTTTCAATTGGTATCAGAGCAGGCTTCAAGGAGCCCTAACAAAGTCTTGAAGAAAAGATGGGGGATGGAGTGCTCAACAACCTCAACATTGAAGGAACGCTCGTTGCTAGACCTCCGGCGTTCGACGGGACAAACTATCAATACTGGAAGAGAAGGATGCAATTCTACTTCCAAGGAATCAACTGGGATCTTTGGAGAATGGTATCTACACCATACACACTCCCACAAGACGATTTCGCATTATGGGATGCTAATACGGTAAAAATGGCCCAAATAAATGCAAAGGCAGTAAGCATTTTATATTGTTCCATTTCAGTAAGTGAATTTAATAGAGTATCAAACTGTGATACCGCATATGAGATTTGGCATAGATTATCTATAACATATGAGGGTACCGTTCAAGTTAAAAACTCTAAAGTTAGTTTGCTTAAAACCAAGTTTGAACATTTTCGTATGGATCCAAACGAAACTATTAGTGAAATGTATTCAAAATTTTCTACTATTGTTAATGGTTTAAGTGCTTTAGGGAAACCTGTTCTTGAGGAGGATCAGGTATCAGAAATACTTCGATCTCTTCCTCCAAAGTACAAACCAAAGGTGACAGCTATTGCAGAAGCAAACGACCTCACTCGCCTCAAAATGGAGCAGCTCATCGGAAACCTAGAAGCTCATGAGGCAGACCTAGAAGAGGAAGAGAGAAGAGAACATGAGCATCAACGGGGGCCAAAGAAAGACGTGGCTCTCAAAGCATCAAAAGCTCCCTCACATGAGAGTGAGGAATCCAGTGAAGAAGAAGGAGAAGAAGCATTGATAGTCAACGGTAAGAAATACAGAAGGTTTAAATCTAATAAAATTTCTAGTTCTTCTTCCACTCCCAGGTGCTTCGAATGTGGAAAGAAAGGACATTTCAAAAATGAATGTCCCAAAGCAAAGAAGGGAAAGAAAAGCTCACATAAGAAGAAAGAAAAAGCTTATAAAGCGGCATGGGATGAAACCAGTGAAAGTGAAAGTGGAGATGAAAATGTGGAATGTCTAATGGCAAGAGAAGACAATGAAGACTCTCAAGAGGTAAGCCTTATTGATCTTCCTAAAGAAGAATTAGTTGCTAGCTTACAAGAAACTCATGATAAGTATGTTGATGCCAAGAAGAAACTAAAGAAGACTATGAAATCAAATAATGAGCTCATTGCCAAAATAGATGAACTCTCTTCTGAAAAGAATAACATTGATCTTGAAAATGTATCTTTAAAAACATCTTTAGATGATTGCACTAGAAAGCTACTTACTTTGGAAACCAATCTTAATCTTCTATCAAAAGAAAAGACTGATTTGTTAGCCAAACTACAAGCTTTTCAAACTCAACCTATCTTGTGCAATCATTCGGACTATGACAATATTGTAAAAGAAAAGGATTCATTGTTTTCTGATTTAGACCAGGCAAGAAAAGATATACATAAGAAGATGAATGACATTGCTCAATTGCAAAGAGAACTTTATGAGTTAAGAAGAAAAGATATTCTTGATAACATATTGAGAAGTGGTACTACCTTCAATGGAAGAAAAGGTTTGGGATATGTTCCAAAGAAAAACCAAACCAAAAAGATCCAAACTATGTTTGTACCCAAAAACACAATGGCTAGAAAGAGAAATGAAGTTGATTCTATTACTTGTCATTTCTGTTTACGTCTTGGACATTACTGTTTTTCATGCCCCTACAAGACTAAGAAGTCCAACTTAGTTTGGACCCCAAGACCCCAAACTTAGAAGAATGGAATGTAGTTGAGATATGACAAAATACTTAATTTTTGCAATTTATATTGTCCTATCTCAACAAACAATGCTATGCTTATTAGTATTATTTTTTTCTGCATTGCTGTACTAAAACAGAAACTTCGTCGGTCGAAGTACTGTCGACCGAGCTCTGGGTCGGTCGAAGTATTGTCGACCGACTGGATGTCTTTAACAAATCGAAAATCTTCCAGTACTTATTTCGGTCGAAAATTGGTCAACCGAGAAATTCTCTGTGTCTTTTGATTATAATACAGTAACCTGCTCGATCGACAAATTGTCGACCGAGAATGATATCGGTCGAACAATTGTCGACCGACTGGTTTTCTGTATCAGAACTTTTATACACATCAGCGAATTAAAAAGTTTCTAACCTTATCGGACCATCACATGGGTACCAAAATCTACATTCTAATGCAGGAATGGGTCGTTGACAGTGGCTGCTCCAAACATATGACCGGAAACAAGGATGCATTTTCAACTTTTGAAGAAAAGAAAAGTGGAACGGTCACTTTTGGAGACAATGGTAAGGGCAAAATCGTTGGAATAGGTAATGTTGGAACAAATCTTGAAATCAAAAATGTTCTACTAGTTGATGGATTGCGCCATAACTTAATAAGTGTAAGTCAACTATGTGATAGTGGTTATGATGTGTTATTTAACAAAACCTGCTGCAAGTTATTGATAGAAAATACTACAACTGTTGTTTATGAAGGAAATAGAGTTGGAAATCTTTATATCCTTAAACCAAACTCTATGAAATCAGTAGTAGGTAAATGCTTACTTGCAAATGAAAACACCTTACAACTATGGCATAAAAAGCTTGGTCATGCTAGTTCACATGCTATTAAAAAGTTAGTAAAATATGATCTTGTTCGTGGATTACCTGCTTTGTCTTTTGATCAAGTTGCAAATTGTGAACCTTGTACAATGGGAAAGCAAACCAAAACATCTTTTAAATCAAAACATGTACTTAGCACCAGTAGATCCTTAGAATTAATTCATATGGATTTATTTGGACCAATGAGAACACAATCTATTGGTGGTAAACGATACTGTTTTGTTATTGTTGATGATTATAGTAGATTTACATGGGTACATTTTATTGCAACTAAAGATGATACTATTCATGTCTTTATGCAATTTTGTTCTAAGATTGAAAATCTTTTACAACATAAAATATGTACCATTAGAAGTGATCACGGTGGTGAATTTGAAAATCATACATTTGACACTTTTTGTACATCTCAGGGGTATACTCACAACTTCTCTGCTCCACGTACCCCACAACAAAATGGTATTGTAGAACGGAAAAATCGATCTCTACAAGAAATGGCTAGGACCATGATGCTTGAACACAACACACCTAAAACCTTTTGGGCTGAAGCTGTAAACACTGCTTGTTATGTGCTAAATAGAGTCACGGTTCACTCTCATTTGAAGAAAACTCCATATGAAATAATACACTCTAAGAAACCTAGAGTTGACTACTTCCATACTTTTGGCTCTACATGTTACATTTTAAACACCAAGGATGATAGAGACAAGTTTGATTCTAAATCACACAAAGCATTCTTCTTGGGATACTCTACTTCTAGCAAAGCGTTTAGGGTATATAACACTATCTCTAGAAAAGTTGAGGAATCCATTCATGTTTCTTTTCATGAGGAATCAAAATCTACAAATTTAGATATCATTGATCTCACTAATCAGTTTGAAACTATAACCATTCCAAATGATAATGAGAAAACTCCCACATCCGATCCTCCAGTTGAAACACAACCTACACCTAGGCTGATCAAGGATCATCCCCAAGAGCTAATTATTGGAGATCCAAATGATAAAGTCAAAACTAGGTCCTCTTTCCAAGATGTTGCAAACATGGCTTTTGTCTCTATCATTGAACCTAAGAAAATATCCGAAGCTCTTAAGGATGATTACTGGATAATAGCCATGCAAGAAGAATTAAATCAATTCACTAAAAACGATGTATGGGATTTAGTTCCTAAACCACAAGATAAAACTATCATAGGAACTAAATGGGTTTTTAGGAACAAGCTTAATGAGGCAGGAGAAGTCATAAGGAATAAAGCACGGTTAGTTGCACAAGGATATAATCAACAAGAAGGAATAGATTTTGATGAAACATATGCACCCGTAGCTAGACTTGAAGCTATTAGGATGTTACTAGCTATTGCTGCCCATAAAAACATTCAGCTATATCAAATGGATGTCAAAAGTGCATTTCTAAATGGCATCATACAAGAAGAAGTTTATGTTGCTCAACCACCTGGCTTCGAAATACCAGAAAAGGACGATCATGTTTATAAACTTAAAAAGGCACTTTATGGTCTAAAACAAGCACCTAGGACTTGGTATGAACGGCTCAAGACATATCTTTTTGATAATGGTTTCTCTATTGGAAATTCAGATTCTACTTTATTTTTCAAAACATATGCATCTGATTTCTTAGTTGTGCAAATATATGTTGATGAAATTATTTTTGGTGCCTCAAATGAATCATTATGCACACAATTCAGTGACATTATGCAAAAAGAATTTGAAATGAGCCTTATGGGTGAACTAACATTCTTTCTTGGTTTTCAAATTAAGCAAACACCTGCCGGAATTTTTATAAGCCAAGAAAAATACACTAAAGAACTGTTAAAACGCTTTGGGATGGATCAATGCAAACATGCTACTACTCCTATGGCTACTTCTATTAAAATTGATAAGGATGAAAATGGGGAACCTATTGATGATTCCTTATATAGAGCCATGATTGGTAGTTTGTTATATTTAACCGCTTCTCGACCGGACATTATGTTTTCCGTTGGTCTTTGTGCTCGATTTCAATCCCAGCCTATGCAATCTCATTTTCTTGCGGTTAAACGAATTCTTCGATATCTAGCCGGCACTACTTGTTTTGGTTTATGGTATCCAAAAGGACAATCCTTGGATTTTAAAGCATATACTGATGCGGATTATGCCGGTTGTCGACTTGATCGCAAAAGTACTAGTGGTGGATGTTTCTTATTAGGTAGAGCCTTAGTATCTTGGTTTAGCAAGAAACAAAACACGGTTGCCCTATCTACAACCGAAGCTGAATATATGGCAGCTGGGTCTTGTTGTGCTCAAGTGCTTTATATGCAACAGGTTTTAAGCGATTATGGTTTTCATCTTTCATCTACACCTATTTTGTGTGACAACACAAGCGCCATAAACTTAGCACACAATCCTATTCTACACAGCCGGGCCAAACATATTGAAATCCGTCATCACTTCTTAAGGGATCACATCTCAAAGAATCATGTTTCCCTTCATCATGCATGTTGATACGGAAAATCAATTGGCTGATATTTTTACAAAACCGCTTCCATTAGATCAATTTAACAACATTAGGAAGCAACTACTTATTACTCCGTTGGAGGATGTTTTCTTTGATATCTGCGGTTCTTAAAACGAATACTTATGCTTTTATGTTTAGTATCAAAATTGATATGCACGTTTAAATTGGAAATCTGCAAATTGTTGCCTCTTGGCTAAAACAAAACTTAGCCAAGGGGCGCTACGGTCATAGTCAAGGGCGACCTAAAACAAGCTTTGCCAAATATGCCTCTTTGGACATCATTTTCGTAAACTTCATTGCTTCACATTTTGGCTATTCAATGGACATCTTTTTCGTTCGTTTTTGATGGGATATCTAATTAAGGGGGAGTTTTTAATAAAACGGTTATCTTTTTGAGATGACAAAGGGGGAGAGATATATAAAAATATAACTTAATATTTATGACAAACTCAATCAATGAGTTTCATAAATATACTCTTGGCTTTACATTGAAAGTTGCTATATTCCCAAATGAACTGGATTTCATGTTCCATAATTCATTGGGGATACTAAGCACACATTTTATAAATAAGAGGAAAAGTTCCAAACGACAATCTAAAGGTATGGCATTTATATGTTTTATATTTCCTCTATTCATATTTTGGAAATGTTTGTCATCTTCAAAAAGGGGGAGATTGTTGACATCTATAAAATCCCTTTGTTTTGATTATGACAAACATTTCATTCTTATTTATCTGACGAGCTACTTGAGTGTGCAGGATGACACAACTATAAGGGAAATCCAACATGAAGTATTTATATTTTCATGCAAATGTAATCATTGTAAAAACTTGTACAGAATTATAATGTACAAGTACTTAGAATCGCATGTAAATCAAGCATTGGATTTTCCCTAGCTAAACACCTTAGTCATCCATTCAATAGGACCAGCTATGCACACATACGTATAACTAGTGCCTAACTTGAAACCTTAAAACAGGATCTCTCTCGGTCGACCAACTCCTCGACCGAGACACTTTCGGTCGACCACACTCTCGATCGAGAAAGATCCAAGTAGCCGTTAGACATATCTGCATATAACTTGAGAAAAGAGAAGCCTGTCGGTCGACAAGTTCTCGACCGAGAGGTGTCTCGGTCGACCTTCACTCGACCGAGACGATCTCTGCAATTAGCCGTTAGACTAAACTGACAAGTTAGTTGGCAGTTGGAAATAGACGTTGCATTCAGAGAGCCTGTCGGTCGACGACACTTCGACCGAGTGGGTGTCTCGGTCGACCGTTTCTCGACCGAGACGATCTCTGACAGAATCTGCAGAGTAAAGCAATTAGCCGTTGTTAAAGCAACAACTTTGTACCTAACGGCTAGTTAAGCACTTAGAAACCCCTAGAAGCTGTCTAGAACGTCCTTAAGCATACTTAGGTCATTCCTATAAATAGGACAAGTCATAGGACACTAGAATACACTTCTTACACTTGCTATACTTGAGAAAATACTTGAGCCCTCTTGTGCAATCTGTGTGAACTGAGCTTTGTGATCAATTGGCCATTTTCCCTTTAGCTCAAGCTCGTCCTATAGGCTAGATTTTCCTAACCCTAGCAATCACAAGTCCATCATATTGGCTAGGAAAATCCAAACGCTTGATCTAGGGAAATCAAGCCTTGAGCTACAAGGATAAGTTGTATTTTCTTTTATTCCTTTCTTGTTCCTTGTATTACTTGTACTCTCCTTGCTACTCCAGGTAGGAGGCTGCAGATTGGAGAGGGTGAAGCTCTTCGTGGTGAAGAGGAAGACTTTGGACTACTTCAGAAGGCTGTCTTGACGGGAAGCTACTTCGAGAGGAAGGCTACTTCAAGGGGGAGCTTGAAGTTACTTCAAGGAAGGCTGCTTCGAGGTTGGCAAGACTACTTCAAGGTGAAGGCTGTCCAAAGGGTGTTTAGAAAGTATTGTAAATTTTATGTAACATCCTTGAGAGGTAATAAAATTTAGTACTTTCAAAATCCCGGTTGGGTAAGCAACCGGGTAGTGGACTGACTCCTTAGTATTTGCTAAGGTGGAACCACTCTAAACACCTGTGTTCCTCTTCTTAATCTTTAGTTTGGTTGTTTGAGTTTAAATTATTTTAAAATCTCTATAAAACTCTATTCACCCCCCCTCTAGAGGTTTTCATTTAGGACCTGAATAATGAGATCATATGTATGATAAGAGTACATACATTCTTGCTATGTTCCTAGTCATATATTATTCTGGAAGCAAAATAGATGAAATAATACATAAGACTAGAATGTGTGTTGACTTATGACATAGTCTCATAAGTCATGATATCAGATATGAAGTCAAACACATAGGTACTTGTTAGAAAAAAGTCTACCAGACAGACCCTCCTTTGAAGTGATACATGGATACCATGAAATGGTAGTCAGAATCAACTCTCAAAGTTATAGTGGTGATTGTGGTTCTGAGACCTGAAGTTACTACACTCGTCACATGTGGTTCGATGAATTTTGATACCATACAACATGAACTTCAATAATAGTTTCCATAAAGATGGTGCTCAATTACATTGTGACACATGGGGATTAACTCCAAGTGATGAATGTGGGATTTTTCCCTCGTGCTGTAGTTGATATCCTGGACATTTGATAAGCAAGATTGAGAAATGCATGGCCATGCTCAGTGTGTCTATATCTAATATGTGAGCTCACATGTATCTCAACAATCTACTCTAGTTCAAGAAACATAGATTGGATACTAAGAGGATGATAACTCCATGCTTTGTGTTCAATCTGGATATTTGAGACAAAAGAACTACACAATTATGGTAACATTGATCACAAATGTAGATTGAAGTTGTTCTCTAACTTTCCAATCACTTGGGAAATAACGATATGTTGCTAGACATTGCTCATTTCTTGTTTAGTCATAATGGTTATGGACTTTACTACCAATGTAATTTGGGACCTATAGGGTCACACTCATGGGATGCACTTGGAATAGGAGTTTACTCATGGATAAGATTTAACTTTGTTACTAAAAGTTTTTTGGTAATCAAATTAAACAACATTGTTTATCTAGTTGACCCCTGGACTACTTTTAAAGCCGACCAGTTTGACTAGGCCAAAGAAAGATGTGAAATGACTAGTTTGACTAGGTCAAATGATCAATGATATGTAGGATGTGTATTACTTATCGGATTAAAATCTAATGATATTAGGTTACTGACCATAAGCCAGTCAGTGAACTAAATAGTCCAATCAGCCAACTAGTTGTGCCACTCGACCCACTGGATGATCTAGTCAACCAAATAGTAGCTCCCAACAGTCACCAAACTATGAGATGTGCCCATTCATGTATTATGGGTTTTGAAAACCCTATCCCATCCACTGCTATATACAGATTAGTGGCCAAAGCTCTAAAATAATTAGACTTTTCTTGTCATAATTATGGTAACATATGAGACATCCTAAGCAATATTTCTCAAGAAAGGGAGAGACAATAAGGGGAAAGGAAATCAACATTAACACATTGATGAATGGAAGGACAAATCCTTCCCGTCAGCTCTGGAAGTGCAACATAGAGTTCTTGTTCATTCATGTGAACTACGTAATGGCATGGAAGGCATTATTTCCATGATAGGAGGATGGTATCAACCGTCATCCGTGTGCTACTTGTGAAGGGAGCACATCACTGTGCAAGGATAGTCATTGGACTTTCTCTAGGACAAGGTACAGCATGCATCTCGTTCCAAATACATTGTTGTTGATGTGATCATCCAGTTAGGAAATGTGGAGATAAAGTTGTGTTTCTTCTGCCTACTCTATCTCCGTGTTTGTGATGCCCCGTCGTGCCAAAAAGTGAGAATACTCAAAACCAAAAATAGAAACAACACGAAGTGAGCGGATTACCAGAAAACATAGGTAATTAAAACTAATTTCATTAAAGCACCATAAGCCAAATACTTATTACATATGAGTCCATAAAGGCTGCCACATACAACACACGACATGTTATATGGTTCTTACATCATTGTAGGTCAACATTCCTACCACATAAGATATGGGTTCCCCATATATACAAGCCAAAAACTTCATATATTACATCACCATAAAACATCTCAAAAACACCCCAAGGATCTAAGTGTACAAGGATGACTCTAGGACTCTAACACTAAAAGAGTAGCAGCACATCCAACCTTATCCGCTACTGTTCTTACTTCTTCTCTTCCTCAGCTACACGACCTCTACCTCTTCATGCATGGTCACCTAAAAGATGTGGAAATCCACGGGGTGAGACCAAACATCCTAGCATGAGATATAACTCTCTGCCAACTCTATAAAGCACAGATAATCTAAAGAGGTAAAACAACATATTAACAGGATGAGCAGATTCAGCTAAATGATATGCATATAACTGGTAAAGTAGTTAGACAAGATTAGGCAGCCACCACTGAATAGTAAATCAAGTTATATTCTAAAAAGGAATATGAATAACATATATAATAGTTGACTTCTCTTACCATCTTATAATTCAATAAATTAGTAAAAAGGCAAGTCAAAGGTTCAACCAATGTGAGACTATGTTACCTAAGCACACACACACAGATATATATATATATATATATATATATATATATATATATATATATATACATACTAAATGGCTGTTATTATTATGCCCTGAGGATTTGAGTCGTACCACCCAAATCCAACTGACCACTACTACGTCAAAATTAGTGCCATACAAGGTCTATGGAAGAGTCAGAATCCACAACCTCTCCAACAATCTTGGTCAACACAAGAGAACAGCGCATTGACATACCAGTCAACTACAAAAGAGTGACATATGGTCACAAAAGGATTGGCTCATGCATGGCCATCCATATAAAACACCTATCCCTCCTTGGTACAGGTAACGACGCTAGAAGAATAGACTCACACATGGTTGTTATTAAAAAAAGGAATGGCTCATGCATGGCCATCCATATAAAACACCTATCCCTCCTTGGTACAGGTAACGATGCTAGAAGAATAGACTCACACATGGTTGTTCTTAAAAAAAGGAATGGCTCACTCATGGCCATCTTTATCACAAGGAGATCGAGTCATGCATGGTCGTATCACACAACCTATAATTATGGACGCAAGGAGATACACGAATTACACCCCCGCATATTAAAAAATATGCACTCCGAGTTAAACTTGTTTCACAAATCCAGCAAATAAGGCTGACACTAGAGTTGGATCTATGGCACAGGTAAAACTACATGATTAGGTTTCACATGATTAGTTGGTTAATTGGGCTACTTTTAGCATGAATCAAGTTACAACGTATAAAATGTAAACAAAGTCTACAAGAAATAGGGTGTAATGCAACATCAAAAAATATGAAACGTACAAGATGTGAACTTGCTACCCAACCACAAGATGATACTCATTGCTCTGCCATTCATAGGGAGGTCACCAAAGTCACATACCACCATGGGATATCAATCCCTTAATCACATCAATTTAGTTTATCACCTCTCAATAGGCATCAAACCATCACTAGGTCATAGGACCGATCACATTAAGCCCTGCATATTTCACACTATATTGTGCCACATGGATGTGCATAAACACCGCCCTGTAGCACATGATCATCACTATAGCATACAGAGGCCATGGCATACATATCACCTATAAGGTTATGTCTTATAAAGAAGAGAGATAAAGTATCATACTATAATGACCATTCCAAGATAGAGAAACAAACATGTCACATTCTCATTTAGGGTTAGGGATCCACACTATACTCGATTAGGGTTTAAAGCTAGATATAAACACCAGCCCTAGGAGCACCACCTCCCCCTATCTTAGAGCATCTTAGGGTGAAGGAACATGATTAGGGGTGATTAGACATTATCCAAACAACACTCTACATGGCTTAAACATTACTCATGAAAGTATATCAACTACATGATTAAGCATGCCTCTCAACCACCCATGATATGTATGGCACGACCACTCATGCAAACCGGTCACGTCCACCCCAAGAAGCACTTATAGAGACCCCAAGAAGAAGGGTTGTTGCGACCACATATTGTGACCATGATAAGGACAGGGGTCATCTTTAACACAGAGAATGTATTCATCTAAAATAGAATCAAGGTCCTACCAAGTCAAGGCACAAGAGAACGACACACAACTAGGGCATCCCAACCAGAATAGCTCATGGTTCGTGACCAACCATGATTTCGCGACTGTGACACCCAAAGAGAAGACCCATCTTGACCCCAAATCCAAAATGTGGCGTTACGACCTCGACCAAAACTAGGGCAAACATGAGGTTACGACTGTGACCATAACCAGGGAAAACATGACATTACGACCACGACAAAACCAGAGCAAACACGACGTTATGACTATGACCAAAACTAGGGAAAAAGTGGCATTATGACCTGGACCAAAACTAAGACAAAAGCAACATTACGACCATGACCTAAAACATCAAGCCAAAGAGATGTTGTGACTCAAGACAAAACAAGGCATGGTGACCATTAAGGGTCAAGACACCACCAAGTCCAAGAACCATGATCAAACCAAGGTTAAAATAGAGATAAATCCATGACTAAAATAGGTGATCCAACAAGTAAAACTCATCGTCACCATAGAGAAAAATCCTCATGCAAAATAATCATCAAACCCTAAAACAAAATTCATAATACCACCATAAAAAGGAAACTCAAAAAGGGAGATAAACCAAGATCATCACCACCAAAACTGAACCAAAACTTCATAGATCACTAAAACACTCAATCATCATGCATGCAACTCAACCAAGGTCAAGAAAAGAAGTAAAACCATCATTAACCACTAACACCAAAAATAGGTACAAAGGAATTAGGGTTTCAGATTACATCGAAACAAAACATGATCTCAACATCATCCAAGCTCTAAGGGATATCACTATCCATTAGCATGTTAATAAAACATTTAGAGTGATAAAATAGTAACATAGAAGCATAAAGAGTGCAATAATAGAGGAGGTTAAGAGTTATATAACCTACCTTAAGGAAGATCACTCAGGAAGGAAAGCTCCAAGCACAAGATCACCAAGGAAGGTCAAGCTCCGCCAAAAACTCCACTATTGTCCACAAGATCACCTCAAGAAAGAGGAAACACCAAGATCAAAGTATACCTCAATAAAGAGGGCAAGGAGTTCAAGTCCAAACCAAAAGAAAGAAGGGGGGAAAGAGAGAAGAAACTCCCTGTCACTTGAGTGTCATCCTATCAAAACATGTCCTATTACCCTTATTATGAGGAGCTTAATCTCAAGAATGACCACCATGTCAAAACATGGTCTAGGACCAAGAAAAGGAAGAAGATGGGGTAGTAGATCCAAAGTAAACGTTAGCAAGAAAGATAAACACTCACCAAGGTTGAAGATGACAAAGGATCATCACAAACACCACATGCAAGGGTTGAACCACCTCCCAAGCACCAAGAACAGATCCTTCTTGCTCCACCAAGTTCCAAGATCATCCAAGAAGGGAAGGAGAAAGAGGATGGCCGAAAAGGATCACTTGCATGGAGAAAAGAGAGTTTATATAACAAAGTAGGAGAGAGTTAGGTAAAGGGATGAGGTGTCAACGAAAGAAGGCCCCAAAGGGACACTTGTCCACTCAAGAAACTAACATGCAACCACATAAAGCCCACATGCAAGAGGTGGTGATACACTCTAGGTTGGATCTCGACCAACTGGGCCACCCAACCCTCATGTTGCAACTGCAACACACTAAGAGGTCCACCCATGGTCATGGCACACCACCAAGGACCACTAAATCGCGACACAAGTTCACCACAAACCCTAGGTCAAGATACTCTACACAAGAGCACCCATCTCGACCCAATACACCCAAAATCAGCTAGGTTGTTATAACCATACCTAGGGGAGGTGTCTCAACTATGACACCCTCCATCCAGGCTCTAGGTCACAACCTAAGTCAAAACAAACCAACAAGGGTCACCTAGTCAAGGTACACCAAACCCTACAAATCCTAATCACCATTAAGGATGATACCACTCAAATAAGTGTCCACCAAGGTTCCCCAAAGCACCACAACCTCCCTCATGCAGCCAAGATAGAGAAGGAACACACTAGAGGTGAAATATTACAAGAATACCCCTCCTATAGGGTAATATGCAACTTGTACCAAAACTAACAAAAAAAGCACAAACAACATCCAAACAAGCTCAAACTAGAGACTTACGCTCTTCACATGCTTTAAGATCATCTCAAAGTATTAGATAAAGGTTATAAGCATAACAAAAACCCAAAACAAATAGGGTTAACCCAAAACACAGATCAAGGGTCTTACAATATTGTTCAAAAATATGTCATCAAATAGGAAGCAGAAACAAAAAAAGTATCTTCCATATTCCCCATTAACAGACGATCACGTCAAAAGCTATGTAATGGGAAGGATGGTTTACGAGGTCATACTTGGTCGTGGAGCAAGTCCAATGACTATTCTCTCATTTTAGTATGTGGATTTCTTCAAGTTGTACTCAAACACGTCCGTAGCAGCTCTTGGTTGATTACCACGGACAACAACCTAACATCATCCACCTAGCAGGAAAATCTCCTCACCTCTACAGTAGTCCAGACAGACTACCAGGAACTCCTATTATTCTAGTAGAATAACCAGGAAGGATTTGTCCCTCTTCGTTGGTGTACTAGCACCAACTAGCTATCCCACAATTGTTCTCTCTTGCTATCCCTCCTTTTATCAAGTAGGACATGCTCAGGTTTTCTCATCTACCAAAACTATAGAAGACAAATAATTGTCATAGGCAATTGAGTTGTGGTCTGAGAAGCCCCTAGTGTCAATCTAATTATAGGAGGGTCGTGGTTCCCAATTAGAGTGTTTGATGAAGGGATCGTAATTTCACAAATTTTTGCAACCTATGAGCGATGAAACGGTTGGTTCACATGTGAACTGATCAGTTGGCATGTGAGCCAATCGGTTCACCCAGTGAACCGGTCATTTCATCATGTTTCCCAATCACAATTCTATTGGAAATTAATATCTAATTTAATGCACAACATGATGTTAGCACAAATCCTTCAATCAACTGAATTGATCAACCAACTTCTCTGTTCATAGCCTAAGCCGATCGATTCATGGGCCTGAGCTGACCAGTTCACTTCCGGAAATAGTCAGTTCACTGTCAAAAATTACCAATGTTGGTTTCGTTGGCCTAACATATTGAAAGGTCGGTTCAACACTTGAACTGGTCAGTTCATTGTTCACTCAGTCAATATTCAGCCAATGTTGTTTAAATTGAATACCTAACTCTATGGTAATCAAGTTTAAACCATATTCATGAATTAACTCCTATTCCAAGTGCATCCTATATGTGTTACCCCATTGGTTCCAAGTTATATTGGCAGTTAATGACCATAACCCATTTATGTCATCACAAGCAAAGAGAGGCATCTATTAACACATCATTGCTACAAAGTAATTGGAAAGTTTGATAACAACTTCAACCTATAATATGTGACTGATTTTATAGTGATTGTGTAATTCCTTTGTCTCTGATATCCGAATTGAACTCGAGGCATGGAATCATCATCCTCTCACAATTAAATCCATGTTCCAAGAACTACAGAAGACATGTGACCTCAATATAATATATTGATTTACATATGCATGTCCATATTTTTCTCAGTCTCATTTGTCAAGTGCCCTGGATATCAAACTCCATTAGGAGGGATAAATCCCATCTACATCACTCACAGTCATCCCCATGTGTCACAGTGCATCCGATCATCACCTTTATGACAACCCTTATTCAAGGTCATGATGGATGAGTCAAATCACACCGAATGACATGAAATGAGTGTAGTGATTTTAGGTCTATGAACCACAATCACCACCTTCACTATGAGAGATGACTATGACCACATATTATGGTTTCCATGCATCTTTCTCAATGTGGGTCTGTGTGATACACTGTTCTCCAACAAGTATTTATGTGCTTGGTTTGATATCACATGTGACACGAATTTACCGTGCGTAGAAACGCAAGTGTACGCGTCAATGTAATATAGGCCTTTGTGAGGCCCGAGTCAAACTCAGGGATACGTGAAATTGTCAGAGACTCCTACTAACTACTCGCGATCAGCTAGACCGATTAAATAGTTGAGAGTTGTTGTTAAAATTAAAAGAAAATAAAAATAAAACAAAACAAAGCAATCAATTAAATGTTTGGTTTAATCAATTCAAAATGAGATCTTTAGGATTGCAGTTTCACCGTGCATTTTCATTGTATTAAATTCTATACAGTCACTCAATCTTATCTCTCTATCCGGGTAGTGGCCTGAAATCAGAATTGCCCACTGTCGTGGTACAATTCACTACCTACGTCTAGGTCGGTTCCACCGTCGTAGTAACCTATACCCTAAACTAGGTGCATTAAAAATGATCTTTTGGTATCCACCATTAACCTTACACCACCTTGTTCAAGGGATTTGTCAATTAATGTAAATTTCATCTCTTTTCAACCATTAATTCTTCTTTCAAAGCAATTAAGGGCATTAGATTATTATTATGGTGATCGAGCATAACAATATAATTGAGAAAACGAAATTATACCATGGATTTAAGAGATAAGATATGAATTACTATGATAAAATTGTCATACAATGAATTCGCGGGCTACTCCCAGTCCTAAAGACAAAGGGGATTAGCCCCGCATGTTCATCTCAGAGCCAAATGTGGAGTAGAAAAAGGGAAACATGGAGAAAAACATGATTGAGTGGTGAAACCCCTGAACGGAGAAGATCCAAGCGATCCTTGGCGTGGAATACACGTTCTCCCGCCTTTCGGTGGTGGAAATCATCTTCTTCAGCGTCTGGGTCGGCTGGGGCGTGCTTTTGGGCTCCGTTCTTCTCTCCACACCTTCTCGGGACGTGTGCAGCAGCTAATGACGTGATGATTCCCTCTTCGGCGCCGTCATTAGGTATAATTCCCGAGTTAGGTTGCCAATTAATCACAGCCGTCGGATTAAGATCAATCTGAAGCAAACTCATATCTGACGGTGTCGATACCATCGACGCCTGTCGATGGTATCGACCTAGCGCGATATCGGCAGTTCTTCTTTTCTTTTGTCTTTGCGCCTAATGCTATCTCGATACCATCGACGCGGGTCGATGGTATCGACATTCTTAGGCATCGGTTTTGTCCTTTTACCGTCACTGAAGCTCCACTAGTCGATGGTATCGACATATGGGTCGATAGTATCGACTCACTTCTCGCCAGCAACCTGATGGTATCTCGATACCATCGACATCCCTGTCGATAGTATCGACTTTCTTCTGGTCCTTGCGGCTGGAAACCTGTGGTCTGGTCGATGGTATCGACCATTGTCGATGGTATCGACAGTAGCAGATACTTGTTTTTCCTGAAATTAACACACGAAACCACATAAGTCTACACAAAACGTATTCTTTTGCTAATTAATACTCAAAATGCTGAAATAAGGGAAATTTGACATAAAGAAGTAGCATAGACCAAAGTAGATGAATTATGCAACATTAACCATGAAAATGACTAATAAATGCATAAAACACATATCAAACCAGTCTATAAATGCGACTTAAAATCATCGCATCAAACTCCCCTAAGCTTGAACATTGCTCGCCCTCGAGCAACTAAACCTTAGAATAGAATTGCCAGAGTCAACTAAAGAACAAAGCATCACAACAAACATCCCATATGACTCCCACCGGACATTCACATACTGACCCTCGCTAACCACAGAATGATAATTACCCTAAAGGCGACAGTAATCATCCGTAAAAGATGTCTACCTCAAAACTGATGAACACTATCACATAAGGCAGTTAACATAATAAAATTCGTCGGTCCAGACTTAATGCATCTTGCGATCTCCTATACTACGTTGCTCGCCCTAACTACCATCTACATGGAAGTAGTTCTCCCGATATTCACAAGTGAGGAGAAAATCACGGTAGCCTACCAATCTGAGCAACGGGTGGATGGAATGGGTGGCTAATGAAAGAAGTGGAAGCATTATACGATTTCAAGATGCATAAAACAAAAATGCCCTAAATGATGCAAATGCACATGAAAAATGCCCTAATGCCTAAGATTGGGTGGAATGATGCATGCACTAACATCCCATTTCAAAATGAGATGGATATCTAATTGAGATACATCATGTACTCACTCATCTTAAAATGCAGGTGAGATTATGCTCCTTTCTCCTTCTTATTCTACTTGCTTTTTAATGACTTTCTCTTTTTTTTCAATTTCATTTTTTTTTCAGATTTTATTTTCAAGCCCTTATATCCATAATTGCCTATGAATACTTTATTGAACTTACTTTTTCTGCATTACTCAAATATTTGAACTATTTAGAAGGTATGGAACAATTTAATTCACCATTAAGGAAGAAATGAGGTACATGATGTACTCTATGCATAAAAGTTATGAATGCAACTAAATGACATGCACCTAAGGGTAATGTGCATGTATAAATGTTCTATTTTCTTCATGCAAAACATATGAAAGTGGTTGCAATGTGAGTTCTATCTACATGACATGCAATCAAAAAGGTTGGAACCGTACTTTACTTCCAAATCTTGTGGTGGATTGTAAAAAGCAATTAGGTGGACAGATCACAAGACTAATTGACTGAACCGTTGAAAAGTATTATGTGTCCCTCCTTACTGACCTATGTAGTAGTTAAGAGGTTTCTCTCTCTTACTTCAAATTAGAGTCTCATTATCATTTGATCAGTTTAGGCTCAAACAACCAATTTTGTCCACTTTCATGAATCATTAGGAATGTACAGTTGTGATTTTCTGTTTTAAAGTTGACAAAACCAATCATTTTCTTAAGTTAAGTGATCAAAGTTGAACAACACTCAAGCTTGCGAACACTCAAAATTTTTTAATTTCCCCTTAATTCCCATGTACATGCAACTAAGATGACACAAGACTTAAGACATCCACGATTATACTAGATAGAATGTGGATCCTACAAACAACTAAGATTGCAAGAAACAAATGACAAGAACAAAAGCAATAAAACTAAAAATAGAGAAAATAAAAAATAGAGTTGTTCCAACTACCCCCCCTAAGCTTGAATTCGACTATTGCCTCATAGTCAAAAACAATCTTAAAGGTTGGAATAGAGATACCGATTTACTCTTCAGGCGGAGGCTGGTACTGTGGAGCCGTGGGGTCCCAAGATGGATACTCCCCCTGGAAGCTCGGATCAAATTGGGCCCTAGGTGGAGGTTGCGGATAGCCTCCAAAGTAATTCTGGATCCAATAGTGATCGTAAAAGGGATGTTGTTGCATCTCCATCCTATGCAATCGATCATGAATCTGTTGTTGGTTGTCAAGGAGAAGACGCTCGTTCTCGAAGATTGCCCTTTGATTGTCCAGTAACTGGTTCGTAGTTTCCTGAACACCGGTATACAATGTTGTGTGATGCTGCTGCATCTGTTGTATGCCTTACAGCATAGCATACATGCCCTGCATCGAATAGACATCCTCGCTTGGCTGCGAGGGCGGTGGTGGTGGTGGTGGATGCGAAGATGAAGATGCACCCGGATGCATGCGAGGACACTTCCATGGTGCCACTCATGCCCGAAGAGGGGTGTAGGCCTCTTCTTCCTCTTCAGCCTCATCGTCATTGTTTTCGTCGTCGTCGTTGCCTCCATCTTCATCGGAGTCAGCAATGGCTATGATAGGCCATCGGAAGTGTTGCGCCCCTTCGATGTTGAAGACCGGATCGGGAAGCGAGCATTCTTGGTAAGCATGGTTGATGTGGTAGTGTGCATACGCCAAGCCATCTCGAAGAAGGATGAGGTTGGAGCGATGCAGATGTTGCAAGTTCACCTTGCTCCTGTTGGAGAGAGGAGTAAGCTGCTAGAAATTCAACCCAAGGTAGGAGGCCAGCTTGGTGATAAGCCCGCCAAAGTGAATTGGAGCTTTCCGTGTACTCCTCTTCACCGCCAAAACCCGCTGCAAAAAGAAAGCTCCCCAGTTGCATTCTTGGCGCTTTAGGAGTTTATACAAGAAAAATAGGTCCGTCTCCTGAAACTTGCTGAGAGCCAGATCACCCCTAGAAAACAACGTAGAACTCAGCATCCGGTGGAGTATCCGGACAAATGGATGCTCAAAGTCGGCTACCGTAGCATTGTGGTAACTCACTGACTTGCCCGGCGGCACTGTCACAAGCTCGGCAAAGATTGCATCTTAGTCAGTGTGGTTGTCTGGCCTCCGGTAGTCAGACCGCGAATGATTCCAGTTGAAGATCTTGTTCAACTACCGGAGTGTAATGGTGTAGTCATTGTTGTACAGCCGAAAAGACACCCGACCCTTGATCCACTCATGGTCGGTGGCTATGACGTCATTGGGTACGACGTAGACGTCAAGCGATGCCATAAACTCAGCCACCAACTCCTTGTACGTAGGCCACTCGCCGAAAACGGTTGGCCATCTGCATGAAACTCTAGCTCGTCAGGCCGTCTTCCTGTATGCCGGGCCTGTCTCTTCAGAATGTAGTCGAGGTTAGCTTCGAACCCCAAGTTGCGGATGGTTTCCCGTTCAACATAACGGGTCGGTTCGATCTTTCTCTTTAAGATCTCCTCGTATAGCTTCTTGACCTCCGCGGATGGATGAATCAGTCGCGGGCATGCAATCGACGCGGTAGGTGGTGGTACGAATTCTGGGATTTCCATCGGGTCGGCACGTGACGACAATGCACCAACAACATGCACCATGATCGCGACAGAAAGACGAATAGAGAGAGAGCTCGGTGAAGATTGGAGAAAGGAATCTCCACTCGATGAAGAATGTGCTCGGTGTTGCTCGTCGTCGGGCTTGGATCACTCTGTAATATGCGCGGCACAGGTGGAGGAGGATTGCTCTGGAGTTGTGATGTCATCTGACACAAATCCTTCTCATATATAGTTGTGGCCGGCGCTGCTGCATACCCGTCGATACCATCGACGCGAGTCGATGGTATCGACACGGGTAGGACAATCCGTACTTCCGCGAGTATCGACGGTCGTCGATGGATGGATCTGCGGGGCCCGGATTGCTGACACGTCGATACTATCGACGCGAGTCGATGGTATCGACTCATCCCTCGGATCGACTTCCTGGTTGTTGTGATCGTCGTAGATCTTTCCTCGTGGATTGTTGATGTGGTGTGTCGATACTATCGACGCGAGTCGATAGTATCGACTCTCTGATTAGGGCAAACCCTCGCGAGGCCCGGCCGCTGCCTTCTGTGTGTGAATGTGTCAATACCATCGAGAGGGCCGTCGATGGTATCGAATTTACTGAGATGATTTCTTCTGAATATCTCCAGAGATCTCGATGGTATCGACTGGCATGTCGATACTATCGACCTAGACTTGACGATCAACATGTTGGTGTGTCGATACTATCGACGAGGCCGTCGATAGTATCGACGCAGTGTGATTTCTGCAGTCTCCAACCTGTACCACGATCGATATCATCGACGCAAGGGTCAATGGTATCGACTCTGCCTCAGTCCTGCACAATGAGCAAATGATCACGGTATCTTTTTTACACTAAAAACTAGGTTAAAACAAATCAAACTACAAATGTAAAGGAACTAAACTAAAGTACCAATGGTTGGGTTGCCTCCCAACAAGCGCCCTTATTTAACGTCTTAAGCTAGACGACTTGAAGCACGTCATGCATCCGAAAGTGAAATGAGTTTGACCTCATTCACCTTCCTCGTGTAATCTTCACCAAAATACAACTTCAACATCTGTCCATTCACCAAAAATGTAGTCTCCCCATTGTGCACCATGATTGCGCCATGTGGTCTGACCTCTTCTACTGTGAATGGTCCACTCCATCGGGATTTTATCTTCCCGGGATGCAACTTCAGCCTCAAATTGAACAAAAGCACATGATCTCCTTTCTTGAAGGTGTGCATCTGAATGTGGCGATCGTGGATCAACTTTGTGCGCTCCTTCTATATCCGCGAGTTCTCATATGCATTCATTCGTAGCTCATCCAGTTCATTTAATTCAAGTAATCTCTTCTTCCCCACTTCATCATAACTTAAGTTGAGCTTTCTCAGCACCCAATGTGCTTTGTGCTCTAATTCCACCGGTAAGTGACAGGCCCGACCGTACGCCAACCTAAAAGGCGTGGTGCCTATAGGTGTCTTGTATGCCGTCTTGTATGCCTACAACGCATCCGGTAGTAAGGCACTCCAATTCTTCCTCGTGGAAGCCACAGTACGCTCCAAAATCTTTTTAATTTCTCGATTGGAGACCTCCACTTGTCCTTGAGTTTGCGGGTGATACGGGGTACCAATGTTATGTTTGACCCTGTATTTTCTCAATAATGCCGAGAACTTTTGATTTTGGAAGTGCGTACCCCCATCACTAATGATCATTCAGGGCACACCAAACATGCAGAAGATATTTTCCTTAACGAACATGCATACTACAGTGGAATCGTTAGTCCTTGTGGGTATTGCCTCCACCCACTTCGACACATAGTCAACAGCTAAAAGGATATACAAATTAGAATTTGAGGACACAAAGGGTCCCATAAAATCTATACCCCATAAATCAAATACCTCAACCTCTTGGAAAACATTTAGGGGCATCTCTTGTCTCTTTGAAATGTTACCCGCCCTTGGCAGGAATCACATTGCCTCACGAACTCATAAGCGTCTCGAAATAAGGTAGGCCAGTATAGGCCACTTTCCAGTACTTTGGTTGTCGTACGATAGCTTGCATGGTGTCCGTCCGTCGATAGTGTGTGGCAATGACGAAGAACACTCTCGTATTCCACCTCAGGTACACACCTGCGTAGGACACCATCCCTGCATTGCTTCAAGAGAATAAGGTCATCCCAAAAATAATATTGTAGAGAATGGAAGAATTTCTTCTTCTCTTGATACGTCCAATCATCCGGGATGATCCTACAAGCAAGATAGTTCACAATATATGAAAACCACAGATCTTTAGAATTCACTTTCAAAAGTTGTTCATCCGAAAATGTCTCGGTAATGGGTATGTGTAAATCTTTTTCATCTACCCTCTCTAACCTAGACAAATGATCCGCTACAACATTTTCAATCCACGCCTTGTCTTTGATTTCGATATCAAATTCTTGTAAAAGCAAGATCCACCTAATCAATCTAAGTTTGGCATCTTTTTTCTCCATCAAATACTTAATTGTGGCATGGTCAGTCCAAACTACGACTTTCGATCCAACTAGATATTGCCGAAATTTTTCAAAAGCGAAAACAACAGCAAGCAATTCATTTTCGGTAGTCGTGTAATTTAGTTGGGCATCGTTCAAAGTCTTAGAGGCATAAAAAATCACAATGGGTTTATTGTCCACCCGATGTCCCAACACAGCTCCAACAACAAAATCGGATGCATCACATATGAGTTCAAACGGCTTGGTCCAATCTGGTGTTTGCACAACCGGTGCAGAAATCAATTTTTCCTTCAGCACGTTGAACGCGTGTAAACATTTTTCATTGAAATAAAAAACAACATCTTTTTCTAGAATCTCAGATAAAGGTTTGGCGATTTTTGAAAAATATTTTATGAAACGACGATAGAAACCGGCGTGACCTAAGAAACTTCTTACCCCTTTTACCAAATTTGGTGGGGGCAATTTGGAAATTACTTCAATTTTTACCGGATCTACCTCCAAACCTTTGCTAGACACTTTATGTCCTAGCACTATCCCTTCGCTCACCATCATATGACATTTCTCCCAGTTGAGGACCAAATGTGTGTCCTCGCAACGTTGTAACACCTTATCCAGATTGTAAAGGCATTCATCAAACGATGCACCATAAACTGAGAAATCATCCATAAAGACCTCTAGACAACATTCTACCATATCAGAAAAAATGGCGAGCATACAACGCTGAAAGGTCGTCGGTGCGTTACATAATCCAAAGGGCATGCGGCGGTACGCAAATGTTCCATAGGGACAAGTGAAGGTGGACTTCTCTTGGTCCTTAGGATCAATTGAAATCTGATTGTACCTCGAATACCTATCCAGAAAACAGAAATGTGATCGGCCGGCTAAGCGCTCTAGAATTTGATCAATAAACGGAAGAGGAAAGTGATCCTTTAGCGTAGAGGCGTTCAGTCATCGGTAATCTATACAAACTCGCCACCCGGTTACCAAGCGGGTGGTGACAGGTTCATTTAAGAGATTATGAGTAACAGTTATTCCCCCCTTTTTAGGGACTACCTGTGTGGGACTCACCCATGTCGAGTCTGAAATTGCATAGATGATACCTGCAGAAAGAAGCTTAATCACCTCCTTCTTCACAACCTCCATCATGCTCGGATTCAGTTGACGTTGTGGTTGAATCACCGGCTTGGCTCCCTCCTCGAGCCGAATCTTATGTTGGCACAAAGTAGGGGAAATCCCCTAGATATCTGCAATAGACCACCCAAATGCTCCCCAGTGGTTCTTCAGCACTATCAGCAACTGGTCCTCCTCAGCACTCAGATAAGAAGAAATAATCACAGGCAACTTTTCTTCCTCAGCTAGAAAGGCGTACTTGAGGTGCAGTGGCTGTGGCTTCAACTCCAATTCTGGCGGGCTGATTAAGGATGATTGAAGCGGAAGTAGAAGTTTGCCTAAATCTTCATAGTACCTCGCATAGAAGCAGGGCAACATCTGAAGCATCTTGGTGCACTCCTTCAATGATTTGCTTCTCATCCAATCATGAAAGATATTGACTAAACAGGCCTCAAATGGTAATTCCGGATATGCATCAAAAACTGAATTTTCTATAGCCTCATCTTCAGTAGAGGGAGGAATGTCCTCATCCTCATCATTCAGGAACCCTACAGCCTTGCAAAGGGATACCACTTTGGTATGCTCCATGATGTCCACAGCCAAAGTCCCTTTTTCCACCTTGGTCATTACATGGGCCATATCTAGAAATGGTTTCCCTAGACAAAGTGAGATATTGTTATCAAAATGTTTTATCATGTGGCATTGCTCCTTGGATTTAGGTGAAGTGGCGCTGGAAGGCATGACCATCTCAAATCGGTCATCGGCTATACCTAAGGTCAAACGACCTCTCCCCATCTCAAGTATCATGTCGGTTGTAGCTTGGAAGGGTCGTCCGAGAAGTAGCTCATTGCCTTGTTCATCTTGCATCTCCATGACGACAAAATCTATTGGAAATACAAATCGATCCATTTCACTAGCACATCTTCACAAATCCCATATGGCTTTACCACTGAATTGTCCGCCAGTTGGATTGTCATGTTGCTCGGCCGTGACTCTTTTAATCCCAGCTTCTTGAATGTAGAGAGAGGCATCAAGTTAATGCTCGCCCCTGAGTCACATAGTGCTTCACCAAACTTAACTTTCCCAATGTAACATGAGATGTTGAAACAGCCCGGATCTTGCCTCTTTGGTGGCAATGTGCCCATGATGAAGGCACTCACCTACTCCTTAAGCACAACAACCTCTGTGTCTGGGATTTTTCTCTTCTTGGTGATGATGTCTTTCAGAAATTTCCCGTAAGAAGGGATTTTCTCAATAGCTTCCAATAAAGGGATGTTGACTGAAAGCTTTCTAAAACTGTCTAGAAACTTTTTAAATTGAGCATCCACTTTCCTTGCCTTAGCACTGTTTGGATATGGGACTGGGACAGCCTGTGCCCTTTGATGCGGTGGCACATAAGGTGTCCTTCTCTTAGGCTCCTCCTCCTCTGAAATAGGATTGTCAGTAGCATCTGCTGCTATGTCCGCAACTGGTTCTGCGACCGGTATGGGCAGCTCCTCAGTGGCCTCACCTTCAAATTCTTCTTGGGGTTTGCTTGGTTCATCGGCTCTGGGGTTTAACAGTTTCTTGCCACTTCTTAGCAAGATGGCCTTCGCCTGCTGGTTTCCTCCTGGAACATTAGTATTACCCTGAAAACCTGGATGCACCGGCTTCTTCAAATTGGCTATCTCCACTGCCATTTGTGCCATGGACGTCTCTATTGTCCTCATTTGAGCCCCATGGCTCTGTAGTGTCTGCCCAAATTGGTTCATAAACTCCCCTTGTTGCTTTATTTGCTGGCCAAAAGTAGTCATGAGTTCTTAATTTTACTTTATCACCCGATTGAGCAGCTTTGTGCTCTTATCCTCCGCTATCGGCTGGGGTTTTGCATCTGGATCCTGCAAGAAGTTGTTTGGATCCTTCCAGGAGAACTTCTTGTCTTTCCTCCATGAATAGTCATTATTCCTGTAGCCTTACTGCTGCCTCATGAATTTAACTTGAGCCTCATCCTCAGACTCAGTATCCTCCTTTGCAAGAAGTTTCTTCGCGAGAAGATCCATCTTCTAATTCAGCTCTTTGATTACTTTAGATTCCCCTACCACTCGAACATGCTCCACGACATCTCTTTCACCCCACGATTGCTTCTTGGCCATGTTCTTTAGGATTTCCCAACACCTGGTGTCTGTGTTGTTCAAGAAGAATCCTGAGCCGGCTGAATCGAGGTTTCTTCTATCATGCTCGGAGAGAGCAAAATAGAAGATCTTGACCTGTGACTCCTTGTCAAGCTCGTGATGCGGGCACCGCCTGAGCATGATCTGAAACCTTTCCCAGGTCTCAGAGTAGGTCTCTCCTGCTTTTTGGGTGAAGTTGTTGATCTTCCTGATCATGTCATTGGTCTTCTCGGGCGGGAAGAACCGTTCAAAGAAAACCTCCACCATGTGGTCCCAAGATTCCACATATTCATCGTCCAGGTTATGTAACCACTCTCACGCGTTTCCTGCTAGAGAACTTGGGAAGAGCTTCAAGTAGAGCACATCTTGTGGAAATCTGTCTATTTTTATCATATCACAATTCTCCACAAATTGACTTATATGCGCGACGGGGTCTTCATTCTTGAGCCCATGGAAAACATTCGACTTCACCAAGTTGATTAAAGTCAGATCAATCTTGTATGTCAGAATATTAACCGCCTGCTTCTTGATCGGCCCCTTGGAAGCGGATGAGGAAGAAGCCTTGATCTAATCCCATATTGTCTGTGGCTCTTCCATTTCTTCTTGTTCAGATTCTGAATCTGTTTCTTCTAAATGGTCTTGATTGTGGCCTTCCTCGTCGTCAGGTCCCGTCAGTGGAACCTCTGGTGCTTGTTGTGTGTAGTTGGTACTACGCGTCTGCACCATGCACAGTACCTGTAAATAGAAAAATTTAATTTCAGTACAGTGCTTGACGATGGCAAATATTTAGAAAATAGACTATGAATTTTTAAAATGATAATAAAAAAAAATAAAATGTGGCCTAGATTGTCCGCTTGCAGCACTCGTAGTGCCGACAATTTGTCGTATCCCCGGCAACGGCGCCAAAAACTTGACACGAATTTACCGTGCGTAGAAACACAAGTGTACGCGTCAATGTAATATAGGCCTTTGTGAGGCCCGAGTCGAACTCACAGATACGTGAAATTGTCGGAGACTCCTACTAACTACTCACGATCAGCTAGACCGATTAAATAATTGAGATTTGTTGTTAAAGTTAAAAGAAAATAAAAATAAAACAAAACAAAGCAATCGATTAAATGTTTGGTTTAATCAATTCAAAATGAGATCTTTAAGATTGTGGTTTCACCGCGGGTTTTCATTGTATGAAATTATATGCAGTCATTCAATCTTATCTCTCTATCCGGGTAGTGGCCTGAAATCAGAATTACCCACTGTCGTGGTACAATTCACTACCTATGTCTAGGTCGGTTCCACCGTCGTAGTAACCTATACCCTAAACTAGGTGCATTAAAAATGATCTTTCGGTATCCACCATTAACCTTACACCACCTTGTTCAAGGGATTTGTCAATTAATGTAAATTTCGTCTCTTTTCAACCATTAATTCTTCTTTCAAAGCAATTAAGGGCATTAGATTATTATTATGGTGATCAAGCATAACAATATAATTGAGAAAACGGAATTATACCACAGATTTAAGAGATAAGATATGAATTACTATGATAAAATTATCATACAATGAATTCCCGAGCTACTCCTAGTCCTAAAGACAAAGGGGATTAGCCCCGCATGTTCATCTCAGAGCAAAACGTGGAGTAGAAAAAGGGAAACATGGAGAAAAACGTGATTGAGTGGTGAAACCCCTGAACAGAGAAGATCCAAGTGATCCTTGGCGTGGAATACACGTTCTCCCGCCTTTCGGTGGTAGAAATCGTCTTCTTCAGTGTCTGGATCGGCTGGGGCGTGCTTCTGGGCTCCGTTCTTCTCTCCACACCTTCTCGGGACGTGTGCAGTAGCTAATGACGTGATGATTCCCTCTTTGGCGCCGTCATTAGGTATAATTCCCGAGTTAGGTCACCAATTAATCATAGCCGTCGGATTAAGATCAATCTGAAGCAAACTCATATCTTACGGTGTCGATACCATCGACGCCTGTCGATCATATCGACCTAGCGTGATATCGGCAGTTCTTCTTTCTTTTGTCTTTGCGCCTGATGCGATCTCGATACCATCGACGCGGGTCGATGGTATCGACATTCTTAGGCGTCCGTTTTGTCCTTTTACCATCGCTGAAGCTCCACTAGTCGATGGTATCGACATATGGGTCGATAGTATCGACTCACTTCTTGCCACCAACCTGATGGTATCTTGATACCATCGACATCCCTGTCGATAGTATCGACTTTCTTCTGGT
This sequence comes from Alisma plantago-aquatica, assembly GCA_963693085.1. Taxonomy (NCBI): domain Eukaryota; kingdom Viridiplantae; phylum Streptophyta; class Magnoliopsida; order Alismatales; family Alismataceae; genus Alisma; species Alisma plantago-aquatica. Next base: position 1,342,128,142 of record OY856412.1, on the reverse strand, counting down.
CCTTGCGGCTGGAAACCTGTGGTCTGGTCGATGGTATCGACAGTAGCAGATACTTGTTTTTCCTGAAATTAACACATGAAATCACATAAGTCTACACAAAACGTATTCTTTTGATAATTAATACTCAAAATGCTGAAATAAGGGAAATTTGACATAAAGAAGTATCATAGACCAAAGTAGATGAATTATGCAACATTAACCATGAAAATGACTAATAAATGCATAAAACACATATCAAACCAGTCTTTAAATGCGACTCAAAATCATCACATCAACATGTCATGACTAATGAGATTTTGTCATTAACAAACACACACTCTAGTTTTGTGTTATTGTTGTCCATTAGCCTTCCACAATAACATCTGACTAGGGACATAACAAGAACTTACATACTCTTGATATATATATGATCTCATTGTTCAGGCCATCAACTCAAAGACATATGTGACTTAGATATGTCAATCTTTAGACATTCATTACGTTTCCTCGTTATCTCATAACTGAATGAAACTGAATAAATCGGAAGATTGCCTTTATAATTAATCAAATCCTTTATAAGATATTCCATCACAATCATCATATGATTGGGTCTCTAGGAATACATACCAAAGGATTCCCACTTGCACTTCTAGCCAATCACCCACAAATCTTATTTTTAGAGATCTAAACAAGTCAATCATGTTTCTTCTGTGCAAGTCCTAATCCGGCGGGTGAGAAACATTTTACCTTTAGTCATGTATATTGCACATTTCACATCTCTTTCTTGTGCCACACCTCATATAAGATGGAATTTCCATAGTATGATGTATAATATTCCTTACATAATCAATATCTCCATTGTTTTCATAGTATTTCTACTGTGTCATCAATGGTTGGAACATCTCATAAGTTCATCTATATGAACTTCTAGATCCATACCGTACTAACTTCTGTGTTCATAACACCAGGACATACAAATTCTACTATAGAGTTAAATAATGGTTTGTAGTAGGGAACCCTTTCCAGCTCACAACTCTTTTTTTATATTAAACATAGTTTTATATTGCGATCATTATCTGTCATTTTAAAGCTTGCATCCTTTACACCCAACTCTTCCTTATCACAATAGTGCAACAACTGATCCTTTAGTGCTTCTCAAGTACTAATGGATGTTCTTTATTGTATTCCGATGACCTTCATTGAAATCTGACTAATATCATCTTGCCATGTCTAATACATACAAGATAATGGTATGTGTATATTATATTGCATACATGATAGTTCCTAATGTGAATGGATATGGCATCTCTTCCATTCTTCACAAGAATGGGAACACTAAATTTGTGAGAGACTAATCCCTTGTATCATGGATAGATTCTCTATCACTGAATCCTGCATGCTAAACTCTTTCAATATCTTGTCAATATATGTGCTCATACATAGGTCAAGAAACTTTCCATAACTATCTATATAGATCTCAATTCCTATCACATAGGGTGTTTCTCCTAATCCTTATTCATGAAGGTGATTCCCATGTGAGGATTTAGTACTTGGTATTGAGATGTTATTCCTCATCCATATGTGAACTATATATGTACTCCCACTAAATCTTTTGTAATCATAAATTTCATCTTTTATTTTGACTCAAGTCAAACTCTTTGACTTTCTTGTCAAACTAAAGATTCCATCTTTGAGATGCCTTTTTGCAACCTCTAGACTAAAAGTTGTAGCTTATACACTTTATTTACATTAATGGAGTCATAAAGCCTTCAGGTTGTGTCACATACACATCCTCTCAATTATTTCTTTAAGGAATGTAGTTTCAATCTTCATAAAACAAATCTCATAGTCTTAATAAGATGAAACAATAAGCATGTCAATTGGTGAAGGAATTTCATCATGTTCAACACTTTGAACTAATTTGAAAACATGTTCAACAAATCTGTCCTTTTACATTATCCATGTCAGTCTTTCTAATTGAAAGCCTAACTGTACTTTATGGGTTTTACCCTCTAGATGGTACCACCACGGTCATACCCTTTTAGTTCTCAAGGATTCCATTTTGGATGTAATGTCCTCAAGCCATTTCTTAGATTCTGGTCCCTCAATAGTTTTTTAGTTGATTGTTGGTTGATCATCTTATGAATGACTCACAACTTTTCTGAAGTATAGGATTATGAATCCTTTTAATCTCAAACATGTTCTACTAGAACTACAAGTTTTGTGTTATAGAAGGAACTTAAGATTCCAAAACAATTTTTTATTCTCCTTGTTCTCGTTGTACCCCCTTGTTGACCTTAAATTTTTTGAGTTATACTTTACTCCCACTTATTTTTTTGGAACTCAATTATCCTAGTGACTAACATTTTGTTGCCAGGTTGGGTTTAAAGGAAGTTTTTTTTTTCAACAAATTCACATTTTGTGATTTGTGGATAAACATTTTCAATAAACTACTTTCTTTATATAAGTTCAATACTTAAGAAACATCTAGACTTTTCCATACCATATCTTATAAGGAGTCTTGCAAACCATTATGGAAGGTACATTGTTTTAGTGTAAAGCATGTGTCTAAAAGGAAACTAGAAGATTATATTAAATGATAATCACATCATGCCTCATCAGGATGTGACCTTCTTTTTTATATATCATCATGATTTAAATAAATTTTATTTTGATACACTATCACAATCTCTCCAGATGGTCCTTAAACTATTGATGTAAAGTATTTCAACATTTGATCATATCAAAGTTTCTTAATACTTTTGTGAAAGTTATACTTAATTTATAATCTTCCTGAACACTTCAAGAGATTCATATTTGTATATCACCATATACATACTCCATATCTACTGAAATCAACACTAAATATAATGAAGTACAAATAACCACCTCTAGCATTTATTGTGAAGGTTTTTGTAAATCATTATGCATCAGTCCTATTAGAATGCTTATTCTCCCACAACACCTAGCGAGAGGTGGTTTTTCATGTTACTCATATATATGAATTGCATGTTTCTTATTGGTTCAATAACCAAAGGAATCTAGATAAACATCAACTTGGATTCTAGACGTGCATTTCTCATATATGTGCTCTAGATTAAAATGCTATAGATTGTTTGAGTTATCAATTTTAAACCTTTAGGTATTTATGTAATAAGCATTCATATTTAGATCCTTTCATATAAAGATCATAAGATAATTATGGCATTTCCAAACAAGATCACATTTTTAAATAGAACCATTAACAACGCTTTATTCATTATCATCCTTGTCCATACAAGATTGATAAAGTAAAATGTTTCTATTATTGGAATAATGAAAATAAAGTTCATCTAAATCTATTACATGCCCTACGAGCTAAGATAAAATCTAAATTTAGATTACAGTTGCAGCATCTATTGCTCCGCACAGTCCATCCTAGCTCTTTCGTAAAGGCTTACTCCTACTGGATCTTGCACATTCCAACATATGTCAGATCTACATCCGGTATCACATACCCAAGATGAAGAAGTATTTAGATTTATCGTATAACATATATACTTGAAGTTGAGGTTTCTATCCCTTCCTTCTTCTTTAGTTCCTCCATATAGAGAGGGAAATTCCTCTTCTAGTGTCCAGGTTGGTGATTTTGGTGACAATTGTATCCCTTATCTATTCCTCCCTTTACCTTGAGTGTTGAAAACATGGGCTTCTGGACAACTTTAGTGTGATGCCCCGATGCACCACATAGTGATATTACTCAAAACAAAATGTAGAATTAAACTAATCAACTAGGTTACTAGAAAACACAGGAAATTAAAATTGTTTGCACATAAGCATAGGAACTGGATCTTATTACATATGATTCCACAAAAGCCACTTGTATATATATAACACTTGCCATAAGATTATTACATAGCATTTTTTACTGACTCACTGGCCACAACATGTACATATGATAACCTGTCACATATACGTACATGCCATATATGTATAAAAAGGCATAAATCCAAAACATTGTCTCGATATAAAACATCTAGAAAACTCTCCCCAAGGACCTAAGAGTACAGTGAAGACACATAGGGCACTACTACAAAACACAAGAAGCTTATGCAACCTTTACTCATCTACTGCTCCTCTTGCTTCTCAGCCTCAACAAAATAATCTCTACCTCTATGTGCTCAACCACCTAAAAGATGTAGAAACCCATGGGGTGAGACCAAACATCCCAGAGAGAGATATAACTCTCTGCCAACGTCTATTAAAAGCACATGTAGATTAAAGTAGATACATAACATACTTATTAGATTGAGCAGATTCAACTCAATGATATGTATCCAATAGATAAGGCAGATTAAACAAACTAGGTAGTTACCACTGAGCAGTAGAATAATTAATACTTTAAAAAGGAATATGAAGAACATATATAACAGTTGATTTCTCTTAATGCAATATAATAAGAAATCAGCAAAAAGATAAGGAAAAGAGGTCATCCAATGTTATTTGCATTTGACCCTAAGAAAATACACTACATGGTTGTGTTATATCTTTTATTATGCCCTAAGGAGATGAGGTATACCACTCATGCTCCAACTGACCAATGCTAACTCGATATGCCATACAAGATCAATGGAAGAGGTGGAATCCAATGATCTCTCCACACTCCTCATTCAGCCTGAGTCTACCGTTGTGACATATAAAGTCCAACTACTAAACAGCCTAGTTTTCCTTGGTATATAGGCACAACACTAGTGAAATTGAGTTACGACCACAACTACACACCTACCCATGGATGCATAGCCATCCTTAAAAGATTTCATATACATATATTGTATCACATCATTGAGATACGACCTCAACCATACTCCTTCCAGGGTATGATCACAGTCAATCCTGTAAAATGCATATACTCAACAATATACGACTCTGAGCTTCCACTAAGGGAGAACTCATTTCTCCATCCAACAAGTATTGATGCTAAAGATGGATCTATGGCACATGGCAACTACATGATTAGGGTTTCACTTGATTTTTTAGTCTAATTGGGCATCTTTTAGCATCAATCAAGTTACAATGTATAAACCCTAAAGAAACGTTACAAAGATAAGGGCATTATTCAACCTCAAAAGATATAAAACGTGTAAGGTGTGAACTTGTCACATCAACGTATGATAATTGTAGCACTTCCAATCACAAGGCCACCATCAATGTCACATCTCTATGGGATATCAATCCCTCAATCATCTCATTGGTGGATAACACATCATACTAGGCATTAAGCCTCTACTAGGTCATAAGACCCATCACATCATAAATCTTGTGTCTCATCATTATCTCAAAATGCCTTATAATTCTCATAAACATCACCATAGAATTCACAAGCTATGACATTCATTCAACCTACAACATTAGAATCACACATGTAGGAGAGAAAAAATAAAATTACTTGCCATTCATTTAGTGAATTCAACCAGAATAGCATACCTTAGGATTAGGGTTAGGGTTTCTGGAAAGCTTATTAGGGTTCCACAACATTATTCAATCACCAAACCCTAGTCGCATCACCTCCCACTTTCTTAGAGCATATTAGGCTTACAACATCATCATAATCATGGTTAATCAATAGTCAAAATATCATTAGGTATCAAACAACATTTACATGTACATATGTAACCATCTTACAATGTATCACATTTGTAGCGACCATGTACCCTTGTGAGTTTATCAACCATCCATCAAACTATGTCAGGACTGCTCTCAAAATAGGTTTCTCGACCACCCACAAAACATTGGCCTCGACTACTAGCAAACCATGTGTCTTGACCACAAGCAAACCATGTGTCTCGACCACCCTAAGGTTAGGGTTTTGACGGTAATACAAAAGATATGCCTCGACCCATAAGTGTTACGACCATCAATCAATTAGGGTTAGGGTTGTGACGTGACACAGGGTCATGTGTTTTGACTGAAACAAAACAAAACATCTCTACCATCAATCCATAGTCAAAGTTTGTCGACCAAGACAAAAATCAAGAAGTAGTGACCACCAAGGTCAAGCTACCACAAAGGCAAATAACCATCCTCAATATAGATATAAACCATAATCAAAGCATAAGTATAGCACGACAAAATAGAAGATAATCATCAATTAAAATCATCATCATCAAGATGGAAAACTTCAACCTAAGGTGAACATCAAGACCTTGAAATCCAAACTTCAACGTGAACCTTCAAGAAACCAACTAGGTGGAAGAAGACCAAGCTTCAATCTTAGGAAAACCAACTCGCAACCTCAAGAAAACACAAAGGCCAAACCAAAACATCAGGATAAAACCAAGAATCATGTTGCATGTAACATCATCACTTCATCCATCACTTAGAAAATGAGTTCATGGAATTAGGGTCAATAAAGAGAGTATTCTACATGAGAATACATCAAATCCTTAAACCTTAGATCATAATAACCTAATCTAACACATTAGCATAATATTTAGAGATTAAAATAGTAGCATGCAACTAGTATCATGGTGCAAGTAATAGAAGAAGGTAGAGAGTTATATAACCCGCCTTATGTAAAGATCCAAGATTTATGATCATGGGATCCAAGAGAGAATAAGATACTACAACATGGATCAACACTTAGGCCACAAGATAACCTCAAAGGACAAGAACGCCATGTCAAAAGAATGCTCAAGAAAGAGGGTGAAAATCCCAATGATGAACCAAGAAGAAAGAAGAGATCTCCTTCTCACTTGGGTATCACCATGTCAAAAACATAGTCTATAACCCTTGTGAGGAGAAGATCTTCAAGGTATCCACCCTGTCAAAACATGGCCTAAGGGTCAATAAGGAGAATATGGAAGGTAGGGTTCCAAAAGAAAACATGATCAAGAAGGGAGAACCACTTACCAACAAGAGAAACCACCAAGACTCACCACAAAGAAGGTGATTAAACTCCAAAGCACCACATGTAAGGTTGTTGACATCCAAAGAACCCATGATAAGTCTTTCTTTCTCCACTAATCTTCATGGATGAACATAAGAGTGGGGAGAAGAAGGAGGGTTGAAAGGTTCACTTGCATGAAGGAGAAAGGGGTTATATACTCAAAGCCAAAGGGAAGTAAGGTAGGGGTGAGGTGTCAACACAAGAGAGCACTAAAGGGGCACTTGTCCATAAAAAAAATAGCCATGCAACCACTACACACATGCATGCAACCTATGGTGATAAAACCTAGGTGGGGTTTTGACCACATGGGTCACTACCACCCTAGAGGTCAAAACAAACATCAAGGCACCTTGTCTCAACCACAACAAAAAATCAACAAACAAACTTGGTCAAACACATCATAAGAAGGTCAACCATCATGACCAAACCACACCAAGACCTCCATGGTAGAAACAAGCATCAACTAGGGCAAGCGTTGTGGTTGCAATACACCTCCTAGTGAGGTGTTGCGATCGCAACACACTCCACATGAGCTTAAGGTCGATATACATCACCAAAGTCAAGCCTCTGGAAAACCCTAACATCACCACATGATGCCACCTCATTAACCAAGGTCTTACAAGGTGCCCCATATCATCATTCTCTCTCTCATGATGCTAAATCACTAAGGGCATACTCAACATGTGCTAAATTGCAAGATAACCCCTCAACATGGGTAAATTGTAACTTTCTCCAAAACAAGCATACAAAGCTCAAACATCATCAGATCAGGACCAAACAAAAAAATTCAAATGGTCAGATATTAACAAGGCACCCCAAAGGATTAGATTAAGGTTTTGTGCATCTTATTAAGAAAAGCAAGCATGCTCAAGCATCAAGATAGGTTAGGGGCCTTACATTTAGAACTCTTCTTAGCTTTGCCTTTACCTTTAGACTTTCCCTTTGGTTTGTTGATCATCATCACATATGTGGGCTTGTCTTTCTTCATTTGTTCCTCAACTGTTCTTAACAAGCCAAGTAACTCTATCAATGGATTTTCAAAATCGTTCATATTGTATTTCATAACAAACTGACTATATGACTCTGGCCGAGGCTACAGAGTCACATCAGTGACCAACTCTTTACTAAAAGGGAATCCCAATCTAGAAAGGTTCTCCACATATCCAATGAGCTTGAGTACATGAAGACGTACTGGATATCCTTTTGCCATGTTACATTTGTACAACGCCTTAGAGACATCAAATATCTCTTGTCTTGCCTGATCTCTGAATGTGTTCTTAAGATGTATGACCATCTCAATGACATCCATGTTCTGATGTTGACTTTGCAACTCGTAGTTCATGGAGAACAATATTAGGCATTTGACATCAACAAAATCTTCAATGTGCTTCTTGTAAGCATCCTTGTTAGCTTTTAGGTGCATTTGGGAAAAGGTTCTTCTAGCTCTGGTGTCTCTAGGACATAGAGCTTGCAATCCTATGTAAGAACAATTCTCAACGTTTTGAATCAATCATGGAAGTTATTCCCATTTGATTTGTCCTTTTCAAGTACTGATGCAAAGAAAACGTGTTGTTGTATGTTGCCATTTGATAGTACAGCAGAAAATTGCAATTTTTTTAAAAACCCATTTTGATTTGATTTAATTTGTATAAAATTTGACGATGACTAGGCCTTTAGTTCATTATTTCTCTCACTATTTTGTTCAAATTGATAGCCCTCAATTATCAATTTGGAAGATTACATCACACAAAATTCTAATGAAACAAGATCCAAAATAATTCAACTTTTACCCAGCCAACGCCAACATCCATAATCAATCATTAAGGTAGACAACGTTTGTCAACTGCATATTATGCAAATCATGGAAAGATAGTATGCACAAATCCACCATAGTCATATGCATGCCTCTACGTGTGTAATCTCATTAAGGACACCCAATTAAGCCTGACCCAAAATCCAGAACAATAAAAATGGATCCTGCTTGACATGCCCACATAACTATCATCACACTTCTACGAGATAGAGAGTACACCAGGCTTGACATGCCTACACATAACTAATCAAGATTTTCATGTGTGTTGCTAATGGAAAGCATCTTAAACTTAATATGTTTGATTGAGGGATTGTATATATATTAATACATATACACATATGTATCCAATCACCACATACTATAGTACTTATCATATACATGTTGTAACCCACAAACGTAAACATGCAATATAAAACATTAGAGATGGTTATGGCCATTCTAATTAATTCCGTAGAACCACAAGGAATTACTACCACTTAGGTCTAGATCACATGCATGAACCTGTTGTTGGTGTATATATGTGATTGAACCAATACATAGTTCATCAATTCAACCCTTGAACCGGTCGGCTCACCTCTTGGTCAGTCGGTTGGTCATCAGAATGATTGTCTAGCCTTTGGTCAAACCGATGTATAGCCACCTCCAAATGGCTAGTTGGGCCTCCAGCCAATCACTTTGTCTCCTAAGTCTATCTTCATCGGTCCTCCAAACGGTCATCTTGCCCTCGAGATGGTTGACTCATTTGGAACTAAGTGTCTTCTTTGTTATAATAAGAAAAGAAACTATCTTGCTTCTATAAAACGTATTACATGGTAATGAGAAACCTTGAGTCACATTCAAGGTGAGAATAGGTAGAAAAGAATAATACTTTTACATTGGGAGGAAGAAGGTAGAGGCTCGATATAAAAACTGGGATATAAACAGGAATAAACAAGCCATTCAACCACACATAGATAATAGGTGTAAGGAGTGGGACCCGAAAGTGGGCCCACTCTATGGTAAAAATATATGCCATGAAGTAATTAAGCAGTGGAAAACATAACTATTACAAAGTTACAAAATATTTACATGTACATAACTTTTTCACCCTAATGGTGGTACCCAAAATGAGAAGATTACATCTATATACACATAAGCCCATATGCAGAGGGTAACAAGGTTGTCTCAAGCTATTCTTACATTCACAAATAAGCTCACAATCATCATGTATCACTGCCCTATAAAGCACCTATACCTGGGTGGAGGGAATACCCAAAAAGAAATAGGAAACAAAAGAGGATAAGTCCGTAAAAGTTGAGTATGTACATTAGAAGATTAAATAGGGAATTATTTATTTCAAAAGTAAAGTAAGATGTTCCCATCAAAGAGAGGGCCATTAAAACTAGGTAAGTTTCAATTAGAAGTAACACGAGAATGAATTTCCAAAAGAATGATGCAGTATAAGTAAAGTATTTAACAATGATTCTTGCCATTATCAATCATTAGTATCACAACAAATATTTGCATGCAGATATATTGGACTAAAGTAACTATAGTAGGGCCATGACACCACTAAGTCATTGGCCTAAGTAAAATGGGTGGAAAAGCACACCCTAGGTGGAAAAGCACACCTCTGTATATATAAGGGTAGAAACACATACCCTAATGGTTACGCATAAGCGCCTACGATAGTTAAACTAGTCAAATTATCTAACATGCATAAATATGGTGGAAAGATACATCTTTCACAAATGTATATGGCATAATTTAAGCACACTAGTAGGTGGGGTCATTGACCCAATTCAACATGATAATAGTAATTTTAGAAGAATACAATAAGTTAAATTGAGAGTATATGAATTGTCCAACAAATGGAATAAGATCAAGTATTTCAAGAGATGCCTCATTATAGGAAAATTTAGTCATATAATGCCCAATTATAAACATGGAGGAGTACATACCTATCACTCACAACTAATGATTATTTGAATAGCTAAAAATCGTCCACAAGCCAGTTTTTCATCCTATGAACATATTATGTATGTTAGTCAAACCCAAGTGAACTTGCTTATACATCTTTATGTTTTATTTTTATATAATTCTTATCTTAGCCTCCAACACCTATTGACATATTAGGCTTTTAGTCTTTTGTGTCAAGATAACCTGGATATTTAGAGCTATTAGGAAATTAATTTGTAGACCTTCATCCAACTATTTTAAATGCACCATTATACATTAATATGAATATGTTATGGGTTCTATTGACCAAATAATCCTTTTAGTGTTAGGAAAATCTCATATATCATATTTCATATCATTAGGATCTTATTTTCCAAAACTTGTATCCTATTCAAAATCTTAGATTACTATTGTACCATTATAAATATTAACATGAACTATCTCTCTTGAACATTCTAGATGAGTTTTATGTGTCCAAAACTTGTCATTATCATCACCCATCTTCTGAAATATCTAGGTGTTAGTCCATTTTTGTAGCCACAACTTTACTGTGGAGAGAGTCTATTAATTATTTTCTCATGATCTATTTATAATTTCAATAGTATATGTATATATACTATTAGTTTATCTCTAATTGATTAGTGTCCATGAGTCATTTAACCAATGAATTAGATTTTGGAATCATTTATTGAACCACAACCCTAATACAATTCAGCTCAATATTTACAAGTGAACCGATTGGAATTCATATATACCTATATCATATGGCCAAAAGGCTAAGGATTCTAGATGGTTGCTAGATTCGGTTATATCCTATTTCTTAAGTATAAATACTATCAAATAGTTCTATAAACTCTCTATATGTAACAAACAAATTGTATACTTATAGTAGGTGTGATTACTGGATGCTCTCTATTATATACTACTATGCATATTCCATAGGATTTGATTACACAACTAGGTGTTCTAGAGGGTTAGGTTGAAAGGTTGTAATCAACATAGTGATTAGGATTCATATTATATATTCAGCTCATAAAGATCTGAATTGCTAAGCAATAAAGAAATCGTTCTCACATATCTTGTAATTGTAACCAAAATAGGAGGATTGATTCTTGAGCAACACGAGTGGAGAGGGGCTGACATATGCACTTTGTCTTTCCCCATCAACCAATGTTATCAGATATAGGATTGAAAGATCCCTGCTCTATGAGTCTCCTCTCATTAGTAGTGGATAGAGAAAGAAGGAGTCAGCAGTCCATCTGTTTTCAAGTTATCTGCCACCAATGTAGGTCTGAAATAGAAGAATGTGAAGGAGTTTCCTATATGAATAGTGTGCGTCCGCATAACTGATCTTTGTATGGTAATCATTTTTGGATCTGCTAAGTTTGTGGAGGCTCGGGTAGGTGAAAGTTTAGGTCTTCTTGGGTCAAGGGAGTGTTTGTAGTAGGTTGGCGATGTACAATTTTAGAGTATAGAAGGTGGAGAAGGGGGCTTTGGGGTCGGAGATGGAGAAGCATATCTCTACAACTATATGGTCAGCCACAAGGTAAGGGAGTTAGTGTGACTCCTTGTGGCTAGCAGGGGTATGTCGAGGCTACAGACCTAGGTAGGAGATGTTGTAGTTGTAGGGTGCCACCTTGGGAAGGTGGACTTCTAGCGAGGGAAGCTGGGTTTAGGGCCTTGTCTTGAGGAGTCAAGGGTGTTGCAGGGTTGGATGCGGTGGCAGATGAGGTTTGCAGGTCTGATGCATAACAACAGTGATCTGAGAACTAGGCAACAATAGGGTGGTCCATGGCTCAGTACAGAACAGCAGTGCAGTTGGGCCAATTGAAAGGAACCTAAAGGAGTGGCACCTTGGGAGGGAAAAACCCTGGCTGAGGAGTATAGGACTGTGTGTTGTTGGCTATGGTGTAGGGAAAAGGAATAAATTAGAGGAGGAAGCACAAAGGTGGTGCTGAAATTTTAAGCACGGTTGTGGCTCTCTGTCATCCACTGGTGGCGAGGAGCAAGATAAATACTGAAGAGGTGGCGTCTACGGTATGGGGTGCTGAGGAAGGAATGGAAGACAAATGGAGGTGGTTTTGGTTGGGGCTTAGAACTGGAGGCGTCATCTTCAAAGTGTGGAGGTCTATGGACCTGTAACACCAGTGCGAAATCAAGCCCTGTGGTGGCGACTCTGATCTCTGCAGACGGTGGCCACTGGAGCACTGGAAACGTCGTGCTGCATCAATGGTAGATTGGTGGAGGCTATCTACTACCATGGCTATGGACGCAAGGTGAAGGGAAGCATGTCATTTAGGGTTTGGTGTTGGCTACATGATAAGGAGGATATCAAGAGGAGGCGAGGAGGAAGAGAAATAGGGGAGAAAAGGTGGCTAGGGTTCTTCAAATGACAGCAGAATAGGGGAAATAAAGAGGGAGGTCGGCATTACAGAAGCTGCACCCAACGCAAGCAACATGTGTCAAAGGCCATGACTGGAAGGAGGAGTTACAAGAAGTTAACTAATCAATACCTTAATTTTAATTTAAAGCATCTATATTAGAGTTTGTATGTTCAATCAACTAATTAAGAGGGTAAAGAAAGTCCAATTTACTAGAAATTTTACCTATAAGCTAAACAAGATGTGGGAAGTCCAAATTTAACATCAATTTCTCCTTTTTAGAACATTTTGCATTTTATTTCACTATTTTCATATTAAGCATTCATTAAATGAATTTGTTACTCAATTTGATACATTATTTCAAATTTATTGAATTGTTTCCATTTTTTGACTTATGATGATTGCATAGCATTGAATTTGGGGTCAACACCAATTCATTAGTGAATTTATTTTACTAACTCAGAATTGAAGACATTACTAATGAATTAGTCATTAACCTTATATAAAAGGTTATTGTTGCAACATTATATTTTCTTAACTCCAGTTGATATTATTTAATCAAACTTTTTGAAAAAGGATTGAATGTTACAATATTAAAATTGGTCCTACAGAGAGGGATGGTTGAGCTAGACATCAAGATTTGGGTATGTTACAACACTCTACCCCTTAAAGAGTATTTTGTCCCCAAAATCCACCCAATCATAACCTAGAACCACTATAACCAACATCAACCAATTACACTATCAAAACCTAGAAACTTGCCTTGTGTCATTACATACAACTTTTATTTTTATTTATTTTAAGTTTTTCAATTAATGTTCAATGTATTTGTCTTAAACATGTTTCCTTACCCTAATTAGGGAGTAATCATATATGTATGACTTTTAGTAGAGGAAATTACCCGAACATTGTGTGATATATACAATATTAATTTCATATAGTCCTTAAGTTAAGTTGCATACCTGGTAGATAAAGAGTAAATGCAACTGCCCCTTAAAAGTGTTAGTCTACAATCTAACTAATTATGATATATAATAGGGGTGGGTCAACTAGGTCATACATATACAAGCTTATTCTTCACACTTACTACTTATCACTTAGGGATAGTTTTCATGTTAGACCTAACTAATCATGAGGCTTCTCTACACCCATCATCAAGGCATACAACAAGCATATCCAATTTCTAGATAAGGAGGGGATACAAGTTTCTTCTAGCATGCAGTTAACTTCTAGTAGGTCCCACTAGGAATGACCTTCATTATTCCACCATTCTCTTAATCGTGACTTAGGTCATCACATCCCAAAACATCAGTTATCAATAAGATCGTGTCACCACAATAAGAAGAGATTAGGGTCTATACTTCTCTAGTTGGTATACATCCACAGTGTCATTACAAGAACATGGGAACTATATAGTCAAACTATTCTTCATGTCACACATCAGATAAAAAAATTACACGGTGGCGATGAGAGAGTGGTCAACCCTTTTGGGATCAACCCTAGATGTACCTACTTCACATAACTTCGATGTACATGTACATCCAAAGTTTCAAGAAAAAGAGTATCCACTATAGCTTCAAACCTGACTGTGCCTCCATATGTCCTTGGGAAAAATAACATGGCACAAAGTTTTATTATGTGATCCAACTACATGATCATTCCTTTATAGGACAAGGGAGATAAGCATGATTCCCACCTTATGGTTATGTGTGGGATGAAATCACAAGTATCATTACTCAACTTATATCTTCCTTCAGCCATTCCTCATTTATTAGTTATCATAAGTTTAGCTAAGATAGTATCCAACCCTTGGATGGAGAGTCTCAAACAAACTATGATGAAATAACTCATGTTATAGGAAAGGCAAGCCTAACTTCAACGTTCTAGTTATCTCAAAATCTAAAATCCCCATCAATATTCTAAGTTTGTATCCATGCGTGCTCAGTCCACATCATGTTTATACCATAGGCATGCTAGTTAAGAACAAAAGAAAAAGTGTTAATGAATTGTACTAGGGTTACACACAGTTATGTGAGATCAAGTCAACCTACTCTCTATGGTTGATGATTGTCCTCCCCTAAGACAAAAGGTAGAGGCTACTTCCTAGGAGAGTCAATCTCTACATATAAAAAGTTATAATTATAAAGTGAGGGTATGATTGATAAGATTGTACCCAATACTAGGTCATCCATATACTATGTTTAGGATACATATCTACCACCAAATCTAATAGGGGTGATACCCTAGTTAGTAAACATGATTCTGGTTTAGGTATGACAATAACATCTAAAGGGTCACCTACGTACTAGGGAACAATCTAGGATAACTTGAAATAGTGTAGTTGTTGACTACTTCGGCTCTGATACCATTCTGTAAGGAGTGGGACCTGATAGTAGGCCCATTCAATGATAAAAATATGAGACATGAAATAATTAAGCAGTGGAAAACATAACTATTACAAAGTTACATAATATTTACATGTACATAACTTTTTCACACTAAGGTTGGTACATAAAATGAGAGGATTATATCTATATACACATAAGCCCATATGCATAGGGTAACAAGACTATCTCAGGCTATCCTTACATTCACAACTGAGCTCACAATCATCCTATGTCACTGCCTTATAAAGCACCTACACCTGGGTGGAGGGAATACCCAGAAACAAATAGGAAACAATAGAGGATAAGTCAACAAAAGTTGAGTATGTACATTAGAAGATTAACTAGGGTATTATTTATTTCAAAAGTAAAGTAAGGTGTTCCAATCAAAGATAGGGCCATTAAAGCTAGGTAAGTTTCAAATAGAAGTAATAAGAGAATGAATTGTCAAAAGAATGAGGTAATATAAGTAAAGCATTTAACAATGATTCTTGCCATAATCAATCATTAGTATCACAAAAAATAGTTGCATGAAGATATATTAGACTAAAGTAACTATAGTAGGGCCATGACACCACTGAGTCATTGGCCTAAGTAAAATGGGTGAAAAAGCACACCCTAGGCGGAAAATCACACCTCTATATATGTAAGGGGAAAAACTCATACCCTGTGTAGAAACGCATACCCTAATGGTTACACATAAGTGTCTACGATTGTTAAACTAGTCGAAATATCTAACATGCCTAAATAGAGTGGAAAGATGCATCTTTCACAAACGTACATGGCATGATTTAAGCACACAAGCAGGTGGGGTCATTGACCCAATTCAACATTATAATAGTAAATTCAGAAGAATACAATAAGTCAAATTGAGAGTATATGAATTGTCCAACAAATGGAATAAGATCAAGTATTTCAAGAGATGCCTCATTATAGGAAAATTTAGTCATATAATGCCCTATTATAAACAAGGAGGATTACATTCCTAGCACTCACGTCTAATGATTATTTGAATAGGTAGAAATGGTCCACAAGCCAATTTTTCATCCTATGAACATATTATGTATGCTAGTCAAACCCAAGTGAACTTGCTTATATGTCGGTATTAAACTAGTCGCATAAGCATCTACGATAGTTAAACTAGTTGAATATGTCAGTGTTGGTCCAATTTTGTAGCCACAACTTTACTGTGGAGAGTGTCTATTAATTTATTTCTCATGATCTATTTATAATTTCAGTAGTGTATGTATATATACTATTATTTTAACTTTAATTGATTAGTGTTCATAAGTCATTTAACCAATGGATTATATTTTGGAATCGTTTATTGAACCACAACCCAAATACAATTCATCCCAATATTTACAAGTGAACCAATTTGAATTCATATATGCCTATATCATATTGCTAAAAGGTTAAGGTTTCCATATGGTTGCTAGACTCGATTATAGCCTATTCCTTTAGTATTAATACTATCAAATAGTTCTATAAACTCTCTATATGTAACGAACCAATTGTATACTTATAGTAGGTGTGATTACTTGATGCTCTCTATTATATACTACTATGCATATTCCATAGGATTTGATTAGACAACTATGTGTTCAAGAGGGTTAGGTTGAAGAGTTGTAATCAACGTAGCGAACATCAAGACCTTGAAATTCAAACTTCAATATGAACCTTCAAGAAACCAACTAGGTGGAAGAAGACCAAGCTTCAATCTTAGGAAAACAAACTCACAACCTGAAGAAAACACAAAGCCCAAACCAAAATATTAGGATAAAATCAAGAATCACGTTGCATGTAACATCATCACTCCATCCACCACTTAGAAAACGAATTCATGGAATCAGGGTCAAAAAAGAGAGTATTCTACATGAGAATGTATGATTCCAAAGGAACCACCCCAAATTTGGTCATTGGCTTGCATAAGAAAAGGTGATGTAATGGGATATTTCAAATGGAGCAGTGTATATATTGCTTATGGATTTCTTGAACTTGAATATCATAGTCATGAACCTTATACATGATCCATATTCCACCTAATAAACCCAGCACCTCGACCCTAGAGAAAAGGTAAATCTTATCTTCTGGATAGTTTCTATAGCTATCTCCCTCGACAGTCGAGTTTCCACTACAACCACAATTTTTGGTTTGTATTTGACCATTAATAATTTCAAGTATTTTTGGGTGATATCCTACCACACCTTACACATTCCATGTTACAATCTTTTAAATAGAATGTGTGTTGTAATGTGGGTTTACACCATACATCCCTTCATTGTTCCCTTCTAACATTTCATGGTGTACCTCTTGTTCTAGATCCTCAACGTGTGATTCTTTTCCACTATTTCTAGATGAACCTGAACCTAAAATCTCCCATTGGATCCTATTCACTTTACTATTCTTATAGGTGGATGCTTGCATTATTACCCCCTTCCATTTGGTAGATTACCTTCACCAAATTTGATCACAAAACTGGGTTGGAACATACCAATTGCGTCATTACTAGTGTTCCTACATATGTTGCCTTTATTATGTTACATAGTTTGATTTTCCACAATATCATCCCCATTGATGTTCACAATTTTATGTTGTTAGCCTAAAAAAATATCATTCATTTATCCTCATGTTTTTGTTTTTATTGATTTCATCTTGTCTTCAATTTTCTCTTCAATAACCTATTGTTGTTGATTTATATTTATGTTTGGTTCTCCCAAAATGATAATTAACCAAATTCGATTCCAATACTCTATAGAGTCTTGGTAGCTCTTCCATTATGATGAGATGGATTTTTGGCATGGTACCCCTCCTATACCAGTTGCAGTATTGGGGATACAAAATTCATCAAGTTTTGAATTTCCAGAGAGACCCAACAAAACCACAACATTTAAAAAGATTTTTTATTTCACTTTGTTGAAGTTTTGAAAATTCTTTTGGAAAAAAATGTTCATCTATTTTCTTTAAAAATAGTTCTTTTTTTTTAATATTTTTCGATCAAGACTACTGATGATTGAGGTCATTAGAAATTATTTGTGAACCTCTGACATCATGCTAGATCATTGATATGAAAAGATTGTTGATATGATAAGATTATTTTTGTAATGCCTAAGCTGACTACTCAAGGCTCTAGTAGAGTATTAGGAATAACGACTGGCCCCAAAAACCACCACATGGCTTACATGTGTGCTTTGTCCTCACTCACACAAAATACATGGTCAAATTCCCTATTGGTCAACAATCCTAGTACTACTCCAAGCTGAGCACACTTAACTTTGGAGTTCTTAGCGATAGACTCCCTGAAAAGGAGGTGTACCTTGGTGATATGGGTAGTCCAATCATTAATTTTAAGATCATTTTCATCTGAGGCCTCAAATCCTGAGATGTTGCAATCTCCCCCACTTAGAAACTTTACGTCCTCGTTGAGGATCAACGATATGGCCTCATAATTCCTCATTTAAGTGGAGACCCAGAATGGCCCATGGACACCCACATCCCGATCACAACTACAAGTGCAAGGGTGGCTATATCACCATGGAAAACCATTTTACATCATACCCACAATGCATGTCTTAAGACGGCATGCCCATGTGGGCCCCACCTACTAGAGGGGTTTGGCTCTATTACAATTATGCAACATGCCACATGCCCATGTGGACCCCACTAAGAACTCCAATGTTAAGCGTGCTCATTTTGGAGTAGTACTAGGATTGTTGACCAATTAGGTAGTTGGCCCTGACTTTCATGTGAGTGAGAATAAAGCACATAGTTAAGGCCAGTGGTGGTCTATGGGGCCAGTCGTCATTCCCAAAACTCTTTTAGAGCCTTGGGAAGTGGGCCCGGGTGTTACAAATGGTATCAGATCCATAACCCCTATGGTAGGTGAGGCACACATGGGTATGTGGTATGCAGTCTAGAGATGTACGGTCTGTGCATGTTGGAAAGGACTATCCATGGTGATGTAGCCAACATTGTGCTAGTATTTCATGATCAGAAGTTGGATGTCCATGGGATATTCTAGGTCTAACTGAAATGGGGAAATATTATCAAGCCATTTAGTTGAGTTTTGACGAGGACATCAAGAGTGTAAGTGGGGCATAGTGTAACATCCCAGGATTTGAGTCCTTGCATAAAATGATCTCAAAAGTAATGATTGGACTACCCATATCACCAAGGTGCACCTCCTTTTTAGGGATACCATAACTAAGAACTCCAAGGATAAGCATTCTCAACTTGAAGTAGTACTAGGATAGGTTACTCAAGAATTTGACCCTATCTTATGTGTGAATGAGGACAAAGAGTGCAATTAAGGCTAGGGGTGATATATGGGGCTTGTTGTCATTCTTGAAACTCCACTAGAGCCTTGGGAAATTGACCTGAGTGTTATAGTTTTGAACACAAGGATGTCGGAAAAAAACAAACGATCCACACATGATGATTACAATCTTAAAGTATAGATCCTTTAACACTCTTAGTATTAGAAAGTCATGCAAGAATCTTGAAAATTATAAAATAAGAAACCACAAGGTGAATACGTAAAAGATAAAGCTTCCCTTTTAAACCATGACTTTAGATGTGATTTACCTCAAGCATGCATTATATAGGAGGTTTTTAGCCTTATCTTCTCTATGGCATGATGTAACTCAAATGTGGGGGCAATCTAAGTTCAACAAATATGGGTACTACTTCCAATACACCTCATGACCAATGATACCATAATTAGTTGTGAATCCTAGGAGAGGGGGGCATCCTCAAGGCCTTAGGATGTCCATCTTAATGCTTTCTTCAATACCTTTACTAAAATCCTCTCACCACTATTAGGGATCCGATGTGAGTGATGATACCTATTCCATGATATATGCGTTTGTAGGTGTGCATATTGCAAGCGTTAGATTTTATTATTTTCTGAAGCAAGCCCATGATTTTAAAGAATAAAAGATAAAGAATAAGTATACAAAAATCAAGTAATTATTAGTACCATAAGATCTGATCATCTTGAATACTTCACTCATCCTTTTCTCTCTTTTTATTTGTTATTCAGATTAAAGAACAAAAAAGAAGCAAAAAAGAGGGAAGAAGAAGATAACCTTAAAAGGGAAGCAAAAGCAAAGCATGGGAGGGAAGTAGATGCTAACCCTAAAATTGGTAGTTTTCATACTGTTAGATAAAAAATACAAATTGAAATGATAGGAAAAACACAATGAAGAAATAACTCTTTTCTTACACTGGAAGAATAGATGATTATGTTGGCACTTCACTAAGTGCCAAAAAATTAAAAATGATCACAATAAATGTCTTTTTTTGGGAAGACATATGGAAGCTTAATTTATTTTTGTAAAAAAACCGTTGAAAGGTTGGAGAAATATGCAAAGAGCAAAATGAAACATATGGTGAAATGAAACCCTAATTAGTTGGAACTACATGAAATGCCTAATGAAGAAAACCCAACTCAGATCATCTAACTTTCTCTAGAAGAGTCACCAATCTGTTGTACATGTGCCAAAATATCCTCCCAACACAGGTTATCCTATTGTCACATGAAACAATAGAGAAACAAAATAAAATGATGAACGATAAAGCTTTTGAAGTATTTACCCAGTTTCATTTATGAAACATGAAAAATACATAAGTGGGTGTTTAAATTAGTAAGAAAACATGAAAAACCCAATTTTTCTCCACCCAAGGATGGATAAGAAAAGTATGCACAATTTCAAGGATATGACTCAGTGATTCTGTTACGAGTATGTAAGTGTTAGCACTTCAATCATTCTCTATAACATTATTGCTTATTTTTTATACACCTCATATTAAATCGATGGTGATCGATGTTATGGTAAAAAAATAAAAAACATAAAAGTGATTTTTTATAGACAAACCTTTGCGGATTGGGATAAAAGTGGTTTTTTGTTGATGAACATTTAGGGATTGGGATGGTCGTGACTTCCTTGTTATATCCATGAAGGTCTTAGTTTTTAATATGTTGGGGTCCCAATCTCCTTAGGACCCCCCATGTTGGAGATCCATCCCTGGCGATTGAGACCAATGCATAGTAAGAGAGGGATATTCAGTAAAAACAAGATATGGGTCTTTAAAAATAGAGTGTATAGATGAACATTTCAACCAACTAACAACATTTATGAATACATAAGAGAAATCAACAGTTGTTAATTGCTGATCATCCTATGGGCATTCAGAGAATTGACGGTGTCAAGTAAGGATCGTCTGATCAAGAACAATGCATGAAAATAAAGAGGGAGATAGTTGATCTTCTGGCTTCAGATGGGCCTAAAGTATGTTGAACATGGTGGGAGAGTATTTATACCTGAGAGTCAAAGTTTGGTGTTGCAAGAGAATGTTCTAGAATGGTGGCAGTCATGACTTGAGGTATGACAGATTAGAGGATTTTTCCACATAGCACACCTGGTTGATTGTTTGGTTCCGCCAACTATTTCTGGCCAAGGAAAGAAACAACATTTTATCCATATTTTGGGATTTTTTAGGAGGGCTAAAAATGTTCAATATTGTTAATGGAATTAATTTCATGATTTTAAACAAAGAGAGATGACTAAAAAAGGAGGTAAGTAAACCTTATGACCAAGTTCTTTCCCTCTCCTTGTCTTTTCCTTTCCTTGATTGAAAATGAATTAAAAGAGGGTATAGAAAATAAGGAAAAAAGAGAGGAGGAAAACATGTTCATTTTGTAATCCTTTTTCCTCATTTAATTAAACTAAAAGAGGATAGAGAAAATAAGGCAAAGAAAAGAAAAGATGAGTGTGCCATCCTATCCCTTGTTTAATCCTTTTTCTCATGAAATTGAGTTTGAGGAGGATAGATAAAATAAGGAATTAAATGCCACAAATTTTAGTAATAACTATGGATTTCGATTGAAATTTATTTATTCCATGTTTTCTCTTTATTGGATAATGACATTGATGATTTTAAAGATATATTAAAGGCAATTGAATTACCAACTATTCTTGGGATTGGATATTTTATTTATGGATAAGATAATTGGACAGTTATTAGAAAAAGGCTTATAAAATCTCGGTAAAAGTTCAAATTGTACTTGAGTACAAATAACATAGTTTCTTTGTATCATATCCTCATTGATAGGTAAATTAGTGAAATGGGCGGTTTACATGGGTGGGAAAATGTGGGAAAATAGGGATACATGTGGGAAAAGGGAAAATGTGAAAATGTGGGAAAATGGAATGAACTCCACTAGCAAGAGAATTAACATTTATCATTAATTTCTCTTGAGTTAGTACAAATGGAGTATCAACAACTTCCATCTGTACATTTCAACATCGCCTACATGTTTCTCTACTACAACTTCTACTATAGGTTGATATTCTATTGTAGCTTTGTCATGTGCCTTAGATTTCTAATAATCATTAGATTTGGCATTAGCTTTTTTTAAATACTTCCTCTTCTTCAACTACCTTCCTTCTTAGTTGAAGTTTCGTTGGCCTCTTCTTCACCTCCAATTTTTGTTAGTGTTTCTTCTTTGTGAAGATCATTTGGCATTCATTTAGTCATAGAATCACAAAGTTTCATCTTCAACTTTTGGAAACACTCATCCCCATGTGTATCATCTTGTTATGTAATTACCAAAAATTTTCTTTACTTGTCTATCTTCTTCCTCACTTGATGTATATCTACTGGATTCCACCTTTTATTTTTAGTAGATATTATATATATATATATATATATATATGTATATATATATATATTTGATGCCATTGCAAGCCTTTCTTCACCAACTGCTTTCCTATACCAGTTGTTCTTTTCCTCTGCTTTTGACCAGCTATGTGTCAATCTTTCATTTTCTTCTCTTAAAGAAGCAAATACTGCAAGTGCAATTTACATGCAGACTTGCTTTTGATGTCTCATTTCATCCTCCAAAAATACACTCTCTTTGTCCAAGACATTATTAATCCTAGAGTGTGGCCCAACTATTGTAACTAACTTTTTGTTGCCTTCTCTTTGTCCTATTTGCTAGCAAGTATCATGGTATCTAATAAATTGTCTTTTTAGTCTCCCGATCATTTTTGTCACCGTTTTCATCTTTCTGAATACATGTGGACATAATTTAGGACAAATGACATATCATATCACTACAAATGGCAATCAGGAGTTTCAATTTGGGTTTGGGTTGGCTCATTTTAGGTTTGATAATTATAGATAAGAGAGGATTCATGTAATTTTATTCTTTCAGGTTGGGCTGGGTTTGGGTCGGGCTTGTATCGAGTTGGGTCCCTTCGGGTTATTTGTATTTTCAGGTCAACTCGGGTTTAGGTCTGGTCAATTTTGGTATAGATCTTTTCAAGTTAATTTAGCAGGTCGACTCGGGTTCAAGACAAATCATTTAAACACGTCTTAATTATTGGGTCGGGTCAATTTGCACTATTTCCTTTGGTTGATTTGATTTTGGGTCGAGTCATTTTTAGGTCGATAGTAATTAGGTTGGGTCTTCTTGGGTTGTCTATTTAGTTCGGGTCAAGTTGTTTTGGGTTGGCTCTTAGTTAGTTTAGCTTGGAGAGTTGGCAATCAGGTGAGTCAGTTTAGGTTCAACTCGGGTCATTGTGGGTCAGAGATAATTCAGGTTATTTTATTCTTTCATGTTGAGTCAGATTTGGGTTCGTTAGTATGAATTTGTTCCTTCTGGACATTTTGCATTTTTGAGTCGGGTCAATTTTGGTGTAATCTTGTTTAAATTAATTTATTGGGTTGGGTCGGGTTCACGTCAAATCACTTCAGGTCGTGTCAATTATGCTATTTCCTCAGACTAGTTCGGGTTTGAATCAGGGTCATTCCTGATTTGGGTAGTTATCTAGTCGGATTCATGTCAAAACACAAAGTGTTTCGAGGCCTATGAGTTCATAAGAGAGAGAGAGAAAGTGAATATGTGTGGCCATGGGAGATTGATTTTGTGTCATGCTAAATTCACACATAGATGGCCAAGAGGGATGATCATGTTGATATTGGGTCAAACGTTCAATTGCTATCACTATCATGTGCTGATTGATGCTAGTTGGTTTGACTTTAGGTATAATTAAATTGGTTAGGGTTGATGTTGGATCTAATAAAATTGGTCTAGGTTAATGTTGTGTCAAGGTGGAATCGAGCAAGATGAGTTAAATTAGATCAAATGGATTAGGTTGGGTTTATGTCGGTCAGGTGATGTTGGGTTAGGGTCAGTGTTGATGTTGGTCCATATTGACATTGGATTGGGTCGGTGTTGGGTTGGATTGAATTCAGGTCGGTTTGATATTAGGTCGAATAGTCATACGGTTGGTTTGATGTGAAGTGGGGTTGACATTGGGTCAGGTTGGTATTGGATCAGGTTGTAATCAGGTCATGTTGATATTGGGTTGAGTCAGTGTTGGGTGGAGTTGACGTCGGGTCAGGTCAATGTCAGGTCAGGTTGATATCGAGTCGGTTCATTGTTTTTGTGATTTTTTCAGGTTGATTTGGGTCACATAATATCTTCAGGTTGGGTGTCTTGTAAGATTTGGATTTGACAATTTTGGGTCATATTTAGTTTCGGGTAAACATTGGGTCGGGTAGAGTTTGGTTCGAGTTTATATTTTCTTCGTATTTAAGCTGGTCGGGTTGTGGGTAGGGTGGGTTAGGTTTCTCGGGTCAGGGAAGCTTTTTCTAGCTCTATATATCATATATAATTTATGTACATTCAAAGTATTAAATTAATTCTATTTATATTATATTCTTACCATGTTAGTCTTCAAACTTTTCAGATCCTTCTTTCTCTTAATAGGGTCACCCGATTTTATTATTCTTTGCTTTGCTTCCTTGAACATTGGACTTGCAATTCATATGATCTCAAAATCCCAACTAGACAGAAATATTGAATGTTATTTTTCCAAATCAATCATCTATTATTGTATCCAAAAGTAATTTTTTAAACAATATACTTATACATAGGTGCATAATGTATCTAGTAGCATAAATTGTGCTTGTATTGGTCTCCCCTCTCCTCTTTCTTCTAAGGTGTTTAGTTAGATCTTTCATATCCTTGAAGATATGTGTGAACTCATTTAGACGAATCAACTTTCATGTTGCATTTACATCATCCAAGTAGTTGAGTATCTTTGAGGCACATAGTAACTAGGACCAATAATAAGAATGTTATAGATAGATGCATCATCCATGCTATACACATGTTCGTGTAATTCTCTTGTGCATCATTCATGGCAAGTTCTTGCCACTTCTTTCCCAATCTCTCCTTATGTAATTCATCATTCTTCTTTTGTCATCATCTTTTCCCCACTTTCATCTGTATGTTTACTTCCTTTCTTTTTAGATTTTCTTTCATGAACATTTCTACCAAAACTTATTTTTTCTATCTCTAACTTCTTTTGGTGGTACAATTTATATACCACTACTTGGTAACCCCATAATGATTGCATCATCTTCTAATTCCATTCTAACCTCAACCCTAGGTGCTATCGTGAATCTATTCCCATCAATATACCTTTCTATCAAGTCCTCTAAAAATGGCACATCTATAGTCAGATATGCCATTCTTATCAAGTTGGCAAATGCAGTGGATCTCAACATTTCAAACTAAGTTTTTCCAAGCACCAAAACGTTTGGTATTTGGTTCTTACTCTTTATGTAACAACGATGATGTAGAATATGTTTACCTATAACAATATTGAAATATAATGTTATTTACTTACTACTTATTGCAATTTCTAACTCAATTCATCTTAGTAAATAAATTTGTCTATTTAAAAATCTACATTATGTGCATTTTAGTTGTTATTTATATTTCATAGTTACTTTCTATATCCAATTATTAGATTTTTTATAACTAATAGTTATTTTATATAATTAAAATTTACTTTTTGTAGTCAATACCTGCTTCTCGTAATTATTTATTACTTTGTGTTCGCATTAGCTATTTTTCGGTATTGAACTAATATAATTTTATCTGTAAATTTACTTTCTATATGAAATTGATACCTTTTGCAATAAATAAGTATATTTCATAATCAATATTACATTTTCTACTAAATACATTCTAGTTATGCTGATTTCTTACTTTTTTATCAAAATAATTACCTTCTGTGTATAATAGTTACTTTTATGTATATGATTACCTTTTTATCTTAATAGTTACTTTCTGTCTCCAATAGTTACTTTATGTTATGAATTGTTACTTTTTTGTTCTAAACAACTATGTTTTGATCTAGAATGTTTCTATCTATTCTAGGTTGTTTATTTACATATCATAGACTTACGCTTTTGATCAAATCAAGTATGATATTATTATGCAAATGGTTATTACCTTCTGCACTTATTCTCTTGCCCTTATTTTTGGTTTTCTCTTTTACAATCTTTTCCTTCTTTATTATTATGCAAATGGTTATTACCTTCTACATTTTTTCCCTTGCCCTTATCTTTGGTTTTCTCGTTTACAATATTTTCCTTCTTTTGCTCCTGGGGTTTTTGAACATACTGCAAACGAGTTATGCCATTGCTTCTTATCATCTCCCATGTTCTTCTTCAACATCATTAGACACATTGGGCACCTCAACAATGTTTGTATCATCATCTCTATCCCCTGAGTTTCCTTCATCCTCTATTGTTATGTAATTAGCAATAATTTTACCTTCTAATTCACATCCAATAGAATGTATTCCATGTTGGTTCGCTTCATTTTCCAATTCTTCATCATTATCCTCATCTCTATAAGTAATACTCTTCCTTAGCTTCCTGCTAGGCTTTAAAATATTTTTTGCACCTTCCACATTCTCATGTTCAACACCTTCTTTATGACATTTTTCTCTTGAATACTCTCCACGATATCCACAATATCCACATTATCATATTGTCCACAACACTGTAATGTTTTGTTACATTAGTATATTCTTCTTTACCTCCCCCATGTGTTTCTTATTCATTATCTTCTTAGTTTCTGGTGCATTTTTCCACCTTAGGGTCACACACTAACCAATTGAGTTTTATTAGATACAACCCTAAAGGGGTTCTGAACACACTAGGTATCTTTCAAATTTATAAATCCCTAATAGGCTCACTCATATAAACTAACACACTTTCCCACAAGCGCATGCATGGGATCCTGTTATAGTATAGGAGGGCAGAAATTTAGTGGTCAAACCCAAGAGAGAAAAGGGGGCACTAGAGCTAGGTTAGTTTTGGCTAGGTTCCTACTACAAAGTCTGGTTTGATGGTTGATTTGTTGATTACACTAAGGGTTTAACAAACAAGCAATCCAAAGGAAGGAAAGAAAGATTAAAACCAATGTTAACCCTAGACAATTAATTCTAATGAGCCAGAGAAGACAAGTTAATCAAGAAAGGAGAAAACAACTATAACGCAAGCAAGCATATATCTACTCTACATTGAGATAGCAATCTGGCAAAAGATAAAGTAAAGACCTAAACTAGAAAGAACTAGGAAAGAACAAGGAAATGAACTAACTAAGCTAGTAAAGAGCTAAACAAGTAAAGACTAGCCAAGCAAGAAGGCAATTAGGGTTTTAATGCAATTAAGAGAAGTGTGGGATGTTTGGGGGATGCACTTATCAATTGGGTTTGGGGTGATAACATGTAAACATTACTCTTTTATTTATATTATGAAACCAAAAAAAGATAGTGGCTAATAAATTGGCCAAAATTACTAACTAGCCATGGATAAGACATGGTGTGTATAGGGGAACTTGTCCCTAATACCTCCTACCTACCCTTACAAGGCTCAATTGGGTTAAGGTTTAGGTGGAATTCAATTAGCGTCTAGTCAAGCCTAGGTTTTTAGGATAGGAACTCTTAGGGTAATTATGGGCCGAGGGTAGTACTGTAGGATGGAAGTGAGTTTTTAGACCTCAAATCACCCACATTCTGGCCTTGAGAAGGATCCAAGCTAATTACACTTGGTGCTACTATACTAGCTACTTGGATCTCTCTCCTAGGTGTAGGAGAGTTGATTAACATGTAGGAAGGTGAATAGCTAACTAGGGATCCATTAATTGAACTTTGGATAAATTCACAAAAAAGCCATATATAAGAAGTTTTCCTAGAATCTAGATGATTTCAAGAACAAACCACAAAGAAATTTATGGGAAATGAGATATAAGTTGAACATAATCATTGACAAACTAAATTACAATGTTTACATATCAGTTTCCCCCAACATGGTATCAAAATAACATTTTGAGCCCCAAACAGTCCACCTAAGGGGCCTAGCTACTCATAGAACAAGAAAATACAAGAACAAGGGAAGAAGAATGAGTAGAGGAGTGAAAATCCATGATGATCTTGGTGAAGACTCCTCCTTCTCCACCTCCTAGAATCAACAACTCAAACAAATCCCTCCTCCAAGGTGGAATGGCATGGGTGCATGGTGGAAGATGGAAAAAACCCCTAAAATAGGTTTTTTGAGTTGGAAGATGATGAAATGGAGGTGGAATGAGGTGGGAATGAATGGAATGTGAAATGGGGAGACTATAGTGGCTATAGGGTAGCTAACTCTTGTGCTTGAGCCACCACCCAAGTTTTTATAGGTGGTGGGGAAGTACTAGGTTAAGTGGGGGTAAAATGGGAAGTTTAGTGAAAAAGTTGTGCTAGGTTTGTATGTAGCACAGTCGTGTTGGGCAGCACGACCGTGGTGAGTAGGGGTGAACATGGATGTCGTGGAGTGGAACGAGTGAGGTGGAATTGGTGAAAAGTTACAGTAGAATTTTGGAAAATTGGAAGGTTGGTGGAATGGCAATGATGTCCACCACAACCGTGGTGGGTTATATGTAGCATGACTGTGGTGGTCACCACGACTCTTTTGGATCTAGGGTTGGCTGCCCGTTATCAATGCAATGATAATTCTAAAATCTTGGCTACATGGCTGGGTTGCACTGCACATCCGTTCTGGGTCATTTGATCACGGTTGGGCTGTTTTGCACGACCATGATACTGAACTTGAATCTCAAGCTAGAATTGAATGCTCTCTCTGTGATTTTGCTTGAGACAACACAACCATTTTGTTGTACCACAACTATGCTAGCTTCTTCATCAACACTTAGAGCTTGTTCTTCATTCATCCTTGGGCATCTTTGCCTCAATTGACCTTTGGAAACTTATGTTAGGTCAAGGGAGCCATGGACTTCACTTTAGGCCTCTCTAAAGGTAGAGAAACCCTAGGATCATTCTTTCTCTCTCTCTTCCATCCAAGCATGGTCCAAATACTTGAAAAACATGCAACTAACGTCCATAAGTGCATTTTACACAAAAATATGCATATTGAGGGGAATAACATGTAATCTAGCAGGTATAGATGTGATTGAAGTGCAAAATGACACAAGATGAAGCCCTTAAATAGGACTTCATTACCACCCCAAACTTAAAACATACTTTTCTTCAGGTATGCTCTAACTCAATCTCTCATCAAGTTTTCCACAATTAAGAAATAACAAATGCAATGCAAAAAATGAATATTTACTAAATGGGCTCAAAGATGACTAAGTACATGCATTCTACCTATCTCCTCTCCTCTTTCACAAACCAATCATGATTAAAGCACTGAGCATACAAACTTCAAATATAGAGCATAGAAAGCACAATCAATCCATGTGGTTGTCATATAACTCCAGGAAAACTGTTTCATGGCGGCGAAGATTAAAAAATGACTATTTTTTTTGTTTTACATTCATGCTTTCAATCTCATATTCCCATCCACACTAAGTAACCCACATGGTTGTGGAAAAGGGAAAAATGAGCTAGGTTTGATGTCTCCTAGCTCAATGGGCATGCAAATAGAAGAATGAGTTGTCGTAAGAGTTTGGAGTGGTTTTACATAGGATCACTCATCTTTTCTTTATGTAGATTCTCTTGTACAACAGAATATTTTATTTTCTTTTTGCATTTCTTTTTCTTTTCCCTTGGTGTATCTAGGGAACATGGTGGTGAGAATGAAGTGTGGGTATAGATATGGCTACACCAAATTTTTGGAGGTGGCCAAGGCTAAATATGTGCACTTTGGCATGATTTCATGAGGCAGAGAGGTAAGAAGATGATAGAAGAAAAGTGAGTCAAAGAGGGGTAACTAGTATGGATTTCAACATGATAGTTACTCCAGCAATTTCCTCAAGCAATGACACACCACACGAATCAGCAATATTAAAACCACATTTTTATTATGAGATTCTACAAACCCTAAGCATTTGTGACTTTCTTCAATCATAATTCAACCAAACAATCCAAAAGCATGAGAGAGTTGGTGCACATGTAAAAAGTCAAGATTGAGGCCATTTAGCAATAAACTATGATAATACACATGCATTTGTCAAAGGTCAACATTTTCAATCCAATAAGTACATATTAGGTCGAACATAATTTTAGGCAAGAAGATCTAGATTTAGGAATAATTGGCCAAAATGGCACCAAAATTGCCTTCAATCACATCTAATCCTTCCCTATGGAACAAAAAGCAAGAAACAAGAAAAACTTAGCTACAAACATGCAAAAATAACAAAAAGCTACATGATATGCAATGCATGGCAGAAAGAGCATTTTTTTTGAAAATTACACAAAAAATGCAAGAAAGTAAACTACATGGAAAGAAACTATGAAAAGTAGGTAAAATCTAATCTAGATTGTAGGAATAATAGAACAAAAGTAAATGGCAGTGTGAAATGCAAAATGAGTGAATTGAATGAGGGCATACTGTCCTACCACCCCAAACTTTTGAATATGCTATCATCAACATGACACTGAAGTATAGGATTGATAGGGTAGATGATCATGACTGTTTTGGTGGTTCTGGTGGTGTTCCTCCTTATGGTGGACGATAATGGTATTAACTACCCTAGTATTCTGCCTATGGAGGTGGGTAGACATCCTGTTATGAGCATAATGCACCCCACCATCTTCCCCACTTGGGGATTCCTCTGGACCTGGTCATGCCAGAAACAATACATATGGTTGATTTGATGATGCATTTGTTGATGATCTAGCCATAGTGCATCTTGTGTACATTTAAATCCTTCCTATTCCCTTAAGATTCCCTTCTGAGTCCTCTAAATTCCCTCCAGATGTGCATTTATCATCGCCATTCCGTAGGCGTTCACTATGGGTTGTTGTGGCTACTGTGCCACCTCTGCCTCCCGTCTCCTCACCATGTGTGCCTCTCTTTCCCCCACCATCCTCGTCCTCTCAACAGCTTCCTATGACTCTCCTAGTCCCTCAAGAAATATCTTTGGCTGCTAGAACATGTCTTGGGGATTCTCCTCTTCCCATTTCCTCATTGTATCCATGAATTTTGTAGTCAGGCCATACTCATCTAGAATAGGTGCAATATGGTATGGTAGCTCCAATGAGACACATGCATATGGGGTGTTGACTTGATATATGATTTTATGATCAACAATTTCTATCATGGAAGAATGGACAAGATATTATAGGTCTACCAGCTTCCCCCCCCCCTTTTCCTTGGTGTATCAAGAAACATCATGACCTAGGGTAATGGAAATGGAAGTTATAATCCTCCATAATAAAAGGATTCCCGCTCTTAGTGGGGATTGTCCTCAGATGATATATTAGTAATGATCCCAAGTTCATGTGCTTAATCTTTGTCATCCAACCCAAGACACATAGATCCTTCTTTATACAACTTTCATGATTTTCATACCTACCAAAAATAGTGTTTGCGAGGACTTTCTGAACATAGAGAAGGAATGGATTATGGAGAAAAATCATCTTCTAATTTGTCGATGCAAAATCATTGTGTTCGGTGAATGTTTTGGCAATAAATTTTTTGTATGTCATCTCTTTATCTAAGAGGGCTTCTATTTCTTCACTAGGAGAAAAAAAATTGTTGAACATGGATGAGGTGATGACCCAATGTCTATCTCCAATCATAACTTGAATGACACCTTCCCCATCATTAGAGACATTCTCTAATGTGGCAAAGAACTGGAGTGCCATCTCAAAATAGGTTTCCTTCACTGTTGTTAGAGACTTAAATAAATCCATGGCTTCCATCACACCTCGGTAATACTCGAAGAAACCTAGAGCCTCTAATGTCTCTTAGAATGTGTAGCGGGTGGCTATCACCCTACGTGTCAAGCACTCTAGGAGGTTTAGTTTCTTCACTTGTCTATTTCTTACACTTGGGTCTATCTTAGGCTAATCATTTTGCATAACCTCATCCTCATGTGGTGCATCTTGCATCACCTCTTTCTCCTCATATAGAAGTAGCCTCCTCGTGCTTGCGGCTGCGATTGTGGTTGTGGTGTTTTGGATGTCGATGGATAGGTTGTGGTCGATAGTCGAGCCATTGAAGTAGAGGGTCAAGCTGGTGTGGAAAGTGGTGTTCCTCTAGTAGAAATGGATTCTCGGGCTGCTGACCCACCACTGTTAGATAATCTAGTGGATTCCTCCATCATACGATCCACCAACACCGCCATATGAGGTGATTCTCCATGTGAACGGGAGGTTTTAGGCAGCAGTGGAGGAGCATGAGATGACGTCAGGGTGGAAGATGATCAATTCTTGGTCCAACATAGGTAGAAAAGAACATCCTTGGTTTTTGACACCACTTTCTTGGTGATTCTCTTCATCTTGGGTGGATTTTGGTGGGAAAATGAGGGATTTTAGGTTTTCTCCGAAGAACAGGGTTGTTGGGGCAGAATGGAGAAGTAGGGTGGATTTGGTGGATGGAAATGGGTAGAAATGGGTAGGTTAAGGTGGGGAAAATGTATGGAAATAATTGTGGATGGATTGGGGATGATTTCAGGAGAAATTGAGGGTGGGAGAAGGCTGGCAGTGGGATGAACATCATCTGGTCATGCAAAACAGTCGTGTTATTCGTACAAGATTGAAATGAATCGTGACTCAAAATTATTTGACTTGCTGAATTAAGTGCTAGAGTCAGGACGTAGCATGGCCATGCAGCATGGAATGATCATGTTGGGTTGCCAGTTGCACGACCAAGTTGGCCCACATGATCATTCTATCTTGATTATAACATGGTCGTGTTGCCTTGTATGACCATTCTGAGTTTGACTTTCTTTTCTTCATTTTATTTGATTCTCCTATTCATTTGAGTATATCACGATGACCACTCCATGGTACCACGGCCATAGTGAGAAATATAGCAGGTCATTTCAAGTTGAACTTCATCAAAACACCAAATCTTTGCTCAAAAGTGATTTTCATCAATCTTTTTTAAAAATCATCTAATTTTCCTCATTTCACCACTATTTTCACCTACACATCTTAATACTAAACAAATACTATTACACAAGTGTGTATGTTTTTCTTGGAAAAATGTAAAAATAACCAAAAAGTATCAATAATGAAAGGTTGGGTGAAAATTTCCCCAAACCTAGGTGGGTTGCCTCCCACAAGCGCTAATCTTCATGCCTTTAGCTTAGCATCTTGGAGATCCTTCAATCGCTCAACCATTTGGGAGCGGGGAATTTCCTCTTCACAGGTTGTGGATGTTGGATGATATAGCACACTTGTTCATTCAACTTGACTCTCTTTACTACTCTCCCCGTTGACTTTCTCTTCACAATACATAAGTTCTTGAGAAACTTGACGTAAGATGGGATCTTCTTGATAGCATCATGTGTCCATTCTTGCAATAAATGCACCTCTCACTTGCATTTAACCTATGTTCCTCATCCCTTTGATCACAAAATCTATCCTCAAGCCTTTCATCTAGATCTCCTTCTTTCAAATGACCAGTCAGACTTTTGTAGTGACCATGTCCAATATTCTCATCTCAGGTTTGCTAGGTTGGGGTCTTATACATGTTGATATTTATCTTCATGTCCATGAAAGAGATTGTCATTGTGCCAATGAGCACATGTATCTTGACTTCAATGTAGATAAGGATGGTCTTCCCAAGATGATGGAATTCTTCCTATCCTCCGGGTCCATGTCAAGAATAATGAAATCCACTGGGAACACTACTGCCCTTTCTTTGTCTATCATCACCAAAACATCATCCACTCTTCCTCTAGGAACCTTGATGGAATGATCAGCCAACTGGAGAGTGCAATGAGCCACTTTCAACTCGCCTAATCCCAACTTCAAGTATGCATATTTTTGAGCGGTCATCTTTATATATAACATATATACATTTTCTTCTTTGTGACATGCCTCAAGCATTAAACACATCTTCCACATTGAAAGAAAAATATTTTATGTTTTTTATGTTCCATTTCAATATTTTTCTTGCATTATTCCTTCTTCTTTCTCCCAGTATGACAATGTTCTCTTGTTGGAATTGAGAGACATGTCATGTTTAGGGGTAGTATTAAATCAATAAGGCACATTTTTTCTAGGTAATCCACATTATTAGAGAATTTATCTTTGTGATAGAGTTCATTATTGACATGTAGATACAATGTGAGTCATCTTAAAGTCAAAACTATTTGAGATTGTTATTTATATGATTGGAATATGATATTATCTTCTAGTTTATATATTGCATGTTTTCCTAAAATAAGTTAAGAAGCACATTTTTTTAAACATAATATTATTAATTTTTTCATCTTTGTTTCTAAATGTTCGCATTCTTTTAGTCATTAAAGTTTTGAATATATTTTATTAGTTGATCACGGTGGAAAGAATTTTAAAGTATAAACTATGGTGTAAAATATGGTTATGAAATTGAGATTTTGAGGATATTTTCATGGCAAACCATTGATGACTACCATTTAATTACCAAAATAAAAAGGAAAGTGAGAAATAATTGTCAAGTATAGAAGACATATATAAGATTTTTCAATTATTTATTCCAATAAGGAGGCCTTACTACTATTCCAGAATTCAATTAATGAGAAAAAAGAAAATGATGTGGCACATGGAAATGCATTTTTAGTGCATTATTTCGTTATAGATGGAATATTTGCATCTTCATTCTCTAGTATTTTATGTGACACAATATTGGAAAATAATCGATAATATATTCTTTGACATATGTTTGTATCTTTTAATGTTATGATCCTAAACATACCTATTAATCAAAGTGAGAACTTCAAGTACATCTATTTCATCTAACTCTATTTTTGTATAATTGGGTAAGAACATTTCATTGGTTATCTAATGTATTTTATTCCTTTAAAGTTGTCTATGTGCCATAATACTATTAAGGTAAACATTAATATATGATTATATATATTATAAATATATTCATATATGTGCATAATGCAGATGTTTATATGTTCATACAAAAACACACTCCCATATACTATGTGGTATCCTTGATGTCTATGTACCACATACCTCATTTCATAAATATATCCCAAAACTTATTCTAGAGGTAAAGGGCAAGATGAGGAGGATGTTAATGTGAAAAAGGAAGTCGACATGTAAGGTTATTGACTCCTATTTTATAGTACCTATTATTCCTCCTTACACTCATAGCTTTCATTTGGGCCTTATGGAGAAGTGTGTGGGTGATTGTTGTTGATGGTGCTAAGTAATCTAGAGGCATTAGCAACTAGACACAAAATGGAAAATGTTATACTTATCGTTAACTCACCTTCTAAATATTGTAAGGAACAAGGTGATAGTGGTGTTCACTCTACATAATGTGGAAAAGTATTCTCCACATTCAGGTGTGATGTGTTTTCCATTTTTTATTAAAGACTTGAAAACATATCGTGGTTGTACTTCCTTTTATTGGTCATATGCACCAAACAAAACATGTGAACTTTAAATACACAATGCAATTAAAATTTTAGGTCTTTTCCTAGTGTGATATGTCCTTGTACAAATATATACTATAACAACACAAAGTAGATGTACAATTATAAGTAGGAGTTTTACTTCATGATAGAACCACACAAAGTAGTCGTACAATTATAAGTAGGAGTTATACTTCATGATAGCTAGAGTCTCCACAACTTTAGATTTAAAATAATTAGTGGTCATGTTTATCTAGATTTGTTAAAAGTGTGCATATTGTTACCGATACACTTGTTTTACATAAGTAGTCCAAAATTGTGGAATACAGTTTTTTTTGACTCGATATAGTAAGTCAATATCTATAAATTATAGCGATAAATCATGATATTCTATATAAAAATAATGAGACAATCCATGATACTTCCATTGTTGAAATTTTGAAAAATTCTGGGATGAAGAAGGATAAAATAACGTACTCACATCTATAATTTGAAAATGGAATTCATTCCTACATATTATGCACAAGTTTTAAATGGACTATGAACATTTTGAACCGCAATAGATACAAAAAAATTAACATCCACTTATATTGGATAAAAGGTAGGAAATAATAATGTGGAACATATTCTAGAAGGCCTAGAAATTGTTGTTATCAGAAACCAAATAACATATGAAACTCTTTTTAACATGCCATGATGTTTAAAAATTCTTCATTTAGTGAAAAAAAATTGTTATATAATGAACACTCGTGTATATCACTATTGTTTTATAGTACTTTTAATAAAAAAAGTATTAGAGATGTTGTAATTGGAGTTCCAAAACATACACTCTGATGGTAGATGTAAAAAATGTAACAAAAAACCTTACCTTGTAAAAGGATATGAAAAATTCTACACAAATTAGATGTCATCCCTACTCACACATCCGCTCCTCTACTCACACATCTTCTCCTCTGGATGGAAAAATTCTGGATGCATCAGTAGAAAAAGTGGATGACTTTTTCTAAGAGAGAGAAATGCAACAACATTAAACTTGAAGAGAGAGAAAATTATTTGGCTCATAACTTCCAATATATGATGTATTTTTTCCAAATTAAAAATGTTAGATTTTTTATAAAAAATATTTTCAATAAGACTAGCATTGACATCCTTTAAAAATACATGAAGGAAATATAGAAATATAGGAGGGTATAGTACCCAAAAACAAGGCATTGTACCCCAAAACATTAGATTTCTTTCATAAAATCATTTCGAAAACATTGGTATGTATCCTAAAATTTGGATATTGTACCTAAAACACAAGAATTGTAGCCCAAAATATGGGCATTGTACCCTCTTATTTATCTACCCAAGTATAATACCTACACTTTTAGTATAGTTTGGATGATTACTTCTCTCCTCTCTTTCCTACATCCCTAGTACTATAGTGGAAAACATTCATACATTGCAAAAAAAAGGAGGGAAGTATACAAAAAAGAGATAGAATTAAAGAGATAAGAAAGATGTAAACATGTGTATTGTTCTCCATTCGTACAATACAAAAAGAGGAGGGAAATATAGAAAAAAGAGAGGAGAGAAGTAGGAAACATAGAAGTAAACATTAGTATTGTACTAAAAAACATTTGTATAATG
Source organism: Alisma plantago-aquatica (assembly GCA_963693085.1). Classification (NCBI taxonomy): domain Eukaryota; kingdom Viridiplantae; phylum Streptophyta; class Magnoliopsida; order Alismatales; family Alismataceae; genus Alisma; species Alisma plantago-aquatica. Next base: position 1,342,090,413 of record OY856412.1, on the reverse strand, counting down.
CAAAATGACGAGATTGGAAAAAGAGAGGAGGGAAGTAGGAAAGAGATAGAAAAGAATTAAACATTAGTATTATACTAAAAACATTGGTACAATATGAGAGAAGAGAAAAGTATATTTCTCTTATATTATTTTTTCTCAAGAGTATGTCAATGTTAATCTTGTTGAAAATATTTTCTATATGGAACCGATTGCTTTTTAATTTTGGCAAAACATTCATTAATGATTGAAAATTATGATAAAAAAAACATCTCTCTTTGTTCAAATTTGATTGGTACCGTGCCTCCATATGTATTTGCTCATTTTCTCTCTTTCATCAAAACTACTCCCATTAATATAGTATATAGTTTGTTAATTTGACAACTCTTAATCTGTGGGTTAGGGTCCGGTGATAGAGTCAATCGTGTAGCTTAACTCAAAGGGTATTGGTTCATAATACACACAACTTGTAGATGTCAAAAGTAATATTTTCTATATCATTCTAAAGGGTATGTGCCTGATGTGATGTTGTAGATATGTTTTAGAATTAAAACAATCATCAAAATGAGTTTACCCAGTGAAAGTAAGCTCAATATATTGTGGTCACAATTGTAGTTGCTACACTGAATTTCAAAAGAAGTAAATTCAAGTAGTCAAGGGAATATACTTATCAAAGGTATGATAACAGTCATTGTTTGTTAAATATTTTAGGAATTTGAGAGTAGCTAATAAAGATGCACCCCACACTACAAGACATTAATTTTAATATGTATAGACAAGTCTTGATGTAGGAAATGAGGGAGGAAGATGATGTTTGTGGTGATGTATAGAGGATTTAGAAGGAACTGAAAGGGAAAAAAAGGTCTCATATACTTCGTGGTTGCTCTGGAATTTAATCTCATTATATAGAATTTAGGACCTGATCTCTAAGAGGATGCAGAGTAGGTAGGCCCAAGGGTCCTTACATATGAAAAAAATGATAAGGAATTTGATATCAAAATTTAGAGTTTAGATTGAGATCATAATGATGAATGTATGCATTTATAATTGATTATCAAAATGCTAATAATTAGTAAATATGCATAAACATTGAATGTAAATTGTAAGTTTCCAATAACGATGAAGGAATGCACAAGCATTCGTAATTCATAATTTTATTTTCTATGCTAAAACCAAAACATTTCTAGCATATTACTTGAAAATAATTTGTCAATAAGACCAAAAACCTGATATGTAAAAAATAAAACATACAATGCTTTACAAATTCTTTTTCCGTCCCTTAAAAAGTCGAACTAACATGTAATATTTTATTTATTAATTAACAAATCTCGACGAAATGTGATATATGTGTACATAGATAATAGCTCATAATATCACATTATATAATTTAGAAAGCACCCCATAGTGAGGAGAAATATCAACTTCTAGAGCTACAAAGATATCACTTGTACACGATGAATGTGAAAAATCTTAGATCTCAAATATTTCTTTTAATTTTTTTCAATAATGATTGAAAAAATGCAACAATAAAATATTAGAATTATATACCAGCAGCTCAGATGAAAAGTCACAACACGTTTCAAAGCCAAAGATAAACAATGACAATCAGGCGTCGAAAAGTAACATATAACAAAAGCTTATATGTGATCTGATAGGATCAATCTTAGTCATAATGGGAGTACCTTGCATGAAAGGAAGAAAGTATTGTAAGTGGGGAGCGTACACAAAGATTCAGCATTTGGTTTCTCACTACCAGCTATGAAAGTTACATGAAAGTAAATGACAACTTTGTCTTCATTTTCTGCATCGCATTCTATGCATTACATGCCATTGAACATTCACAATCACATGTTACGTGATATAACACCCATGCATAAAATAGTATATAAGTGTCATTATATAGTCCCTAAACAATGATCATTTTGCTCATTTGCCTTTCTCAAGTACATTGGTTTTGTTATTCCAAGCATCGGTCATCCCTTATTCCTCTTTTAAACTTCTCTGCTGCCATTTGAAAGGGTTGGCGTTGAACCTGAAAATAAAAAGACAGAATCTCGGGTTGGCATTCAAGACGATCCAGACATGGAATTTGACTGAAGTTTTACCAAATCAGATTCATAGCCATACCCAACTGCAGAAAAATGTTCCCACCCACAAAAGATAGTAAGTATTTTGAAACAACATAATAAATTACGTATCACTTCTCACATCTCTATGATATACATATATCAAAAGAGAAACGACCATCATCTGCTAGCGGTTTAGCACATCTAGTTGAGAACTATCCTGGTCTTTTTCAGGTCGCCGATGTTATAATCATGCCTACTCCGTTGCCAAGAATAGAAGAGAGATAAACAATTCCTCTTGGTTTAATGCCTTCCAAATTTACAGACGATTTTTGTTGGCGTGTAGCTACGGCTGCTTGCGAAATATTTTAACTTTAAGGAGTCTACTGCGAAATATTTTAACTTTAAGGAGTCTACTTGAAGTTGGTACGGTCTGAATGAAATGTGTCTTTCTTCACATAACGTATGCGATTACGAGCTTAGGATTACGTTGGAATAGGCCACATGTAGACTTTGGATTTGATGTGGCCGCCGTTGTAGAAACGAAAGTATGGCCAAAAGAAAGTTGGAAGGAACGGGCACTACGGAAACGAAGAGTCCAATATTATTAGGAAGTTGTGAGGATTATAGGGTTGTTGTTGCCAGCATTGAAGAGACGGACGCATGAAAGAGAGATAAAGGAAGTCGAGGGAACATGCACTACGGGGAAACCGGGACTACGGAAAGGAAGAGACCAATTTGAATTGGGAATTTAGAGGACGGAGACGAGTAGTGGTGTTTAGTAGAGTAGAATAGTAGATATATATTGGATCTAAGAGAAGGTTCCTTCTCCATCTGTGCGACGTGTGCAAGTTCCAAACTTGGGATGATTCATGAGGCGCCACCAAACTTGACCAATTGGGATATTTATTTCTTGGTGTGTGTGTGTGTGTATATATATATATATATATCGACAAGGCAATAACCCGGTTTGCGAATTCCGCTGGTCACAATGAAGGGACTCGGGTTCGAAACTACACGGAGAAGCATGTCTTGATTTATCACCCTCCCAGGCGTCCGGCCTCCGCCACGTATATATATATATATATACATAGAGAGAGAGAGAGAGAGAGAGTCAGGCTAGAATACACTCGAGTGTACAGATCGCACGAATACACTCAAGTGTTTTGCAAATCAAGACTATTTTTTGCAAAATGTAAAACCATTGATCTTCACCGTCATACTATAACTAAACTAGGCTAGTCAAGTAGAGCAGTTGCAACGGTAGGTAAGTGAGAGAAAGCTCCAACTTCTCTCTAGAAACAACTCCCCGGTCCATCTCTGCTCGGTGCCTCTTGTCCCTCCCGGCGTGACTTCACCTGTCCTCCGCCTCACGGTTTTTGCTCGGCTCACTGTCGGAGACGATCACCCTCTCCAACTTCTCTCTAGAAACAACTCCCCGGTCTGTCTCTGCTCGGTGCCTCTTGTCCCTCCCGGTGAGACTCCACCTGTCCTCCGCCTCACGGTTTTTTGCTCGGCTCACTATCGGAGACGATCACCCTCGCTGTGTCAGTCGGCATCTGACCCTCCCCATCCTGGAATCTTACTACTCTATTCAGGTTTTTTCTTCCCTCGAACATATCACCGTTTGTAGGCGGTGGTTGCCATCATACAACCTTGTGATCCGACTTTCCCGCTCTTGAGCGACTCTCCTTCGCCTGGCGACTGTGCTCTCTAGCATGCACAAGGGATTCTCAGGTATGAAAATAAAAATCGCCTCTGCATTTACTTGATTAGCTTTTCTGTGACCCCAAATCGAGTGATTCATCTCCTATCTCCACCTAGTACCGCTCAACTTTCGCCTACGGAAATCAGTCTAAGTGGTGCCCCAATAAACATAAAGGTCTATCCCCCTTTACTCCATCTTGCTCCACAACAGTCTGCAATAAATTCTGGGCAAAACAACAACCATTGAGACACACCTTGGACATTACAAATGGTTTATAGAAACATGCAGATGTTAAATCATTGAATTCGCCTCACACATCTTCAAAGATCGAGTATATCCTCTTGCTTCTCACCAGATAAACAACAACTTTATCTCCATACAAAAATCTCGCTTCAAAATCCAAAATTTTATTCTCTTTGCCGGCTACAGCTCTCCTTCCCAAGATCATCTTGGCTGTCAGATCAAACCAGAACAAAATTAAGGCTTAGAGAACAGCATTTAAGACCCACCAAACGATCTGATAACACCATGCGTACAGGAGGCGTGCTCACCCTTGCCGCATGCATAAATATACCTTGCATGCAAAGAAACGGTAAGACTTCTGTCTTTCTCTATGCTCTAAGGAAAAAAAAACCCTTGGTGACAAACGGCTACACTAAAACTCTGACATCCCTTGACGACATGAACTCCCGTTTCTCCTTCATGGAAATCCCCCTCACTGACCCCTCCTTCTCTGCGAGCATACCATTACCACGAGCTTGGATCTATCACAAATTCAACATCTCGTCGGGAACCTGCATGATTAACATTGGTCACCGCTCCTTCCAGGTGAAAGTCTCATGGTCCCTCCCCACCAAACATGCCTGGGGCAAAAAAACTCCCATCCTCCTCATCTCCGAAGGATGGACCGACATGAGTGCCGAGCTGAAGCTCAAGCCCGAGTGGTCGATCTTCATTCAATCGATGGAAAATCGTATATTTCGAGCTTGGGTGCGTGACTTCATCAACGACACTCCTCTTGAGTTAGCCTATCTATACAAAAGACACGATCAAGCTAGCTCTTCATCATCAAACTCGACAGACAAACTCTTCGTCAGGGACAAGTACCAGCCCCCCATAGGTGCAAAATCATGGCCTATCTCCATCTCCTCATGCTTTGAGGATGACGACGATGCTGTCACATCCGCTACGGAACAACAACAAAGTTCAATCGTTGAAAGGTACAAACTCTTCCCTTCCCCGTCGATTAAGGAAAAAAATAAGCCCAATTTGTCATCTTTACATAAAACCCTAAAACCCCAACCCTCTCTGGGCGAGGATATCATCCCCAAAGATTTGTATCGCCTTAATGCAGCCTTTCCTATTCTAGGACAGGCAAAATCGTCCATCCTCATAAACAATCTCCTAGATAAATCCCCCACCGCCCAAAACTGGATTTTGGTCCCCCCAAAAAAACCTTTTCGAGCTCTGTATTGTTCTTTTTGCCTCTGAAGCAACCACTCGACATCCAGATGCTTTTCTCGCCTCATCTGTTTTGGATGTCAATAGATGGGTCACATAAAAAGATTCTGCAAAGCTCGACCCCCCCCAAACCAGGACAAAACCCATACAGATCCCACTCCCTCCTCCATGCACTCTAACTCGGTTAGATTCTCGCCTTTCCACAAAACTTCCACAGTCCCAAAAAAGTCTTTTTCAGATCACAGGCACAATACACTCCTCCCCCAACACCATGATCTTTCAAATAACACCTTTGCATGCCTCGCAAATCTCCCACCTGAACATGCAGACCCTATCCCACCACCCCCTCTGATCACAAACTCCAGACCCCCTCCTATATCTAAACCCTATCACAAGTAAAAAAAACATACAATCTCATCACACAAACCATTTTTCAAAAACCCTCCCCTTACAATCCCACCACAAACACACAACACAATCTTTCCCTCAGCCTCATCCAAGATGAATGCTCCAGACTACCTGGAATATGCGATCACACTTGATCTTCCAGCCAACTCAATGCGTTTTCTCAAGGTCCTCACCCTTAGAAGCATTCTCATTTCAGTTGAAAACAACCTTGACAACAACCCCATAAATGTCCTGGATATTACCCGTGCCTTAGCCCTTCTCATTCCCAGCCATACCATCCTTAAACCAAAAAATTTCTCGCCTAACCAGCTCATCTATATTGTCCCAGAAGGAACTAAGATAAACCATCTCTTCAATCAAGTTCTCACCATTCCCTGTGGATCGAGCTTCATTACGACCAGACTATCAAAATGGTATGCTGACTTAGGTTCTTATCCTGCACCCGCTGGCGGATCTGACTGGGTCGCCATTTCAAATCTCCCTCCTCACCTTTGGGAAATTGAGATCTTCAGAGGCATTGCCCACTCTATCGGGGCAACACTACAATACATCAGTCCTGAAACCTTACATCCTTCACAATACATCAAAGCATATTGTCTCCTCTCTGTCAAAGCAGCTATCTCCCTACCACCAACTATCAATATTAGAATTGGCGAATCCATTTACAATTTAAAACTTTCTACTGAACATCCTACCAAAAACAGCACCGCTTTCACATACCTCACAAAACATCCACCATCTTGGTTTAGCCCAAACAAAGATAAAAAGGCTTCCATGCTTTCCAGGGCATCAAACGACCGAAATCATGTTTGGATCCAAAAAACCTCAAACCACTCTGACAACACATACCTCCAGACAAGCAAGAAAAGAACCAGATCACCCGAACCTTCATATCATGATAACACATACTTACCAAGAGGTGCCACCTTCCCATCACCTTCCTCTACTAAGGAGAGCTACCCATCACAAAACCATAAACATCAAGCTACAAAGAACCAAACCTCTTCTCAGCATAAGGATGAAAATTCTTTGCAGAGTTCGAAGCAGGAGAGCCCACAACAAAGGTAACCTTCCATCTACCTCCAGAAGATCATGAAGCCAAATCAAAAAGACCCAAAAGGTTCTATCATAGTCAACAGAGCAAAGAAAGGTACATCTTCAAATATCTCTCCCCGTTCATATAGTGACATAACTTCTGCTTATCCATTATCTTCTACTCCCCCTTTTAAAGACAAAAAAAAAAAGATTTTGATTCTATTGAAGATTTAGCATCTTGGTCAAACATAAACAGCTTCACATCCTTTGCAAACAAGATTGGCATACAACTAGATGATGAAGAAAATGCTCATAAAGTTCTAGACAACTTAGAAACCTTTATGGGTTGGTCAAATAAACGACTCCTTCCTGCTGAGACATATTCCTCGACCTTCTAAATATCCTTTCTGAGTATAAATCATCCCAAGAATTAAAAATGAAAATCACATCTCGGAACATCTATGGAGATGCAAACCTCCAAAGAAGGAAAAAAATTCGTTCTCACATTTACAAAAAAAAATCGACCTGATTACAATTCAAGAAACAAAAACCTTTCTAACCCCTTTTGCTCTCAAAACCATAGGAGGAAATAGAATCACCAACTGGATCCAATTACCTCCTGTGGGATTCAAAGGTGGGCTCTTGGTTAGTTTTAACAACAAATCTCTAGCCTCACAAAACACATCAATCCTTCACTTCTCGATAACCATTGAATTCAAAAACCTTTCCGACGGATATCTTTGGTCTTTCTCTGGAATCTATGGGGAACCAGGACACAATAAATCTACCTATCTTGCTGAACTAAATCATCTTATTACAAAATACCACTTATCTCCCTGGGTTTTGGGTGGTGATTTCAACCTGATCACTCAAGTCTCTGATAGGTTCAACTCAAACTCTACCCCTCAATCTATGTCTGCTGCAGATAAAAAATTTAACAAGATGCTATCAAACCATTCTTTGATTGACATCAAACCTTCAAATGCTTTATACACCTGGTCTAGAAACCAGACATATGCCAGACTCGATCACTTCATTTGCTCAAATCTCTGGGAAAACAAACACCCTCTCTCATCTGTTCATATCTCCTACCGAACCATATCTGATCACTTCCCACTTATCCTTGACACATCATCTACCTCTTGGGGCATGCGACCATTCAAATTTGAAAACTATTGGCTCTCCATAAACAACTTCTCCAGCTCCTATTTGGAAAAATGGAAACTTTCCAACTCACAAACTGAAAACTTAGGACTACATATCCAGAACAACACAAAAAATATCAAAACTCATATCAAAAATTGGAAAATCCAAACTCCAAAAAACTTATTCGAAATACAAAAAAATCTCGAAAATCAGTACCTTTTGGTGGATAAGGACCCAACTGCAGACCCTGCTCTTGTCCTTACCATCAAAGCCAAACTGGACTACATAAATAATTGTATTGACACCAAATGGAGACAAAGGGAAAAAATCACTTGGGCTAAAGAAGGTGACAAAAACACAAAATTTTATCACAAAATTTGTAACCAAAATTTTCGACAAAATGCCATAACCCATCTAACAATAAATGGCAGACTCACCTCACACAAACAAACCATCATATTTCACATAACTAACCATTTTAAAAACATCTTCAATAACAATCACAATCCCACATGCCTAAACAACTTATCTTGGGACACCATTTGTCAAAAAAACATTAAAAATCCACAAGATCTCATCAAATCATTCTCCCTAGAAGAATTAAATGTTGCCATCTCTGACCTAGGCAAAAATAAAACTCCCGGGCCTGATGGACTCAACACTGAATTCTACCTTGCGAACTAGGACCACTATAAAAAAGATTTCATAGCCTTTCTGTCTTCATTTCATGCTAGTACAAACCCACATAACATCATCAAATTCATAAATAAAACTTTTATCACTCTAACTAAAAAAACTAGTCACCCCGACCACATATCCCTCTTCCGACCCATCAGCCTTATAAATACCTCATACAAAATCATTGCTAAAACACTAGCAAACAGGATTAAACCTCACTTGGAGGACATCATCCCGCTTAACCAATCTGCCTTTCTCAAAAACAGAAGCATACAAGATGCCTTCCTGATGGTAAATGAAACTATACATATTTGCCACAAAAACAAGACCCCTCTTCTAGCTATCAAACTAGATTTTGAAAAAGCTTTTGATTTTTTAAATTGGCATTGCCTAATTACAACTCTTAAGGGCTTTGGTTTTCCAGACATTTGGATAAATTGGATCCATGCTTGCATATCTACAAACCACTTCTCTACTATCATTAATGGAGTTCCTTTTGGTTATTTTCATAACACAAATGGACTTAGACAAGGAGATCCTCTCTCACCTTATCTGTTCAGCATCATTACAACCATTCTTTCAAGTATGATCCAATTGGGCAAACAAAATGGTCTCATCTGTTCACCTGAGGAATGCAAGGAGAATATCATTCAATTTGTGGATGATACCATTATCTTCTCCTCCCCGGACAAATCCTCCCTCCTTAACATCTTCAGAAACATTGGCATCTTATCTTATATCTCTGGACTCAAAATAAATATGCATAAATCTTCCATTTTTGGGGTTAACATAAACCAACCTTCTTTGGAACATTTTAGAGATATCTTAAGATGTAGGACAGAAGAATTTCCAATCAAAAATCTGGGTCTTCCCATTACTCCGTACAACATAAAAAATGTTATCTGGACCCCTATCATATCAAAAATAAACTCAAAACTCTCAAATTGGACAAATAACTTTCTCAATCTCTCTGGAAGACTTACCCTACTAAACAGTGTCATCACTCCAATCACTACTCACTTCCTGAGCCGCGTTCCCCTTACCTCCAAAACAAAATCCATTCTTGACAAAATTAGAAGAAATTTTCTTTGGAACAACAACCACAAATCGAAAAAAATCCAGGAAACATTATCATCTTGTTAATTGGAAAACTATATCTGCTCCTCTTGATCAAGGTGGTTGGGGCATCATCAACATTGAAACACACGCACTCTGTCTTATAACAAAAATCATCAATAATCTACTTCAAAACAAACCAAAAATCTGGACTCAACTATGTTCATATAATTTGATATCACATTGCGAGATGGTAGGGTTTGGAGTTCTGGCGAGAGGCGGCGGCCGGGGCGGCCGCGGTTTGGCAGGAGGGTGAGGCTTTAGGCCCCCAGAAGGATGGGATCCTGGACATACACCGACTCAGGTGCAAACTCTGGAGCTGATGATGATGGACAGCGAGGCGATGTCCTCCGATCCACCCGCTGATACCACCGATGGGGGTAACCCGCACCGTCCCCCTGTCACAACCACTGACATTCTCCAAAATGTGGGGATCAACCTCCACTACGCGTCGCACGTGGTAACACTCAACCCACCACAGCAGAAACAACCGGCCCCCAACACGGAGACAGACAGAGTTACCCTAGACGTGGCGGTGTTTCCCGATCTGCAGGGGGGTAAGCAGCCTAGTCCCCTGAGCACGTCATCCCAGAACCGCGTGGGGACCAACACCTCCCTCTCTTATAGTGACATCGCAAAAGGAACCTACAGGACGATAATGGGGTTCGAGGATGAGAGGTTGTGCTGAATAAGGAGGACATCCAAATCAAAGTGCAGGATGGAACTCCACATATGGAAATCAACCCGGGAAAGTACAACATGTTGATGAAGCCGTGGTTCTACACTGTCATCGTCAAGGTGTTGGGGAAAGATGTCGGCTTCATGGCACTACAGACGTGAATCAAGGCGTTGTGGAACCCCATCGGAAGCATGAGACTGATTGACCTTGAGAATAACTATTATCTGGTGCAACTCCTCCGTGAAGATGACTATACAAAGGCCTTAACGGGAGGTTCGTGGTCGATGATGGGGTCGTACCTGTCGGTGCAACCCTGGGACCCTGACTTCTCCCCATCCGACGTGAACCCAAGGTACGTTGTGGCTTGGGTCAGAATCCCAAAACTCCCTATATTCCTGTATCAACAAAGGATCCTAGAGGAGGTGGTGACTCCATCAGGTCTACGATGAAGGTTGATAATAATACCATACTGAAAAGATGTGGCAAATTTGCCAGAGTCACAGTGAAGCTGGACACCACCAAGCCACTCACGACCTCGATCATCATCCAGGATGAGAGGTACTTGTTGGAGTACAAGAATTTACCTTCTATCTGTATGTACTGCGGGTGTATCGGGCATCAGGAGAACATGTGCAAGATGAAGGCAGACATCGAGGCGGCGGCCAAACGAACCACGGCGGAAGGAGATGTGCCAGTTATGCCTGTCCCGCTCGGTGACTTCACCAACGCCCTACATGCAAAACCCATCCAACGCAGACCGCAGAAGTAGCCACCACCACCACAGCAAGCACGCGCCCCCCCCCGAGCAATAGATTTGAAAACCTATCGATTGAAGAGGAGGAGACCTCGGAGCAGGTCAACCCGCAAGAGGTGGCCAACAGAATTACTGGAGTTGACTGGAGGGCGAGAAAGGAGTTCTTGAAGAAGAACCCCCAAACATAGGAACCACAATCGAAGCGACATCCACCAAGACAAGTACCCAACAAACCAAGCACTACAGCAGCAGATAGGTCGGAAAGAGGAGTGGGAAGCAATCACAAGGTGACAGATATCACGGAGGGAGACACTGTCGTGGTTACAGACATCGGAGGAGACACCTTGCAAAACCTTTCTTTCTATTTCGGGCAATATACACTGCAACCAAGCAACAATAGGAAGACTGGATAGAGGCCAAACCCTTCATAAGGGGGAGGCTCGGTGGGCATTCATCTCAGGAACCACAAAGTTAGCGTGACGCCGAAAAGACAGAAACTGGGGGCTAGGAAGAGGGGCAAAAAACAACATACTGAGGGCGATAACCTGACGAAAGAGGGTGAAGCTAACCCTTTTGTCACAAGTGTTGTTGCTTAATGATCTGTGTTGCATGGAATGTCCAAGGAATTGGCAAAGAGGACATTCAAAATCCAATCCGACATTACAAGAATTCACTGAGCATAGATATCCTTGCAATTGTTGAGCCACAGATTAGTGGTACGTGAGCAGACACCATCATCAGGAGTCTTCAGTTCGAGGAATCTCATCGGGTTGAGGCGGTGGGCTATTCCGGTGGCATCTGGGTACTATGGCGCCGAAGTATAGGAACAGTGGAGGTTTTGGCTCTGCATCGCCAATTTATCCACTGCCTCATCAACAAAAACCTTCTCATCACTTTCATTTATGCTAGCCCCCAATAGCAAAGATGGAAATTTCTGTGGAATCATCTTCATACCTTAGCGTCAGCATCAACGTTGCCTTGGTTGGTGTTAGGTGATTTCAACGCCATTCTATCACCTGAAGAGAAGAGCGGCAGTGACCATGTCAACCTATCCAGCTGTCGGGAGTTCGCTGAGGCACTGGCGTTAGCTGGATTAGAGGACCTCAGAGCATCCGGACCTAGAATGACTTTCAAGCGAGGCTGTCTACAAGAAAGACTCGATCGAGCCGTTGCAAACCAGGACTGGAGCGATACTTATCTGAATTCTTGCGTCGAAGTTCTGCCTCGGGTTGCATCGGATCATGCACTGATTTTGGTGAGGACCAACATAAGCAAAGCCAGCTATACAAAACACACCAAAACCAGCACCAAATGGCTTGCACGGGAGTCGTTCGCTGCCTTCATTCATAGCAGATGGGATACTGAACAATACTTCACCGGTGCAGCCACCGCTTTCATGGCAGCAGCCGACAAGTGGGACAGCGAGGAACGAAAGAAGGAAAGGAAGCAAAAGAATATTCTTCTATCCAAGTTATCCAAGAAACAAACGGAACTGAGCACCTTCTATAGTAAGGATCTAGACCGGCAGATGGGGATGCTCGAGTGTGACTACATGGACATCCTTGCGACAGAGGAAGCAGAATGGAGGCAAAAAGCAAGATGTGATTGGTTGAAGATGGTGGAAGCCAATACTGCCTACTATCAGTCCCTTGTCAAGGCGAAGAGAAGGAAAAACATGATTCTAAAACTAAATAACGAGCAAGGCGAATGGATCGCAGATGACAAAGTGCTAGAGGAACTAGTCAAGGATCACTTCCAGAAGCTCTTCACGGATGACCGCCTTGCCGCCGCAAAACATGCCACCATCACTTACCCGGGGGCTTTCCCTTCCTGGGATCCCATGACATACCAGTGGATTGGTCGCATGCCGGATGAAGATGAGATTCTGGAGGTCCTTAACCGGATGAACCCGATCAAGGCCCCAGGCCCTGACGGCATTGATGCCGGCTTTCTACAACAGAATTGACATACCATCAAACATTCTTTAAAACTTACCATTTCTCGGTGTTTTGCATGGCAGCCAATTCCACATTCGATGGCCTCTTCCACCTTAGTGTTGATCCCAAAGAACAATACGCCTGAGCACTGCAACCATCTCTGGCCAATCGCCTTAAACAATGTCAGCATGAAGTTGGTCTCTAAGATTATAGTGGAGAGGATCAAGCCCTTCTTGAGCGACTGGATCTCTCCAAATCAGACGAGTTTCATTCTGGGGCGTCGCATCTCAGATAATACCATTCTTCTACAAGAAGTGATTCACACCATGAGAATGCGGAACAATGGTCAGAAAACCATGATCCTGAAGTTGGATCTGGCCAAGGCTTTTGACAGAATGAGCTGGAGTTTCATACATGACACCTTACAGAGAACACCTATACCAGCTCACATCATCACAGTGATAATGAACATTGTGACCAGCAGAAGCATCGCCATTGCGTGGAGGGGCAAAACCTTACCTGATTTCAAGGCGTTGAGGGGAGTTCGACAAGGGGACCCGCTGTCCCTGTATCTGTTTGTTCTCTGTCTTGAGAGGCTGAGCCAGGACATCGCCATGCTGGAGGCGGAAGGCAAATGGAAACTATTGCGCATAACTCGGTGGGGTCCTAGGCTGACTCACTTATGCTTTGCCGACGACATCACCTTATTTGGGGAAGCATCAGTGGAACAAGCTCAACTAATCAACATGTGTTTCCAAAGGTTCGGCGACGCGTCCAGGCAGATGTTGTCGATGGAGAAATCTTTTGTATACTTTTCCAAGAATACTGATCGGGTTACCAAATGCAGGGTGTGCCGAATTCTAAAGATGGCAGCTACCGAAGACTTAGGCAAACATCTTGGGGTACCCATGCTCCATAAACGTGCAAGCAATACGGTGTACCTAGATCTTATAAATGTGATGGATAGACACCTGAGTTCATGGACAAGTCGCACTCTATCCTTAGCTGGAAGGGTGGAGCTAACTAGATCCACCCTTAATGCTATGCCTTCTTATATCATGCAGTCCAGTTTACTCCCTATTTCCCTCTGCGATAGCATCGATAGAATCATACGTAACTTCATATGGGGTGGGCCGAACGCTCACAAAAGTATTAGCCTTGTCTCGTGGAAGAAGATGATAGCACCTAAGATGATGGGGGGTATGGGTATCAAACCGGCCAGACTGCAAAACGAGGCCCTGCTGTCAAAAACAATCTGGGACTTCTATACTGACAAAGGTAAACTATGGGCAGAGGCTATGAAGCATAAGTACCTGCACAAGCAAGGAGACGGAAGATCTACAGGCTTGAGACTTTGGAAATTCATGGTGGACAATAGGAGCAAGGTTATGGACAAAGCCGCCAAAGCTGTTGTCAGTGGTAACGCCACCTCGGTCTGGTACGACAAGTGGGTGGGCAGTCGCCGCACACCAACCCTGAAGACAGATAAAATGATCCCTGACGAGCTTCAAGATCTAAAGGTTGCATCTATGGTGTCGAACGGGGAGTGGGATGCAGGTTTTATCCGCCACTGGTTCACTGAAGCTACTGCTGACTCTATCCTCCACATCATCCCTCCTTCTCCGACGGCGGGTGCCGATGTTTGGTGCCATCTAGATGACACACACGGCCGTTTCAGAACTCAAAATTACTACAGAACCTTGTTACATCATACTTGCATTAAATCTCCTAGAAACTGGACCACGATCTGGAAATTGGCGGTGTCACAACGAACTAAAGTGTTCCTCTGGAAGGCCCTGCACGATAGCCTTATGACAAATGCAGCCCGCACTAGGTGTGGTTTCACTAGTGATGATAACTGTCCAAGATGTGGCAACATCAGCGAGTCTTCCTCCCATATTCTGATTGACTTTCCGTATGCACAGGAGGTGCGAGCTGGAATAACCATGATCTACAAGGTGACGTTTGTACCAGGCAACTCCCTACTGGAGTGGTTCTCCCGCAACCTGAAGCACAACATGGCGAGCAGGTCCCGCTCAACCTGGTTCACTATAATGGTGGAACATCTCTGGAGGCAAAGGAATGAACTCGTCTTCAAGGGCATCAGGTGCCCCCCAAGTGTGCTTATAAGGCACATCTCGACCTATGTCAACTACAGTATGGAATCCTTTAAACCGGCTACTTTGAGGCACACATGTACACCAACAGAAGGGCATCCTCCAATTTTGGCGAATACCGTAAGAATCAATGTTGACGGCTCTTGTCAGAAACGCTCAGGCACGGGGGCAACAAGTTTCTTCGCAAGGACTGCTCATCAGAAGTGGTTAGTGGGAGGTGTGCAGGCGGCAGGTGGTCTCCCGATCTTAGAAGTGGAGCTTCTAGCAATATGCAGAGGTCTCGAAGCTGTAATCCATAGACTCGAACATGTCCTACTGGAAACTGACAGCAAGCTTGCATGGTCAATTATGAACTCTAGAGAACTTGATATGCCCAAGTACAAAATCTTTGTCAATAGATTGGAGGAGCTCAAAGCACAAAAACCCGACATTCAAATCCTCTTTGTTAAAAGAGAATCAAATGATGTAGTTGATTGTCTTGCCAAATGGGCTACCTGTCATGTAACCGAGTCGGTCACCTGGAGTCAATGCCTAGCCTTCATACCAGCTGAGATCTAGGAGGAACAACGGGCATGTCATGTATCAGTAAGATCTGCTAGTTTAGCCTGCATCCCGAGAGCAGGATGAATAAAATTTCTTCTCGGCGGTTTGTTAAAAAAAAAATCTGGACCCAACTCATCCAATACAAATATTACAAATATTCGCCTCCCTGGCACCATATCCAAAAAAATCAGCTTCCCCTCTTTGGAAATACATCAACAAAAACATCCAAACAATCACTCAAATCATTAATACTCCTCCTCACTCTCATCAAAATATCTCCTTCTGGTTCGATCCTTGGTTCGAAAACAACTCGGTCATCAATCTTCGACCACATTGGACCATTCCAAATAGACTACTCAACATGAAGATAAAAAAAGCTCTACCCCTTATCACCAGCAACAGATCAAATTCCCTTAAAAGATGCATTCAAACTCAGATTAGCCAAAATGACTACAGAAATCTAACTTTCTCCTTGGAAAACAACACCTCTAATTCCATTACTTGGAAATGGGGCAGCATATACTCGGTTAAACAAGCCTACACCTACCTATCCTACAGAGGTATGTCCCCATCAACAACAAAAATTTGGAAACAAAAATGGCCACAAAAATATAAAACATTCCTTTGGCTTTTACTACAAAACAAACTTCTCACAGGCGAAAACATTACAAAAAAGGGTTTTATTGGCCCATTCAGATGCACTCTTTGCGAAAAAAAAAGTGACTCAATTGATCACATCTTATTCAAGTGTATCTTCTCACAAAACATATTTGCACATTTCTCACAAAACTATCTTCCTGACCTCAAGAAAGCTACTTTCCCCTTACAAATCACACCAAAAAGAAACTACAAAAATTTCAAAAGTAGTGATATTTTCACCACAATCGCTTGGAATCTCTGGAAAGAAAGAAGCAACAGATTTTTCAACAACAAAAAAAATATGGAACAAAATATTATAACACAAATAGATGCAGATATTTATATTCTAACAAAATGCAGGGAATAAAGTTGAAGGCGGACATGATGAATCTGATGAAGGTGAATCTGAAGCAAAATTTCTGTGTGATCTCAAAGCTATGGTTGACGATGAAACAGGTGTTAGTATAGTTCAGCAACAACTGTGATTCCTTTTTCGGGCGGAAGCTTTTAAAACAAACTTGAGAGTTTCTTTGCTATATCATCTAGAGGCTTGTTAAGGGGTGCCTCCCCCACAAAAACAAAATATTGTTTTTATCTTAT
The DNA here is from genome assembly GCA_963693085.1 of Alisma plantago-aquatica. NCBI lineage: Eukaryota > Viridiplantae > Streptophyta > Magnoliopsida > Alismatales > Alismataceae > Alisma > Alisma plantago-aquatica. The sequence goes on along the minus strand of OY856412.1, from coordinate 1,342,073,550 downwards.
CTAGGCTTGCATGTTTTTCAGTTTATTTCTAGTCTACGTTATTTTCAACATCCAGTAAGGTACTCACATAAGTAGGTTTTTGCTTGCTTTGATGTGATATTAATATATGACAAAACTTTTCCTCAAAAAATACTATAACTAGGCTACATACAAATTTTGAGCCCATTTGGATGAGTGTAAGTCACTCATCCAAGGGCAACAAAATCGACGCGTGAAACTAATTTGAAATACATAATTTTTGCGATCTTTATAACATGACCTATAAATTTTGTGTATGAGCTATTCACAAGAAGTTTAAGAAGATCAACGGATTAAATTTTTGAAAAAAATATTGCATCATGAAAAACTACTTGAGTG